>CP129455.1:16367500-17567500 GCA_030445155.1 Quercus variabilis
CTTTGCACTTTTTTAATAAAAAATTATAATTACTTGTCAAAAACAAAATCTTGAAAGTGTCTTTTGCCACATTGCAGCTGTGGCCACAATTTCTTCTGGAAATGATGAATTTGTTGGGAACTTAATTGCTGAAGCTATAGAAAAGATTGGCCCTGATGGAGTTATCTCTATTGAGTCATCTTCATCATTTGACTCTTTGAGACCTCTGTAATAATAGAAGAAGGAATGAAGGTAGGTCATTAAAGATGACTTTTAATTGAAAAGATTCACGACCATCTCAAAGAGAGGAAAATTTAATTTGGAAGGAAAGAAAATGGGTCAGAATGTAATTTGAATTGAACCATAATTTTAGAATGAAAATAAACTTTATAAACCAGCAATGAACTAATTACCCCACTGTTTGGTTTTTTTGAAAATAAACGGTTGAAAACTCCCAATCTGTACCCAGTTCAGTAAGCTCCCAATCTGTGGAGTCATGACACAAATAGATACAATTGAAAAATGGTTGTAATCATTCCTCAGCTCACGAGTAGATACTACTACTTTTAATCATGTTAATAAGTATTTCTTTTCATTTCTACATTTTCTTAGCAATAGAATGTATCATAAATTGAACAAGGACTACGTGCATATAACTAACACCAACCTTTGGCCACCCTCAAAACCAAGAGATAACACAACCCCAAACTTCCACAACAAGCCTTAAACCACTACCTCTGGCTTAGATCTGACACCTACAGCTCCGGATTTGCCACCTCCACAACCCCTAAACACCACCCTTTGACCACCACATTTTTTCTAATCCAAATCCCTCCTATTTTTTGTCAAATCTTTGCCATGTGTGCCAGTTTTTGTAGTGGTAAATTGTGGTTGTTCTTGGCTGCCGGAGATGGTGGTGTGGTTGTGTGTTGGCAGGAGTGAGAGAGGAAGAAGCAGATTAAGATAAGGGAGAAAAGAAAAGGAAAATAAAATTAAAACGGTTTTTCTATAGTAAATTTTACTTTAATGTGTGAAGCACTTGACAACATTTTCCTTCCATTGAGCCATCAGAAGTAAGACGGAAGGACCAATTTGGCAGTTTCCCAAACTTCTGTGGTTAAAACTTGATATTAGAACATCAGAGATCTTTTTGCATTTTTCCCTTTATCTCTGATTCCTAGTTTTTTTCCCCCCCTTTCTTTTAATTCTATTAGATCTTTCTGGACAGATTGACAAGGGTTACATGTCACCCCATTTCATTACAAACCACGACAAATCTATAGTGGAGTTTGACAATGCCAAAGTCCTAGTAACTGATCAGAAGATTTCAACTGTCAAAGAAATTGTTCCTTTACTAGAAAAGACTACCCAACTGAGTGTCCCACTGCTAATCATTGCAGAGGATTTCTCCAGGCAAGTACTGGAAACACTAGTGATGAACAAAATGCAAGGTTTACTAATTGTTGCTGTTGTCAAATGTCCAGGATTTTTAGAAGGAAAGAAAGCTCTTTTGCAGAATATTACACTTATGACAGGTAAATTATGTACTGCATGCCAAACTTTATTTGCTTAATTATTTAATTTTTCCATGACATATGCTAATAATAAGAATGTTTATTCTGAATTGGCTGTTATGATGTTAAGAAAATATCACGACTATGACCTGCTTTTCATTCACTATATTTCTTAATTTGTTGCTTTGCGACACAGTCCAACTCATTCCCACTTAGCTTTATATTAATATCTTTACATCTCAAAATAATGAGATAGTTCACTTTGCAGCCAGATGTCCACTGACATTTTTTATTTCCTAGTTTGCTGGCCCTCATAGTCATTTAAAGAACCTCAGTGCTAGTTATGATAGTGGTTAATTCAAATTGAGCTCAAGTAATGCACTTTGTTGGGTTATTTTTTATTAACAATTGATATGGACAATATTTTAGGGTTCCGCGCACTATTTTTGTAAGAAAAGAGGAGGATGATTATGAAATACTACCAAATTCAGAAAGTGAACTTGGCTTGTCAGTGGATAAATATATTGATTAGTTTTTAATAAGTTTCAACATTAAAGGGCGTCCAAAATGATGTAATAAATCTGAAATCTTCATCTTAAATAATATTTTCGTAATCAATACATTTTTTGTTTATTGGTAATGGATGATTTTCTATTGGCATGCATTGTACTTGATAGATTTTGTCGCACAAACAGTGAACAGAACTATATGTTTGCATATTGTTATAGTCTTCCTATTATTGTTGTTGTTATGATCGTCTATATCAAAATCATATTTGAAATTTCCTGTACAGATTGTTATGAAAATTGAAAAACTGTAATTTTGCTGATAATAAGCTCTGCCCCATTTCAACTCTTTCACAGATTTCTCTGTTCCTCTAAATCTAAATGGTCCTCACCAAGAAAAAGTGACACTTGCAGCATTTTTTTTTTCTTTATTGTATACTTTTAGCTATTCTCAAAACGTAATTATTTTTTCCTGCACTAAAGTAGGTGTCATATTTTCTTTTTGGCCCAAAGAACTGTAGCCCAAATGACACCTCCTCCCCTTGTAAGGTCATGACCAGAGGTTAAGATTGTGGGTTTAAGAGTAGACCCACTGAATTTGTGTAACTTATCAGTTATCAATAAAATTAAAAGTTGTCCTCTGTATTATTTTATTAATACATTATGCTCAGTTTGAATGGTATGCTAGTACTATGGTTCATCATTTGCCCACGAAAGAGTTTGTACAAAGTTATGTACAGGCAATAGGCTGTTATTTTTTTATGGTGGTCATACTGATTTCAAGGACCACTCCATCTCAATTTGAGTATTTACTCATGAAAAAGCAGCTTATTTAATGATTATGTTATCACAAACTTCTATTATTTATGACACCCAAACAGCATGTGGGGTGTCAAGAATATTGTAAAGAAAATGAAAAAGGATTTTGAATGCTTCTGCAAGCTCAATAAGCAATGCTCTTGATTTGTCAGAGCATTGCTCTGCTCGCTCACTCTCTCTCTCTCTCAATTCTTTTATTGGAGTATTACTTTCTCATATAAAGTTATCCAATCAAATTTCCTAATTGATATATCCATATAGAATAAAGATAGATAGTTCTCCCCTATAAATGGTAATTTAATTCATTGATTTTGTATTATTCAGCAAAATCTTTTCATTTCTAGATACAGAAACACTTCAGTTAATATTGATTTTGGAAATTGTGGAGATCAGATCTTTCTTGGATTCTTAGAAAATTGTCCTGCCTATTGTGCTTATACATTTCTTCTCCAATTTACATGCAGTTGTGAAGGATCTTAAGTATCTTGACTCTCATGAGTGGGTGAAAGTTGAGGGGAATTCTGCTACTGTTGGTATAACTGACCATGCTCAGGATCATTTAGGTGATGTTGTCTATGTTGAATTACCAGAAGTGGGGGCTCCTGTATCACATGGCAGCAGCTTTGGTGCGGTTGAAAGTGTTAAGGCTACTAGTGATATTAATTCTCCCGTTTCAGGGAAAGTAGTTGAAGTAAATGAAGAGCTCAACAACTCCCCTGGTCTGGTGAGTATCCTTTTCTAATTTGAGTTTTGGTGCCTTATGTTATGTAGTGTCTCTTTTGTTCTGGATCAACTCAAGTAAATTCATAGATTGGAACAATTGAGAAAAGATAACTATATTTTCTTTTTAATGGTTCACTGAAACTGAATGTCTCAATGTTGTCAATCATCTAGAAGCTATGCTAGAGTTTCAGTACATTGCTAGCCAATCTGAACTTGCTTTTGCATTTGTTAAGGATGTGATACCTGATGTTATGCTCGTTTATTGTACATGAGATTCCAAGCACAAGTGTTCTTGAGCTTTCTTTTTTCCCCCAAATCAAAGATTGTAGAGTTAGTCATGAAGCTTTACTAGCCACATAAAGCTGACTCTCTTTATCTCTCTCTCATCTTTTAACCTTTTGGAGTTTCTTCATTTCTTAGCACGTGTTGAAACTTTGAAACGCGGTTCATCTTTATTTATCTCAGTTTCAAGCCCAAGCTTTCTAAAAGCCTGTTATTCTCTCTCTCTCTCTCTCTCTCTCTCTCTCTCTCTCTATATATATATATATATATATATTCAATGCAAGTAGCTCAATCCAACACCTATCTTCTATTTATCAAAACCCTCCGCTTATCCATGGCTCTCCCATTAAGGGGAAGAGGTACCACTGGGTGCAAATGCTTGTGGTAGGTCAATCCAACGCTAGTTTTCTCCATGCTTGTGCTAGGTATCACTTCCCTTAAAATGTTACTAATCTTACAATTAAGTTTTCTTCTTGTCATTTCTGTTTTTCTCAATTGCTCTTGTGAAAGATTACTAGCAGTTAATTTCATGGTTCTGATAAAATACCTTGTGTAGCCTTTTCATAATCTAAGAACTTCCTAAAAGTTGTTTTGATAGACAATATTCTAAAAAAAATCTGGTTTTCCCATTTCAAAATTGAATTTTAAGCTAATGCACTTAAGCTTTATTTTTGGGGGTAAGGGGGTGGGGAGTGGGAGTTGTTATGAAGTGATTTGAACTGGGTCCAATCTTCATCTCTTGACATAAATGCTTCAATGAAACTTGTGTGAGGCTTGATCTTTGTCTCTGTTTGTTTGAATGCTCTGGATTCAGAGAGGTCTGACCGTGACCAAATTTTGCCTCCTGACTTGTGTGCTTGCAACCTGAAGGCAATTTACCATTGCTCATGTTGTCTTCGTCTTGCCCTGCATGACTTGTCCACATGGCTCTCTTTGTCAACTGTTGCATGGTACTTCTTTCCCTCTCTTTTGGGTAGGGCTTCTAAGTCAAGTTTTGTTCTTCTTCTCTTCTTTTATTTTTTAATTGCCTCCCCCAAAAAAATCCTCCTTTTCTATTTCACCTTACCTTAAATGGCCTATAGTTATATATAGTTCCTTCTAGTTCTAGTATGCAAGGTTTTAGGCAATGTCCCTGAGTAGCCAATATTTGGAAAAAATCAAGAGCAGAATAGACCATAATGGCAACTCTCACGCTACTAAACTTATTGAGCTTAAGGTTGACACTGGTAGGCATCTGAATAAATTTATAGGTCTCTGAAAATGTTGGTTAACCATCTTCATTGTGTTAAAAAATTCATTCCCATTTCCAATTTCCTTTATTTGGTGAAGTTAGACTTCTTTTTTGCTATCAAGAGTATGTTTCTTCCTTCATTTCGTCTATGCTTATTTCTGATGTAGCTATCTTGATGTAGATTAACTCAAGCCCATATGACAAAGGATGGATAATTAAGGTTGAGGTGAGCAACAGTGGTGAATTGAACAGCTTGATGGATGCAGATAAGTACACCAAGTTCTGTGAAGAAGAAGATGGAAGTCACTGAGTGACTTGCCACAAAGAACTTTGAGCACTTTTCAAGTAGGGGTTGTCCATGGATAATCACGATAAATTACACAAACCTCAAAGTGCGTGGTGCACATATCTTTCTTTCTATTTTTATCCAAACATGTGCTTTCACGGTTCTTCTTTTGTTGCCTAAGAGCTATAAATTTAGTGGATATCTTAAATGAATATTCATTCTGGGTTTTAGTTTTATCTGTTGGTGCTGCTTAGGCAGGTTTGTGGTTTGAGAACCATTTTCATAATATTCGTTTGAGTTGAATACTAATTCAACATATGGGATCTCATTTTCTTGATGCATGGAGAACGCTTTCTTATTCACTTTCTCTTGTCAGTTACATGGAAGTTCAGAGGGTGGATGTCAAGGGATGCTAAAGAAATTTATATTCTTTGGAATTAAATCATTATGGCTAAATATTATCGTTCACTAATTGCAACCTGTATTTCCATTCTACTGTCTTGTCAGTGGTATCATTCTCCCAAATTTGATGTTAGGTTTTAATGACCAAATCACATTAATTTATTCAATTATTCCATTTCCATCGACTTCTTTTTCTTAGGATATTTCACTTTACCATTTGGGTTTCTTCTCTCATTTTCTACTTGGTTTTCTCTCCAATTTGGAGCAATGCTTTTTGGTGGGCCTGGATTAAAGTTACCAGGCGCCACCATTTCCTCTCCTTCCTGTTCTAAACTCAACCAAATAAGGGCAGATAGAATTTTTTTCCCCAATTTTCTTCTCTATCTTTTCCTTTCTCCCTATTTTCAACTGATCCAAACAATGGTTAGTGATTAAATTTATGACAAAATATGGCTACAAACTTAATTGTAGTTTAAGACTACAACTTCACTAAAAGAAATTAACATTGTTATATATTTTGAAATTTTAATTGTTGGATTACATATTTTTTATACTTTTAATACAGATGTCAATTTTTACGTCAATTGGATGTTATTTACTATATGATTTATAAATTTACTTTTTATGCATAATTTTATATAACAATAATTTGCAATTTAAACAATTGATTAATGACATAGCTATTAATTTTTGATCTTTTGGAAGTTTTGCAAGCATGGAGGATATACGAAAAAATGTAATTTAATGGTGAATTTGTCAAAATTCACATCTAATAAAAGAGATATTGAATGAAGTTGGCGCTACTTCCCATTCTTAAATTTATACTTTTTTATCACCTTAAACTTTTGGGATTGGCGCTATCTCCTGTTTCAAAATTAATTCTTGTTTTTTAATTGGAATACTCATCCTTGTTTTTTAACTGGATTGTGAATCCAAATTGAGAACTCCCTTAAAATTAAAGTAAATAAAAACAAAACCAACCAAAAGATGGTTTACCGCTAAAAATATATAAACTTTTTGCTTAAGAATGTTAGACTAAGACATCAATCGGTTTTTTGTGTAAACTGAGATTAAACCTTAAATCTCTTATTCAACCATCAGAGATTTTACTAATTAAGCTAATTGGTAAATGTTATTTAATGATGATATATAAGGCTAGGAGATTTGAATATAGAATATGAAATGAATGAATTTATTATATTAGAAAAATAGTGTTATTATATGGTCTGAAATGTGAGCTGGAAGACATATACCTTGGAGTCATTACAATAAGTGAGGAAATTCTCCCCAAAGGTAGGACAATAATTTGTTGAGCCATGAAGTACGGTAGCATTTGAATTTTGGGTTTGAGTAGCAGCCATTGAAACTTGATGAGAAATTTGTTGAGATTTTTTTAGTACAAAAATTTGTCAACTTAGGAAGAAAAATATCTTATCAAATAATTTATAATTAGTTTCACAGCACTTCCTTCAAAAAAAAAAAAAAAATCTCACAACATTCAAGCAGAATACACAAAAAAAAATTCTTAATGAAAGAAAGTTCTATTAATACTGATGACATTACACAAACTTTGCTTCACTAATTATACCACTTTTCACTTCCACTTTTCTATGGTTGGGAAAAAGGGATTGTTGTAGCTATTATGTTTGTATTTGTGTTTGTGATGACGATGATGCTGAGTTTTGGTTGAATTTGTGTGTAAAAGTTTTGCTTGAATCTATGATTTGTATATACATATATATATATATATATACACAAATTTGGAAATACCCCTGAATTCATGCGGCTAGCATGGACCAGGAGAAAAGGACATCAATTGATCCTTTTGGCACCACCCAAGGATAAGGTGCAACTTGGCAGACGCAAGAAGAAGAGAAAGAGAGATCCTTCGGAACCCAAAAACAAATATAGGACAAGCAAAGCTGGTACCATCATCAAGTGCTCTGAGTGTAAGAAGGGTTGGACGTAACAGCAAAACATGTCCTTTAAAATCCAAAAATGAGAAGGTTTTTTTTTTTGATGAACAAAACAGAAAAAGAAAAAAAGACAAGGTTAGTTTTGTTCTTTATGTTATGTTTAATTTCTTGATGCTTGTATATATATATTGTTTTATTTGTTATAATGTGGGACACATTGTCTTACCAATGGTCAGAACTTCAGAAGACACCTACACCAAGTACAACTAGCGTTGGTGCATCACAAGTGTGATGGTTACCCAACAGTGAGAATTTATGCTTAATCGCCCTAAACTATTATTTCTGGAAAATTTACATCCCACTTTTTAGTTTGCTAATTTAGACTCACTACAATAATTAAAAGACTGAATTGCCCCCATTTTAATCTCTTAAAACATCACTTGACCCTCATTTGTCAATCTTTTGCTTTCATCTGCTACAAAAGTAGCAATTTATTAGTTCCTCTCCAATCTCTCGATTCCTTTAGTCCCTCTCAGTTTCTCGGCTCACTCCCTCAATTCTAGATCCTAATCCTAAAAAACACTTAGACTGAAATTACCCCAAATTGAAGACCTGAACTCGATCTCTCCCTCAATTCCAGTTTGTGTGAAGTAATGATTTTGTGTTTTCTTAGGTCATTTTTCTTCATTTCAACATACATGAATGTGCATATGTCATGGGTAACATGAACTAAGGCAATAAGCACAACGAGTGACTTGAACAAATTTATTATCCATGATTTTCGTTCGATATTATCACTTGTCAACTTCTATGACGATTGTAGCGCAAAGCCCTGAAAAAATAAAAATTAATTAATTTTATGGTAATATTGGTTTACAAATAAAAAAAGGGTAGAAAACTAGTGGACATACAGATATATAGCTAGGATCTGACTTTGAGTGCTTGCTTTGGGCGAAATTTGCCCAATAGCACAATTTAAACAAAATTTTAGGAGAAACGTTTGGCCAAAGTTATTTAGTTATGTAGCACATTTTTAGAACTCGAGTTTGTATGTCAAACTCGAGTTCCAAGCAGCTCGCATGGCGCACCAAGCAATAGAACTCATAATGCTTGGAACTCTGAGTTTGCCAAACTCGATTTTGAGTTGGAACTTGGAACTCAAGTTCCAAAAATGTGTTACATAACTAAATAACTTTATCAGGGTGATTTTTTTTCCTAAAATTGTGCTATTTGGAAAATTTGGCCTTTGCTTTGTGTTAGTGAAAATTTTGATAATAAAGATTGATAGATAATACACAAAGAAAGCTTTAATTTATCGCAATTCAAGCAGCATGGCATTGTGCAGAGCAAATAGCTTATCTAAAGCAATAAACATGTCTCCTTTGTACTTTTCATCATATTTGGAGTGAAGTTTTATTTACCTATAAAAAAAAAAAAAAAAATCTTGGTATTTTTGTTTGTTACATGGATTAGAATTTTGTTTCTTATTGGATTGTTGGAGAGAGCGGGGGGTGGGTGGGGTCATCAATAATGAAAGTTTTATTATTATTATTATTATTATTATTATTATTGGTGTGATCTTGGAATTTGTGTACGGCTAACAGGTGTTGAATTGTAAAAACGAGAGAAGAAGCAAGGTTAGAAGCGATGAAGAAGGATGAAGATGTCAAATATGAAGCAATGAGATAAATTGAAGCTCTAAAGTATCAATTGATGATGGATGTGGAAGTAGGCAAATAAAAAGGAGTTGTGAATAAACTGAAGCTGGCATCAATTGGGTCTTGGATGTTTTTTGTAGTTTGTTTGGTGTGTTTATGTATGCTGGCAAAACAAAAGCAGCCTATATGATGTTCCCTTGATGCAACTTTTTGAATATTGTTGTCCATGATAGTGGTGTATGAGCGTCTCAGAAAATGTAGCTTCATGTTATATTTTGGTGTAAAAAAAGAAATGTAACTTTTTTATGTTAGCTTTTGGTTTACCAGACAATTTAGCTTAATATTTACTTTGTTAATCATTGGTTACCACCAACTACAAAATCTACATGGCAAACAACACCACCAATGATTAAGGTAGGTAAACAACACACTGCCGCATTTTATATAATCGAAATCCCAGTTATTAAGGCAACCAACAACAACAACACTGTATATAATTTAAATTCCAGAATTGTTTCTAAAAAAATCTTTATTAAGCTTTGACATAATAAGTATTTTTTCTCTGCAATGACTTATATTTTCAAGTCTAACGAAATAGGTATTCCTATAAGAGTTGCCCGTGCTATTGATGTAGCAATAGGCAGATATATCACCTAAATATGCAATCTGCAAACATGTAGCACATGAAGCTGAAGAATTATATTCAGGACAAAAAAATAATTCTAGAATTATCTTTAGTTACAGAATCTATATCATTTAAAGCTCCAGAATTATCACTATTAAATGTATGTGGATTATGTAAAACATATTATTGTTTTTTTTTTTTTTTGATAAGTAAAACATATTATTCTTAATGCCTAGTTATATTAAGGGTTTTTTTTTTTTTTTTCTTCTTCTTCTTGGACTGCACTCATTGACCTTTTCCACAGGTTGACTGTTAGTACCACCAGCAGCCGTTGAATCTCCAACACTCGTAGCATCAACCACTGAATCTCCAGAACTTGCAGCAACAACCCTTGCTTCTCCAGCCCCTGCAGTTGTTTCAGTTACAGCAACAGCACTTGTAGTAGCGACAATTCCACCTTTAGCAATTTGCTTTTTGTTAGCATTCTTCTCATTCTGCATCACAACATTATATTAGTTATAGTTGAGTGAACAACAATCACATCAAACTATTATTAAACCGGCATTATACCAATCGCATTATTGTTATTAAACCTACAATATAACCTAAAACTAGGAGAACAAAAATAAGAACACCGAATCGTTAGATTCGGTTTAGTTTGGCGGTCGTGTTTTTGCTATTTTGCTCTGTTTTAGGGCACAATTTGTACTGAGGGAAATTATATCACAATTCCACAATTCTTATGATATAACTTTTTTTTTTTTTTACTTATTCTCTGTTTGGTTGCCAAGAAAAGTTAGGAGAAAAGAAAATCTGCAAGTTAGATTCAGTTTCGGTGTTCTTATTTTTGTTCTCCTAGCTCTGGTTGTTTTGAGAGAAAATAGAGTAATTACAGATTGGTAAGCGGATTTGAGTGTCTGAATCAGAGCACGACGTTTTGGATCTCTCAATGTCGCTTTTGACGACATGAAATCCGAATCATAGTCCAATGATTTGCCAACGATTTTCATTCTATGATTTCCTTCTTTCTGTGCGAGTGAGGTTTTGTGGTGTGTTCTACAGGACAGAGTCGAAGAGAGAGGGTTTAGATTTTCTCTGTTTGGTAGTTGAGAAAATGCCCAAGAAAATGAGGAAGAAAAGTTTCTGCTAGATGCAAGAAGCGGAGAAAGTGGCGGCTGGTTAGCATGTTTTTTTTTTTTTTTTTTTTTTTTAGGTTTTACGTTTTAGGCTTTTAGCTGTATTTTTTAGGATTAAACTTTAAATTACCCATTTGAGTCTGTCTTATCCATTTAATTTAAATATTTAATTGGATTAGATTAAGACTTACCCAATTTTTTTTTTTTTAAGAATAAGATTCACCCAAATTAAGTGAATTATTGAACGAGTTAATAGGTTTGGATAAAATGTAATTTCTCAAAAAATTATCTATTCCCTAGTTTCATTTACTTCAAAAGTCAAATTCATTTATTTCAAAAGTCAAACATTGCTGCTTCGTGTTTTTTATTAAACATCCAAATAATTTCATTTTACGTATTGAAGAATAAATTAAGATATTTAAGAAAGACAGGACACTGCACACAATTAATGCTTATTACAATAAAGTAGGACTTACCGATAACTTATGCCAACGATCTGTCAAAGTGTTAAGGGATTCTGCTACACTTTTCGCACAATCTTTGATGTTTTCAGGATCGCCTAGCAATGACTTGAATTCTTCATTACAATGAGAACTTTCAAGTAAATTCTGCAAAGTCAATATATAAAATGATTAGACAAATGCTAAATAGGTACACAAGGAAAGAGGACAGATAGGAATAGAATTTTGATGGAAGCATACTCTCTGTTTCTTTAGACTTTCCTCTGTTCTTTTCTTTTTCAAGTCTGGATCGTCCTCCAATAAGCTGCTATAGGCAGTTTCAAACATTCCTTTTAAATCACCATCAGCATTCAGAGCATACTTGCGTAGAAAAAGTGCTATGAACTTTAAAAACCTGAAATATTTTACAGATATTATGAGTGGTGTATGAGCGTGCATTGGCAAAAAGCAATTTAGCAATCATATTTACCTCATTAAAAATTTGATGCATTTTGTAGATGTGCCGCTGACATTGTCATCTTTGAATATCTCCTCCAATTTTCTGTATTTGAATTGATCTTGTAGAAACTTTGATTCCACTGTCTGCAATAAGGAAGAACACTAATACTCAACTCTTCCAACGGTGAATGACGGGGTCAATTTTGTTTAGTGGAGTTCCACTGGTGGTTGACTGGATTGTTCATTTATATTCTATCAATGGCATTTTGCTAGAGCTGATCTAATTAATGTAGGATATGACTGGTAAAAAAAAATAAGAGATGAGTATGCTTGATGGAAGGTTTTGAGTTTGATACAAAAAGAAATTAATAGAAGTTTGGAATAAGAATTAATAGGATGTATTTGGCATGATATGGTTTGATGCTTCTCATAGGCCCAAGGTGGACCAATCATATGCTAGATGAGAAATTTCCATGCAAAATGAGTTGGCCCACATGAACAAGAACAACGTTAGGACTTTTCAGTAAAGTGCATTCAGTGCAATTTGTCCGCATAACATCATATTATTGATTTTTGGCTTAAATCTAGACCCATAATTTGAGCTTTAAAAGTCAATGGGATGAACTTACAATAATTCGGCCCTTGATCTTGGTCACAAGACTTGAAATGTCCTTACTTTTATCAGCCCTCATATCTGTCATATAGATATAGATAGAGTTTGAATCAATGCAACCTCGACCTCGAGGGATTCATATGCCAAAATACATAGATATAGATGGAGTCTACTTCTTGCTTTTACCATTTGTCATATAAGTTCAAAGTTCAAACACCTGGTGAAGGAAGATTAATCAAGCAAACCATAAGAACTCAATTCTGTTTGTTTTCTATAATAACTTGTTACATAGCTTTGTCCTTCCTAATTTTGTCATTTTCCTAGTAGGCCATTTTGGGTTAAAAGATTACTTACATGTCATTGCATCTTTCTCACTTCAAAGAGGATGTTTTACATGGCACACACACATCACAAAGTATCATCAAGAGATGAACTACCATACCTATAAGGGAAAGAAATAATCTGCAGATTTTCAAGAAATGCTCTGTTGCCAAATCATCATTTTCCAGGATGCAAAGCTTCAAAGTAGCTCTACAATTGCTGAGTAGATCTCCTCCATACTTCTCACTAATATATTAATATACAATTATCAATTAATTAATACAAGAAAACAAATGCTTTTTATTAAAGAATATCTCATAACTCAATCTGATGGATTTAACACCTCATTAATTTTGTTCTTCCAACAGTGGGTACATTTATCTGTCTCCTAGGAAGGTATTCTTCAAGAGACCATATATATTACAAACACTTTTGATACACATATAAATCTACAAATATTGAATCATGTTTCTTACAATTAATTACAAGAACACTTACTTGTGTTGATCCCAAAAATATATTCTCTCATCGATCAAAAATGAGTACAAAGTCGTCAACAATTTTGGGATGCCATCGGTCAACTCTTTCTCAACTTGCTCACTAGCTTTCTGTAACAACATAAACAAACTTCAATGTATAGTATTTATAAAGTGATAAACATGCATAAAAAATTTAAAAAAAAAAAATCCTTTTTTAAAAATCTTATTACTATAAAGATTCAAACTACTTTTGTATAAGCAAACCAAAAAAGAAAAAAAAACTTTGAAAAACTTCTCTCACTCTCACTGCCACATGTAATATTAATCTACTTACGACTTCTACAAAAGAAATCGGTAAAAGAAAGTTAAAGGAGAATCAACTAATGACAATGATAGTATTATTATAGATAGATAGACAGATAAGAGGACATACACATAGCTTAACATCATTAATGTGTACTGTGACATTCCTTGAGAAATAAATCTGGCTCGATGGACTGCCTGAGTAACTTCTGTAATTGAATATCTTCTCATATTCTGGATCTTTCTCAAATCTTTTCTTTATGTCAATTTTTTGGTCTTTGTACAGTTCATCATATCGCTTTGTCCAAATTGATGACAATTTCTTATAATTTAGTGAGAGAGGTGATAATACTCGGAATTGAAATCTCTCTTGAGACGTCAACAGCATCGGATGATCTCTCAAATAAATAAGCTGGTGCCTTTAAAAAGTAAAAGGTAAAAATAATCATGAGAGAAATCGACTTAGACATTGAAAACATAATTTTATGCACATAAGAAAAATCTCAGTTGAAGGAAAATAAGTTTTTTTTCAAGTGGAAGAAGAGTTGTAGTTGATTTTGTTGGGTTGAAAATTTTTTCAAAGTGAAGATAAAAGATCTCTATCTAAAAATAGAAAATATTTTACCATTTCCTATAATTTTATTGGTGTTTCAGTTAATATTTTCAAGAAAATATTTTATAGCCAAACGGGTTTAAATGTAAATGAGTACTTACATTGGCATTCTTTTCATATGATAGTAGAAATTGTTCAACTCCTCGTTGTTATGATCATTTCCCAATATGTTTTCCAATAGATTTTGTAACTGTGGCCTTAGCTTACTTACTCCAAATTCATTTGAGACTCTCATCAATTTGGGATGTCCATTTATTATAGCAATGTCTCCAATCTTTAGTTCTCCCATATATCCTAGATTCCCCAATTGAGTAACACCAGCAATAATGCCCCTTCAAATATGAAATTTTAAAAAAGCAATCAATAGATCATTATATCACATGATAGTTTTACAAAGATCAAGAAAATAAATTACAAGCTCTTTTCATACCTTACAATAGGCTTGTACTTATCATCCAATTGATAATTAGACCAAATCCCGGTATTTTTCTTTTTAAATTGGTCCAAAGTGGAATCTATTTTCTGCACCACTAGCCAAACGTTGTGGTTACTTATAACCATGAGAGGATTAACAAATTCATCACTGCTAAGTCTTTGGAGAAGACTTTTGCTCATCTGAGCTTTTTCAACAGTATCGTATCGAATAAATGATACCAAATCACCACTCAATGCGCCATGACAAACATCTCCACCAGAGTTTGAAATTTCATAGTCCAGTATTACTCTACCTTTTTCCTGTAGTAAAATAGAAAGCAAAGCAACAATTTAGGGAGGTGTAGTGAGCACAAGATTAGTTAATCAACTATCAATTTGAATTTAAAGCATGATTATTAGAATCGGGAGTCGGAGTAGGATCTACTAGGCCAAAATGATTAATATCGTAGTATAGGATCGTGTACTTTTTTAAGATCGCATATAGGATTGGTAGGATCATGTATGATCGGTAGGATCAAAGATCAAGAAAATAATTAGTTATCTATTTTCATACCTTACAATGATCTTGTACTTATCATCCAATAGATCATCACAAGACCAAATCCCGGTTTTTTTCTTTTTAAATTCGTCTAACGTGTAATCTATTTTCGGCACCACTAGCCAAACGTTGGGTTTACTACTAATTATAACCATGAGAGGATAAACAAATTCATCCGTGCTAAGTCTTTGGAGAAGACTTTGGCTCATCTTAGCTTTTCAATAGTATCATATCGAATAATAAATGATACAAAATCACCACTCAAGGTACCATGACAAACATCTCCACTAGTGTCTAAAATTTCGTACTCAAGTGTTACTGTACCTTTTTTTCCTGTAGTAAATAGAGAAGAATACACAACTTTCAATTTAAAATAGAGAGCAAAGCAACAATTTAGCTAGTGTGGTGAGCACAAGATAAGTTAATCAATTACCAATATGCATTTAAAGAAAGATGTATTATGAATTTTTTCTTTTTCTTTTTTAGATATGTATTTTGGTTTAATATGAATAGAAATATAGATCAATATGATGGAAAATCATATGAAAGTGGGCTAAATTTGAGTTACAAACATGTGCATTTCCAAAAAAAACTAGCATTTCACTTCTGAATTTTGATGTATAGTAAGTGTAGAGAGGAAAAATTCCCAACCTATCACAAACTGACACGTCACACTACTAAATCCACAAAATACAATCAATTACAAAATGCTAGGTATTGTTACTAGGTTTTACTATCACTACTCAGAAGCCAATGAAAATTTGCCAAGTGTCATGCAAAAACTAATCACGTATCAACGCACGTGTAAGCAATGACACAAGCAGTCTCGCACGTGTAAGCGATGACTTAATCAATCCCGCGCGTGTAAGCAATGACATAGGCGAACCATTCAAGTTGTGACATGTGTCATCAATCAGACTCCGCCACGTGTCGCTCATCCACCTCCAAATTCCTATAAATAGAAGACTTCCTAAAACATTTAGGAGGACACCAAGCCATTTGAAGCACAGAAGTAGAGAAGCTCTGCAGGAATCAAGCCTCAAAGCCTCTAAGAACTTCAAGAACTTCAACCTCAAAATCAAAGAACATTCGAAGCAGAATCATCCAAACTATCTGCTTAGATCCAAAAGTTTACGGGAATCAAGCCTAAAGTGTCCGACAACATCAACAAATCACAAATCAGCGAAACTCTACGGATCCAAGCTTCTAAAGGCCCGAAGAACTTCCACCACAAACCTTCGAAGACGAAGAACAAGAAGAACGCGAAGAACAAAAGATTTCTAACAAGCTAATAGCCAGAGATTCATTGTAATTCCGTTTCAGCGATCTTCGATCCATCTCTCAATCAAATTGAAGGATATTTTGTGTTCAAGTCAAAATCACATTACCACAAATCCAAATCAATAAGTCCTGCAAAGAGATCGAATTAGAGGATTACTCTTTTGTAATCACAGAGAATTGTACCACACAATCATCAATATAAATTCTCATTTGTGAAACTATTTTACTTATTTGATTTATTTCGAACCAAGAAATTTAGTCGTCTATAGTAAGAATGAAAGTAAAATCACACACATGCATACAAGAAGAAGAAGAAGTGTAATTCAATAATTTTTTTTTTTATTTAAAAAAATGGGACTGTGAAAATGTCAACTATAAAATTTATGCTAATTCCCAAAGTTACCCAAAAAAAATTAATTGGTGTTTTAGAAATTGAAGTGATATTTGTATATAGTCTTACATTTAGGGGTAATTCATTTTTAGTACATTTGTTATAAGTAATTTGTTTCCAATATGGTGTGTGTGCGTACCCAACCTCTTCTTAACGGACTGGGCTGAGGGTTGGGCTCACAACTTACTTGTAGAGTGAGCCTAGTGTTTCCTACTAAGGGCAGTTCCTCATCAAGTGACCCTATGACACCCCTTAGCTCTAGCGAACACCTTCCTCTCTGTGTTGCTCCCCCCTTGGTATTGCTAGCTCTCCCACTCTCCCTATTTTCTCTTTAGAATTGCCAACCCCCACTTTTCACTCAATTCTATTATTTATAGCTTGAGGTTGGTGGAGGTTTCATGATTACGTTCTGGTCTCATTCGTGTGAGTGGGGTCTGATTTGATTATTCCTGACAAGGAATATGCCCCATTGGAAACAGTGGTAATGGCATGGGATCTGATTTCCGCCTTCAAAAGGTCACTCAGCAGCGATACTCTCCAAGGCAATTCTGAGCTGCCGGGGATGCGGGCTATCCCGAGCGAACGCACCCTGAGCAAGTCATAATGGACCAGACATGCGTTTGCCTATCGTGTATCTGAAACGATGTGGACTTACTAAGAGGTTTGGGCTTAGTTTTGGTCTTAGTGAATGTTCGGGCCGAGGCCCAATGGGCCTGAGGCCATACCCGTATAATCCAAGGCCCAATGGGCCTAAGGCCATGCCCCGTACAGTGTAATAGAGTAATTATTGAGGCATCAGTTATGTTAACTAGTTTAAAAAAAAAAAAAAAAAAAAAAAAAAAAAAAAAGAAGTTAACTGTAATAGGCAAATCAAAATCAATCATATATTCCTATAAAAAAAAAAAAATGATATCTTTCTCAACCTATTACACTAATGAAATTTTATTTGTAACGGAGCATAAAACGAAATCTTACCATATTTGTAAAGGAGCATGAAAAAGGAAATCTTACCACATTTGTAATGGAGCATAAAAGAGGAAATCTTACCACTACAGGTTCTGGCAAAGTACTCTTTGGTAGAGCTGTCAAGAAAAGGAAAAAGAAAAGTTTATATATCTATCTATCTATCGAGAGAGAGAGAGAGAGAGAGAAGCATGGAAATGAGGTAGATTACTCGAAGAGGTTGACAAAGGTATTGAATCCTTCTGAAATGCTCGATCAGTCTCAATTTCACGTTGTCTCATGCTTGGAGAGGTTGATGTAGAACTATAAGCCTCTTTTTGAGAACTAGAAGAACCCATTTTCAGTACTGAAGCATATGATCTCATTTTGGGTGCCATATTTTGCAGTTTTTCCAGAAGGAATCGATACAGCAACGGGTTAGAACTTAGAATAGAAACTGTTTTCGAAAGTGCCAATTCTACAAAATCCAAAAAACTTTATTTTTTTCAAGTTCAGGTGTGCAAGAGGACATGCATGGCTCATGAGCAAATGGATTCATCCTGCTAATTATTAAATGAGAGAAGATTAGAAGACATCTATAGAACTGCTGATTATTAAGATTTACTTTGAGATGAATGCATTTCTTCAACAAAAAAAAGAATCTTCAGTGGAAGATGAATTTTTTTTTTTTTGGGAATGAGAATCCAACATATACAAATAGATCATGGCAACATGAAAAGAGGGCACAATGAGCTTAAAACATATGTCATTAAAAATGGAAACTACATAGCAAAAGCACAAGAACCCAGTTCATTAACTGAACCAGAAAACAAAAAAACAAGATCACCCGGTTACTCGAATTTGGTTCCAAAGGATTGATGAAAACATATGTCATTAAAAATTGAAACTATGTAGCAAAAGCGCATGGACCCGGTTAAACCCAGAAACGAAAAAACAAGATCACCCATCTGAGAAAATAAACAAAAGCAGGACACAACTCAGTTAAAAGGTTATACAGAGAAACAAACTTACACGAATTTGGTTCCAAAGGATTGATGAAAACATATGTCATTAAGAATTGAAACTACGTAGCAAAAGCGCATGGACCCGGTTAAACCCAGAAACGAAAAAACAAGATCAACCCATCTGAGAAAATAAACAAAAGCAGGACACAACTCAGTTAAAAGGGTATACAGAGAAACAAACTTACACGAATTTGGTTCCAAAGGATTGATGAAAACATATGTCATTAAGAATTGAAACTACGTAGCAAAAGCGCATGGACCCGGTTAAACCCAGAAACGAAAAAACAAGATCAACCCATCTGAGAAAATAAACAAAAGCAGGACACAACTCAGTTAAAAGGGTATACAGAGAAACAAACTTACACGAATTCGGTTCCAAAGGATTGATGAAAAGCTTTTCGACAAGAAAGATGTAGACACGCATTTTTGTGAAAAGATGAGAGTATTCTGTTTTTTGTTTTTTTTTTGAAACTGAGAAGAAAAGAGTGTTCGTGTGTTTGCGTGCATGAAGTAAGACATATATGGCACTGCTGATTATTAATATTTACTTTGAGATGAATGCATTTCTTCAACAACAAAAAAAAGGCAAACGTGTAAGTAAAGTCTGGTCGCCTCTACCTTTTTAGTCAAAAAAAAAAAAAAAAAAAACCTTGGCGCCAGTGGCGGTTGCCAATAGCTTGACACATAGGACTACGGACACATACCTACTTAAATCCAACGTATACAGTAACAGTGGCATATTTTCTCCCAGAGAGGGAAGTGTTGGTCTCTAAATACACACAACGTGACAACCTTAAAAATAAATAAATAAAAAACACAAGTTTCCAGAAGATTCCCTTCCACCCGGCCCATTCTTCCCGGACTCAACTGTCGAACTATATACCAAAATAGAGACTTTTTTAATTAAACTAATGAAAAAGTTAAATTTTGACTGAGTGTCATATTTGTTTCTTTGTTTTAACTTCGAGTCCAGATAAAGACTGTCAAATATGTCCAAATAGGGTTTTTGGGCTTATTTTATTTCGTTGACCATTTTGTTTATTCGGGCTTGTTTTTATTATTATTTTTTTGAATTTGGGATCTTTGAATTTTAAGGTTTTATTGGAGGAATTGGGATTAGAAGGAGATAGATCTACGCTTGTGTCTCTGTTTACATATTCAATATATGTGTGATTCAGAATTGAAGATGGCCATGGCGATGTTCAACCCTTCCTTATGGAAAATTCTAAACCACCCAAATAGTGTAGCGTGTGTGTTGACTTTTGAGGAGAGAGAATCAGAAATGGCAAGGTCTTTTTGGTTTTTGGGTTCAAAGTTTCATTCAAACATGGCTTCAAGGGCTGCCTCATACCTCAGGATCCCTGTGTTCCAAGAGGCTTTGCTTCTGGTATGTATCAGACTTTGCTTTGATGGGTTGTTCTTTTTTTCCTTTTAGATGTATATATTAATCAGAAAGACTGAGATGTGGATTTGGATCTCTCATTTATATGTTAGTTGGTTGAAATGGTTGATCTATGAATCTTTGATCAGAATACTGCTTTTTGGAAATGGGGTTTGATTGTTTTTGTCATTGGTATCATATTTATTTTCCAAGTTTTGGTTTTTGTTACTACTGAGATCAATGGGTTCTTGATTTTTGGAAATGGGGTTTGTTTCTTTTTTGTCATTGGTATCATATATACCAAGTTTTATTTATTTATTTATTTATTTTATTATTATTAAATTACTGCTGAGATCAATCGATTCTTGAATCTTGGCATTCATTTATCAATATATAATCTGGGTGTGTGTGTGTGTGAAAGCTATACTTTTTATAGTGTGGTCAGTTTCTTGTTGTGCTGGAATTGTGATTAATGTTAGGCCAATTATCACCATAGATTGTCTAAACTCTTAAGAACCAGTGGGTTCTTATCATTGTGATATTCTTATTATTTTTATTGTTAGATCATCTATATGAAGTTCAGTTGAAATTTCCTGTACAGGTTGTTATACAAGAAAACCAAAAAGCTGTAATTTTTCTCAGTATCATCTCTACCCCCATTTCAATTCTTTCACAGATTCCTCTGTTTCTCTAATTCTAAATGGTCCTCACCAGGGCAAAAGTGGCACTTGTAGCAATTTTTTTCCTTATTGTCTACGTTCAGCTATTTTTCAACTCTTTATTTATTTATTTCCCGCACTTGGAAAAAAGTAGGTGTCATATTTCTTTTGGCCCAACGAACTCTAACCCAAATGACACCTCCTTCCCTAGTAAGATCATGGTGGAGGGTAAGTTTGTGGGTTTAAGACCCGCTGAGTGTGTGTGTGTTAGTAACTAGTCAATAAAAGTAAAAGGTGAATTATGCTCAGGTTGCAGTGTGCTTACAATATGGTTCATCTCACTTCATCATTTGCTCACACGAGTGTTTGGATAAACTTATGTAAAGACAATAGGCTGTTATTTTTTAGGTGGTCATACTCTTATTTCAAGGACCTCTCCATCTTAGTTAAAGTATTTGCTTATATGAAAAAGCAGCTTATTTAATGAAAATGTAACCATAAACTACTATTATTTATGATGCTCCAACAGCATGTGGGGTATCAAGAGTATTGTAAAGAAAATGTTAAAGGGTTTTGAATGCTTTGACAAGCTCAACAAGCAACATTCTTCATTTGTCGGTGCACTACTCAGCTCTATCTCTCAATTTTTTTATTGGAGTTTTGTTTTCTCATATGAAGTTGTCCAATCAAATTTCTAATCGATATATCCATATAAAATGTAGATGGTTCTCCCATATAAATGATAATCTAGTTCATTAATTTTGTGGCATTCTGCAATATCTTTTCATTTCTAGTTACAGAATCACCTTATTTAATATTGATTTGGGAATTGTGGATATCGTATCTGTCTTGGATTCTTTGAAAATTGACCTACCTATTGTGCTTATACTTTTCTTCTGCATTTTAGATGCAGTTGTGAAGGATCTTAAGTATATTGACTCTCATGAGTGGATTAACGTTGAGGGGAATTCTGCTACTGTTGGTATAACAACCATGCTCAGGATTATTTAGGTGATGTTGTCTATATTGAAACACTAGAAGTGGGGGCTCCTGTATCACAGGGCAGCAGCTTTGTTGTGGTTGGAAGTGTCAATGCTACCAGTGATATTTGTCGTCCCATGTTTTGGAAAGTGATTGAAGTAAACTAAGAGCTCAATGACTCCCCTGGTCTGGTGAGTCTCCTTTTGTCATTTGAATTTCAGTGCCTTGTGTTTTGTTGATTTTTATTTTTGGGTCTGGATCCACAAGTAAATTTATAGATTGGAACTGGAGAGAAAAGCTAACCATATTTGCTTTTTCATGGTTGACTGAGAGAAAAGATAACCATCTTTTCTTTTTCATGGTTGACTGAAACTGAATGTCTCTATATTGCTAATCATCTAGAAGCTACACTAGAGTTTCAGTACATTGCCAGCCAATCTTTTCTTTTGCTTTTGCCAGCCAATCTAGGCAAGTGGTTGCTGCTGTGGAAGCATGGAAACATGCTGACTTCCTGTGCAAAAACTATATTCTGAATAGATTGGACAACACATTGTATAATGTGTATAGTTCAATCAAGACAGCAAAAGAATTGTGGGATTCCTTGGATAAGTAGTACAAGACAGAAGATGCTGGAACTAAAAAAGTTCACTGTAGGCAAACTTCTGGATTACAAAATGGTAGATTCCAAAACTGTGCTTAGTCAAGTGCAAGAGATACAAGTGATCTTACATGAAATTCATGCTGAAGGTATGTCTGTAAGTGAATCATTTCAAGTGGCTACTTTCATTGAGAAACGGCCTTCATCTTGGAAACATTTCAAAAATTACATGAAGCATAAGCGCAAGGAGATGCAGCTAAAAGACTTGATCATAAGATTGAGAATTGAGGAGGACAATCGTTCTTCAGAAAGAGCCGTTAGGAATCACTACATGGAATCTAAAGCAAACATTGTGGAGCATAATAAGAATAAGAGGAAGTACTCTGGTGAAAGCTCGAATCAAGGAACCAATGGGGGGTAACTTTACGAAGTTCAACAGAAAATGCTATGTGTGTGGCAAGATGGGGCATCGTGCTAAGGACTGCCATAAGCGTAAATATCAAGGGACCAAGAAAGGCTCTCAAGCCAACATTATTGAAGTGGAAAATCTTTCTAAAGATGTTAATGATATAGACCTTTCTACAGTGATTTCTGAAGTGAACTTGGTAGAAGATACCAAGGAATGGTGGATGGACACTGGGTCTACTTGCCATGTATGTTTAGATCAGAATTTGTTTTCTTCATACCATCCTGTGGACAATGGAGAAGAAATATTCATGGGTAATTCCTCAACCTCCAAGGTTGTAGGAAAAGGAAATGTAATATTGAAGATGACTTCAGGCAAGAAACTTACTTTGAATGATGTGCTACACGTACCAGATATTCGTAAGAACCTTGTTTCTTGCTTACTGTTAAGTAAGAAATGTTTCAAATTGGTTATTGAATCTGACAAGTTTGTACTCACAAAGAATGGCATGTATGTGGAAAAGGTTTATATAAGTAATGGGCTTTTCAAAATTAATATAGAGTGATTCTGTATTATTGGTAGTGTTTGGGGTCAACGTCTGCGTTTTCCTCTTTCTTTTTTTCTTTCTTTTTTTTTTTTTTTTTTTCCCGGAAAGTAACAGTAAAATCACATGATTTTACTGTTCACAGACAAAAAACACTGTTCATGTACTGTTTGGCACTGTTCACACACTAAAAAATATTAAAAATGGGTCCCACGGTACTATTCACACATTTAAAAATTATTTTGCTACAGTGTTTTCAGTTTTCAGTTTTCAGTTTTCAGTTTCAGCAACAATAAGCTCAATCCAAACACACCCATTGTAAGTGTGGATTTGGTTTGTAATAATTTAAGTGTGATATTATAGGGGTGTGATGTTGTAGTTTTATATACTTTTGTATTGTAAAAGTATATATAATACTACAGGAGATTTATTTGTGTTTAATGTGAAATAATATAGAATTAGTTTTTTATTATTTTCGGTTTATCCTTTATATGTGCATATGTTTCTTTGCAACCTTCTTATTGACTGCAATTTGGAAAAGTTGTGTTGGCATATTACCGGAGGAAAAGGACAATTATTATTATTATTATTATTATTTTTAGGAACGAAAAGGACAATTATTTAATTGGCCTAGATGTCTACGTTGACATGCTAGACTTGTCAATTCATTATATATGCCTAAGTAAGCCACGTATACTTGCCCAACATCATAGTGAGGCATTAAACGTGTTCTTTTAACACCAAATAAAGTTCAATATAATTTGAAAAAAGGTTTAAGATGTGGGGGAAGACATTCCTACGTGTGAAAGGAAGAGTTCCTTTTGTTAAAATTATATTCTCTAACTATTTGCCACAAAGAAAATATGTAAGACACTATGAATTATGTAAAGGTCAAATAACTTTTTTATAATTATTTAAATGTGGGGTGTCTTCTTAAAAAGAAAATGGTAGGACCAAAACTCATGTGAAGGCTTATTTAAAGAGGGTTTTGATTGAGATACAAAACAATGACATGAGAAATGGACTACCTATTTCTAAATGTGTAATTACCAATTAGTGTTTTAGTAGTACACAGAGTTATGGTAAGTCTTGACATATTTGTCAGAAACATAATACCATGAGGCAATTGCTCTCAAATGGAAGTAGTTTCAGATTATGAAAACGGATCCATAATCAATTGTTTGAGTGGAGAGTAAGTAAACTGCTCATAAAGGGGAATGGGGTTAAAGCCTATGACCTAAAGTTTCCATGACGGTAACTCCACCTAGTTGACTGGAGATCCCAAGATCTAGGTTTTCAAAGGGACAACAAAATTGTGGAGATTAGTTTTTATCACTATGGAGATAATATCTCCCACCCATTCCTATGATGAAATAGTGATTCGTGTAAGCGATGTTCAAGGTAAGCTTTGATTTTAATGATTCTTATATCTTGTAAATCCAAATGAGATATAGGAGGATACTCTTAATAAGAGTCACCTATATTAGTGTGAAGTGAGTCGCTTCCATGAGAGTTTTAAGGCTAAATTCTCTAAAGCACTTCATGAATTTACCAGGATATATTTAGGGCCAAGATGAGCACAACTATATGAACGAAATATGTTTGAAAAGGAATTGTGTGAATTCTATTGTCTTGGTATATACAAACGGCTGAACAATTCAAGACATTATATTCACTGGTTAGCCAGTATATCCAATAGTCTTTCCAAAAGAAAGTTCAAAACCAAAAGCTACTTCTCCCGATATAGTAACTTTTCTTCTACTCTATCTGTGTCTGCATCATCATTTGCATTGTGTTTTATCGATTTCCATTCATGTGGGGGATTGTTGGAAAAATAGTATTGAGTGAATAAGAAATTGACGTTTAATTTGTTCACTTGAAGATGTTATTAAAAGTGGTAAAAATCCCGAGTCCCACATAGGAAAGGAAAGAGATAATATATGAGTTTATATGCTTATAGGCTGGACAATGGGTTGGGTTTTGGCATATGTGGACTAGGTCCTCTTGTTCAAATAATAATTTTTTTATTATTATTTTATTTTTTGAGTCAGTCAGTTCGTGCACAGCAGTTTTTCTTTGAACAGTGTGTCTATTTAACAACATATATAAATTCATAGTCCCTTATTCATGAAAACTAAATTTTGGAAAAACTCTTCCAAAGAGAAAATATTTGATGCATTCATTTGAGTCAAAAAGAGAGAAAGAGACATAGAGTAATTCGTAGAGAATGGATCTTGTGTGCTTCTCTGTGCTGTAGATCATTTTATCATAGGAGGTAGACGTTCATGAGTCTCAAAGCACCACAGATTGTGTGAGGGGCGAAATCTACTTTGAGGAGATTGTGTCAAACACAAGACTTGATCGAAATCATTCATCCTTCACACATTTGATTTGTGAGTTGTTAATTATTTGGATTTAAAAAATATATATATATATATATATATATATTTATATATATATATATATCTATGTGTGTGTACAATATTATTTATTGCTTTTGCTATCACATATTTTTGTGTTATTGCTTATATTTAGATCTGTATGTTGTTCTTATTGGTTAATCACAAAAGTAAATTGTTGATATATATCCAACACCCTTAAAAAATTGGAGACCATCTTTGTTTATCTCTCTAGCTGCTGATTTTTTTTTTTTTTTCATTTTTTAAGGAAAAACGGTTTAAACACGTTTGTTATGTGATATGAGACTAAGAGGTTAGGGTTTTGGAGTATTATATTATGTCTGCACTCTCTCTGGACAGTTGGATGAAATTTAAGGAGCATCCCATGGCTGAAATTTTGTTTAGGGCTTATTCTTTTTTTTTTTTCTTGGTAGTTTGGGCTTATTAGCATTAGTACAAGGTGAATTGGGCTCTTGTGTGCTGAACTACCAACCAGCCCACCAATTTTAATATTATAAAAAAAAAAAAAAAAATTTGACCTCCCAGAAATTAACATTCAAGGAAAAGATTAAAAAAAAAGAAAAGAAAAGGAAAGACAAAACTAAGGAGAGAAAAAAAAATGTTGTTTTGATTAAGGATACTTCAAAAAGACATGCCTAGGGCTTGGGTTATTGTATGGGTAAAAATTAAAATAAGATTTTTTGATTGGTAAAATAACTAAACAATTAAATGCATATATAAATATTATTTGAGGTTTTTAAAATATTAGCGATAACTTTGAAACGGTACACCAGTACCGAAATATTTCATTTTCTTGACTATACCGAAATGCCCTCTAATACAATATTGATTTCCTTGCAACAACCACTATTTACTCCCTTCTTTCATTCTCGAGATACATAAAGAAAGAAAAAAAAAAAAAAAAAAACTAAATGCAACATGAATAGTGTTAGTATAAATTTACATAGTTATTGTAGCAAACTTGTAGATTTACATAATCATATATGAACTAATATAAGTCATTTTTAAGCAAAATTGTGTAAATTTTATACATTTTTTCTATTATACACAGATTAATGTGAATGTTCTTAATGTGTTAGGTGCCTCATGACGTTTGGCCATCGTTAGTACCTAATAATTTTGATTATTCCTTGAAAATGTGTGTTAAGCGATATAAATAATTGTCCAATCTTGAGGATATCTGTCTCATAATTATTTGGTGGCACATACAACAAATGGTTATCAAAGTTTTGGCTATCTCAACACTAACTATTTTAGCATATTGTTTAAAATTTCATTCTTGTACTTTTGTTATTCATTTTTTAGACCAGTTTTATTTGGCATTTTTAAGTAACTGTATAGTGAATAATTTTTATATAAATACAATAGGATTATAATATATGATAACTGATTCATGTAGATTGCTTTTTATCGTTAGGTCAACATACTAATGAGTTTCTTTTTAATGTAGGTGAGATTCATCCCTAAATTTTTTATTCAAAATCATGAAATCTTACCAATTAAGATAATAGGAATACATTATATGACATGTGTGTGTATATATATACATATTCAAGAAAATAAGATTTATTTGTTAGAAAATTAGATATTGATCTAAAATAATTCACTAATTTTTCTATTATCAATCGATAGTTGGTTTGGGCTAGGTTTTGTAGGATGGCCCAAAAAGGTAATCGGGTCTAAGCCCAAACCCGCTCCAATGATGCAGCTAGTTCATGAGTTGACTCAGTTGAGTTGAGTCACGTTAACTGGTCCGAGTCGTTGTACTAAAACCCCTCAAACCCAAAACCTTTGAAATCCTCCAAAACCTGTCTGTCACCGTTCTGCTTCTAATACCAAAACCATTTCTTCTTCAACTATTATAGGGATATGTCTGTTTCCTTCTCTTCCCTTCAGCTCTTCCACCAAAAACCTCTCTTTTCTGTAAGTAGTCTCTCTCTCTCTTTCTGTGTATGTCTTTCTCTTTGTTTTATTTTGTGTTTGAAGTAATGGGTTACTGTTGCAGAGCCTTTATTGGAACCAAAGGGCAACTGGGTTGTGGAGAAGTACAAATTTTGTGAGGAGTATTGCTGTTAAGGCAGGCCCAAAGAGGGTATCTTTTGGTAAAGAATGCAGGGAGGCCTTGCAAGATGGGATTGATAAGCTGGCTGATGCTGTTTCTCTCACCTTAGGACCTAGAGGTATCTGGGAATTCTTCATTTCTGTTTGTTTTGATAGCTTTTTTAGGTTGCTACCATTATATACCGTCTCTTACTCTCTTTATGCTTTAGTTTTTGAGAACAAGAGGGATTATTTCATTTTCTATCTATGCTTATATTGGTGAAGTGATCAATGATAAGCCTACAGGTTAAAAAATATCTTGTTGGTGATTCTTGCTATATCATTTGCAATGCATACAGTAGTTTCAATTGGATGATTGTTATTTGGTAATAGTTTGCCAAGTTTAATTTGTTTTGTCTATGTAGTGGTAATAATATTGAGAAATGTGCTGGAGGCTACACATTAAATTGATTTCATCTATTTCAGTGAAGTGAGCCAGCTAGAGATTTGACTTTGTCTTATCAAGTTGTGAAATTTTTCAGTGCATGGTGTAGTTGAGCAACCCAACAGAATTAGGCTAATGGAAGATTGCAGTGCCACTTTGCAAGACTTTAATTTGCAAGTTCACTGCAAATTTTATTTATTTCGCATTTGCATGAGATTGTGCTTTAGCTTGCACTTCTAATGTGTATATTCAATTTAGTCCGAGAAGTTGTGCTAAATTTTATTTATATTATCATTTTAATTTTTCTCTCCCCTTTTTTTTCTCCTAGGCAGGATGGGGGGGGGGGGTGTTGTAAAGATGTGAGTTGTTCTAAGCCTATATGGAGCTTGAGAAAAATTCTATACCATTTGGGAAGAGTTCAGAATAGTGCTTGAATTTATGTGTATTTGCTATTTTCTATCATGAAAATTTTCTTCACGAACTTTTTGAATCTAGGACGAAATTGTATCATGAGATTCATTCTCACTGAATGGCAGAGTGTTTATTGGAGTAGGTGAATTTGAAATATTGAGAATTGTTGCATTTTTTTTTTTTTTTTTTTGTGGTTTTTTGTTTTTTTTTTGAGGGGGGGGGGGGGAGAGGGGATTGCCATCCCTGTGAAGGTTAGGAAGCAAAATGAAACAGGTTCATCCTGGTTTTTGTACGTTGCAGCTGAATATTAACAAGATCAAGTACATATACTTGAACTGTAGCTGTTATGGGACTTGCAACTTGCAAATTGGGGTCTGTCAATGTCAAGACTTAAGGATATTATTTAAGGGCCTTGGCCCATTGAAGCCTCAAATAGAGAAGATAATTTGTAAGTGTAATCCTGATTATATTCTTTGCAAGTGAGCTAGATGGTGGATTGAGATTATTTGCAAATGCTTCTAACACCATAATTATAAGGAAGAACCCCAAAAAATGCCATTAATTGTGTAACTTGTGTTAATGCCATTGATGGGGACTGGTTGAAGCCTAAAATAGTAAGATTGTAGGTATGAGGTCTTGGCTTTTCATGGTGTCAGTGGCATGTCTATTAAAAATAATAATAATAACAAAGTAAAAAAAGGCTGTTGAAGGGGAAGCTAGCTCTGTTTGTCTTGAATATGGTATATGATCAGTTGAAGCCTTGAAGGCTTGTAACTGCTTTGCCTGAAGAGATATTAATTTATTTATGAAGAGATACTTATTTGCTTATTTTCTTAATAAGATTCAGCCAGCTAGGGTGGCCTCACTTTGGCTATGTAAAATAGTTATACTTGAGAACTTCTATTTTTCAATTTATGGGTTTGGTTCTGTTACGGCACAAGCCTTTATGACTTTTCTGACACTTTAAAAAAGCTATAATATGCTAGATGTAACACATACTGAAATACTCAGAAGAGAATATAAGTATTTTTTTTAATCAAATTATTAAATTTCATGCTGCTAATTTGATAGAGGTATTGATTTTAAGTGAAAATATGCAGGCCGTAATGTTATTCTTTCTGAGTCTGGATCACTTAAAGTAATTAATGATGGCGTTACAATTGCTCGATCCATAGAGCTTTCAGATGCAATTGAGAATGCAGGAGCAATGCTAATCCAAGAGGTCATTCATGGTTGCTAGATAATTCTCTCCCCTGTTGTTTTATTGATGTTTTTTGAGACAAAAGTAATCATAGATATGTAAGTCTTCATATCCTGCTTGCAGGTTGCAACTAAAATGAACGATTTGGCTGGTGATGGTACAACTACTGCAATTGTTTTGGCTCGAGCAATGATCAAATCTGGTATGCTGGCAGTTGCTTTTGGGGCTAACCCGGTTTCTTTGAAGAAAGGAATGGATAAGACTGTGAAAGAATTGGTCAAGGTCTTGAAGAAGAAAAGTGTGCCAGTAAGAGGAAGAGATGATATAAAAGGTATTGCTTTCCTTTGCATTTTGTTAATAAAAATCAGAGTCAGAAATATCTAGAGCATGTCTTGTGAATTAGGTTTGTGCCCCTCTTTGCACTTTTTTTAATAAAAGATTATAATTACTTGTCAAAAACAAAATCTTGAAAGTGTCTTTTGCCACATTGCAGCTGTGGCCACAATTTCTTCTGGAAATGATGAATTTGTTGGGAACTTAATTGCTGAAGCTATAGAAAAGATTGGCCCTGATGGAGTTATCTCTATTGAGTCATCCTCATCATTTGAGACCTCTGTAATAATAGAAGAAGGAATGAAGGTAGGTCATTAAAGATGATTTTTAATTGAAGAGATTCACAACCATCTCAAAGAAAGGAAAATTTAATTTGAAAGGAATGAGAATGGGTCAGAATGTAATTTGAATTGAACTATAATTTTAGAATGAAAATAAACTTTATAAATCAGCAATGACCTAATTACCCCACTGTTTGTTTGTTTGTTTGTTTGTTTGTTTGTTTTTTTTTTTTTTTTTTTTGAAAATAAATGGACTAAAGAAAACCAACATCAAGGTTATAGTCTCAATCTATTCATTCCTTAAGGCACAGATAGATAAAACTCATAAAATGTTGTACCCAGTTCAGAAAGCTCCCAATTCTGTGGAGTCATGACTCAAATAGATACAATTGAAAAATTGTTGTATTCATTACTCAGCTCACAAGTAGATACTACTACTTTTAATCATGTTAATAAGTATTTCTTTTCATTTCTACATTTTCTTAGCAACAGAATGTATCATAAACTGAACAAGGACTACGTGCATATAATTGATGCCACCCTTTGGCCACCCTCAAAACCAAGAGATAACACAACCCCAAACAACCACAACAAGCCCTAAGCCACTACCTCTGGCTTAGATCTGACACCTAGAGCTTCGGATTTGCCACCTCCACAACCACAAAACACCACCCTTTGGCCACCACATTTTTTCTAATCCAAATCCCTCCTATTTTTTGTCAAATCTTTGCCCATGTGTGCCAGTTTTTGTAGTGGTAAATTGTGGTGGTTCTTGGCTGCCAGATATGGTGGTGTGGTTGTGTGTTGGCAGGAATGAGAGAGGAAGAAGCAGATTAATATAAGGGAGAAAAGAAAAGGAAAATAGAATTAAAATGGTTTTTTTATAGTAAATTTTACTTTAATGTGTGAAGCACTTGACAACATTTTCCTTCCATTGAGCCATCAGAAGTAAGACGGAAGGACTAATTTGGCAGTTTCCCAAACTTCTGTGGTTAAAACTTGATATTAGAACATCAGAGGTCCATTTAATTTTGACCTAAAGTTGGAGGGGTCTTTTTGCATTTTTCTCTTTATCTCTGATTCCTAGTGTTTTTATTTTTTAATATTTATTTATTTATTTAATTCTATTAGATCTTTCTGGACAGATTGACAAGGGTTACATGTCACCCCATTTCATTACAAACCACGACAAATCTATAGTGGAGTTTGACAATGCCAAAGTCCTAGTAACTGATCAGAAGATTTCAACTGTCAAAGAAATTGTTCCTTTACTAGAAAAGACTACTCAACTGAGTGTCCCACTGCTAATCATTGCAGAGGATATCTCCAGGCAAGTACTGGAAACACTAGTGATGAACAAAATGCAAGGTTTACTAAATGTTGCTGTTGTCAAATGTCCAGGATTTTTAGAAGGAAAGAAAGCTCTTTTGCAAGATATTGCACTTATGACAGGTCAAATTATGTACTGCATGCCAAACTTTATTTGCTTAATTATTTAATTTTTCCATGACATATGTCAATAATAAGATAATGTTTATTCTGAATCAGTGGTTGTTTTGATTTTAAGAATCTATCATGACTATGACCTGCTTTTCGTTCACTAAATTTATTAATTTTTTACTTTGCAACACAGTTCAACTCATTCCCACTTTTAGCCTTATATTAATATCTTTACATCTCAAAATGGTGAGATAGTTCACTTTGCAGCCAGATGTTCACTCACATTTTTTATTTCCTAGTTTGCTGGCCCTCATAGTCGTGTAAAGAACCTCAGTGTGAGTTATGATAGTGGTTAATTCAAATTGAGCTCTCAAGTATCTAATAATTGATGTAGAAAATTAGCGAATTTTTGGAATTCTTATATATATAAAAAAAAAAAAAAAATGTAAAGTGAGCACTTTTGTGATGTTTCTTTTTTTCAGGATCTCAATGTAGGTCTCTTATATGGATGTGCTTTTCCTGTTAAATACACAATTTGGTAAAACTCAAGCTACTTTTGGCCCTAATTTGTGGGAACTTTTGTGCCAAAATGTTGTTCAAATGCATTTATTTAACCTATTTGTTATCACCTGTTAATCTCTGATTGCTTGTTGGGAAGGAGAGAATGGAGACAAAATCTTAGTACATTAAGATTTTCAAAACACTTTTCTTACCCTGTATTTTTTGGTGAAAAAAGGAATACAGAGATTTCAGAAAATGTGACCTTCTTTTCCAGCCCTGTTGAGTTCAATAACTTTTATAGGTTTGATCATTTGGTGCATCTTCTAAATAACATTCAAAAGGACAATACGTCTGTACATATTACATGTAAACACTACACACGCCCTCACTGTCACAACATCTTTTTCTTTATGTGACTGTAAGCTGTGGATAGAAACATATCTCAAACGTCACTATCTGCATTTTTCTGAACTTTAGAAATATAAACATTATCATCATTTATGTTTCCGGGGGCCTTATTGCATTTGTCATATAATTGTATTTCTTTGTGTTGAGATTGCTATTTCCGCTTCAGTTTCTCATTGAGATAATTTTAATGTCATTAGGCGCTGATTTTCTCTCTGGAGATTTGGGTCTGATGCTTGAATGTGCAACTTCAGATCAGCTTGGCATTGCACAAAAAGTTACCATAACCAGTAATTCAACGACCATTGTTGCTGACCCTACTACTAAAGCTGAAATACAGGCAAGAATTTTGCAAATCAAGAAGGATCTGGCTGAAACAGATAATGCATCCTTGTCAAGAAAGCTTTCTGAAAGAATTGCTAAACTCTCTAGCGGTGTGGCTGTGATTAAGGTTTGCAATTTAAAAAAGAGCTATTTCTTAAAGATTGTTGATAAAATCTTGTATAACAGCTTTCTTCTTCCTGGATGCTGGCTTCAATCAATATCCGTCTTGTCAAAGGCGAACAGGGCTTTTCCAGTCAGAGAGAGAGAGAGAGTGAATGAGGCTTTATCTTTGTTTTTTTATTTAAATTTTGAAACTTTAATTTTTTTTGTTGATCATGACTGATATTCAAAACCTTTGGTCATAATTGTTTTACCTTTCCTTTTATTTATCTTTCTATTATTTTAGGTAGGAGCACTCACTGAGGTGGAGCTTGAAGATCGGAAACTCAGAATTGAAGATGCAAAAAATGCCACATTTGCTGCCATGGCTGAAGGAATAGTCCCTGGTGGTGGTGCTACATACATTCATCTCTCGGAACTGATTCCCATCATAAAGAATTCTATGGAAGATCTAGATGAGCAGAGTGGTGCAGATATTGTGGCAAAGGTGTGGTATCCTTCCCCCTCCCTCTCTCTCTCTGTGTCAGATTTTTCCTTTGTTTTTAGTCAGAGTGGGATCAGTGTTAATCAAATAATGAGGTGTACTTGAGTGCAAAGGCCTCCTAAGCCTTGCACCTTATAGAAGTAAAACGCATTCTGTAAAAATTAATATAGTAAATTTTAAAAATTAAAAAATATGACTATCAATTGATAAGCTAATCATATAGTCTTTTTTTTTTTTTTTTATAAGGTCTAATCATATAAAAATTAAACCTAGCATTTTACATAATGCCCTATGAAATTTAAATACAGCTGTAGAAGTTATCAGTTGTCACTAAACAACTAGGTGGTGAAGGCTAAACTGTCCTGCATAAAAAATATATATATATATATATATATATATATTTTAATGAAAAAAAGGATATGGTTTCAGGAGAGACAGGAGGTAGAAAGACTGGTTTAGAAAAGGGGAGAAGAAGTAGCCATTGGTTCAAGAGGAAAGAGAAAGGGGTTATATCATATAAATAGTGCATCACACCAAATGATTAGTATTGCATAACAAATCAAGGGCTCATATAAATAGTGTTAGGATTTAAAGGTTATGTTTAATGTATTTATCTTTTTAAACAAAAAATAGTGCAAAAAGCACACTTTGAGCTTTGTAGGAAAGTGAAAAAAGTGAGCTTTTTGAAACATATTTTGCTTTAGGTGTGAAAGGGGCTAACCCTTGGCAGTTTGCACTTTGAGCAGACTTCTACTAGCAGTCAGATGACAAGATCTGACCAGGAACTTTCTAAGGTGGCCTGCATGTAATCTCTTGTGTTATTTTCTTCCTCAAATCTTGAGAGACCTGTTTCTCAGGACAGGGAAGAGAAATTAAAAAATAAAAATAAAAAATAAGGACCTTGCATAAATCTCCTTGCATTATTGTAATTTCATCAAATCATCAACAATAATATAAGAGATGCCTTAAGAATGAATTGCTGCAAGATCAGCTTCTGAAAAATTCTGTTAGTGGGCCTATGTAATTGAGTTTTATAGATCTTTTTACCAATCTATTAGGCTCAATGATTATTTAATTTAGATACTGAACCAGTAAACCCTTAAATCTATGATGTATGTACACAATCAGATTTTCCTCATTTGTTATAAGACAAAATCCCTTATCACCATACTGATATTTTGTTTTGGGAGGAGTAATCAATTAAAATGTTTTTAAAGATCGCTGGTGCCATGTTACATAAATTGGACATAGCCCATAACAGAGATTGCCTGATAAAATTGTCAGAAAAGGTGTTTAATCCTATGGATTGGGTCTGCATATGTCAACAACAAACTGGCAGTAGTTATACTACCAGCAATTGGTAAGAAATAGTAAGCATATTTGCTACTGCAAATGACAGTGAGTGAAAGATCCTGTCCCTCATCTGAGGCCTCCCCTTTCTTGGGTGTTTTTACTTTTTATTTGTTTGTAGTTCAGAATTCAGTCAGATAATGTAAAATTTAGATTCTTATGCTTTAAATTTGAAACTGTTAATTTTCATTTTTCATCTTTTGGTTTTTTGACATCTTTTAGGACCTTAATTTTGTGGACATTTACATCATAGAAACTGTTGCTAATGTTGAATTGCAGGCTCTCCTTGCACCTGCAAAATCAATTGCTTCTAATGCTGGAGTCGATGGAGAAATTGTTGTAGAGAAGACTAGAACTTGTAATTGGCAAACTGGATACAATGCAATGACAGGCAGATACGAAGATCTTCTAAGTGCTGGAGTTGCAGATCCTTGTCGTGTTTCAAGGTGTGCACTTCAAAATGCAGTGTCAATTGCAGGTGTAGTTCTAACCACTCAAGCTGTGTTGGTGGAAAAGATAAAGAAGCCTGAGCCAGCTATCCCTCATGTTCCAGGCATAACTCCTTAAAGAAAAGATGGGAAGAGATTAGTTGGAAAGCTAGTTGAAAGCTGAGAAAGGCTCGTACGTGTCACATTGGTTTGAAACGAACAATTTGAATTTTCTTGGTGTAGACTTGAGATGATGATTAAAGAAGCTTTAAAAGCTGTTGAGAGGCCGGACAAGTCAGCTTTCAATCTGACTTTTGGATTGCGAGAGTATTAAAAGCCATACATGAAGAAGGGGATTGCATGTCCAGTAGCAGTCAGCCTATTAATCTTTGTAATCTCATTCAACATGTAAGATTCCTTCTTTTTTTTGGTTTTGTTTTTGGGTACTCTTTTTTGGACTTTGTATTATACTGCAATAATAATGATGAGGGTATCTTAAAGAAATTTCTTTATTCTTCCTAATCTTTTGTTCAGAAATCTTCAAAACCTGTTTCTGATTCTGTCCATATGTATGCTCCAACTTTGCTGTAGAAATTATCACTAAGAACATTGCACAACTGGTCTACTAGGTATTGTTACAGATGTGGCAGTAAAATTAATTTTGGAATTAAAGCAATATACTTCCTCCTTGATAAACCCGATTGTCTGCCAATGTTGCAACATCATCCAGAATACAGCGTCTGTGTATACACAGCATACAAGTGATTTTATGCCAAGTTTGTTGATTTGAGTGTTATTCCAGACAGTTAATTCTGTCAAAATGAACTTTTAAGTGAATTCTAACACAATCTCACATCCAAGATGGTGTAATCAATCATGCATTTACAATGCTTTGCTTGCATCTTCTTTCATTGTTCCAAATAGATAAGCTAAGTAAGGACTTGTCTTTCACAGTATTATGTCATGAAGTACAACCTACCGCTAATAGTTGAGAATGCTCGAAAATCGAGTTTTAACCTATACTATTGAAGAATTTTGACCAAGCCACATTTATGTGTATTTGTTTTACAATCTCAACTATTTTTTGGCAAAGTTGTCAATTACATATGTTTAAATTGTGTGTGTATATTTTGAAAAGATAAAAGAAAAGTCTTCAACTTCCCATACAAATATCAAGCAAATATAGGGTTTAAGGTAACTAAAAAAGGACAGATGCCCATTTTGCAAGTTCACATTGTATATGATCAAGATGTGAAAATTGAAAACTTACCAGACAATGCCAATGATCTTGAACATAATAATCAAGTGGTATAAGACAAGAAACACTATAGATTCCATAAAAATGATAAATATATAGTAAAAATAACAATAAATTAATCCAGAATGTGTTTGATCGATTACAAAAAATATTTAACATATATCTGAAGTCATACGAAAGTTGCTTAGTACTGTTTTTTACTATGGAATTCTTTGTTCAAAGAAATATATTCTATTGGATGTTTTTTACAAAGGTCTCCTCTTACCCATAGTCCTTTCTCCCTTTCTTTGATGTCCTACTCTTTATCTTGCAGCAAGCCTCTTGCGAACTGCAAGCCTCTTGAGAGCTGGTATCTTCTAGGCCATTCTCCAATGCCTTAACAAGATTCTCAAAGTAATTCCCTGTCACCGTGGTAAGACTGGATAGCTTTGCTCTGAAATTTTTGAATTCTTCTTCTGGACGCTCTTTGTTGAGGTAGTTATGTATGTCCTTCTCTATACAATGATGAAGCCTTTCCAAATTAGACTCTGCCTCACCTTGCAAGTACTCAAAGAACCCCTTTTTAGATTTTGCTTTCTTGTCTCCATCCTCAGGGAGGTAATACCCATACGCATATGTCCACTTAAGCACTCTCCTACATTCAATTATCTGCAACCAAGCATCTGTAATGAACTTAAGCTCGGCCTCAGTTGCTCCCCTTAGGTCACTAAGTCTTACCATGTAGTCATTTTGCATTTGCTTTAAATCCTTAACAGCTTGTTTCCTTGATGATTCATTGCCTGCCCATCTCTCGTAATAATGAGTATACTTTTCCAAATGCTTCTTAGCTCTTTTTCTGATATCTTCATTCTCATTATACTTACCCTCTTCCTTATTCTTCTGGAATGTATTACAAGCGTAGAACCCACCTGTTCTCTCACCATGCTCCTTCCATGTTCCAAGGCACATCCAGCAAAACTCATGTCCACAAGGTTTCCGGCATGTCATGTGCATGCAACCTTGGTTCTTCTCAATGGGTTTTCCACACTTTGGACATGGCTTTGTATTGACCAACAACCATGCTGTATTCTCAGCCTCAGAACTATTCTTCAATTGCCACTTAGCCACAGTCTCACAATCCACTGGCCTATGCGCATCATCCATACAATTCCAACAAAACCCATTGTTACAATGGCAACAAACATCATAGCACTCTTCGTCACCTCCTTCACAAAACTCCATCGCGTACTCACAATCCGCACTCGGACACCACTTATAATTCTTATTACTCTCAATATAAGACCTTATCAAATACTGCGAATACCTCTCCTTATCTTCCTTTTTAGCAAACAAATCAATCGAATCACGATCCACCACCGCATTGCAGCGCGGTTCAGGACATCTCAATGTCAAACATCCAACCCCATCCTCAATCGCCACACTCACATACTTCTCCCAACAGTCCCTACAAAAGGGATGACCACAACTAACCCAACCCATCATAGAAACACGGACATTCTCATAACATATAGAACAAGTTAGTTCAACTTTTCCAAGTTTATTGGGCAGCAAGAAAACCGGTTTTTCAAACAAACCTACCTTTTTTCTAATTCTCTCTTCATCAGCAAACCACTCATCTTGAAAGTCACACGCTCTCCAATTGTAATTTAGGAGAAGCACCGTCGCAGCAGCTTTTGATATGGAAAGAACATTGGATACCTCGGTGATATCGTTCTCTTGACGTTGTTGGATATCTGATTCTTTCAATACAAAGTAACTTTGCTTTGCCTTCTTGTTCCTTCTTGACTCATCATCATCGTCACCAACAGCTAAGTTCTCCTCTTCTTTGTCGCTGTAATAGTAGGGGTCGTCATCGTCGTAGGTTGTCTCCTCGGCGTCACTGTCGTACATGTAATCCTCGGAGTCCATGGCAGCTGCAGCGACAAGAACTAGAAGGGAATTAATACATAATATTAGGCTTTGTTTTTCACAACTCGATTATTGTTGTGTGTGTGTCTGAGTGGGTTATTGGGTTTATATATTACATATGAGACAAAGGTCGGTTAAGAAGTTCGATTAGAACTGATTTCCTAATCCTAAACAAAAACAAACTTCGACTCCTACTACTACTAGGAGTCCGTTTGGACAAGCTTTTGCACCAATATTATTAATTTTGGGGTGTTCCGGCCAATTTCGGCCGGTACCATATTTTGGCTCTTAAAAAAAAACAAAAAACAAAAAACATGGGTTTTGTACCTCGTCACTCACGATGTTGCCGGTGACTGATCTCGTGAAGAAAGCAACCCACTCGCCCCTTCTTCTGCTATTTTCTTCTTCTTCTGGGTTTCACACTTTCGCGTCCTCTGCTTCCGCCACTGCCAGAGTCTTTTATTTTTGTGTGTCTAGTTGTCCTTTCTTTTATGCTCTCTTCTCCTGTCGTCCACTTCTCTCTTTCGTGTTTTAAATTGTTTTTTTCTTTGTTTTGTTGTTGTGAGCCCCACGTTACTAACAAATATAACAATGTTAAAAAGGAAAGCTGATTCAAGTTTGTCTTGTCAATTCTATTGACTTCTTTCATTCCACTGTTTATCTATGGTTTGTAATCTTTTTCCTTTGCCTTTTTTTTTTTAAATTTTAAAAACTTTTATCTTCGTATTATTACTCTTATTATATTCTATAAATAATTGAATTGATACCTGTTACTTTTATTACTATTATTGAACTGATATTTGGCCTTGAAAATTACATATTTCAACAATATGTATTTATAACTTTAAAACCCTTAATATTTATGAGTTTTTTTATAAAAAAAAATTAATATAGGTGTTATCAAAAAAAAAAATTAATATAGGTAATTTCATGATATTTTTATTCATGTTTTCAAGTAGGAGGGATGATAAATTTATAGAATGAGAATAAAAAATTTTCTCATACATATTAAGGGTGTTGATAACTGGTGTTGTATAGCACCTGTTAATATGATATAAATTAGAATAAATTATTCATATTTTTTTAGGGACTTAGAAACGGCTGGATATGTATTAAGCGCGTGTCAGTTTAGACAGAGGAAGTCAAATAATTTTACAATGGGACCAAAATACCCTTTAATTTTGACCAATACTTAAGCCTCACCTAAAACAACTTTATCTTGAGTCTTGAGAGTTGAGTCTTCTAACTTATAGTTTTTTGGTTTTAACATCTTTTTCCTTCCTTTTCAGTGATGCTAGGTTCCGTTTCTTTTTTTCTTATTCTTTTTTAAAGTAATGCAAATATTTTTAAAACAAAAATATTATAAAAAAATATTTTCACAACAAATTTTATAATATTTAAAGTAGTCGTTAGATGTTCTAAATTCAATTAGGCAAAGAAAATATTAAATTAATGAATTATATATATGAGGAAAAATTAAATATTAAAAGAAAAAAAAAGACATTAATGCTTGAATGGGTGTTTATTTAATTTTTCTTTCTAATATGAAGAGAGGTGATTCTATAAAATTAATAGAAATAGACGATGAACCATGGACGATGTTAGGGGGTTAAGGGGGAGAAATTTCTAATTCCACTAGCTTAAAAAATAAGGTTATCTCTTATAGTAGTAATCTAAGGTCCAAATTTCTTTGTTGGAAAATTAATCTTTAAACTTCACCTATTAATGATAAATAGATTTAGGGATTGATTCTTATCTACTCAAAAAATCGATCAGTGTCTTAGCCTAAAGATAAAGAACAGTCATTAGGAGCAAACTTGTACTTATTCAATGTAATTTAAATTTTGTAAAATGTGATAGGAATCAAATCTTAAAAAGTAATTTTACATTTCACATAATGAATGGCCTTTGTTATCTAAAACCAAATACAAGCCACGAACACTAAGAGCTAGAAAATTTCATTCTATCCTTGATAATTTTGTGCAAGGGCAAATATTCCTTGAAGATAGTGACTTTATCATACATGCTTTCTTATTTATTAAAATTCCCTTGTTTCTTTCATTGTTGTTGATTTGATATAAAATTTAAGGGTTAATTTGCAATTGTAGTCTTACAATTTTTTTAAAAAAATTTTGTTACTCATTTTTCAAGAATATTTAATCATAATTAGTACAATTTAAAATATCAAGATCACAACTGGCCAAAATTAATAAGAGTACTTAGCTAACCAAAACATTTAAGTACAATGACATAATATTGTCAAAATGAAAATATAACACCCAAAAAAAAAAAAAATGACAAGACAAGCATCAATTAACAATGGCATAATATTGTCATAGTGAGGGAAGAAGCAGTGTTAGAAGATTGTCAAAAATAACATTGTCACAATTTTTGTTATACAAGTTCAAGAGCTTCTACCTAACATTTCAAACAAAATATTGGATTCAATCCCATTTCACTTGAAGTACATGTTTTCCTTTTTTATTTTATTTTATTTTATTTTATTTTTTCACCATTTGAGGAGTACAAGTCTCTTTCTCTGGCATGTAGAAAGGTTATGACCAATATTCTTGCAAAGCCCACAAGTCTTCTTTTGCTTTCCTAATTCTCTTCCGTCTTTCATTCATTTTTGCTTTGGACGACCTTTTTTGTTTGATAGTAGAGGAAAATTAATGAAACAATCTCCATCAATCACACCATTAACATTGGCATCAACCACATTTTCCTTGCCTACTAAATTTTCATCATCCAACACTAGCAATTCTTTTTCACTTAATGAGGCTTCACAACACCAACGTGATAGTAAATACAATGGTGAAATATGGCAACAATCTTTGTGAAGGAATACACTAAGAATGTGACGACAAAGTATAGCCCAAAATTCAAAATGCTTGCAACTACAATTAGTCATCTCACCATCCCATAAGACCTTTTGCTTTTGACTATTTTCATCTTTATTATACTGTAGCACAAATTCAATACGGTTTTCTTGATGAACTAAATATTTTGTTGCTCTTTCAAACTCCTTTTGAAATTTTTTGAAAGTATAAAGTGTCAAAACATTGTGTGCTTGGTCTTTTAACGATGATAATGTTCTTAAAGAAGTACTGATAAGTGTAATTTTTACATGATTTTTATTATCCTCTTATTTATTAAAATTGTTAGTTTTTCTTTATTTCTTTTGATTTGATTTGATTTTTTTTTATTTATATTTATCTATTCATTTGTGCTTTGAAGGAATGAGAAGAGCAAGGAATCAAAGGAATTTTGTACAAAATCCAAGTCCAATTCGGATTAGGATTCCAGCCTGCACATCAGTTAGTATTTTCAGCATAACTTTGGGCTCAGATATCCAATCGAAATGATTCAAGTTGGGCTGGAAAGTTAACTTAAAGGGCTACAACTTTGTAGTTTACCAAAAGTCCGAATGCTGACGTTAAAAGGGCCAAAATCGTCGGTTAAGTGAAGCCTAAAAATCTGGGATTTTCTCCAAACGGGAATAGGATTCCTTGACCTATTTAAAGGCTCTTTAGGGTAAAAAAAAAGGAAGAGAAAACCTGAGAGGAAAAGGGGGCTGCCGCATTGAAGATTTTGCTTTTAGGAGTCTTTCTGAAGAGGAGGATCTGAGGGCAAAGGCGAGAGCTTCATGTTCATCAACCATCAGATGAAAGACATAAGTTTTATTTGTTTTCTTTTCAGTTTTATTATGAACTAAATTTTATTTTCTAGAGCGTTGATGTAGTCTAGCAATGAACACACAATTTATATTCTGAATTATTTTATTTTTAATATTTCCTGATTGAGTGTTTAATTCTTATTCTTAATGCTTACTATTTTTTACGAAGTATGGTTTGATCAATTGAATTACAATGAGACCGAGAGGTGATTTGTTATTTTAGTTCTAGAATTAAACACCATTAGTTGAGCGAAAGTAGAGATGCTTTACTGCGACTAGTGTGATTTTTCAAAAAATTCAAAGTACGTAATGAGTCTCCAATTAATTAAATTCACATAGAGATATGGAATTGTTAGTTGAAGATATTTTTAATATTATTCGAGAGAAGATATTGAATACTTAAGGAATTTTTAATCATCAACGGGAGATTATTAGAATTTAATAATTAGGAAGAATAAATTGTGTGGAATTTGTTAGGTGAAATCAACTGCTCGAGATCCATTCTTATTATATTTTTACACTGTTAGATTTTTACGCTTTGTTAATTCTTTTTATTCATAGATTTATTTTTATTAAATAGTTTAATTTAATTCAGATAGTAGAGCAATCCATTTATTTTCGATTTTTCCAAATAGTAATTAATTTAGTAAATTTCGGTACTCAATAACATAGTTAATCCTTGTGGGTTCGACACTCGTTTTCTAAAAACACTTTACTACTTGTTACGATTCTGTGCACTTGCAGATTATTTTACGCGAACAAGTACCTCTAAATGTCTCTAACATTATATCATGTGATTGTGTTTGCTCAATATCTTCAATGGCAAGATCAACCTAAGATTATAAATAACAAAATAAATTAAAAACTTTTATATGACACATAAAGACTACAAATATTAACAATATATATATATATATATATATATATATATATATATAAATATTATACAACAAAAGAAATCAATGGTAAGTATGGACTTACTTGTTTAATAAGTTGGATCAAGTTTATATGAGAACTAACAAACCATTTAATAAAGGCATTTATACTTTCCGATCTTCCATTTGTTGTCTTCGCACCAAAAAAATGTCCACAAATGTAATATGGTACCCAAAAGTGCTTGATTTGATATAAACCAATTACATGCTTACTAGTAAGCATGTCATACTTTTCCATAACTTGAGTTCATTGACCCTCAAATTCTTCACATGAGTCTAACTTGTAGAACTCTGTGCACCAATTTAAATATTGATTACAAAGAATGGATGTAATCCAACCACTAAATTTAGCAGTAATATGCCATATACAAAAAACATGTTTCGTGAGCAGCAATTCTTTTGATATTACCTTCGTAATCCATAGATCTTGATCTGTCAAAATTGCCTTGGGTTGTTTCTTTATTAAACATGCAAAATTCTGCTAATTAAACAAAAATTTATTAGAATGTGTAAACATTTCAAATGATATGTACTAATATTATAACACTAATTAATTAAATAAAATGGAAAAATAGTTGTACAAATTTATAAGATAAACCTTCATTAATCATTGAAAAGCACTAGTTGTTTCATTTCAAAGAAGTGCACAACCAAATAGAATCGGCTTTCCATGATTATTGACACCAACAAAAGTACCAAAAGGCATATTATAAGCATTTACCTTGTAAGTAGTATAAAAAACAACCACATCGTCGTATTTTTGCTACCAACCAAAACTATGAGGGTGTGACCAAAAAATATGCTCTAACCTTTTCTCTTCATTGGTTGTGAATGCATATTGAAACTTAGAATTCTTTTCTTTAGCAACTTTACAAAATTGTAAGAGATCCATGGCATCATTCACAGCATGCATCTTTCTCATTTTCACATAAAAATTATGTATATCCCGTTGAAAAAATGGAAGATGTCCATGTTTCACATTTTTCTTAAATTCTATAACACGTATTATTTCTCTAATTGAAAGTCTAACTTCTTTGTATAAGAGAATGCAATTTTTATCATCTTCAGTGATAACTCGATTGGCTGAAAGAAATTGTACTCTTGAAGGGGACAACAATTCATGATTGTGATCTATAACAAAAATAGCGACATGCCATTCTTTTGGAAAAATGTCTATTGATTTTTGCAATACAATAGTTAGATGAGCTTTGTATTCTCATTTAAAGACTTCCTATTTCGTTGCTCCTTAGATGGATCCACCATTTTTAGTGGTTGTCTACCTTCCCAATGACAAAAGAAACTACATCTTCCTATTTCTTTGTTTTTTTTTTTTTTCTCTAAACGGCCTTTTCAAATTGTAAAACCATTTTGATTTGCATAATTTTTATAGAAAATGAAAACTTATTCACTAAGATAACATTGACCAATAAAATGCTTAAATTCATTTTCTATTAAATTTATATCCTCATATTCTTCAATAACCCCCGTTTCATCTATTGGACATTCATTCCAATCAATTATTTTCCCTCCACATTTGTTATCATTTTTTCCATCATTCGGAAACTCATTTAACCCAACACAATTCCTTGAAATACTTTCACGAATCTCACTTGCAATTAAATTATCATAAATTTGTGCTATATTAAAACAAGAATAAAATAAAATCAATATCATATTATACATTAAATGAAATATGGACTACAAATAAAATTAAAATAATAGTAACTTCTTGAGGTAGTTCATATAAGTCAAAGTAATTCATTGGAACAAGTTGATGAATCTCACTTGCAACTAAATTGTCATCCATTTGTGCTACATTAAAACAAGATTAAAACAATCAAAATTTAGTATCATATTTTAGGATAAATGAAAAAAATGATACAAATAAAATAAAATAAAAGTTCATTCTTGAAGTAATTCATTTAAGTTAAAACAATTCATTTTACCATCTTGATGAGTCTCATTTATTACTAAATTCTCATCCATTGGTGCTATATTAAAACAAGATTTAAACAATCCACATCATATTTTAGGATAAATGAAAAAAAAAATGATACAAATAAAATAAGATAATGACTAGATGCTATGTGCTCTAGCATAAAAATAAGAAGAACAACATAATTTCACATCACCACATTTACAATTCTTCCCATTTTTTCTTAGATTTTATCACCTGCAACATTTATTTATGCCCTTAGTTTTTCCATGTTAATATGAAAGAACAAAAATAATTTTCACCTTTTCTTTTGCCCTTTTCTTAGTTTTCCACTTATATCTTTTACCAAAGCTCCACCCACTTTGTGTGTGTGTGTGTGTTTTTTTTTTTTTTGGCATATGAATTACAAGTGCTCTACTTTACCTAGTTTGAGCAAGCATTTCAAGAAATTATTTGTCCCATGCATTTTCCTACTTCATAGGCACAATGAATTTTGTAGGGGCATTAGGCCCCAAAGCCCATTATTTATATACATAATGAACCTAAGGCCCAAGCCGAGAATTGAAGGCATCCGAGGGGGCTAAACACTGTCAAAAGAGCCTATGTTAGCAAAAGGAGAAGTCAGTTGAGATCATAATTGCCCAGGAGGTTGTGCCGAGGATAAGAGCCTCCTCGGCTAACCGAGGCCGAGGCTTGTAGAGGTGGTCTACCGTCTAGGGGAACATCACAGAAATGCTCAGTTGATACGGATAAGCACTACGAGAGCTCAGGACAGGGAAGTGTCCTAAAATATCTAAAAGAGAAAGTTGCTACCTTCGCATTAAATGCACTGCAGCTAACTTCCTGACTACATTAATGTGGAGGTGATATTTGAACAGTATATTTCACCCTTACAGATACTACATGAAGACTTATGAGAAGTGCTGATAGGACAAGTATCAACACCAACCCTTTGGCATGCACGAGGAAGGTAGGGAGGAAAAGGAAAGATATTATAAAAGAAGAATGAGGCAACGAGACTGGAGATCAAAAATTGAAGAAAGAAACACTGTAGCAATCAGGAACCAAATTTTTAACCGGACTTAAGAACAATATATAAGAACAGATTTCCTTGGACTTTGCTGATAACAATTTTCTTCAATACAAACCTTTTTCTCTTCATTCTCTTATCATCTGAACCCATTCTAATGTTTGTTTGATTAGTTAAAACCCATTTTTTTTTAACCCATTCTCTACAAATTCATTGTTTTGGGTTTTTTGGGCCTAAGTCCATTCATACCTCAGGCTAATAGTTCAAATCTAGTCCTTACAAATTTCATGTTAAATAATTCTGCATATTAATATTGTTTGTGGGGTCTTTTATATTATTTGTGGACAGAGTCATGCCAGGAGGTAAGTCTGTGTATATTTTAAATTTCAGAGCACATATTCTTATATGTTACTTGGGTTATATAGTACTTGGGATTTCATGTTTCGTTGTACCTATAAAATTGGTCTAGAAACTTTTTTTTTAATTAATTTATTTATTTTTTATAGATAGAACTTTCAAGAGTACACAACAATTTCTTACAACAATTTCTTTTAACAACTTGAAGAGTCTAACAACTAAATTCTCATCTATTGGTGCTATAATATACAACATGTATTAAACATTAAGATTAACCTCATTCAAATATATTTTAAAAAATAAATATGAATTTAATAAAATAAAATTATTGTACCTTGCAAAATAATTGCTGAATCCTTCATTGAACATTTGAACTTTTCTTCATCTCTCTCTCTTCTTTTCTTTTTTTTTTTTCTTTTTTTTTTGGAAGTGTATTTGATAATGGTAAAGTGAAAGAAAGTGAGTTTGATATTGGTAAAGCGAAAGGAGATGATGAGTAAAATACTGATAAATTGGGTGGGAAATAAAAAGTGAAATGGAAAGAAATGTGTTAAAAGTGTGTTAAAGGGGCATTTTTGTCATATATTTATTAGAGAAACCAAGCTTCACAGCTAAAATAAATTGCATATGAAGAGTGAATCTCCACCAATTTCCTATGCAAGTGGGGCCTAAAGTTGGTTCATTAATAGTTGCTGGTCGGCTCGTGTTAACAAACCATAAATTTAAAATAACGTATATTTATAGTAATAGAGATAAAACAAATGTGTGATTGCATTAAAGACAAATTAATCTAGATGAATCTAAATACTTAGAAAGGCTTTTAGAAAAAGGCCAAAAGTTGAAGTTAGGCCAGTTTGATACTTGCAAGGTCTGATAATTGTGACTCCTTAGGATTAAACATCCTATCCACCATAGTTAGACCCAAAACACTATTATGCCATCATAAATAATAAAGGATTTTCAAAACTTTACCTAAATATCATTCTAGAATCCCATTTATTCTTTTTAAACACACACCTCTAAATTCTAATAAACATGAAATACGAGTTTAAAGTTAATTAAATCTCATAAGAGCCTAATTAGCCCAGCAAGAATAAACTAAAAGAGACAGAAGTGTAGGTAATAAAAATGAAGACAATATATATATATATATATATTTTTTTTTTTTTTTAAAATTTAAAACAATGGGAAAACTATATGCAAAGGATTCTAACCTTTGTCAGTTTAACAGGTTCGAAGGCAAAATCTATATTTAGTTTTGCTACAAATCTATACAACTTCATATTACAAATAATTAACCTCATTTTTTTTAATGAATATTTACATACAAATTAATACATTCTCCACTCTAATGTAGTTCGGAGATCATTCACCTTTCTTTTCAAAACACTATTGCATTCATTGCCTCAAGAATTTCAACAAATACTATAGCAACATCTATATCTGTTCTAGGCATCTAATCTATACAAAAGCCAATAGCGACCACAAGAGCTATCATGGTTGCAATTTCTTATTATTTTGCATTATTTAATAGTCATTATCCTTCAAGCCAACTGTATTGGAACAACATTGATCTTGGTTTGTAAAAGAACAAATCTGGACAAAGATAAGCACTTGGAAAAAAAAATGTTTGCTAATTGATCACAACTGAACCCAAGAAAAGAAGAAAAGAAAAAGATTATAAGAGATTTATTGGCTATCATAACTCAAACTAAAGTGAAAATCAATTTAAACATGCGTTGATCGAGCATGGCAACAGGAGAGGTTTATTGCCCCCATTAATGTTATCCTTCATCCATTGCTTTGTTTTCAGTAACAATATTAGATTAACATTCGCATTTGGTTGTCTCCCCTGTTCCCAATATGAGCTCTAGGAATTGAAGGTATACATTTCATAGTGAAGTGCACTTCCAAAAAGTATAATCCAAATGGAACATTGAAAAAGGAGTGGCATGTGTTGCCCTTTTTGACATGAAATCCATTGGTACCGTAAAGTCTACAGACAAAAAGAATTTGATTTCTTATCTTACTTTACATATTTGAGTAATGCTAATGTAAACATGAAAGAAATTAAGTTATTTAAAAAAAATAAAAAATAAAAACCACCATTTTTTTTTAACTTCAGGATCCTCAAACAAATAGAAGACAAAAGAAGGGAGAAGTGAAAGGGTGAGAGTCATATTACAACATATTATGCGATCAGTTCCTATTCTCTCACAGTACTGTAATCAAATAAGTAACACTGATATACATCTTTGACTTGCGTAGTTTTTTTCAAAGAACATAAAATAACCTCCAAAGACTTTTTTATTATGCTTTCTCACCAAAGCATTAAATGATTAAATACTAATTAAATATGAACATTCAATGGAGGTAGGGCTGTAACTAAATGAGAGAGGGGACGGCTGTTACACTGTGTAACTTACACATAAAAAGAGTGAGAGTCAAACATTACCAGCAATAAAAGTAAAGTGATCAGAGGCAAAAAGCAGAACACATAAAAAGCGTAATGCAAAATATCCATTCAACAAACTAGTAATTCTTTTCTAAATCACCAACATCTCACACATATGGTCTCACAATTTGCATAAGTACATTCAACAAACTAGTAATTCTTTTCTAAATCACCAACATCTCACACACATGGTCTCACAATTTGCATAAGTACATAATCAGATTCACAGCAGTGCACACCCGCACATTGATACAATACATATTATTTCACAAAGAGAACAAAAACTCAGAAATGAGGAGAGGAACAAATAAGGATCACCACCAGCAGGGAGTCTCTCATGGTCACCCAGATGAAAAGCTTAAATGCGATTTGACAAGTTCTAGAATGGCTTGGGAACATTACTAATTCCTTGAGAACACGAACCATCTCTTTTGAAATTACCTAAGTTGTGAATATTCAAAATATTTTCGCTTTAAAAGTTTGACAAGTCCTTCATCAACATCAACATCAATATCATCACAGAAAAGTTGCCATGCCTCTGCAGCCTTTGCATTCTCAAGTTTTTTCTGCTTGAGAAATTTCACAAATCCTTTAACATCAAAATCTGTATCACCACTCTTCAAAAGTTCCTTTACCTTTGCAACCTTTGCTTTCTCAAGTTTCTTTTGCTTGAAAAATTTGACAAGTCCTGCGAGAACAACATCATCACTATTACCACTACTCTTCAAAAGTTCCTCTGCAATTTCAGCTGGGGTAACCTCTACATTATCCAACAATCCTTCAATCTCTCTATAGAGTTGGTTGTCACCATTGGTATCCAGATAATTAGAAGTCAACAGCTTGAAGCCATCCATGGTGCAGTATGACATGTGCACGTGCAAGTCCATGCGCCCTGGGCGCAACAAAGCAGGATCAAGCCGATCCTTATGACTGGTGGTGAACACAATAATTCGCTCATTTCCACAGCTCGACCATAATCCATCTATGATGTTCAATAAACCCGATAGTGTGAACTGAAAAAATAACATGAACGTAAATATTGGTAGATGAAATCATAAGATAATGTCATTGCATCGGTAGTGTCATAGTGGTCGTGGTTGTTGACATAGTCAATACACTAACTCTAATTTCCATGAGATTTAAGAGAGATAATTAGAAGGCAATCTTTTTACCATTTTTTTTTTGTGTGTGGAAACATACTAATTCTCAAACTCAAACTGGATGGTAAATGTATCTAATGGTAGGAAAATTTTTCTTCCAGGGCAGAAACTAACTAGACTCATTGAACTAAATATCTCATAAAAATTATAGTCAAATCTAACAAAAATAAACTCGCCTACTTATTTTGTCATTGAAAAATGAATAATAGGTCCTAAAACTGATACCTAAATCAACAAAGTAAAATGAGTGGCAATCAATTATATAGCTGGATAGAGATATTGTCAAAAGTAAAGTGCTACTTATATTTGCATTATACTCCAAAAAAATCTATTCAATTGATTAAGAGAAATTTCAATTATAACACTTTTTCCTATTAAAAAAAAGGTTTTAATTGAAACTCAGTGAAATCATTTATAGTCCATTTCGATCTAATAAACATTCAATGTAAGAACTCTTTTTATTTTTATTTTTTTAAAATTTTATATATCATTCAATTAAATCCATGTAAGAATCACAAAAAAACTGACCAAAGTGTATAATTATTAGACAATGTGATTCTTACATGAATTTAATTGAATAAGTGGTATTGTTGGGATATGTATGGAGCCAATAAATATATTGGAGTAATTGTAAACTAGTTTTTATGAGAATTAAAAATGCTAACCAACTCATCACGTCGCTCTCGATCATTCAACTCTGCAGCAGCGCCATCTATATCCTCAATTACCAGTATTGAACGATTAGATGTAGAAAGCAAAATTTTTCTCAACTGCAAATCAGACAACCTACAGGAAAGGTTCAAATCATAGATATTATACTTGAGATAATTAGCCATGGCAGCAATCAAGCTTGATTTACCGGTACCCGGAGGGCCATAAATCAAATACCCTCGCTTCCATGCCTTGCCAACTTTCTTATACAACTCCTTGCTTCTAACAAACCTGTCCAAATCATCCTTGACCATCTTCTTCAGCTCTGGTTCCATTGCCAGCTTCTCAAATGTAGCTGGATGTTCAAGATTAACAGACCTCCATGCACAACCATCAAGACAGCCAGATTCACGGCTATAAAGCTTTACCATCTCTTCTTCTTTTCTTATAGTCTCAGAACGTCTTATTATTTCAGGAAAATAAGACTCTCGCACAATCTCTTCGAATTTTTTCTCAAAGGAAAGCTCAAAAAATACCTGACGATTTTGCTTGGTGAGATCTCCTTTTTCCATAAGCTTCCATTTGAGCTCAATGTTTCCAAAGCGATCAAGAACCTCTTGACCCATTGCAATATCAAAGGTTGGTTTCTTTTGCCTAATGGTTTTGCTTGCTTCGAGACATTTTGTTGAATCACTAGTAACCTTGGTACGTAGGTAGGTTGTGGCAGCTTCAAAGATTTCATTTCTATCGAGATCACATTTCTCTTTAATAATGAAAGTGAATCGACGCCTAAAGATGGCGAAGAGATAATCGCGGATTACAGGAGGTATGAGTTCTTTTACTACGGAACTTACTAGCATCACAAAAGCAGCTGAGGGCAATGTTGGAAGCAACTCTCTGAGAGAAAACAAGGTTTGAAGGTACAGGTATCTCCCAATCACCTCTTCCAAATCCTGTAAAAATGAGAACAATGTGGTCAATGAATATGACACAACTTTCTTATGGCTTGAGGGCTGCAATGTAGGAGTTCGGACGCCAAGTATTTCTTGGTTTTGTTAATTTGTTTATGCAATATGGTTAATTATGACAATTTTTAGTCGCTTCACAAAGAGGATATCAGTCATAAATTTGTTAGGATAAATCTCTATCTATGTGTGAGTAAAATTTAAACATAACCCGAAGGAAAAAAAAAAAAAAAAAAATCACGGAAGCACCAAGCACCAATTTAAGTTAATCACACAAGAACACATTATGTGGAAAACCTTATAACATAGAGGAACCAATCTACTATAATTAAATAGAGAATGTAGTGCTCTAAGTTTATGTTCAAAACTTAAGTTCACAATAAATATGAAAAATATAATAATACCTCTCTAGAAAACCCAGTGAAACCAAAATCGCAACAAGATCTCCGCTCGAAACAAGGCTCTGTTTTTTTTTTTTTTTTTTTTTTTTTTTTTTTTTCACACAGCTTAATTTCACTCTGCATGTTTCGCTCTATTGCATTTACATCCCTTTTTATAGACCAGCTGCATGCGTCACTACTAGTCCTGAGCTTGTCTCGCAAGGCTAAGGCAATTGATAAGAAACTTTTAACATGAATGACACGGTTTATCAAGATCAAGGCAGTGTATGTAAGCATGGAGATCAGAAGAAGTAGCTGATGTCCAAGATAAAATGTGTGAAGCTAAAGCTGTTGTAGTTTAGCAGTTATATTTGTATCATAAGTAGAATACGACTTGTAGCTTTTGTTAGTTTCTGTTATAAGTGATGACATGTGAGTGGAAGTAAGGCACGTGAGAGAGGTTGTTATTCTGTTATTAGGCTTAACTGCTTCTGTTATTGGTGCTTAGTGAAACTAACTGTATATAAGGCATAAGCTAAGTTAATAAGAATCAGTTTTCAGATTTTCCCAAATTATATTTCTTTCATATGGTATCAGAGCTCTCTAGAAACCCAAAATTCTAGGGTTCGACATTTGGGAATTTTCTTTCATCTTTGTCCGCCATTGTTGCTTCTCTTCAAGCTTCTCATATCCTTTCAAAGCTTTTTTTTTCTTCCTTCAAATGGCAAACACAACAGCCGCAAACACTTCCACCACTGAATCATCATCTTCTTCGCAAGACTCATATCTTTTTAGTGATCCTCTGTTTCTACATCCTGGAGAAAATCCAGGGGTTGTTCTTACCTCTCAGCCTTTAATTGGAGAAGAAAACTACTCTGCTTGGGCAAGGTCAGTAAGGAAGTCTTTGATTGGCAAAAATAAACTTGGTTTTACAGATGGTTCCATTACCATCTCTTCTCCATTGTTGAATTCATCTACTGCAATTCAAGCATGGATCCGTGCTAATAATATTGTTGGTATGTGGATCATTAACTCAGTGTCACCAAAGCTTCAAGGTAGTATTATATACAGGGATACTGCACTTGAAATTTGGACTGAGCTTCGAGATACATTCAGTCAAGGAAATGGCACCAAGATTTTCAACATCCAGAAACAAGTTGCTGAGACTCATCAGGGAGAGCAATCACTCACTGACTACTTCACTCAGCTTAAAGTCTTGTGGGATCAGCTTCAGAATTTGAGTCCATTTCCTCAATGTACTTGTGGCAAGTGTGTGTGCAACATCAATCAGAAATTGAAAGATCTTCAAGCCAAAGAAGCCACAATGAAATTCCTTATGGGAGTCAATGATGTGTTTTCTCAGGTTAGAACACAAATTCTCCTCATGGATCCATTGCCTTTTGTTAATAAGGCTCATTCTTTGTTTGTTCAAGAAGAAATGCAAAAATCAGTTACAAATTCTGTTAGAGTTGAGTCTACAATTTTGGCTACTAAGAGCTCAGGCAACAATTCAAGAGGAAAGGAAAGACCATTATGTACCCACTGTGGAAAGTTAGGTCACACTGTGGATAAATGTTACAAACTCCTTGGTTTTCCCCTGGGTTACAAATTCAAGAATAGAAATATGATGGCTCATCAAGTTTCAACCCTTGCAAATCAGCTTCAAGGTCATTGCTTGGCTCTAAATAATGATCACAATCATGCTGCAAATCAATTTCAAGGTTTTTGCTTGACTCAAAATGCTGATCACAATCATGCCCCAAATTTTGTCACTGCTCAAGCACCTACATTTACTCCTGATCAGTACCAGCAGCTTCTATCCTTAATTGGAGTTCCTCACAATTCCACAGCTCAGGAACCTCACATGGTCAATGTTGTTTCTTTACCATCCAATGTTGTAGCAGGTAATGTTTCTCATTCACCACATTCAGTCTTTTCTGCTAAAGTTGTGAATAGAAAGGCTTTTGGTGTGGAAACTTGGGTTATAGATACTGGTGCTACAGATCATATAGTCTGTTCAATGAATTTATTGACTTCTTTTGCTGCAATTGCACACACTGTGGTTGAATTGCCTAATGGGGACACTGCTCTTGTGACTCATGTTGGTACAATTAAGCTTTCCCCACATATTACCCTAACCAATGTTCTGTGTGTACCTTCATTTTCTTTCAATTTGATATCTGTCAGTGCTTTAACTCAATCTTAGACTCTTTGTGTTGTTTGCCTTTCAAATTACTGCTTTATACAGGCCCTTACCTCTTGGAACACGATTGGAATGGGCCAAATGAATGAGGGACTCTATCTGTTACAAAGATCTAGTCTTTCCCAAGATTCCAAGTCTCTTAATGATTTCTTCTTACAAAATAAGCTCAATTCTTTTACTGCTTTTTCATCTACTGTTTCTCATGCCAATTTGTATTCTCTATGGCATTCTAGATTAGGACATCCCTCGGACATGAAAGTTCATTCTTTAAGTCATCTTTATCCTTTCTTACAAAATTGTTGTACTAAAGACTGCCTTATATGTCCTTTGGCCAAACAAAAGAGATTACCATTTCCTTTTGATAATAAAATAGCTATTCATTCCTTTGATCTTATTCACATGGATGTTTGGGGGCCATTTTCCATTTCTACTACTGCTGGTCATAAATATTTCCTTACAATTGTTGATGATACATCAAGGGCCACTTGGGTTTTTCTCATGAAAACTAAATTTGAGGTTAGACCTTTGATTATCTCCTTTTACAATATGATATACACTCAATTTCAAACCAGAATTAAGGCCATTAGAACTGATAATGCTTTGGAATTTAATATGATTGAATTTTACAATTCCAAAGGCATCATTCATCAACAAAGCTGTGTTTACACTCCACAACAGAATTCAGTTGTGGAGAGAAAACATCAGCACATTCTAGCAACAACTAGGGCTTTACAAATTCAGTCCAAGCTTCCTCTTATTTTCTGGGGAGATTGTGTGCTCACTGCTGTCTATTTGATTAATAGACTCCCCACTCCTCTTCTACAAAATAAGTCCCCATATGAGGTGTTGTTCAATAAAATTCCTTCTTATTCTCACCTTAGGACTTTTGGCTACCTCTGCTTTGCTACTAATGTCAACCCCCATAAGAATAAATTCACTCCTAGAGCTAGGAAGACAGTTTTCTTAGGATATCCTTTTAACATCAAAGGTTACAAGCTATTTGACCTTCAATCTCACTCTATTTTCATCTCTAGAGATGTCATATTTCATGAAAAGGTTTTTCCTTTTGATTCAAATCATCCTATTACTTCTTCTGCCTTAATTCCTTTGCCCAGTTTTCCTTCTATTTCCCATATTCCTCTTGATTCTGTTCCCTCTGTCAGTGTTGATTCTGTTCCCTCTGTCAGTGCTGATTCTTTCATCCAAATTCATCATGATCTTAACACAGATGACCAGGCTTTTCTTGATGCCTTTGATAATCTTGCTACTGATGTTCTTGATCATGATATTCCTGTTGTTCCAAGTGTGCACTCTGATGCTCCTAGAAAGTCTAGTAGGATCTCTAAACCTCCATCCTACCTTAAGGCTTATCATTGTAACCAAGTTTCCTCAGCATCCATTGCCAATCAGTTCCAATCAGGTACTTCACACCCTCTTTCTTCTTATCTCTCTTATGCCACCTTATCTCCTTCCTACAAATCCTTTTGTTGCTCAATTTGTACCAACACAGAACCTCAGTTTTTCTCACAAGCAGTGGTTGATCCTAAGTGGCAAGTTGCCATGGATACTAAAATTGCTGCCTTGGAAGCCAATAACACATGGACTGTCACTCCTTTGCCTCATAATAAACATCCTATAGGATGCAAATGGGTCTATAGGATTAAATATAAGGCTGATGGGTCTATTGAGAGATATAAAGCTAGGCTGGTTGCAAAAGGTTTCACTCAAAAGGAAGGTTTGGAATACCTTGAAACCTTCAGTCCTGTTGCCAAAATGGTTTCTGTGAAGTGTGTGCTTGCTGTGGCTGCTGTGAAAGGCTAGTTTCTTAGCCAACTTGATGTTAACAATGCATTTCTTCATGGTGACTTATATGAAGAAGTGTACATGGCTCTTCCACCTGGTTTTCACAGCAAGGGGGAGCATGGTAAGCAACTTGTATGCAGACTGAACAAGTCTCTCTATGGCCTTAAACAAGCCTCAAGACAATGGTTCTCAAAGTTTTCAAGCACATTGATCCAGCTTGGGTTCATTCAGTCCAAGGCAAACTACTCACTCTTTACCAGGCAACAAGGAGATTCATTCATTATTTTGTTAGTATATGTTGATGATGTGCTCATAGCCAGCAATGATAAGGAGCAGGTTGATCAGTTTAAGGTGAGGCTGAATCAGAAATTTCAGTTAAAGGACTTGGGTGCATTAAGATATTTCCTTGGTTTGGAAGTAGCTAGGACAGAAAAAGGCATCTCCTTGTGTCAAAGGAAGTATGCTCTTGAGATCTTAGAAGATGTAGGGCTTCTTGGATGCAAACCTGTCAAAATTCCTATGGACCCAAATCTCAAACTCAGCAAACATGAAGGTTTATTACTTGATGACCCAGGGTAGTATAGAAGATTGGTGGGAAGGCTACTATACTTAAGCATCACTAGACCAGATATTACATTTGCAGTTCACAAGTTAAGCCAATTTATGGCTAAACCAAGAAAACCACACCTTGAAGCAGCACTGAAGATTCTGCAATACTTGAAAAATGAACCTGGCAGAGGTATTTTATTCTCCGCCAAATCAGAGTTGCATGTGAAATGTTTTACAGATTCGGACTGAGCTTCATGTCCAAATACCAAAAAGTCAGTCACTGGATATTGTATATTCATTGGAGATTCTTTAGTTTCCTGGAAATCAAAGAAACAGTCTACTGTTTCCAGATCCTCTGCAGAAGCAGAATATAGGGCAGTGGAAGTTTCCACTTGTGAAATAGTTTGGATTCTCTATTTGCTAAAGGATCTTCAGGTTAATCACAGTAGAGAAGCATTGCTATTCTGTGACAGCCAAGCAGCTCTCCACATAGGTACTAACCCTGTTTTCCATGAACGAATGAAGCATATAGAAATTGATTGTCATGTTGTGAGGAATAAAGTGTTGGAGAAGGTTATCAAGCTGATTCATGTTAGAACTCAGTCCCAATTAGCATACCTGCTTACTAAGGCCTTGAGTCATAAACAGTTTTCAGAACTATTATCCAAGATGGGACTTATCAACATTTATCAACCTAAAGTCCATCTTGAGGGGGAGTATCAAGATCAAGGCAGTGTATGTAAGCATGGAGATCAGAAGAAGTAGTAGATGTCCAAGATAAAATGTGTGAAGCTAAAGCTGTTGTAGTTTAGCAGTTATATTTGTATCATAAGTAGAATACGACTTGTAGCTTTTGTTAGTTTCTGTTATAAGTGATGACACGTGAGTGGAAGTAAGGCACGTGAGAGAGGTTGTTATTCTATTATTAGGCTTAACTGCTTCTGTTATTGGTGCTTAGTGAAACTAACTGTATATAAGGCATAAGCTAAGTTAATAAGAATCAGTTTTCAGATTTTCCCAAATTATATTTCTTTCATACGGTTTCGTAACTCATTCTATTTAGTTTTACATAGTTAAGGAAATAAGACATAACTCTTGTTTATAGTTAGATTTTAGTCCAAACTTTCATTCATTATTGTTGATTACTCCACCTCCTGTGTTGTTAAACGGTTCTTGAGCAACTATATAGTAAATTAGTAATATATAGACTGACTTCGTTAACAATTTTCCTGTTTTATTGGTTCCAAACCCGTGCATGCATGAAAATAACGGAATTTGAAGAAAATATCATCATAGTTGATCTGGATAGTAAATGCATAAAATAGATTTCTATCTAATTAATTAACATGGAAATCGTTAAAAGAAAAATTATAATTACAATAGTAGTAAAACTATAACTAAAAGATGCACAAAAGAAATGGAATAATATGGCGTTGTTCAATATTAGACCTTGTTTGGTAACGATATTTAAACAATAAAAGTTGTTTAAATGCCACAACACATATCTTTATACACTTTTTTACTCACTCATAATTTTACAAAATATAAATATTACTAAAAATTTCTTACCAAATGGCATTTAATCATCAAGAAAAGACACCTTAAACACCATTACCAGCCTTCGTCTCTCCCACTCAGTCTATCACTCAGAAAAGAATAATTTTCTCTCTCAGCCAGTCAAAAACGGACCCGCTTAGCACCAATTTTCAAAAGCAAAAGACTGTTCTGGTAGGCAGCAACTGAGCAAGGCAAAAGCTCAAATGTTCAATTATTAGCTAGACATTTCCACCGACAAAAGTCTTTTGCTTTTGGAATATTATTGTACTACAAACACGCTGAAGGTAAAAAGGAGGGGATTCATATCCCGTGCAATACCCTAGGTATTGCACGAGGTGCAATAGTTTTAATATCAGCCATTGATTTAATCCAATGGTTTTAAAAGGTTGCCACATCATCGTTCCGTGTCTCACTAATTTTTTTCTCCACTTTCTCCCACTTCTCTTCCCTTTCTCTTTCAGATACACCAGTTTTCAAAAATTTTCTCTATTCCACCAAGCCTTGCCAGACGTGGGACACTATCGTCGAATCTCCAAGATCATGGCTACAAATGGAAGCCTTTGAGGCCCACACAACCACCACCAGCGGTGCTTGCCAGCTTGACCTTCTCTTCTCTCAACGTCTCTCTGTTTTCTCGTTCTCTCAAGTCCAGCTGTGGCTAAACTTCTGCTTGCCCCTTCTCTGGCAGTGCTTCTCAGTGGCATCACTGGCGCCGTTGGGTCCTCTCTTTTTCCTTGATTTATTTTCTCTACTATTTTTTATTTCTCTTTATGTTTGCTTTTAAGACATGACTAAAACCCATGGTTTTTATTTATTTAGTTTTGATTAGTTTGATATTGGGTTTTCTTTATGCGTGTAAAGTCTGGTGATTTTCTTGGGTTGGGTTTTTTTGGGTATGGCAGAATGTTCAATTGGCAGTACCTCAATGTTTTATTTTGTTTTAATGTTGATCTTGGAAATGCACAGAAGATGTTTGTGAAAATGTATGTTAGAAACTTTGAAGTAATGTTAAGCTCACTAATGATAAAAATAATTGGAGTTTTTGTTAATTTCTGTTGTTTTGGTATGTGGGGTTTTTTCCTCTTGTTTGCTCACCGATTTTGGGGTAAAAGGGATGAGATTTACTCTTCTAATAATGTGACTTCATTTGTTTATTAGATATTCATATTTCTGTTGGATATGTGCATACTTGTTTATTTTCTTTTATAGAGTTCTATTTCCATTGGTCCTTTTCTATTTGAATTCTCCTGTTATTAGCTAGTATATTTTTTTGTTGGTAATGTGAACAAATATTTTGTCTTTACATTCTTGCATTTGGGTTCCCTTTAGTTGCAGAGAAAAGTTAAAGATGACTACCACCTTATGCACGGTCAAATGTTAGACACTTTTTTACCGCTCAATGATTCATTAGCTCATAAAAATTATTTCAATGTTCATGTGTTTGAGATTTTCTCTATTTTTTCTGTATTGTGCAACAGTGAGAGCAACAAGAACATTTTACTAATACCTCTGTCTTGTTGTTGTTTCTTTTGTTTTCTTTGGATTTTACACCTTTCATGACTGCATAGCCTAGGAAATGAAATACAAACTTCTTTTCAGTTAGCTAACTGCTACGTATATGGCCCTTTTTTTTCTTTCTCTTGAACATGGAGTAGTATAGGTCAAAGAGTTTCTAGATAATTTGTGCGAAATGCACCCACAAAGAGATGGAAATCAAAATTTTGGTTTTTTTATTAAAGGATTTTCCAATGGTTAAAATAAAGTTGTTGGCCACATTGTGATTTTTGTTTCCTTACATTCTTGTATATAGGCATGAACAACATGCTTGTTGAAATTCCATTTTGACTACATGGGCGGAAGTAAAAGGGGCTCTCTGTCAATAGTAGAACAACAAATCTCTTAAGAAGTAGAAATATTTATGCTAGCAAAACCTATGGAGGGGTGGGGGAAGTTGTAATTCCAAGATTTGTTAAATATATGTAAAAGTTAAAAACAAATAAACAATGCTTTTAGATTGGAACATTGAAAGCCAGAGAGGTTATGTAGGCTTCTTTAAATTTAAAAGGTTTACTTTGCTTATGTCTATGCATGTGACGTGTGGCTTAGTTATAAACTTATAATTACATTTGTAATGTACAGTTAAGAAGCAGGAGGCACACCAGCTGGAACTTAATGAGCAGGTCATGCCATTTAAGGTTATTGAAGAACTTGATCTTGAAGCTTACAAGACCTTTTTTTCTTTGTGGGAATTGTGTATTATGAATTTATGATGATGGGAAGAATTGTTTCTTGTTAACAAAGTGTATATTTCAACAAAACTATTGTTTTATGGCCTTGTGGTCAAAGTGTACATTCTAATAAAGTTTTGTTCATTTTTATATCAAATTCATTTCTTGTCTACTCTTTTGAATTAAGTTTTGATTGTAAAATTGGCCAAGCATCCTTTGAAAACTCTTGATATGTATTCCTTGTTTTCAAAAGAATAAGAGTCAAGTAAACACTTTTATATATATATATATATATATATATAATTTGTGTTTTTGAGTCATCGTTGATATTAGTTCTTGCTCCAAGCAAATTCATACACAAGAAGCAACTCCATTTGGTTTAGATAAAACTTTGAAATGTATTAAGAAGGCCTATAACACAAACAAAATTTTATACATCACATATATTCATCAACACAAAATCAGCTATAACATGAAGATGCAACAACTTGCTTAGCTATTCAATTCCGTAGCAACACAGAAGGCAAAAACACAACACCTTGGCCAGAACAAGTCCATTTCATACTGTTTTTTTTTTTTTTTTTTCATTTGCAAAAGATATATGGTGATAAATACAAGATACATTATTGTTGACAAAGCCGTTAGTTGATTCTTGGATTCCCCATAGTCAAGATTGGAAATGGAATTGGCCAATTGAAATTGAAAATACAAGAACTTGACAGTCTTCTTGGTGCAGGAAGTGAAAGAAATCAACCATTAGCTCTGTTCCCCACCTTAGCTAAAGCCTAGTTCCTTCTCTTGTTAGCATGAAGTGAAAAGAATCAACCTATTGGGGGAGCATCCTGGTGCATTTCACAATCTGATGACCTCCCTCAAGACTGCACAATATGCATATAAATTAGCTTTACTTAAAAGTTTCAAATAGATTTTTTGACAAACATCTTCCTTGCATTTCCAAATCAACTTTAAAATAAAATAAACATGATAGTAACAAACTAAGACAATGAGAGAAAACTATAAAATATAACAAACTAAGGCAATGAGAGAACTGACACACCGTGATAAATTCCAATTTAAAAAATTATTATTGAGCTAAGAAGCATAGTAATGTTTCAATGAAAGAAACTACAAAAGTCATAATCTTTAGTGCCTATAAATGAAAGAAAATGATCTTTGGTAAAGAAATCAAGGGAAGAAAAATAAAACTCATAAATCTAATATCAAAATGTTTTAATGGCAAAGCCAAGAGACCCATAGATACAGCAACCTTCAAGCATGCCACTTTCCATTTTCTCACAGTACATTCTGCCATACCCAAAAAAAACCCAACCCAAGAAAAATCACCAGACTTTACTCGCATCCAAAAACCCAATATCAAACTAAAAAAAACCATGGGTTTCGGTCATGTCTTAAAAGCAAACATAAAGAGAAATAAAAAAATAGCAGAGAAAATAAATCAAGGAAAAAGAGAGGACCCAACGGCCACCAGTGCCAGTGACGCCGTTGAGAAGCACTGCCAGAGAAGGGGCAAGCAGAAGCTTGGCCACAGCTGGACTTGAGAGAACGAGTAAACAAAGAGACGTTGAGAGAGGAGAAGGTCAAGCCAGCAAGCACCGCTGGTGGTAGTTGTGTAGGCCTCAGAGGCTTCCATTTGTAGCCATGATCTTGGAGATTCGATGATGGTGTCCCACGTACGGTAAGGCTTGGTGGAAGAGAGAAATTTTTTGAAAATTGGTGAATCTGAAAGAGAAAGGGAAGAGAGGTGGGAGAAAGTGGAGAAAAAAATTAGTGAGACACGGATTGATGACATGGCAACCCTTTAAAACCATTGGATTAAATCGATGGCTGATATTAGAACTATTGCACCCCGTGCAATACCCTAGGTATTGCACGGGATATGAATCCTATTCTTTTTGAGCAAGAACACTCAAGAGAGTTAAAAATTATTAAAAATTATAATTTTTAGTAATTTAAAAAATAGCTTTATTCATTTTAACAATTTATTTTACAAAACACTCATCATAAAAGCATCTATATTGTTAGAGACATATTGTATGTAAGTTCTTCACTTCATAAATAATGAAGATCAAGAAGCACTTTGTTACAAAACCTCAATGCGTAAAGACGCAATAGCTTCTTTTAGAGAGAATAAGGTATCAGTCACCTTTTACATATGTTCTCTTTGTATTCTCTTATATGACAGTCTTTAAAATAAATTTTATATAGGTCTAGGGTTGTGAGAGAAGAAACTCTACTCAAATACATAAGCCTAGCTCAAAAATAGAAATCTAAATTCCCATAATCTCAACAGATAGCAGCTATTGAGGAGGTGTCGAGAAGGTGTCGAGGGGACAGAAGCTTTCTCAATCGATCGACCAGCTATCGAGAAGCTATCGAGATTGCGATAAGAATCAGCTGAAGAGCTCGACAGATAGCCAGGTGTCGAGGAGGTGTCGAGCAGCTATCAAGCTTTAAAATTCAGCACTTTCTCACTTGATTCTTGAACAGACTTGCATGACTTTAACACTTGAATGTGAAACCTTGTTTCTTACAGTATTAAAAACACCTAGAACTACCCAATTACAAGTAGAATGCGTTTTGTCAAAAGATTAGCCAAATTACATAAATAAATGACATGTTTTCTTAACAAGTGAAAACACATATGTCTTAACAAAATCAAGTGGAGGAAGTTCAACCTTGCCGACCAAAGAGGGAGTCAAATTAGAGCGGTCAGATTCGTGCCAGAAAGTGGTCAGTAAGGTATAAACCGTCCATGGTGGAAAAATCCAGCCTAAATAGTTTATTTTAGACAAAATTTTGCCAGATCTAGTAGAGATCTCACCGGATCTAGTGAGATCTTGCTAAATCTGATGACATTTCCACCAAATTTGGTTGAGATGACACTAAATTTGGTGAGATATCCTTGAATCTAGCACAAATCTTGTTGGATCTAAAGTATTTTGACCAAAAACTTGCCAAAAAAAGCTTGAATCACCAGATTTTGGTAAGGTTCTGGTCAAGTTGGTTGAGGCGAGTTTTAGAGGAGAGAATCCGCCAACCAACCCACTGAAGTTGGTTTATTGGATCTTTAGCCCGCCGTTGATCGTTGGAGCCAGTTTTTAGGATCTATAACCCACCGCCGACCGCTGAAGCTCTCGAGTTAGTTGGATATGTCTTGATTTGGGGAAGAACATGTTCTTATGGTCTTCCCAAAAAGAAATGAAAAGCAACAAAATTATATTTTATTGAGATGACAGTAGTGACCAAAATGGTAACGATTTTCGATTTTGAAGGACCAACATAGGTGCTCCAAAATAGTAGAGACCAAAATGAAAATTGGCTCAAAATATAGGAACCAAAAGTGTATTTTTGCCTTAAATATTTAAAAAGCCTCAATTTCAGTTTTTGCCTTAAACCCCCAAATGCATCAAGCTGTCCTTGACCTCTATTACAACAACTTCATTTGATGTGAAATAAGTGATTACTTATTGTAACAACATTATTTTGATGTGAAATAAGTGGTTACTTATTGCAATAACATTATTTTGATGTGAAATAAGGTTTAACTATTACAACAACACATTTAGATGTGACAAGGCAATTCTTGCAACAATCTTAAATTGATGTAATATATTTAAGTTACTATTACAACAAAAAGTATATTTTTCATCTATTACAACAATATATTTTGATGTGAAATAAGTGGTTACTTATTGTATCAATATATTTCAAAATAAAATAAGGTTTAGTTATTACAACAACACATTTAGATGTAACAAAGAAATTCTTACTACAATCTTAATTGATGTAATAAATTTAAGTTACTATTACAACAAAAAATAACTCATAGATGCAGTAGTATATATTACTCCAATTATTTTTATTGTTGTAATATTACTTGTTGTAATAGGTCTTTTTTCTTGTAGTGTACTTTGATATATCAGAAGTGAGATTTATAAGTCACGATCAAAACCTTAGTATGTTAGGCAGCCGTATTTAGTATTGATGGAACATATATTCTCAAGATGGAATTCATAATCTCTTAATGGAGATATAAAATATTCCCTTGAGATAAGTTTAATGGGTTTAGTTATTCAGAGTGTTGAGCCCAACCACTTTAGTAAGGAGTTACTAAAGTATATATTTATGAAATTAGATTTCATTAATATGTGATAAATAACATAAAGGATTAAACCAGGTACTCAAAGATTAAGATGTAGTAATTTTCAAAGTGGTAGTCTACATTCATGACTTTGTATTACAGCGAATATTTTAATGAAGAGGTTGTATGTATAATAAAGTCTTGAGATATAATTTATTAATAAAACTTAGAGTGCAATTATATTCTTATAGTGGTATTAAATATAATTAATGGTAACTTTGGACTTGTCAAGAGTTGACAAAAAAGTCCAAGACCCATTGGAAATAGAGTCTTATTTGTTCCCTTTCGTTTCATCTCAAACCACAAACTAAAACCCAATTGGGTAGGCCCAAAGGCTAACCCAATTAAATAATCAATTTTTTATTTAATAAGAGTTATTAAATAAAAAAACTACCAAGGTAGATTCAAAATGTACGTATGATGAAAAGAAAAGAAATCAGTTTTTCTCCACAAGGAGAAGAAGAAAAACTTTCTTTGAGAATCAACGTACAAAAGGACTGATTAAGAGACCACACTTCTTGGGCATTATGTGGAATTAAGATGAAGATTAAAAGTATTCTCAAGTTATGTTTTTGAATTTCACTGCATCAAGATACGCTTCCTATTCTTTGTTTTAGAATTCAAGGTTACATGTTATCTCTCATGAATGAAGTAGAGCCGTGATTGATGCTTCCGCTATTTGTTTTGTATGAGATGCAAAACCAGATTTTCCAATAAATGGTATTAGAGCGGTCTTCAATATTATGCTTGTATAACATGTGATTGAGTTTTAGAATCAAAGAATTTTTTTTTTTTAATATTCTGGCATTCTGCAGTGATTGTTTTATATAATCACGTTTATAGAATTTTTGAATTCATAATTTACTATTGGTAATTGTCTTAGCATTGATGTGAAGTGAATTTCTTTTAATATGGATTTTGTCTTCAAAAGAATTTCTATTGGCCGTAGACTTATAGGCGATATTTTTTAATAACCGTCGTGATAGAAGTATAAAACTTGTAAACTTAATGGTTTGGATTGTAGGCACTGTTTCGGGATAAGAATCTCCTGGACCACGGTCTAGTGGTCTTCAATAGGGGTTCTTTTTTTAAATTATTTAACAAGTTGAAAAGTGCCTCGATACTCCTTTAAAAAAGATGGCTAGTAATTCTTTAGATGTAGAATACCTCTTATATTTATGAATGATATTGTTACTCTCATGTAAATGCTAGGATTATGAATTTTATTCCTGATGAGATTAGGATTATGTTTTCAAAGTTTCTAGTATTATTATGGTTCTTGATCTTAAAAACTTTAATGTTTGATCTGTGAACCTTCACTCATAAATTCAAAAGGTGTTTTTGATGGAAAATAGCAAAAATTGTCAAAAAGGGTTGTTGAAACTATGGTTTGATGAAAACTAATATTGATGTTATGATGTTGTTTAAATTTGAATTCAAGTATGTTGAATTGAACTTTAAGGCTATAGCATCAATGGAATTCAATTTTGATATCAAATTCTACCTATTATGTTCATATGGTGGTTGTTTGTTCGTGACAAACCGTTGAAAACTGTCTACAACTACCCTTTAAAAATTGAAAACACGGGTTTTTTGCGGGTTACCTTCTCGCGAAGTTACTCGTGAAAAATGCTTCTGAAGCACAAAACTTTGCGTGAGTAAGCTTTATTCGCGAAACAGTCGCGAGACAGTCACGAAAGTTTATGTCTAAATTTTGTGTTTTCACTATTTTGCCTTAACCCGCTTTTGCATGAAGAGCTTAGTCGCGAGATTCTCACGAAAATGCACTTCGATAAAAGGTAAGTCTATGTGATTAATTTTATAATCCTTAAAAGTTAAGGACATTTATTAATCATTATCTAACTAAAAGACCTAATGAGATCAAAGATGTTAGTTAAATAGAACTCTTAGTATTAAATTGTTTTATGATTATAAGTCCTTAATTTATTTTAATTAGAGATTTTTAATGAGATTAAAATTCTAATTAAAGTTATATAGTTTCTAATGAGATTAGAATACTTTATCTAATAAATTAAGGATAGAGTTCTATATAACTAATTTTTGATTCATTAGTGTTTAAGAAATCCTAAATAGTTTAGAACTTTCATTTTAGTTAGTGATTCTAATGAGATTAAAGTCTTTATCAAGTGCAAGGTTATTATTTGTGATGGGATCACAATTATTTAAGAAAAACTCAAACAACAAGTGGGAGTTTTGAAATCACCCTTTTGTTAAGTTTATTGTAATGTGAATAGATACCTTGTCTTGACTTCAAGTCTTGCATTTCATGCAGAGGGTATTTACTTCACGGATTACAAGATTAAATTTCTTTGTGATTGTGCGAATGTTCATTATGCTATTGTGATGTGACTTAGTAACATCATATCGAATTTAAATAATTAAACACATTTGATGTGTAAGGTTAAAATTGTGATTAGATCACAATGATTTCAAGACAATCCACTTGTTTTAAAATTCCTAGTGGGAGAGAGATTCAAGGGTTGATTCTCACGGCCTCCATTGCCGGTTTATAGTAGTTTAATTTATGGTACTATAGATTAAACTTCTTAATGATAGATGAAGTGTGCTTTTACATTGAGAACGACCACGCTTCCATGGAGTTACTTGGTGACTCACATAGATTCTTGGCAATGGTGTACACTAGACTAAGTTTATGTCCTAAAATCCAATTTATTGTTCGGGTTTATGTCCTAAAATCCAATTTATTGGCATGTCATAAGTTCTTTGTAAACTTAAAATTTAAGTTCATAGTCGGTGATGAAATTGAGCATTTTATCTGCAAAGACTATAACATATCAACTAAGATGATTTGTCTTGATAATGGAAGTGGAGATCTCTAGTTAATATGTTGATATGTTTTAAGAGTTAAGACATATTGAACTGGACTGCTATGAGATTTATTATTCTCCTAACAACTGTCAAATGAATAATAAATCTCACAACTTCTATTTACATCAACTCTAAATTTTAAGAGAATAATGGACTTAATCATGAGATGTAAGTTGCTTTGATATATCAGGAGTGAGATCTACAAGTCATGGTTAAAACCTCAATATGTTAAGTAGTCACATTTAGTGTTGATGGAACATATATTCTTAAGATGGAATTCATAATCTCTTAACGGAGATATAAAATATTCCCTTGAGATAAGTTTAATGGGTTTGGTTATTCAGAATGTTGGTTCTAACCACTTTAGTAAGGAGTTACTAAAGTATATATTTATGAAATTGGATTTCATAAATATATGATGAATAACATAAAGGATTAAATCGGGTATTTAAGGATTAAGATGTAGTAATCTTCAAAGTGGCAGTCTACATTCATGACTTTATATTGCTATGAATATTTGAATGAAGGGGCTGCATGTATAATAAAGTCTTGGGATATAATTTATTAATAAGGCTTAAAGTGCAATTATATTCTTATAGTGGTATTGAATATAATTAATGGTAACTTTGAATTTGTTAAGAGTTGACAGAAAAGTCCAAGGCCCATTGGAGCTAGAATCTTATTTGTTTCCTTTGGTCCCATCTTAAGCCATAAATTAAAACCCAATTGGGTAGGCCCAAAGGCTAACCTAATTAGATAATCAGTTTTTTATTTAATAAGAGTTATTAAATAAAAATCTGATTATCTAATTGGGTTAGCCTTTGTGCCTGCCCAAACTACCAAGGTAGTTTAAAAACGTATGAATGATGGAAAGAAAAAAAAATAGTTTTTCTCTACAAGGAGAAGAAGAAGAAATTTCTTTGAGAACCAATGTACAAAAGGACTAATTGAGAGACCACACTTCTTAGGCACCATGTGGAATTGAGATGAAGATTAAAGGTATTCTCAAGTCATGGTTTTGAATTTCACCACATCAAGGTATGCTTCTTATTCTTTGTTCTAGAATTCAAGGTTACATGTTATTTCTCATGGATGAAGTAGATCCAAGGTTGTTGCTTTCGTTGTTTGTTTTATATGAGATGCAAAACCAGATTTTCCAATAGATCCCATAGTCATGGTGCACAGATTAAACGCGTTGCCTGATTTTCCACCTATTCATCAGAAGAAGAGAGTGTTCACCCAAGAGCGAGACCAAGCTATAGTAGAAGAAGTCTGTAAGTTGCAAGAAGCAAAATTCATCAGAGAAGTTTACTACCCGGACTGGCTAGCTAATGTAGTGATGGTCAAGAAAGACAATAGGAAGCGGAGGATGTGCGTGGACTTCACGGATCTAAACAAAGTGTGCCCTAAGGATAGTTACCCCCTCCTGTGGGTCGATGTACTAGTAGACTCTACCACCTGGCACTAGTTGTTGAGCTTTATAGATGCCTTCTCTAACTACAACCAGATTAAGCTGAACGAAGCAGATCAAGAGAAAACTTCATTTGTCACCTGCCAAGGCCTCTTTTGTTACAAAGTGATGCCATTCGGCCTCAAAAATGCAGGCGCAATATATCAAAGGCTTATGAACAAGATGTTTGCACAACAAATTGGAAGAAATGTCCAAGTCTATGTTGACGACATGTTGGTAAAAGCCGAAGGGAGGAGGATCACTTGGACGACCTGCGGGAAACCTTCAATATCCTTTGCTCCTACAACATGAAGTCAATCCTAACAAGATCCAGGCCATAATGGAAATGACACCACCAAAAAATGTAAAGGAGGTGTAAAGACTCAACGGCAAGATAGTCACACTGAATAGGTTCGTATCAAGGGAAACGGACAAGTGCCTACCTTTCTTCCACATGTTGAAGAGGTCTTTTGAATGGATAGCAGAATGTTAGCAAGCATTCGAAGACCTGAAGGCCTACCTTTCATCCCTTCTGTTGCTAAGTCCTTCCCAACTTAGTGGAGAATTGTTCCTCTACTTGGTAGTATCTTTAGCTGCCATCAGCGCAGCCTTAGTCAGGGAAGAAGACAGGGTACAAAAGCCCATGTACTACATAAGTTGAGCATTCTGAGGTGCAGAGGAAAGATAGCCACCGATGGAGAAGCTTACCTTCGTTTTAGTTATGGCGGCCCGTAGGCTAAAGCCATACTTCTAGGCCCACATTATCATTGTTGTGAAATTTTAAAATACTCGCAAGTGTACGAACCGTACCGAAGTATAGTTTGACAAGAACGAGGTCGAACCCACAGGGACTTGAATGAACGTAGGAAAATTAATTAAACCTTAACCAAATTAATCCTAATCTAGTTTAATAAAAATTGGTTGTTTTGAAATTAAATAAACTAAGCAAATAATAAAATTAAGAAAATAGTTAAACTAAGCAAAAGATATAAAGCAATGAAAAGATGTAAACAATCAAGGGAAAGGAATTAAGGTTTTGGAATCCACCTTGCAAGTCATATCAGCATATATTTATGATCATTAATTTTTCCCACCTCACTACATGATAATCTAGAAATCAATCTTGCTATCATGGAAAATATTCTCGTTAAAATCCTTATTTTAAAAATCAAAGGTATGTTCTTCTTCGCTTCTTAAGTATAAAACCAAATCATCAATTGTATCCGTAGCTAAACAAATCACAAGATATATCCAATTCTAAAAATCAAATCATAACTTGTATCCATTGACAGACAAATCACAAACGATATCCAATTCTATAATCAAGAATTAATAAACCAAGCATTCAATTAATTAAGACAAATCCTAAATCATGAGAAAAACATGATTGAACTCATATCTAGAATCTCATCTTAGTCAATTAATATGAAGCAAGAACAATTTAATTCATTAAAGAACAACTATTGTGGGAAAAATTAAATCACATAAATATGACTAGTAATCCTTAACAAGGTTTCATCCTCAACCCTAATTATAAATTTAGCTACTCATGGTAATTGAAATAAAACAAAAGAATAAAATACTAAACATTAAACTAGACAAATAAAATAGAGAAAGAAATAGTCACAATACTATCATGGAGAAAAGCTACAGAGAAGCCACATGCGGCACTGCCTCTTGCTCCAATTTTCTGTTTTGCATCTCAGCCCTAGCACTAGCCTCTCCCTCTGAATTTTGCCCTAAAAAGCCTTTAAATAGGTCAAGGAATCCTATTACAAGTTGAATTCCCGTTTGGAGAAAATCCCAGAATTTTAGGCTTCACTTAACCGACTATTTTGGCCCATTTATCATCAGAATTCGGGCTCCTGGTAAACTACAAAGTTGTAGCCCTTTAAGTTAACTTTCCAGCCCAACTTGAATCATCTTGATTGGACATCTGAGCCGAAAGTTATGCCAAAAATACTAACTGATGTGCAGGCTGGAATCCTAATCCGAATTGGACTTGGATTTGGTGCAAATTTCCTTTGATTCCTTACTCCAATTGGACTTAAATTTAATATTCATGCCTGGCTGGATGTAATTTGGCTTGATTCAATTGGCCTAGCCCCACTTTGCATGTAAAACCCTTGTTACCTGCAACACAAAGATATTACATAATCAGTCACAAAATAACATAAAAGTAAAGCTAAATATGTAGATATGTGAGTATTTTATTGTATATATTTCATGCACATCAATCATTGTCCTAACTAATAAGCCTTTATGGAAAACAATGAGTAGTCCCTAAACTTCCAGATGAATGGCGTTATGGATGATAGAATTAAGTGGGTTTGACGTACAATACCGCCTATATACTGCTAGAAAGGGACAAGTAGTCACCAACTTCATTGCATAATTCACTAATGTGGAAGGCCAAGGGGCAGAAGAACCTCTTCACTAGAGCATCCACATGGATGAGTCATCTAATAAGCACGCAGAGGGAATCGGGGTAGTGCTGTGCTCCCCTGAGGGAGATGAAATCGAATGCATGGTTCGACTCGACTTCCCCACAACAAACAAATGTGATCATATACTACGACTCTCAAGTAGTCACCAGTCAGGTAAATGGCGACTATGAATGCAAAGGAGAAAGGATGGAGAAGTATTTGGATCAAGTGCGAAGATGAGTCAATGAATTGCAAGCCAAGTTCTTCCAAGTCCCTAGGGAAGAGAACGAACAAGCTGATCGCCTTGCCAAAGCCCCTTTAGCTGAATATATGCTTATCCTCGGTAAAGTACTTTCCTTTGTTCAAATTTTACCCTTAATAGATGACGTTGACGTGCAGAAGGTGAACTCGAAAAGCAATTAGACTACACCAATATTTTCCTATTTGAAAGACGACACAATACCCAACAGTAAGGAGGCTACAAGAAAGCTGAAGGTTCAAGTAGCACATTTTTCTTGATAAAGGACATCCTGTACAAAAGGGGCTTCTCTCAACCGTACTTAAGATGTTTAAGCCTTGAAGCAGCAGATTATATCATGAGAGAAGTACACGAAGGGATCTGCAGCAACCATTTAGGGTCGCGGTCATTGGTACATAAATTGATTCGAGCTGGATATTACTGGCTTACTATGCAAAAGGATGCCCAAACTTATGTCAAATCCTGCGACAAATGTCAAAGGTTCAGCAACATCATCAAACAATCGACTGAAGAACTGACCCTGATGACAGCCTTGTGGCCATTCACATAATGGAGATTCGACATCATGGGTCCACTCCCAATAGCAATATGACAAATAAAGTTTTTTGTAGTCGGCATAGACTATTTCACTAAATGGGTAGAAGTAGAAACCTTGGCAACCATTACGGAGAAGAATGTGAGAAGCTTCGTTTGGAGAAACATTGTCTACAGGTATGGGATCCCTAAAGTCTTAGTTTTAGATAACGGAAAACAGTTTGACAACGACTCCTTTAGGGATTTTTGCTCACAGTTGGGAATCAAGAACCATTACTCCTCCCCTACCCACCCACAAGCCAATGGGCAAGTTGAGGTCACAAATCGATCCTTGCTTAAAATCATTAAGACTCGGCTTGAGGGTGCAAAGGGTGTATGGCCGGAAGAGCTGCCAAGCATACTATAGGCATATAGGACGACAACAAGGACACCTACTAGGGAAACATTGTTTCAATTAGCTTATGGAAGTGAGGAAATCATCCTAGTAGAGGTCAGACTCACGAGCTACAAATTGGGTAATCATGATAAAAGAAAGAACAACGAGGCTATGCGTCTACAGCTTGATCTACTAGACGAAGTTAGGGCGATGGCTAAGTCGAGACTTGCACGATACTAGGACCTCATGGCCAAGCACTACAACTCCCAAGTTAAACATAGAGACTTCAAGGTTGGAGACCTCATCTTAAGGAAGGTAATGGACACTGCCAAAGACCCCACTCAAGGAAAGCTCAGCCCTAATTAGGAGGGGCCCTACAGAATCATGTCATAGCAGAGGAAAGTCACCTATCACCTAGAGACCCTAGACGGACAGAAGGTACCACCCATGGAACACCAAGCATCTTTGAAAATGCTATTAGTAGATATGATAGCATGAAAAGCGACATTCCTCATTTTCTAATTTATTTAATTTTTGCTACAGTTCTTTTTAAGCCCAAAGGGCTTTTTTTTTTTTTTTTTTCCCCCTTCAAAAGAACAATTTTTCTACATGCATTTATCATAATAAGAGGAGTTTATTCATATATGATTGGCATATTTATCTGTTTCTACATGTTTATTCTACGTGTTTATCGAGTCCATAAGTGAACGGATCCATAATTAAGTCCACAAGTGGACGACTTCATCCCATAAGGATGAGTTAATATTATCAAATCTACAAGTGAACAGATCCATAATTAAGTCCATAAGTGGACGAGTTCATCCCATAAGGATGAATTAATGTTATCAAGTCCACTTATGGACGGATCCATAATTAAGTCCACAAGTGGACGAGTTCATCCCATAAGGATGTGTTAATGTTACCAAGTCCACAAGTGGACGGATCCATAATTAAGTCGATAAGTGGATGGGTTCATCCTATAAAGACGAGATAATATTATTAAGTCCACAAGTGGAGGGTCCATAATTAAGTCCATAAGCGGACAAGTTCATCCCATAAGGATAAGTTAATGTTATCAAGTCCACAAGTTGACAAATCCATTCTTAAGTCCATAAGTGGACGGATTCATCCCATAAAGACGAGATAATATTATTAAGACCACAAGTGGATGGACCCATAATTAAGTCCATAAGTGGATAGGTTTATTCCATGAAGATGAGTTAATATCATAGTCCACAAGTGGACGGATCCATAATTAAGTCCATAAGTGGACGGGTTCATTCCATGAAGATGAGATAATATTATTGTCCATAAGTGGATAGATTCATAATTAAGTCCATAATTGTACAAGTTCATCCTATGAGGGTGAGTTAATATCATAAAGTCCACAAATGGACGGGTTCATGATAAAGTCCATTAGTGGACGAGTTCATTATTAGATTCACAAGTGGACGAGTTCAGGATACCTTAAAGGATTCACAAAAATTATCAAGCCTCCAAGTGGACGGGTTTATTGCACAAACCCACAAGAAGACGAGTTTCTTATTTTGTCATCAAACAAGACAAGGTCTTTGTCACGGCTAATGTAAAGAGTGACGGATGAGAAAAGAATGAGCAAACATATATCAATATCAGCACATGCTAAAAAAAAAAAAAAAGCGACGGATGTAAAGAGCATTCCATATATAAAATAAGGTCTTTACAAAATAAAAAATGGCCCAAAAACAAAAAGGGCATATAACATTGTCTGAAAGATAGACTAAAATATACAATAATTCAAAAAAATAGAAAACTAAAAGGTTGGGGCGTTCAAAGGGTTCTCAGTGTTCAAAGGCTTAGTAGAAGGGACCAAGGGAGTGATAGGAGGATTTGAAGCGGGTTGAGCAAGGATGATGCTATCATCTTTTGGATTAGACTTTGTGGAGTCGTTGGTTTCCTTCTGGATAGTGTCGCTAAAAGGAGTTGACGGCAAGGGGTCGTCCATGGTGGCCTCGGATAAATCCAAGTGAGGGTAGATGAACCTGACTTGTTTAAGGTAATCCTTAAACCCGTCACCATAATAACTAGCGCAGAAATCAATAAATGGCTGTAAAGCCTTGTATTCATTCACGTGTTAGCCTTAGCCATCTCAACTTGCCTGAGAAGGGTCGTCAGCTCTTTTTCTATCATTGCCTTAGCTGCTTGCTCCTTCTCCAACTTCTCCCTTAGCTCATTCAACTTCACATTGATAGTATGAAAGGCCCCTTTGTACTACTCTTGTTCGTCGATCAAGGTCCCGTTGCGCTTGCGAAGACAGGAAATCACCCCTTCTTAGGTGATGCTTCTATCCTGCAGTGCCTTCATACAGACTAGCCCTTATAAAGCAAAAAAATTGTTAGCCATTGAGTAACAAATAACTAAAGAAAGAAAGAAAGAAAGAAAGGAAGAAACATACTCGAGCCAGGTAAAAAAGGCCTGATGTCCTCAACTCTTCTGTCATTTCCTTAGCACAAGGGTCCACGTCCTTATCCTTGATGATTGACTCAATCATCTCCAAGGTGTACTTGCCTAAAAAGGGTCGTTAGCTCTTTTTCTATCGTCGCCTTAGCTGCTTGCTCCTTCTCCAGCTTTTCCCTTAGCTCCTTCACCTTCACATTGATAGTATGAAAGGCCCTTTTGTATTGCTCTTGTTCGTCGATCAAAGTCTCGTTGCGCTTGCGAAGACAGGAAATCACCCCTTCTTAGGTGACGCTTCTATCCTGCAGTGCCTTCATATAAACCAGCCCTTACAAAGTAAAAAAACTGTCAGCCATTGAGTTACAAATAACTGAAGAAAGAAAGAAAGAAAGGAAGGAAGAAACATACCCGAGCTAGGTCAAAAAGGCCTGACGCCTCCAACTCTTCCGTCATTTCCTTAGCACAAGGATCCACGTCCTTATCCTTGATGATTGACTCAATCATCTCCAAGGTGTAGTCCTTATGAGTGAGAAGATGGCAGTCAGGTCCCTAAGTGACGGGGCCAAATGTCGTCATTAAGCCCTTGCCTGCCTCATGGCTCGGCCTATCCCTAGGGGTGACAGATGCTTTCTTGGGAGGACAATCGTCCTTCCCTGTAAGCCTTCGTCATAGGCGTCCCATTATCGACAACTTTAGGGGTTGACGAGGATGCCCCCTCCTTCAACTTCAATTTCTTTTCCTTTTCCTTCCTTCGTGTAGTTGCTACCCTCACCTATGCCCTCTGCCTTGCTAACTCCATTTTTGCAAAGGACAAGTGACGAGCGTTATATCAAAAAGATAAAGAGAAAAGAAAAACGATGAGAGGAATTAGGTGATACTTATGCCGACAGGAATAAGTATTTAATCTGGCAGCTACAAGCATCGGCTCCAAGCCACCATAGATGGTGATCAAATCCCAACACTTTTGTTGCTCAAATGGAATCTCAAAGACCCTGTGAATAAAGGCCTCCTTCTTGTCAGTTATACTTGGATGAACACTGGCTGAAAATAGGAAAACGACGACATTAGAACACTTAACAAATAAATGGAAAAGGTTAAAGCAAAGACTGATGGTGCTAAACTTGAATCTTTAACAATACCCTAAGTATTGTCAAACCCATTGGGGCATTGTAGCCCACTCTTCTGGATAGCATACCTAATCCATCCCCTGAACGAAGAAGTATCTACCCTTCCAGTTCTTGTTAGAGTTAAGCATATCAGATATGAGCCTTAACACTTTCTTCTGTGCAGCAAAATGGTATATTCCTTGGAATGAGACGATGTGCTGAGGTCTATAGCAATGAAAGAACTCGTCCAATGAAAGCTGATGGTTCCCACCACTCAGACGACCCTATAAAATCTCAGCCTCTATAAAGATCCACCAGGCATTCGGAGCAATTTGGCTAACGAACAATCCAAGAAAATTAGCCAACTAACGGTGCAATGCTGTTAGTGGCAACCTTAGTCCCGCTGCAAACATCACATCGTACATGCCAACGTCCACAGTCTTCCTTGAGTAACACTTCTTGAATTTCCTAGGTAGATGGATTGGGATATGGTCAAGGATTTGGTAACGATCCTTTAAATCCTTAAAAATATTGGTCGTCATCTTCGATAAGAAATCATTGATGGTCCACATTTTTGGGAGGATAAATGGATAGGTATGTCCATCCCCAGGACTTCTTAAACTTCCAACTTCGAGGGTTCTCTTGTCAGCATCACCCTTGTCCCCGTCATCCTTTTCTCCCTCATCACCTTCATCCTCACCCTTATCTATTTCCTTTTCCTCATCTCCCTCTCCAACAAAACTTTCCACTTCCTCATTAGGAGAATGGGCTGATGTTTCCCTTTCTGATGACCAAGAAAGGCCCTCCTTAGGCTCATGATTTGTCTAAAAGACCTCGTCGTAGCCTGCTCCCTCACGGACTGACGATTGCTCACTAGTTGCTTCTCTAGACATATATTTACCTACAAGCGACGGAGGTATTCTAAGTACCTAAGTTGATGGCCTCTCTATAAGAGGTAAACGATCAACTAGGAAAAAAAAAAGATGAGAGATAGAATGAAGGAAAGGTAAAGGTGACGCACCAAGTAGACGGTTCCTTGAAAGGTGACGGTCTCAGCAAAGGAATGAAGGCAGCAAAGTTAGTAAGATGACAAGAGCAAAGTCCTCGAAATAGCAGGTTCTCTCTCTGAAGATCGACGATGAAATTGGAGAAAATGAAGAAGGAATTAAGATATATATAGGATGAAAAATGCATGGAAGACAAAGCGACACCCTTGTTCAGAAACGAAGCCAATCCACTTAAGCCACGTATCCAAGCAATTAATAAAGGCTGCTCAAGGAATCACCCATAAATGCCCTCTCTTTTTTCGATAAACAAAATAATAAATAATAAAATGGAGAGAGCTACGAATTGAACTCCATAACCCGTTGGCTAAAGCGACGGGGTTATAAAGTAGGGGGCAGATGATAAGGGTAATTCTATCGTCTTGATAAAGTCGTCCATGTTGGGTGGAAGTGATAGTCCTAATGAACTCATCAGCCTCAGTTGAACTTTCACTGCCTAAACACCAGAAGCGAAAGTCGACGGTTCCACCTTAAAGCTGACAATTGCACCCTGAAGATGACAACTATCTGAATGAGACGACTATAATATATTGATGGGATATAAAGCTGATGAGGGGAAGCTGAAGTGGATAAGCTAGCCTTTGACGAGGCTGACATGGCTTAGCCTCCACGCATAAGCATATAAGGAAATATCTTGTGCGCCATGCTTAACCCTAATCAAGAGAGTCCTATAAGGAAAAGATCCTGTAAGATATGCGAATAAAAGAAGATCTCTCCCACAAGAAAAGAACTCCTAGATCAAGGAACAAATATCAACCCCATACTACTATAAAAACCCCAAGACTCTCACAAATCAAGGTACACATAATTCCCTCAGCTTTGGCACTCTAGAGTTGTGAAAGTTTTCTAACTTAATCTTCGGAGGGTCTTTGGCTGGTACCACACCGGTACTCTCCTAGGGTTTTCTTTGTTTTTGTTTTGCATGTGTTGTTTAGAGCACGTGAGTACTATGTGACTTACTGACGATTTTTGGCATCATCAATATGTTAGTAGTTGACAGCAAAACAAATATAAATGGTTGACACTAAAGCAGGCAACAGCAAAGAAGAAGTCTTTAGAAGTAGCGAAGAAGTCTACAACATTTTTAGCAATACTTTCCCAACAAAATTTATGTGAAAAATTGTTACTAGTTCTAATTTGAACCTATTATTGAAACTATTTTTTCTCTCACAAATATTAACTAATAACAATCTATCACTTAAAATTTATTGTGAAATATTGTGAAAATATTATGGTAACATTTGATTATGATTTTTTATTCTTTCTATTATTGTTCCTTTCTTTCCTTGCATCCATACGTTTCTTTCTTCTTCTTCTTCTTTTTCCTCCTCCACACATGTATCCCCATCTCCATCCCCACTCCTTTCATCTTGTTTTATTTTTCTAGAACTCTTCATCCACACAACGTGTCCTCTCTTCTTTTATTTTTCTTTCTTCATCTCTGGCTCTCTCTTTCTCATTCTCTTTCCTTCATACTCTCACCCTGTCACACACACATTACCAGTGGAGAACAAAGTCAGAATTTAAAGCTTGCTTCGCCCAAGAGAAGAGTTTCTAAAGAGAGGGAGCTGCGTGATGTACTCTAAAGAGAGAAGAAGAAGAAACATAAAGACATGTTATGTTTCTTCGGAGATGGTAGTAGCAGAGTTTCTAAAGACATGATGTACTCTCGGCAGTTGTGTTTCTATTTCTTTTGTTTTTGTTTTTGTTTTGTTTTGTTTTGTTTTTTTTTTGTTTGTTTGTTTGTTTGTTGTTGTTGTTTTTTTTTTTTTTTTTTTTTTAAGGTTCAAATTCAAAGGGAAGTAGAGAATCATGAGAAGCGATCTGATCACGGTTCTCAAAACCGTGCGGTTGGACCGCGATTCAAACAATTCTCTGCTTTTTTGGCAGAGACTGGTTCTTAAGATTTATAGTTAACGTGGTCGGATCGTACGATCCGATCTGGATTTAAAAAACATGTATATATTCATCTCAAAGAGATTTTTATTTATTTTTAGGAACCAGGCCCAAAGGTCAATTTATTAGCAAATGAAAAGAGACTAGATAGGGTCACGGGTTACAATAGTAGCTAATAAAGAGAGATTAACAACATATATAATTCATACATAGCCATACCCCCACCCATACATGATATCCACAACCCATCACATGCTTATTGCATTCTTAAATCTTTTTTTTTTTCCTCGAGAAACTCAACAAGTCCTCTAAGACTAAGAGAAACATCGAAATTATCTCTCTTCAAAAGTTCCTCTGCAATTTCAGCTTGGGTAACCTCTACATTCTTCAACAATCCTTCAATCTCTCTATAGAGTTGGTGGTCACCTTCGATATTAAGAAAATTAGAAGCCAACAGCTTGAACCCATCCATGGTGCAATACGACATGAGCACGTACACGTCCATGCGGCCTGGGCATTAGGAACCATTACTCATCGCCCGCACATCCTCAGGCGAATGGCCAAGTTGAAGTCACGAACCGGTCCCTGCTTAAAATCATCAAGACCCGGCTCGAGGGGGCAAAAGGTATATGGCCAGATGAGTTGCCAAGTGTCTTATGGGCGTACTGCACGACGGTAAGAACACCAACAGGGGAAACGCCATTCGGACTGACATACGGGAGCGAGGCCGTCATTCCAGCAGAAATAGGTCTAGCGACCTATCGAGTGGAGAGCTATGACGAAGGCAAGAATGAAGAAGCTTTGCGGCTACAGCTGGACCTAGTCGACGAAGTCCGGGCCACGGCCGAACAAAGGATAGCTCGATACCAAAACCTCATGGCAAAGTACTACAACTCCAAAGTCAGGCCCAGAGACTTCCAGATCGGGGACCTTGTGCTTCGGAAGGTAATGGGAGCAGCTAAAGACCCCTCGCAAGGAAAACTTGGACCAAACTGGGAAGGACCTTACAGGATCTCATCCTGGCAGAGAAGAGGGACCTATCATCTAGAAACCCTGGATGGACGGAAACTGCAACACCCGTGGAACTCTGAGCACCTACGGAAGTACTACCAATAGATTCCAGCTCATTCCTAAATTTTTCAGTAGTTTCTTTTTTATTTCGAACAATTATGTCTTTTTACATTTTTTGCTGCTTTGAACAAACCTCTCTACTAGTGCCCTTTTAAGCCCAAGGGGGCAGGCACCATTTTCCTATAAAAGTTTTTTTTTTTCAAGCAACAAGATTTTTTCTGCCTAAATATTTAGTACAACAAGGTTGTCCACAAGGTGGACGGATCATCCCAAAGGGATGAAAACACTAAGTCCACACGATGGACGGACCAACAAGGTTGTCCACAAGGTGGACGGATCATCCCTAAAGGGATAAAAACACGAAGTCCACACGATGGACGGACCAACAAGGTTGTCCACAAAGTGGACGGATCATCCCAAAGGGATGAAAACACTAAGTCCACACGATGGACGGATCAACAAGGTTGTCCACAAAGTGGACGGATCATCCCAAAGGGATGAAAACACTAAGTCCACATAATGGACGGACTAACAAGATTGTCCACAAAGTGGACGAATCATTCCCAAAGGAATGAAATCACTAAGTCCACACGATGGATGGACCAACAAGGTTGTCCGCAAAGTGGACGGATCATCCCAAAGGGATGAAAACACTAAGTCCACACGATGGACGGACCAATAAGGTTGTCCACAAAGTGGACGGATCATCCCAAAGGGATGAAAACACTAAGTCCACACGGTGGACGGACCAAACAAGGTTGTCCACAAGGTGGACGGATCATCCCTAAAGGGATGAAAACACTAAGTCCACACGATGGACGGACCAATAAGGTTGTCCACAAAGTGGACGGATCATCCCAAAGGGATGAAAACACTAAGTCCACACGATGGACGGACCAAACAAGGTTGTCCACAAGGTGGACGGATCATCCCTAAAGGGATGAAAAAACTAAGTCCACACGATGGACGGACCAATAAGGTTGTCCAAAAAGTGGACGGATCATCCCAAAGGGATGAAAACACTAAGTCCACATAATGGACGAACTAACAAGATTGTCCACAAAGTGGACGAATCATTCCCAAAGGAATGAAATCACTAAGTCCACGTGATGGACGGACCAATAAGGTTGTCCACAAAGTGGACGGATCATCCCAAAGGGATGAAAACACAAAGTCCACATGATGGACGGACCAATGAAGTTGTCCACAAAGTGGACGGATCACCCTAAGGGGATAAAAACAAAATCCATACAATGAACGGACCAATCATTCTCAAAGGAATGAAAACCTAGTCCACGTGGTGGACGGACAAGTAAGGTTGTCCACGAAGAGGATGGATCATCCCAATGGGATGAAAACACTAAGCCCATACAATAGACGAAGGAAGACCTACATTCCACGTAATGAACGGACCAAAAAAGGTTGCCCACACGGTGGTCGTACCAGCACAAAGAAACAAAACCTTGACTACAGAATAACAAACTCGCATAAATGAACGGACCCATGGAAATGTTCTCTAAGTCGAACAATCCGTTCTAAGAGGAATCAACCACCTAACAGAAGGGTTCAAAAAACTATTCCGCCAGACGGACTATTTTAGCAAACTAAATTACCCAACGGACAGTCAACTAGGCAGAACGGATCTCACTTGAAAAATACATAACATAAAGCTGAGTAAAAATGCAACGAATCTCGCATAAAAAAGAAAACCAGTTGAAATGTCAATGTACGTACAAAACCCCGCAAACATGACGGGTCCAATAAATTGTTCAGCACTTAAAAAAAAAAAAAAATCTAAGTTATTACAAAAGAGAATCATTGCTTGTCTGCTCCGTCTCCCTCTCCGGCTTGGGGGTCCTCGACAACCTTGACCTGGCTATCCACTGCAGCATGATCCGTCGGAGCCTCATGGACGAGGGCGTTCTCGTCGAATAAAGCATCAGTGTCCTCCGACTAAACGGGCTGAGCAGTGGACGGCTTGGGGGCAGAAACACTGACGGAGGACAAGTCAAGCTCCGGATACAACTTCTTAACCTGACGGAGAGCATCGTCGAACCCGTCATTGTAAACGACACTCAGTTCCGCAATCAGGTCGGCGGAGTCACGATACTCGCATACGGCGTCCACCCTGGCCTGACGGGCTTCGTCGTCCTTTTCAACCAGCTCCCTCTTTAGACCCTCCACCAGTTGAACGGCCTCGTCCCGGGCTTCCTCGGCCATCTTGAGCTTCTTTTCTTGAACTACTTTCCAAGCCTTGAGGTCGATCAGCTCATCCTCCGTCACCTTAGCCTTGCTACGAATCCGGCCAATGGTGGTCTCGTGTTTAAGACACCGTCCCATTAAACCTTTCATCATGACCATGGCCTGAGAAACGACGGATGTAAGCAGACAGAAATTAATAAAAAAAATAATAATAAAAAATAAAGGAAGATGAACGGATGGACTAAAGGTAACGGAGTAATCACCTGGGCAACATTGAAGAGACCCGTCTCCCCCATGGCCTCCGTCGAGTGATTCCCAAGGTCCTCGTAGTCCTCGGGGGAAATTATTGAAGACAGTTTTTCCAAGGCGTACTTGGAATCCTCACGGAGCAAGACGGGTGGTTTTTGCTGCTCTCTAGGGGCGCCCGTCATCAACCCTTTGCCTGCGCCATGTTTGGCCGGGGTAATAGACTTAGTCCCCTCAGCCATCAAGCCAATGACTGGGTCGAGTGGGACTTTGGGCTGCTTAAGTGGACGGTCACTTTTTGCCGGCAGCTTCCTCTTCAGCTGTTGCTTGCTTGGGCCCGTCCCCATAGGATCCGTCCATGTCTGTTTGTTCTTGGCAGCTTGGAGTCTTATGGCTGCCCTTCTCTTCGCATCTTCCATCTCTGAAATGGGATGACGGACTAAGAAACAAAAAAAAAAAAAAAAAAAAAAAAAAAAAAAAAAAAAAAAAAAAAAAAAAAGAGGTCGCAAGGATAGACGGACTTACGCAGACGGGTCTGTTTCTCGTACTTTAAGGCTACTGGTGTGGGCAAGGGACCGTCGCAATACCAGTGGATAGTATTAAGGTTGACAAGCTTGGCCCACGTCCGTTCCTCGGGTTTTGTCTTGGAAAAAATTCTTTCAAGAAAGCTAAACTCTTCAAGTGAAACTTGGGGACGACGACGAACTGCAACACAGAAGACGGAGGTTAGAGACACAAAAAATTAGTAAGATGTACGGAGTCGTTATTAACGGAGCATACCAGATGGGTTTAAAATGCCCCAAACTGTGTCGACGAGTAGGAAGTCCGTCTCCCCTGGATGACACATCCAGTCCTGACCTTCCATAAAGAAATACCGGCTCTTCCAATCCCTATTGGAGTCCGGGGTCTCATAGATAACCTTCAGGACGGGGCTCCTAGGAACAAAACTATACATTCTCCTCGACTTGTCAATCTCGTCTGGACGGTAGCAATGGAAGAACTCTCTTATTGTAAGTTTCCTCGCTCCGTCAGACATGGCTCCGTATAGGACCTCCATGGCAATGAAAACTCTCCAGGCGTTGGGAGACACCTGGCTGACGGAGATGCCTAGATAGCTTAAAAGTTCGCGATGTAACGAACTCAGCGGGAACCTTAAACCAGCCTTGAACACCGGCTCGTATACGCCCACTCCGTCAACTCCCTCATAATAGCACTTCTCTGACATAAATGGTAGACGGAGCGGGATGCAATCTGGAATTTGGTAACGATCCCTAAGGGTATTGAAGTGTCCATCCTTGATGGTAGATACGAACGCATGCACCGTCCACTCTGGGGGCAAGACGAACTCCCTAAGCCCATCTGCCCCTACGACGGACCTAACCAATGGATCTTCCTCATCTGATCCATCTTGGAATTCGACCATCTCCAGGCCCTCATGTGTTGAGGACGAGGAAGATGATGACGGACTACTATCGCTCGTGGTATCACGGTCTCTGTGACCTGACGGGTATATCCCTTCATAGTCCGCTCCGTCACGAACGACGGACTGGTTACTCGACGCACTAGACATAGCCTACAGGCAATTACAGAACCTAAGACTCTGACGGGTTTGAAAAGATCGACGGGCACATAAATTGCGAACACAAAAACTAAAGGATAAAGGACGGAGTCATAATTACTCACCTGAAGATTAATGCAAGATCTGGAGGACGACGGTTGAGCAAACGAACGGGCTGTGTTCTGACAAGTATGACGGACTCGCTCTGACAAATCTTTTCCAGCAACAAACTGAGAAATGAGGGGCGCGGGTTCGATATTTATAAGAGAGGTGCACGGAAGTCGAAGCGTCACCTCGGTCCAAAACAACGACCACTGACAAAGTGACATTTGGCACGGCGCATTAATTGGCTTCTGATCCAGCAGCGTACGGATGGAGATTCGCGGAAGTAGTCATACGATGGGTACGTCCTTAATTTTTTATCCGTCACCCCTCAGATCCGTTCAGTTGTTCACGGACATTAGGCCTGCAATGGGTACGTTGACGTTTTTTATCCGTCACCCCATGGGTCCGTTCAGTTGTTCTTCACGGACTCATGGGGTGAGGGGGCAACTGCAATGGAAGAAATACTCTGAAAGACCCCGTGTGGTTAGGTGGGCTTCAACACAGACGGACCCTAGCTGGACAGGCTGGATGCGTGGACTGATCAAACAGGCTGCTTGGCCATGGGCCTGCTGGACCCCTCAAGGGGGGCAATTTGGCCCACTCTCATAAGAGCCCAAGTGGAGTCCTTGCGCCTGTAGGACTCCAGAGATCCTCTGTATTTGGTAAAGATCTTCCCTATAAGGGAGGACTTGACCATCACGTTTAGGATTGCTACAAGAAGAGTCCTATAAGGAAAAGACTTCCGAACCGAGAAAGGGAGGTCAACCATTTACTACTATAAAAGCCCTAATGCTCTCACAAAACAAGGTACGCATAATAAACCTCTCTCTAGCACTCTAGAGTTGAAAAGAAGTTATAACTTGACCTTCGGAGGGTATTCGGCCGGCACCACACCGGTGTCCTTCGACAGGTTTTTTCTCTTTTGTTTCGTGCAGGTTGTCCTTCGAGTGGAGGAGTATCTTGCGGCATATTGGTGGATTTCCTTGAATCATCATGAGTAATTCCTCCATCTGAAAAGAAATATGTTAAAAAGATTCTTAATATTAGTTTTTCATTGGTTCTAAAAAAAATTAATATTAACTTTTCATTAATAAGATTTGAGAGGTTTAATTAAATGTAATAAAATCAAAGTTTTAAGAAGTTATCCCATTCCTTAAACATTAATCTTTTTCTTTTATATATATAAATTCTTTTAGTCATGAATAAACATGATTAAAGGTAGGTTATTTGACAGTAAAAGACTCTAAACTCTAGAGTCAACCGACTTCATAAGTAAAGTACAATTGATTTGAACTCAGTTTTTCTTGTTTATTGAAAAATTTAGCATGGATTATTTCTTTGGTAAATAATCTGCCATGTATTATATATTGACAAATGAACCTTGCGATGAAAGTAAGGACAAAATAATTAGGTATTAATAATGAATTTCACATTGTCAATTACTGTGTGTAATTCATCACTAAAAGTAAGTGTAAAAGAAAAAAAATTATATTGCATAGTAATAAATATATATCACTACAACAAAGTAGGCTATGGTGAAGAAACCTTTCGTCACAATATGTCCTTATTTTGTCACTGAATACATATGGTGACGACATGGTGACGAAACAACATTCGTCACCTAAGCTCTGTCACAGAATGTATTGATGATGAAAATGCTTCGTCACCAATAAAAAAATGATAGGTGAAGAAATTTTTTCGTCGCGTAATTTTTTTTTCACTAAACCTTATTTTCAATGACGGAATATTTCGTCACCAAATGTTTTTTTTTTTTCCAATTTCAATAGATTTGGTGATGAAGTTTTACGTCACCGATTGTTTTTTTTTTTTTTAAATTTTTAATTTCCATAGATTAGGTGACGAATTATTTCGTCACCAATTTTATTTATTTTTATTAATATTCTTTACATTTACTTGCCATTACATTAACATGTTCATTTCCAACCACATCCATATACAAATCATCCATTCATTTCTAACCAAATCCATAAAATTAAAAAAAATTAAAAATTTAAAAAAAAATCCATACAATCTAAAAATGCAATAAAGATGTTCACTAAGTAATTACTACCATTTATATACAAATGATGTCTTCCAAACTTTACAGAAAATTATTTGAGTTCAAGTAGTACCACAAAAACTGTCTTTTTGCCACCAATCTCATATCTGCACAAGTATAAAGGAATATACATCAATAACAAATTGCAAGCCTATATCCCTAATAAGATGTACAACAACAAAAAAAGAGGCATAATTATTAGTAAGACAATGCATAAAATGTCCATAGAAAACCCAATAACAAAGTAGACAAAATAATCATAATGCAACATCATATGAAGCCAAACTATTAAAGAAAGAAGACCCACAACATTCTCATCAAATAAAAACCAAACCCACATTACAATCTATGAATAAATCATAAATAATGCAGAAAAATCTCAATTTAAAACAAAACAAATAGAGTCAAATGCAAAACAAAAGCCCAGCCACCATCATAAACACAAAAACCCAACCACCAGAATGAACAAAAAATCCAGCCAACACCATTTAAAAAAAAAAAAAAAAAAAACAAACAAACAAACAAACAAACAAACTAGCCACCACCATTTACACAAAACCCAACCACCACCATAAACAAAAAAAACCCACCACTACCATTAAACAAAAAACACAGCCACCACCATAAACAAAAAACTCACCACCACTACTAAACAAAACACACCACTACCACCATTAACATAAAAACCCAACCACTACCATGAACAAAAAACTCAGCTATCACAATAAACAAAAAACCTACCACAAACATTAAACAAAAAACTCAACCACCACGATTAAAAAAAAAAAAATCCACCACCACCATTAAACAAAAAATACAACCACCACCATTAACACAAAAAATACAACCACCACCATTAACACAAAAACCCAACCATTACCATAAACAAAAAACCCACCACCACCATTAAGCAAAAAGCACAACGACCACCATTAACACAAAATCCCAGCCAGTACCATAACCAAAAAACCCAGCCATCACACTAAACAAAAAGCCCACCACTAACATTTAAAAAATAAAAATAAAAAACACAGCCATCACAATAAACAAAAAAAGACGCCACCAACATTAAACGAAAAACTCAACCACCACTATAAACAAAAAACTCACCACCAACATTAAACAAAAAACCTAGCTACCACCATAAACACAAAAACCCAACCACATAATGAATAAAATATCCAGCCACCCCATTAACACAAAAACCCAACCACCAGAATGAACAAAAAATCCAGCCAACACCATTAAAAAAAAAAAAATAGCCACCACCATTTACACAAAACCTAGCCACCACCATAAACAAAAAAACCCACCACCACCATTAAACAAAAACCACAGCCACCACCATAAACAAAAAACTCACCACCACCATTAAACAAAAAACACAACCACCACCATTAACATAAAAACCCAGCCACTACCATAAACAAAAAACTAAGCCATCACAAGAAACAAAAAACCTACCACTAACATTAAACAAAAAACTCAACCACCACCATAATAATAATAAAAAAAAAAACCCACCACTACCATTAAACAAAAAAAACAACCACCACCATTAACATAAAAACCCAGCCACCACCATAAACAAAAAGCCCACCACCACCATTAAGCAAAAAACACAACGACCACCAGAAACACAAAAACTAAGCCACTACCGTAAACAAAAAACCCAGCCATCACACTAAACAAAAAGCCCACCACTAACATTTAAAAAAAAAAAAAAAAAAAAAAAAAAAAAAAAAAAAACCCACCACCAACATTAAACGAAAAACTCAACCACCACTATAAACAAAAAACTCACCACCACCATTAAACAAAAACACAGCCACTACCATTAACATAAAAACTCAACCACTACTATAAACAAAAAACCCACCACTAACATTAAACAAAAAACACAGCTACGACCATAAACACAAAAACTCGACCACACAATGAACAAAATATCCAGCCACCCCCATTAACACAAAACCTACTACCACCATTAAATAAAAAACACAATTGTAGCACAATTGTGCTACAATACCCTCATACATATAAGAGGTTACTGTAGCACAATTGTAAAAAACTTTACAATTGAGAGACCAGGTATGCTTGTTTTTGTGTTTTTATGCTAAAATATAGCAACATATACCATAGACAAGCTCCAATACTAATGCTCTTAAGTAGGAAAATAAAACACTAACCAAGGTGTGTTCTAGTTAGTAGATGAGCTCTCCCCATTGATACAAATGTCACTGTCACCCTTGCTCCTCAAATATTGTATGATGCAATCCATCTTCTCCTCCATCCTAAAGTTTGCTTCCTAAAGCTCAACTATTTGTCCCTCAAGTTGTTGAATATATTGAGTTAAGGAAGATGAGGCATGAGTCCTAAGAGATGAGGAAGGCCTCATGCCAAGTCTCTTTACATAGCCAGATCTTGGCTTAAGAACCATCATAGATATCTCCTCTTTGGTCAAAGGTTGAGCATCAAGAGTGCTACAATGCTCATCTTATACTTTCAACATCTCTTGCTATCATTTCAAATAATAGAAACCATCAGACAAACATATGTTTTAGTTTCGCAAACATATATAGAATAGAAATACATATATTCTAGTTTTGCAAACTCAAGGCATGTACTAATATACATACATATGTTTGTTCGCAATTAGGGTGTACCCACTATTTTGTCTTTGAATTGAAGCGGGTATCATAGTAGAGTTGTGCTAGTTTAGGAATATGACCTCCATTTTCCGTCTCTAATTAGTTTACTTTCCAATGTTAGAATACAAGTTAATTAATTACAACAAGTAATATACTAAGCTTTTGAAAAATTGAAACACACCGCCTTATCCACCTTAACTGCAAGCTTGTTTCCACATCTATAAATATGTTTGTAAACTGTTCCTTCTTTATTTTTTGTAAGGTTGAAATTTATCAACCATCTTGTTGGCTTTATTCCGTGCCAATTTGCTTGTAATTTAGCAGTTAGTAACCCTGTATTTATGCGAGATTCATGTAAGGGTAGTGTGTGAAGAGAGTGTGAAGAAAAGCACAAGTTTGTGCAAAGAAGCAGAGTTTTGCGGTTAGGACTTGTGGCTGACTCGCGACTGGTAAGCTGCCAACTGTAGGCACGTGAGAAGCACACAGGGAAGCTGAAAGGTCGCACCAGCTGTCGCACTACAGGACAAGAGTCCTAGGCTGGCTAGGCCGTTACGTCGCAACTAGAACTCGTGACTTGGACAAGCCACGAGGCCAAGCCGCCAACTAGCCCTGTTTGGCAAAAATTATCTCTTCATATTCCAACCACACACCACTATATATAGACTCTTATACCCACTAAATTGAGAGAGCTTCCAGAGAAAATTTTTGTGAGAGAAACCCTAGAGAAAAACAAGATTGCCTCATCTCCAATCTTTACCTAAGAGACTCTACAAATTCCTCTACTCTCTTCCTCTCTATTGTCACATCCTTGAGAGGTCATTGACCAAATCCTTTTCTCACCACATTCACGTCTATGAGAAGGTTTATTTGGTGCTAAAGGAAGTAGTTTGGAAGGAACCAATATACATTGATTGATGCTATGGTTTAGTAGCGGAATCCAGGAAGCTAAAGAAAAAATAGGTTCGGCGTAACCTCATTGGAGCAAGAAGCTTGGAGGGCTTAGGTACTTTGGTAGATTAGGTTTGGAGGGTCTTCTGCTGTTCATGTATCCCAACTATATTCTTTAGTGGATTATTTTACCGCTTGGAGGGCGATGGAGAGGTTTTACGCCAAGGACTTCGGTTTTCTCTTTGATAACACGTCGTGTGTTGTCCATGTGTTTGCATCTTCCTTTCCTTTATCTTTGCCTTATATTTACTGCTGTGGATGTGTTTATATTTGGCTTAGATTAGTTATCAATTCTGTGATTGGCTTATGTTCATGTTCCGCACATTAATTGTTTGATTATAAGCCTGAATTGGTAAATTTATAATTTGGGGTCTAAACGTTCAAGGGTGTTTCATACCCATATTGAACTTTCAATTGGTATCAGAGCGGGTGCACTCTTTGTAGTTTGATTACCTGAGTACGATCCTAGACCCCTTGGCTATGGATGCAGCTGGAAAAAGAGTCATGCTGAATTGTGGTTTAGGTGTTTGTGATAATGACTCTATGAGTATGTTTGAAGGGTATTCTAAAAATGAACTCTTAGAGTTAATTAAATCCAAAAAACATGTTAGGATGTTTATTCACATGCTGAAATATTTTGAAAATAAGAACCACATTCTACACAATAGTCTATGTGAATCTAACTTTTTGATTGAGAAATACAAAAGAAGAAATAGAACATTGTGTGAAAAGGTTGATAATCTGAAAAAGAAAATTCAATCTAGAAAAAGCATGGAAAATAAAAATGAATTTCTATTTGATGGTCATGAATGCTTGTCTCATGCTTGTATGTTTGTGCACACCTCATTGAAGGTATTTAACTCGTGCTTATGGTACCTTGATAGTGGATGTTCTCGTCATATGACAGGAGGTAAATCACTGTTTAAGACTCTTAAAGAGTCATGCTCAAGTGACTTGTGATGATGGGAGTCATGCTCAAGTTCTCGGGAAAGGAACGGTTGAAATACCGGGATTACCTCTACTGAAAGAAGTGCTATACATCAAAGGATTGAAGGCAAATCTCTTAAGTATCACTCAAATATGTGATGAAGACTTTCTTGTCTAATTCTCAAAGAAGGCGTGCATAATCATTGATGAAAAAGGGATTCAAGTCTTGGAGGGAAATAGGACTACTGATAATTGCTATGGAGTAATTCCTACGGCACCTATTTCGTGTAAAAGTGCTTGTGTTGATATCCTGAAACTTTGGCATCACAGGTTTGGACATGCAAAGTTCAAACAAGTATGTAAAGTCTCTAAACTTGAGACAATTGAGGGACTTCCAAAGTTTGGAAAGGTGGAGAAGACTATATGTGGAGCATGCCAAATGGGAAAACAAACAAAAGCAAACCATCACAAGGTGAATGTGATTGCTACCTCACGGTGTTTGGAGCTTCTTCACATTGATCTAATGGGCCCTACAAGAACTGAAAGCTTAGGAGGAAAGAGATACATTATGGTGGTAGTTGATGATTTCTCAAGGTACTCTTGGATGGAATTCCTTAGAGAGAAGTCCGAAGCATGTGATAAAATGCAAAGATTATGCAAGAGACTGCAGAATGAAAAAGGAGTTCCCATAGTGAAGATCAAAAGTGATCATAGGAAGGAATTCAAGAATGCTAAATTTGAAGCGTTTTGTGAAGAGCATGGTATCAAGATGGAATTTTCAGCTCCAAAGACTCCACAACAAAATAGGGTGGTTGAAAGAAAGAACTGAGTGATCCAAGAGATGGCAAGAGTCATGCTACTCAACAAAAACATACTTCAAAGATTCTAGGCTGAAGCTGTGAACACATCTTGTCACATTTGTAACAGAATCTATTTCAGAGCAGGGACAAAGAAGACATAATATGAAATATGGAGAGAAAAGAAACCCAAGGTGAAGTATTTCAGAGTTTTTGGAATCACTAGCTACATTCTAAATTACAGGAAAAATCCAAAAAAAAAATTGATGCTAAGAGTGATGAAGGAATATTCCTAGGTTACTCCACAAATAGCCGAGCTTATAAAGTGTACAACAAGCATACTAAGACAGTGATGGAGTCAATCAATGTGGTCATAGACGACACCATATCTGAAAAGGAAATTAAGGATGATGGAAAGGGGCTCAAACTCAAGGAGAATGAGGATGATGATGATATGCCTCTAAGTGATGATGCTGAGAAAGTAACACCCGGAAAGGGGTCCATACCTCCTATATCACGAAGAGAGACTAGATCAACACAAGAAGTCTCAAGTCCACTTACTCCTTCAGAAGTTCAAACTCCAATTTCTCATGATGAGGAACTCTCAGCTTCCAAGAAACCTTCATCAAGAGTGATTTGTAATTACCCATCAAGTAATATTATTGGGGATACGAATGAGGGACTTTGTTTGAGAAAAGGGCCAAAGTATACTGCTAACCATGTAACATACAACTGCTATCTTGCTCAATTTGAACCTAAAAAGGTAGAAGAAGCATTGAAAGATAAGAATTGGGTAGAGTCTATGCACTAGGAGCTACACCAATTTGTTAGAAATAATGTGTGGGAATTGGTTTCAAGGCTTGAAGATACACATGTGATTGGCACCAAGTGGATTTTTAAGAACAAAATAGATGAAGATGGTGAAGTTATCCGAAATAAGTCTAGATTGGTGGCTCAAGGGTATACTCAGGTGGAGGGCATAGATTTTGATGAATCGTTTGCTCCAATAGCAAGACTAGAGTCCATTCGAATTCTCTTATCCATAGCATGCATCATGGATTTCAAGTTGTACCAAATGGATGTAAAGAGTGCCTTTTTAAATGGCTTTCTAAATGAAGAAGTCTTTGTTGAACAACGAAAGGGGTTTGAAGATCCTCACTTTCTGAGTCATGTACTAAGATTGAAGAAAGCTTTGTATGGGTTGAAGCAAGCACCAAGAGCTTGGTATGATCGTCTTACTACTTACCTATTAGATCATGGGTTCAAAAGAGGTCAAGCAGATCAAACATTGTTTGTTAAAAGAGATGAAAAATCCCTTCTTGTCGCTCAAGTGTACGTGGATGATATTGTATTTGGATCCACAATTGATCAACTAGCTCATGAGTTCTCGGAAGAAATGAAAAGGGAATTTGAAATGGGCATGGTGAAAGAGTTAAACTACTTCCTAGGTCTCCAAGTGAAACGACGAAGAGATGAAATATTTATTTCTCAAGAGAAGTATGCCAAAAATCTTGTCAAAAGATTTGGTCTAGACTCCAAGAAACATACTTCTACTCCCATGAGTTCCTAAGCAAAGTTAAGCATAGATGCAGCTGGTGTTAACATTGATCCAACCCTTTATCGAAGTATGATTGGCAGTCTTCTCTATCTCACAGCAAGTAGGCTAGATATTGCATTCAGTGTCGGAGTTTGTGCACGGTTTCAAGCTACTCCTAAAAAGTCCCACTTAATAGCAGTTAAGCGAATCATTCGCTATGTAAATGGCACATATGTCTATGGGATTTGGTAAACAAAAGATTCAAATGAGTGTTTGGCGGGATATTCAAATGCTGACTGGGCAGGGTGCATTGATGATAGGAAAAGTACTTTTGGTGAGTGTTTCTACCTTGGAAACAACTTGGTTTCATGGATGAGCAAAAAGAAAAATTCAATATCCCTGTCAACGGCTGAAGCTGAATACATTACAGTAGGAAGTTGTTGTGCACAATTGTTATGAATGAGAAAGCTATTGTATGACTATGGAATTTCTCAAGACACTATGTGTGTGTTCTATGATAACACTAGTGCCATAAACTTGTCAAAGAATCCAGTTCAGCACTCCAAATCAAAGCATATTGAGATCTGCTATCACTTCATTCAGGACTTGGTAGAAGACAAGACAGTATGTCTAGAATTCATCAATACTGACAATCAAAAGGGAGACATATTCACCAAACCTCTTGATGGCCTGAGGTTTGAATCCTTGTGTAAGACAATTGGTGTTGGTATCATTCCTTAAACTCAATCTTCCATGATATCTTATTGTGTTCTTGGTTTTTTTATGTGTCTTATGTTTGTCTTCATTTTTGTGGATATCTTTTATCAAATTTTTTTCTACCTTTGTGTCAAAAATCCTAAAACACATAAAAAGTAGAAAATCCAAAAAGTTTGATCACTTTGTTGAGTGTTGTCTCAAAGCATGTTTTGCCTTGTATCATTATACTTATGGCTTTGTGCATTTAACAAGCTTAGCTTGTCTCTTATGCACTCATATTATTGTGGAAGAAATTCTAAAATCTATGTGACTGTTGTAAATAGATCTTCAACCTTATCATGAATGATTAGTGAATGATTTTGTTGATCTTAAGACATGCATAGACTCATGCATATATATCTTCCCACTTTTTATTTTTATGCTTAAAAGAGCTCTCTAAATGTAAATCTCCAAATGAAAAGAGATATAGAGCTGCAAAAGCCTGTTTCACATACTAGTATTCAACTAGGAAAAAGGGAAAACGACCAAAATAAAATGTCTGATGCCCAAAAAGCCAAAGGCAAACTCATCAATTGAAATATCAAAAATTTCAGGCATCTATCTCACAATGAGATTTTCTTTGCTCGAAAAGTGCAAATGATATGTTGAATATGGAGCCAAATGAAAAGTTTCAAAGAATTGTTATCAAGTGCATGTGGGAGGTCATATATTATGTTTCTATAATTGAGATAGGTCACATTATCTAGTGCTAGTTGTGAATGCCTTGATTGAATTGATCATTGAAGTTTCACATTGGACTAAAGACTATCTCATTTTTGATATCCACACACAATACACAAGTTTATGTTCAATGAATGTCATATTCATTTATGTGATTGTACTTGATTAAATGTGTTTTCACATACTCAATCTTTGTTGATCAAACATATAAAGATTTTTGAGTGTTTAGTTTGTTTTTGGAAAGTGTTTTGTTTTTACAAAATAGTCAAAAATATCAAAAACAGTGTTGCCTTGTTTTGGCGACTAAGTCGCGAGTTAGTGCAATCGCATGCTTCAGTCGCGAAGCTCTCTCCAAGATTTTCGCGGGTCATTGGTAGGTCAGCATCCCAGTCGCGAAAAAGACTTAGAAAATTTTTCAAATTTTGTGTTTTTGCATATTTCATGACTCAGTGTGGCGAATTGTTCGCAGGTGGAAGGTCCAGTCGCGAGGGGTACACAGAGATTTTCGCGGCTCAGCTCGCGACTCCCTCGCGAGTAGACCTTCCAGTCACGAAAAACACTTAGAAGACTTTTAAAGAATTTTGTTTCACAGTGTTTCACGGCTTACCCTGGCGACTTACTGGCGACTTATCTCAGTCGCGAAAATGCGTGTTTTGCATTTCTAAGTTAGTTTTAAATTTTTTTTTGGGGTTTTCCTTTGTACTTATTGTGACTATTCATTGTCTTCCCCATTTCACTCTCACAAACACTCCGAGTATTTCTTTGAAAATCCTCTATTTCTGCATCGTTTCTTCTTAAATCTTCATCAAAAAGGTATGAGTTTTCTTTCTTTTCCTTCATACTTACTGCTTTGAGCATTTTTTCTGATTTGTGGAGATTTATTGTGGTTTGTGATTTATCATGTTTGAACATGTGTTTCTGATCTTCTGGTTGTATTGTATGTTTGTGATGGTCCATACACTGATCTTCTTTATCTTGTGTACCTATTATGGTTTTGGTTGTATACACACACTTATTGTCATGATTTGAACCTAAATCTCAAGTGTTTAGGGTTTTCTTCATTATCCATGGTGTGAAGCTGACACATTGCTAATAATGTTTGGTATCTTATTTAGTGTCTCTTGTGTGTATTAAATCATGTTGCAGTGTCAAAATGTCTCCATTCAAGAGATCAGCTGTGAAAGGAGGTACCAGCAAAGGGAAGGAACTTGTCATTGAAATTGATGATCTTTCTCCTAGACCAAAACAGGCTCGTTTCACATCTGATATGTTCGATCCCAACAAGTTCCAATCATATGCTACGTTTTAGACTCATGAAAATTATTTCAAAAAGGCTACACCACTAATTGAAAGAGTCTTTGACCAACATTCTCTCTTTGAAACCAACATTGCTCAATGGTTTGCCCGCAAGGATTGGAATTATCTTCTCTCCGACCTTGATAATGCATATGAAAATCTGGTAAAAGAATTTTATGCCAATGCCATTGTTAGAGAAAAAAGTTTTTCAGTCTCTCCCACATACCAAGCAGAGATTCTGCACATCAACTGACCAATACTTGGGATCTCACCCATTTCTGATGATCTACATCCAGATGAGGAATTACTTAGAGCAGCTCTTGGAGAAGATTTGGAATTTTCCTCAAATGGGAACTTAGTCAGTGTTTCATCTCTTCCTCCAAAATTGAGGGTGCTTACGATCTTCATATGTCACAACCTGTATCCCCTATCCAGCACAAGGTATATGAACCTTGGGCATGCATTATTTCTTCATGATCTGATTTCTGATGTAGAGATTGACATTTGTGCTCATATCTTTCAGATCCTTCGCAAAACTGTTCTACGAACAGAATTAAGGATATGCATTCCGTTTTGCTGTCTCATCTCACGGATTCTGAAGCTTAAAGGGCTCCATCCTTCTGAGAATGAATTTCCCTGCACAAAACCATGTCCAATCAACATGCACACATACAACGCTAGCATTGATCATAGCAAGAAGGGAATCAAAACAAAAGCTTCTGCGTCCCACAGTGGTTCGCGCTCTAGTTCATTCCCTGACGATGAGAAGCTAGACTCTATTGTAGCATCTGTTCATGAACTGAGTTCAAAGATGTCTGGACTTACTACCATCTTGAACCATCTCAACATTCATTAGGATACGAAGTTCACTTCTATTCAAGCTCAATTGGATCAAATTAAAAAAAAAAAGCTAGAAGATGATGAAGACTAGCTATTCCATGACCAAAAGGGGGAGATGTTGTTGGCAAGGGGAGCTCAACGAAAGGGGGATATTTCAGCTAACAGGCTTTTGTTTATTGCTTTTGTCTATCTTTAGCTTTTATCATATTTCAGTATCCATTTTACATTTTTCAGCACATGTACTGTTATGCTTTTGGTTTGTACCCAGTACCTTTGTAGGTTGTTAAGGTTTATGTTTTTGCTTGTACCCATGTTGCTTTTGTAAGCTTTAAGGGTTTGTTTCTATGCACACTTGTAGGCTTTTGTGGTTTGTTAAATCAATACTTCTAACTAAATGTTTTGCATTTCCTTTTAAGTACTGTCACTCTTGTGCCCTTGTAGGATTTTTCCTAGATGCACATATTTCATGTACTGTGCATTGGTTGAGTATTGGTCCTTCAAGTGATTTACCTTGTGTTTGTCAACTTGAATGTCCGGATGTTCATTCCAAGTGTGAATGAGCATTGTGATCACTTGGTTATAGTAATTGCTTATTTTGGTCTTGCCATGGTTTATTGCTTTACTCTAGTGTGCTTGATCGCATTATGATTGCTCCATATGCATTACAAGTTTCTGTATACAATGAACTTATTGTGTTGTTGTGTTTCAGGAGATACTTGTTCTTATGGTTCAAAAGCTTCACAGATTCTAGAGTTAGGTGTGAGTGAGTTTTCCAACTGTTCCCAACTCACGCATTAAGTCTAGAGTTTGTTATAGGGTTTTGTCATGGAATAGCCAAAGGGGGAGATTGTAAGGTTGAAATTTATCAACCATCTTGTTGTCTTTATTCCATGCCAATTTGCTTATAATTTAGCACTTAGTAACTCTATATTTATGTGGAATTCATGTAAGGGTAGTGTGTAAAGAGAGTGTGAAGAAAAGCTCAAGTTTGTGCAAAGAAGCAGAGTTTCACGGCTAGGACTCGCGACTAACTCGTAACTGGCAAGCCGCCAACTACAGGCACCTGAGAAGTACACAGGGAAGCTGAAGGGTCGCGCCAGCTATCGCACTACATAACAAAAGTCCCAGACTGGCCAAGCTGTTACGTCGTGACTTGAACTCGCGACTTGAACAAGCTGCGAGGCCAAGCCGCCAACCAGCCCTGTTAGGCAAAAACTGTCTCTTTTTATTCTAAACACACACCACTATATATAAACTCTTATACCCACTAAATTGAGAGAGCTTCCAGAAAGAATTTTTGTGAGAGAAACTCTAGAGAAAACAAAATTGTCTTATCCCCAATCTTTACCTAAGAGACTCTACAAATTCCTCTACTCTTTTCCTCTCTATTGTCACATCCATGAGAGGCCATTGACCAAATCATTTTCTCACCACACCCACGTCTGTGAGAAGGTTCATTTGGTGCTAAGGGAAGCAGTTTGGAAGGAACCAATATACATTGGTTAATGCTATGGTTTAGTAGCGAAATCTGGGAAGCTAAAGAAGAAATAGGTTCGGCGTAATCTCGTTGGAGCAAGAAGCTTGGAAGGCTTAGGTACTTGGGTAGATTAGGCTTGGAAGGTCTTCTGCTGCTCATGTATCCCAACTACATTCTTTAGTGGATTATTTCACCACTTGGAGGGCGGCGAAGAGGTTTTACGCCGAGGACTTCAGTTTCCTCTTCGATAACACATCGTGTGTTGTCTATGTGTTTGCGTCTTCCTTCCCTTTATCTTTGCCTTATATTTACTACTATGGATATGTTTATATTTGGCTTAGATTAGTTATCAATTCTATGATTGGCTTATGTTCATGTTCTACATATTAATTGTTTGATTATAAGCCCGAATTGGTAAATTTATAATTTGGGGTCTAAACATTCAAGGGTGTTTCATACCCATATTGAACTTTCATTTTTGTTTCTAGCATTTCTTTCAGATAATTTCTATAAAGAATAAAGACCAAGAAAATATTAGAGTTTTGACTAAAGTTATATATATAATTTATAATATAAATCTACTTTACCTTCCAAATAAGTATTAATCCAACGAATTCGATAGAACGAATAATCTAGTAGACATGACACCATAATAAAATCTACGTAAAACATTAATCCAATGCATACATAGGTAGGTATAATCTAGGTGAAAGGTGGGAACATACTTCACTTGTAATTAAAGCTTTCAAATTATTAATTACTAGCCAATCTGTGTCACTCCACTTTTTATCAATTAGTTCAATCCATTCTTTTTTAGTGACATTTTTTGGTGGGTGGTTTCTTGAATACATGCTTCCTTCATCATTTACGAGTTCTTTATATTTTGCAAACAACTTGTTGTAATGGCTGCATAATAATCTACCACACTTTCTATTTAGAGATTTGTTCACAAGTAAAGATTCTCCTTGTATATCAAATTGATCCTGCAAAGTGAGGTATGTATAAAGAAAATATTATTCCTTGAATTCAATATGCTTAGTGACAACATCAACAATACACTATAAAATACAGCATAAAGTATAAAGCAATGTAATGAACACAACAAAATTACGCTCATGGACAACTATAAACATTTAAAGTATCGCCACATTTTGAATGATCACCTCTTTTTCAACGCTATCAACATTCTTCCAACTATAAACATTCATAGTGGATAAGTTCGTACGCACTTGTACACCAATTTGGCTAGCAAGCTTCCCTGCATGTTCACCAACAGGAGCACAAAACTCTAAGGCATTGCAAACCGATAGCTTCACATGTTTCTCAACAAGTCCTCGTACCCCTAATCCATGCGTCATGCCACAGGCATGTCTACTAGTCGATTCTATCAAGATATAATATAAATTAATTCAGCAAGTAAACCAAATATAGTGTGATTACAAAATCAAGTAATGGAACTTAAATATCTTACCACCTGTGGTAGACGGTGTGCCCACAAGTTGTGCCTCTACATTAGTAGAAATTTGGGCAAGAGAATCTCCACCAAGATGTGTGCTTGATGATGGGCCGGTATGCTAAACTGTTGGGGTAGATTCCTCACACCTAGAACGAGCCATCTATATCATGCAAAAAAATAAAATAGTATATTAAGTAATTAGCAATAAATATTTGGGATAATTTTATAATATTTAAATACTTAATTTCTCAAGTTAACTAGTTTAGTAAATTGAAATTAAAAACCTTATTTCATTATTACAACCACATTGTGTAAAAAAATAAATAAGTTTATATTTCAAGAATTATCCATCAATAATATTTTAATACGGTGAAAATAAAAGTATAAACATATGTGTTACTTAAAACATATGTTAACTATACTGCACTTATTCATCACTCTTAGAACATATTTTTGCACACACGGTAACATGCAAAACTTCTAGGGAGGTTTGGGTAGCTCTAAAATGCATATTCACTTCACAATTCAAGACTCGAACAATGAAATTTCATTATTAACTTCCACCTTGAAAAAGGTAGCAAATCTATTGCTGATTATTTCATAAGACCACTGGTCTTGTGGACACATTGGCTGTTATTGATCAGCCACTTAATGATTTTGAACTCATTTCTTTTTTCTTGGCAACCTTTGGATCAAACCACGACTCTTACATCCCTTCAGTCACTACCATAGTTGATTCTCTCTCATTTATGGATTTGTATGACTATTTTTTAGTTTATGAGTTTTGTCTTGAGCAAACTTTAATTTTCCATTGATCTTTCTTTTGTATGTACAAACATTGCTACCAAATGAATTTCTTTTAATAGTATTTATAGTGTACAACCCAATCAGATACTTCTTTTTTGTGATATCCTTTTCTTTTTTTTAAGAGAGTTTCAATTTATGGTGTCTGTTCCTAATGATAGCTCTTTTATCATCAAACCAAGACACCAATTAGTTTTTGGTGTAAACGGTAATTGAATCTTATATTTCTTATTCAATCATCAGAGACTTTACCAGTTGAGTTAATTGGAATGGAAGTGATAACTTTAGTTGTCAATAAATGTCTTGCCAATAAAAGAAAACAATTTTGGATGGGAGTCATCAACATCTTAAATTAGGCAGCAAATTAGGTTGTTGTCATCATCTTGTTTTGATTGCCTTAATTTTTTTTTTTTAAATTATAAAAAGAAAAAATCATTTTTAATTTTTTTTTTTTTTGTGACTACATCCATGCTAAGTTTATTAGAAAATTAAAATTGCAAACATTCACAAACACATAATATAGGGAAAAAAAAGTTAGACATTTTAATAATTACCCACCACTAAAATTAAGGGTAATATTAAGGAGCTGTTGTCAGCTTGGGCTCCATTGTTTGTGTTAGGACATATGTGTGTTCACTTGTTAAGAACATATGTCACTTATTTATGTAAATTGGCTAATCCTTTGACAAAACGCACTCTACTTGTAATTGGGTAGTTCTAGGTGTTTTTAATACGTCAAGAAACAAGGTTTCAAGATCAAGTGTTGAAGTCATCAAGTCTGTCCAAGAAAAAGCAAGCTGAAGTGCAATTTCATTAAAGCTCGACACCTGCTCGATAGCTACCTCAACACCTGCTATCTGTCGAGATTTAAAAAGTCAGATTTTTTGATCTAATTTTCTTGGGATCCATGAATATGCTTTTGGGCCTTCTTTTCTCCAAACCCTAAACATATAAAATGATTGTTTTAAGAGTCGTCAAGAGAAACACAAGTTGCAAATTCATTGAGCAATCTCTGTTCAAGCAAATTGTGATCAAAAAACGAAGTTCTTAACCTAGTTCATCTTCCTTCAAGAAGTTGCTGTGTATTTGCACCATAGGGTTTTGTGACCAAGCATCTTCCTGATCTTCATCGTGTAGGATGAACTGAAGAACTTTGCAGCCAACCTTTCTTCCTTAAGTTGGTGTTCTGAAGTCATGTATTGGGATCCGCGCATTGGTTAGTCACGTACTTGGGAGTCGTGCATCAAAGGTGGGAACTGCCGCTACAGATCAAGTCCAATTGGGTATTGGGGTAAGGGTTCAACTGTAGGTTGGTAAGGTACTTAGGATTCCTTTACTTGTAACCGCTTGATTTGATAATAGTGGAATTTCGGGAGTGGTGACCTGAAAATCACTCGGTGGGGTTTTTGCCGCGAGATTTTTTCCCATTCGTAAACAAATCACTGTGTCATTTAATTTCCATTGCATATTTAGTTATTTGGTGATTTGTTTATGCTTTCACGCAATTGCATGGTTAATTGATTAATTAACAACTTTGGCTAATTAATTAATTTGGATTAATCACAAGGGGTCATTCAAATTATGGTCTATCAAGTGGTATCAAAGTAGGCACACTTTGATTAGGTTTAATCTTTGCTGTGTTGATCCATTGACCCCTGTTTGTCATAGATAGAGAACAGTCATTAATCATACCTCCTCTATTTGATGACACTAACTATGCATACTGGAAAGTACATATGAGATCTTTCTTGCAGTCTTTAGATGAGAAGGTGTGGCAAGCTGTAGAGATTGGCTGGACTAAGCCAAAAGAAGAACCGGCCGATTGGGATGATGCGAAGATCAAGGCAGCTAACTTCAACAGCAGAGTGTTAAATGCCCTATTTAACATAGTCACCAATGAGGAGTTCAAGAAGATATCCTCAACTGAAATTGCTAAGGAAGCTTGGACCATCCTCCAGACAACCTATGAAGGAACAAAGGTTGTCAAAGATTCAAAACTTCAGAGGCTCACTACTAACTTTGAAGAAATTAAGATGGAGAAGGATGAGTCGTTTGATGAGTTCTATGCCAAGTTTAAGGACATAGTGAACTCAGCCTTCAATCTTGGGAAAACCATTCCTGAACCCAAGGTTGTAAGGAAGGTGCTCAGATCTCTACCTAAGAGATTCCATGCCAAGATTACGGCAATAGAAGAATCAAAAGATATTGACAAGATTCTTTTGACTGAGCTGGTTGGAAACTTGCAGACCTATGAGCTAGGACTCTCCAGGATTGGCAAAACTGGTAAAAGCAAGAGCATAGCCTTGAAGGCGAAGAGTAGTGATACAGATGAGTCTTCCAATGATGAAGATTCCAAGATGAAGTCCTACATTACAAGGCAGTTCAAGAAGTTTATAAAGAATGCCAATGGAAGGAATTTCGACAAAGACCGCAAACAATCCAATTCTTCTCAGTTCAAGAGTCAAGACAAAGGGAAAAATGATGCTAAGGATAACGGTTAGTACACTGTTCCTGCAGGACCAAAGTGTTTTAGATGTCATGGATTTGGTCACATGAAGAATGAATGCCCAACATATCTTAAGAGCATTGGGAAGAGTAAGGCACTTGCTGCAACCTTGAGTGACACTGAGCCTGAAAATGATTCCAACATTGAGGATGACGGAATCTTAAATGCCTTCACTGCCACAGTCAATCCTACTGAGGGGATTGTTGAAGAAGTGGATAAAGAAGAAGAATTGGTGGAGTCTAAATTTGAGAAGATGGATGATCAAGATGATATCCACTTAGCCTATGAGAAGCTTTACAAGCTCTCTGAGAAGCATGAGAAATTATATAGGCTGGCCACCAAGAAGCTCAGTGATGTGGAACTTGAACGTGAAGAGTTGTTCACAAAGTTTGATGAGGTGAATCAAACTATTAGAGCACTGAGATTTGAGAACAACTTTTTGGCTGAGAAGACTAAGAAGCTTGAAGCTGAGTTGTTTTAAGTTAGAGCTCAATTGGAGAGGACTTCAAGTGCAAAGCTTGATAAGATGCTTGGAAATCAGAAATCTGCTTCAGATTAAACTGGCTTGGGGTATGGTCTTTCTATCTCTAATACTACTTCTACTAGTAATACTATTTTTGTTTCTCCTGCTAATAATACTGAAATTGAGAACACTGATGTCAAAATTGAATTAGCTAGTGAGAACTTAGACAAGGGTAAATCTATCTTAGGAGCACCCCCTAAATAAGATAAGAAAGATGTTAAAAACCCTAAGACTAAGAAGGCTAACTCTCAAAAGCCTAAACAAAAGAAGCAGCATCTTTGTCATCATTGTAGAGCTGCCGGTCATACTCGACCAAATTGCTATAAGTGGCTAGCCACTCAACAGAGCAATGGCATGATAGCATTTGGGAGCCAAAATCAGCTTCAATCCTCTCTTAATCCTCTTGGAGATATTCTAAAAGCCCTCTTGCTTCTTTCTAACTTGAACAGTTTCAATTCTTCCCCCTTACCACTAGTTCAAGGATTCAATTAAAAGAAAGGTTCTTCCAAGGTGTGGAAGAAAAAGGACTCTAAGTGATTTCATCACTTTCTTTTCCCTTCTTGTTTTTTTATTGCATTACTTGTGTGTTTTGCATTTTTGTTGAGTCAGTCTAGTTTTATACTTTGCTTTGTTTAACATGTTTTGTGTGTTTACTTTCAGTTTTGTTTATTTTGTTTAAAAAAAAAAAAAATAGTGTGTGTTTTGTGTACTTTGGTACTTGTGTACCTTGGATGGCCATTGAGACAAAGTTTCTAAACTTTGTATCTTTTGTAGCTTAAATGAGCATCTCTATGCACAACTAAGCAAGTGAGCTTTGTGGCTCTTGTTTATGATGAGTAAGATTAAGTTATCTCTTAAACTTAACACTCGTATCACTCTTTTTGACGGGTAGGACTAGAAAATCCTAAGAGAAAGGCATAAATAACCATCTCACCACTGTTGCTCGCCAATCATAAATGACACATGTATGCTTCGGCATAGCAAAAGTGCAGTGTCATAGACACCTGTATGCTTCGGCATAACAAAAGTGCAGTGTCAAAGACATTCGTATACTTCGTCATAGTAAAAGTGCGATGTCAAATGCTTAACATCTTGGGTATTTCTTTTCTCTCTTTTATATGCCCATGTATGATATGCTTAAAAGAAAATATGCAAAGAAAATAAAAAGCAAAAAGATTAAAAATGCTTTAAATATGGTTGCAAGCGTGTATTCTAGGAGATGTGGGAGTTATAGGATGTACCTCGAAGGTGATAGTCCCTATCAAACAGTTATAATTGTGTGTGAGTTAAAGTTATTTTCTCATATCTCAAATTGTCATAACATGCATACACATATGCAATCTTGCGATGTTTTTCACACACAACACGCAATATTCTTTGCTACTTTTGATACATGTGCAGGTACAATGTGATTTGGCCATCACAAGTGTTTACATGTGCTAATGTATGTTCACTAAACTGTCTTAACTTGTTTTTGAAAAATAAAATTGGTTAGACTTGTTTAGTGTATGCGTGTGTTTTTGAGGATCCATGTGCTTAAATTCTTGTTGAGAGATGACTTTGAGAGCTTTATATGTTGAGTGGATCTTTGGTTGAGGTGTGTGTTGGATTGCATTCATGTCTGTATTTTTCTCTTCTCGAAAAACTGCTTTTAACTGCTTGCTCGACACCTTCTCAACACCTCCTCAACACCTCCTCGATACCTGGTCATCTGTCGAGCTTCTTAAGCCTTTTTCTTAACACAATCTCGACATCTCTTCGACACTTGATGGATCGATCGAGAAAGTTTCTGTCTCCTCGATACCTTCTCGACACCTTGTCGATCGATCGAGTTTCTAATCTTTGATATTTGATCTTGCACCTCGATACCTCTCGACACCTCCATCTGTCGAAGGCCATTTCTCTCGATACCTCCTCGACAGCTTTCTCGATACCTCTCGACACCTCAGCTGTCGAGATTTACTGAGGTGTCTATTTAAGAGATTTTCGCGATTTTTCTCTCATTCTGTCGATTTCTCTCAATCTATCCGAAAACTTTTCACCTCCCAAACAAGTTTCTCTCACTCAAATCTTCAAATCTTCATCATTTTCAGTCTTCCCTTGATTTCCTTCACTTGGTAAGTTCATTTTTCCTTCCTTTTTCATGCATTGCATGCTTTGAAACCTAGGTTTTGAGATTTTTTGAGATTTTTGGAGTTTTTCAAAATTGATGAGTTTTTATTAAAATTTTGGGTTGGGTTTTCATTTAAATGCTTTTAAAATGTCATACATTGCATTCCATGTGCATTTAGATGTGTGCTATATGTTGTGTGCTGGTAGGATTGGATTGGGTTGAGCTCATGATGCCTTTTTAATTTGCATGTCACATGCTCATGTATTCCCATGCATACGTACTTATTGTTCAATATATTTGATATATGTGAACTATTTTGGGAACTTTTCTGATTGTCTTCCTCTTTATCTCTTTCTCCTTTTATGTTAGTAGTGTCTATGGCACCCAAACGTAAATTCACTCCTGATCGAAACCCTCTGCGTTCTGAAGCTTCCTCTTCTTCTGACTCTGCTCCTCTTAACCTTCGGTTCCGTGATGGAGATGCCCACAAGGTATTTTCAAAGAACTTTTCTCGACGAGGTTTTCATTCAGAACACCAAGTCATTCTAGCGGACTTCGCCGATACTGACCTTCCCTCTGTCATTCACAGTAGGGGATGGGGATCACTATGTGACATCCCGGTCACTTGTCCCCTTGTGTTGATTCAGGAGTTCTACTCCAACATGCATGGGATTAATCGTTCAGTACCTCTCTTTTTCACTCGCGTTCGAGGTATGTGCATCCCTGTCACACTGCAGCTAGTTGCGGATGTGCTTAAGATTCCTAGGATAGAGTTTCCTGGCTATCTTTCTTGTGAGCATCTGAAGACTGTGTCCAAAGATGAGCTCATCTCCGCTTTTTGTCAGCACCCTGCTGATTGGGGTGAGCATTAGTACACATCATGTAGGCCTTTTGCTAAAGGTCCTAGATTTCTTAACATGGTGATGACTTTTGTATTCCATCCACTTTCTCACTACAACTCCATCATTGAGCCTCGTGCTCGATTTTTTTTATCTTTGTTAGAGCATCTTACTATAGATTTTCCTTCTCACTTCATTCTTTCTATCATAGATGTTCATTTTGATTCGACTATTCCTTTACCACTTATTCCAGCAGTTTTAGATTCTGAGGATAAGGATGATGATGATGGGGATGCTATCTCTACTGATGAGATGTCTACATGACACTCTACCCTTTATCACTCGTGACAAAAAGGGGGAGTAGTTTTGGGTTATGAAAGTAGTCACCTTAGGGGGAGAGTTAGTATAGGACATTTTGATAGGGGGAGTGTTGATTTTTTTTTTAGGGATGTAGTGAGGTTCTATATGTATCTTTTCTTTTCTTACTTTTTAGATACATTGATCTTGTATATGAGGTCCTTTGACCATTTTTACATACATTGTACTTATATTTCTTTATATATGTGGATGTATGTTTCACCTCTCTCTTCATGTGTTGTTTCTTCTCTATCTTTATACAATTGTTCTTTATACCTTGTATGCAATCTATTATTTCTATTTCACACAAGATGCCTTAATGAGTTTTGTTTAAAGTGTTTCAGAAATACAAGTTGTCAAAGTCTACTTGTCATAAACTCTCTTCTTGCAAAGTTTTTCAAGAGTTTGTGTTAGAATAGATTTTATTGTATTCAACAAGTGAATATGATTTTAGTGATTTATGACTTCTCTCATATGTTCATTTGTTTGTTGTAGTTTTGTCACGGATTGCCAAAGGGAGAGATTGTTAGGACATATGTGTGTTCACTTGTTAAAAACATATGTCACTTATTTATGTAAATTGGCTAATCCTTTGACAAAACGCACTCTACTTGTAATTGGGTAGTTCTAGGTGTTTTTAATACTTCAAGAAATAAGGTTTCAAGATCAAATGTTGAAGTCATCAAGTCTGCCCAAGAAAAAGCAAGCTGAAGTGCAATTTCATTAAAGCTTGACACCTACTCGATAGCTACCTCGACACCTGCTATCTGTCGAGATTTAAAAAGTCAGATTTTCTGATCTGATTTTCTTGGGATCTGTGAATATGCTTTTGGGCCTTCTTTTCTCTAAACCCTAAACATATAAAAGGATGATTTTAAGAGCCGTCAAGAGAGACACAAGTTGCAAATTCATTGAGCAATCTCTGTTCAACCAAATTGTGATCAAAAGACGAAATTCTTGACCTAGTTCATCTTCCTTCAAGAAGTTGCTGTGTATTTGCACCATAGGGTTTTGTGACCAAGCATCTTCTTGATCTTCATCATGTAGGATGAACTGAATAACTTTGCAGCCAACCTTTCTTCCTTAAGTTGGTGTTCTGAAGTTGCGTACTGAGATCCGCGCATTGGTTAGTCACATACTTGGGAGCCGTGCATCAAAGGTGGGAATTGTCGTTACAGATCAAGTCCAATTGGGTATTGGGGTAAGGGTTCAACTGTAGGTTGGTAAGGTACTTGCGATTCCTTTACTTATAACCGCTTGATTTGATAATAGTGGAGTTTCGGAAGTGGTGACTTGAAAATCACCTGGTGGGGTTTTTGTCGCGAGGCTTTTCCCCATTCGTAAACAAATCACCGTGTCATTTAATTTCCGCTGCATATTTAGTTATTTGGTGATTTGTTTGTGCTTCCACGCAATTGCATGATTAATTGATTAATTAACAAATTTGGCTAATTAATTAATTTAGATTAATCACAAGGGGTCATTCAAATTGTGACCTATCAGTTTGCACTTTTAGGTCCATTGTATGATTGGGTTGGGGCGGCTTGGGTTTTTATAATCCTTTTTTTTTTTAAATAATTAAAATATAGTAATGTCGATTTCATTTATTAGTTAATTAATTATTCTATATATCTTATAATAAAAATAATCTATATATAGGCTTCTTGTGGTGCTTTTTTTTTTTTTTTTTTTTTTTTTGAGAGAGAGTTTCAACATATGGCGTCCACTCTTGATGATAGATCTTTATCATCAGACTAAAACACCAATCAGTTTTTGGTGTAGACAGAGATTGAACCCCAGATCTCTTATACAACCATCAGAGACTTTACCAGTTGAGCTAATTGGAACCCACTCGTGGTACTTTAGTTATCTACAACTATAATAAAATTACTAATTCTATGCTACACACATTTTCTTTTTATTATATGTATAATGCCTACCTAAGTTTAACAGCTAAACCCTCCCTTAAAAGTTACTATGACTTTTAAGTGGAATTATGGTGTGCTTTTGTATTAGAACCCTTTTCCCTCTCCCCTCTATGCGTGTGTGTGTGTGTGTGTTTGTTTCTCAAAAAAAGAATGGGTAATTATCCCATATTACTTAAGAGAATGTATTATGTGTAGTATAACTTGCCTCACATTTCCTTAAAAGTTACCATGGCTTCTGAGTGAAATTATAGTGTGTCTTTGTGTTAGAACCCATTTTCATCTCCCCTGTGTGTGTGTGTGTGTGTGTGTGTGTTTCTCCCAAAAAAGAAAAAAAGAAAAAAAGTTTAACAGTTAATGGTTTCTCAAAAAAAAGAAAAAAGAAAAAGGTTTAACTGTTAATATGAAATTATCTACATATATTTAAAAAAAAAAAAAAAAACTGTTAATATGAAATACTATAGTATTTTTGTTTTTTTTTTAAAGCATATAATATTGCACTAGTTAATATATGTGTTATAATAATAGATGAACAATTGAGATTAAATAAATGTGATATAAAACTAGTGGTAGAGTGATGGTTTTTTTTTTTTTTTTTTTTTTTTTTTTCACTTTATAGTTAAATTTTAGTAACATATATATTTCTTCATATTCTTGAGGATATGCGTACATTATGCATGAACAAAATGCACAAAATTATATATATATATATATATATATATATATATATATATATATATAAGACTAATATGTAAGATAATTAAATGCCACTCAAGTTATCTAAATATTAAGTGTTTTTTTTTTTTTTTTAATTTGAATAAGTTGTGTTGTAACATTTTGATAGTCAAAATTTCATTTAAAATTTGATTTCAATGTGATGCATAAATATTCAGTTACTATATGGTTCAAATTTGTTATACTTTGATCATTTTATGAATTTTACAAAAATCGGTATAAGTTGTACTTATACTTGAGCTGAGAAAGTTCTAAGAGCTTATAAACTAAAATGGAAAATAAAAAGATGTCTTCAACCAAAAGATATAGATTCAAAAGCTTAGTTACATGTGGATAAGGTATTAGACACCCCCAGAATGCCCAGCCTTTAATAGTACTGTATTTTGAATACAATCCTATGACTCACTATTTGAAAGGTAACTTAAACATTTGGCATTTGGATTTTTGAAAAAGGTTTATTGTGAAACTATTTTGAAATTACACATGCTCCAATCACATATTTGTTTGAAAAATAAGTTGCAATTTCGAATTAAATACAGTACTTGAGCCATATTTGTTTTACAATAAAAAGTAAAAGGACAAAAATAAGAAGTAAAAGAAAAAAAACAAAGGTTAAATTTGGGAGTCCATGAGCCATATTTGTTTAAGCCATGAACTAAGTGTTGGGATTAGTGCCTTAAAATCCTATTGTATAATACTATGTATGATATTATGTATGACATTATGTATGACTTAATATTGTAATTAATAAAGTTATTTTATTATTATCTGAAATAATGGTAACATGAATATTTGGATATTATCATATAGTCCATGAGATGTATAATATGTGATTTATGTAAAAAATCATAGAAGATATAAATCACAAGTTCTTTGTAAACTCAGAATTTAGTTCATAGTCAGTGATGAAATTAAGTGTTTCATCTGCGAAGACTATAACATGTCAACTATGATGATTTTTCTTGATCATGGAAGTGGTGACTTCTAGTTGATATGTTGATATATTTTAAAAGTTAAGACACATTGAACTAGACCGCTGTGAGATTTATTATTTTTAACGACTGTCAATTGAATAATGAATCTCATGACTTATATTTACATGAACTCTTAATCCTGAGAGGATAATGGACCTGATCATGAAATGTAAGTTGTTTTGATGTATTAAAAGTGAGATCTAAAGTCACGGTCAAAATCTCAGTATATTGGGCAGCCACATTTAGTATTGATGGAACATATATTCTCAAGATGGAATTCATAGTCTCTTAACGGAGATATAAAATATTCCCTTGAGATAAGTTTAATGAGTTTGTTATTCAGAATGTTAGGTCTAACTACTTTAGTAAATAGTTACTAAAGTATATATTTATGAAATTGGATTTCATAAATATATGTTGAATAACTTAAAGGATTAAATCGGGTACTCAAGGATTAAGATGTAGTAATTCACAAAGTGGCAGTCTTCATTCATGATTTTGTGTTACTATGAATATTTAATGAAGGGGTTGCATGTATAATAAAGTCTTGGGATATAATTTATTTAATAAAGCCTAGAGTTCAATTATATTTATATAGTGGTATTAAATATAATTAATGGTAACTTTGGACTTGTCAAGAGTTGACAAAAAAGCCCAAGGCACATTGGAGCTAGTGTCTTATTTGTTCCCTTTTGGACCCACTCCAAGCTACATACTAAAGCCCAATTGGGAAGGCCCAAAAGACTAGCCCAATTAGATAATATGTTATTAAGAGAGAAACATACAGAATTTGTTAATTGAATATGAATTGGTATGTATGTGAGTAGAGAACACTCTTTTTCTCTCTAGAACAAACTCATATAATAGATTGAAAGACCACACATCTTGGGCGATAGTGAAATTGGAGTGAAGAATAAAAGTATTCCTAAGTGCTTCTGATTTTCGGTTTTGAATTTCACCATACCAAGGTACACTCTCTTGTTCTCTAATTCTGAAACTTATATGGCACATGTTAACAATTGAGAATGAAGTAGATCCGTTTAATATATTTTCCGCTATGTACATACATAATTCCATCAAATGGTATCAGAGCGGTCTTCAATTTCCAATCTGTATAACATGTTTTGTGAGTTTTCGAATTAGAGATAATAGTTTTATGATGTTAGAAGATTATATGTGTATTTAATTTTCTGCATGGTTGTTGAAACTATGATTTGATGAAAACTAAAATTGATGTTATGATGTTGTTTAAATTTGAATTTAAGTAAGTTAAATTGAACTCTAAGGCTATACCATCAATGAAATTCAGTTTTGACATCAAATTTTGTCTATCATGTTCATATGGTGATTGTTTGTTCATAGAAAACCGTAGAAAACTGTTCAGATTTTTCCTTCAAAAACTGAAAACACGGGTTTTTCGCAGGTTAGTTTCCTGCGAAGTTACTCATGAGAAATGCTTCTAAAGCACAAAACTTTTCGTAAGTAAGCTTTACTTGCAAAACAGTCGCGAGACAGTTGTGAAAGTTTCTGTCTGATTTTTTGAGTTTTCACTATTTTGCCTAAACTCAATTTCGTGGGAAGAGCTTAGTCGCGAGACAATAGTGAGATAGTAGCGAGAGTTTCTGTTTGATTTTTGTGTTTTCACTTTTTTGCATGAAAGCATTTTCGCGGGAAAAGCTTAGTTGCGAGCTTCTCGCGAAAGTGCTACTGAAGGGAATTTTGATTTTTTTTTTTTAAAGTGTTTTCAAATGTATAAAGTGCAAGGCTGTGTGTGATTAGTTTGCACATGTTTACAAAATAAAAACCTTTAAATTAAAACATCTAGTGGGAGAGAGATACAAGGGTTGCATCTCACGGCCTCCATTGTCGATTCATAGTAGTGTGAAATATATACTTTGTCTTAGCCTTGAGCTTTGCATTCCATGCGGAGAGTATTTGTTTCATGGTACTACATGATTGAATTTCTTGGTTTATAGTGGTTTGATCTAACACCTTGTCTTGGCGTTGAGCTTTGCATTCCATGTAGAGGGTGTTGTATCATGGTACTACAAAATAAGCCTGTTAAGGGGATGAAATTCGGCTACACATGATTCTAGACAATGGTATACACTAGACTAAATATTATAGTATCCTCTATGCTGAGTTCTTACTATAATTATTTAGAGGCCAAATGTATAACAACATATTATTAAGGTTTGATAAGAGTTATCATGACAGCATTAATAATGAGAATAATTCTCAATCAATCATAGTATTTTATGTTCACTTTATGCTGAGGGATATTCAATATGAGATTGGGTTGTCGTTGCATATATTATATTATTGTTTTATTAAGGTTCCATACTATATGTTTATATGCAAAATTGATAATGTCCAGTTTACTTATTATATTCGTGTTTATTCATTTCAGATTTGAACATGGCATCTTTTAGCCCATTTATCACTATTCTTAATCAAAACAAACTGACTGGATCCAACTATATTGAATGGAAAAGAAATTTGGACATTGTTCTTACTGCTGAAGAGCACAAATATGTGCTTACTAAACCTTGTCCCAGCTTTCCTTCATTAGATGCTTCTCTTGAGGAAAAACAGCGATATGATCATTGGTAGAAATCTAATGAGATGGCCAAGTGCTATATCCTTGCATCTATCTTAAATGTTCTACAGCATCAAATGCAGGATGTAAAACTAGATTTAAACATAATGTTTAGTCTGAAGGAGATGTTTGGTGAGCAAGGCCGATTTGCAAGGCAAGAAACCATGAGGCAAATTTATAATACCAAAATGGCTGAAGGCGGTTCAGTGAGGGAGCATTGTCTTACAATGATCTCTAATCTCAATACATTGGAGGTTTTGGGTGCCGATATTGATGGAGAATCCCAAGTGGATATGATACTCCAGTCACTACCAGAATCATTCAAGGAATTCAGACTTAATTATAATATGAACAAAAAGATTTATTCTTTGTTTGAATTAATAAATGAATTGGTAGTGGCGGAAGGCATCCTTGGTACTTCTAATGTTGAAGCCAATGTAGGTGAAGCTTCTACTTCTCAACCTAAGTTGAAAGGAAAAGGTAAGAAGAAGAAGAATAAGGACATCACTAAGAGGGTAAACAAATTTCCTTAGGGGTTGCTGACAAAGGAAAGAAGCTCAAAGGAAAATGTTTCCATTTTGGCAAGAAAGGACTTTGGAAGAGAAATTGTCCAATTTTCAAAGCTGCCAAGAATAAAGGTATCAAAACATCATTCCTCCTTGAAATGTGTTTAGTGCAGAATCCCATAGATTCTTGGTGTGTGGATTCAGGTTGTACTAATCATATCTGCAATTCTTTGTAGAGGTTCCAGGAGACCAGAAAGCTTAAGGAAGGGGAATTGTTTCTTACTTTGGCTGATGGGAGCAGGATTCCGATTGTAGCTATTGGTGTTTATAATTTATGTTTGGAGTCTAGAGTTTTAATATTGAAAGACTGTCTGTATGTACATTTAATTTCTGTAACTTATCTGGTAAACATGGATATTATGTTATCCTCAAAGACAATATTGTAATAAAGAAGGGTAAAGTGTTTATTTGTTCTGGCAATATTGTTAATGGTCTTTATAATTTAACTCTTGATAAGCATGAATTATATAATTTTGAATTAGATAATAGATCTCATGTGAAATTATTAAAGAGAATATCTTTGGCACTTGCGTTTGGGTCATATTAATTCAAATAGAATTTAAAGACTGATCAAAGATGGTCTCTTAGAGCCATTGGACTTTGATGATTTTCCAGTTTATGAATCTTGTTTGGAAGGCAAAATGACCAAACGACCTTTTATTGCAAAAGGTAGAAGAGCCCAAGATTTGTTAGAACTAATACATTTAGATGTATGTGGTCCTATGTCAATCCAGGCAAGAGATGGCTATGAGTATTTCATTACTTTCACAGATGATTACTCTAGATTTGGTTATGTGTACCTAATGAAATGGAAGTTCAAAGCCTTTGAAAAGTTCAAAGAGTTTAGGGTTGAAGTTGAGAATCAATTAAGCAAACGCATAAAGGTCATTCGATCTTATCGTGGTGGCGAATACCTTCTTAGGGATTTTAAGGATTACTTAACTGAAAATGGGATTGTATCCCAAATGATTGCACCTGGAACTCCACAACAAAATGGTGTAGCAGAAAGAAGGAATAGGACTCTTTTAGATATGGTTAGGTCCATGATGAGTTATTCGACTCTACCAATTTCCTTTTGGGGATATGCTTTAAATACTGCAATGTATCTTCTGAATTTAATACCTTCGAAGTCTGTTTCTAAAACACCTGTAGAGTGGTGGAATGGGCGTAAGCCTAGTCTGAGACATCTCTATATTTGGGGTTGTCCAGTACATGTGTTGAAAGGAAAGTCTGACAAGTTACAGTCTAAAACAAAAGTGGTTTTCTTTGTAGGGTATCCAAAAGGAACAGTTGGAGGTTTATTCTATAGTCATAAAGATAATAAAGTTTTTGTTAGCACAAATGCCAAATTCTTAGAAAATGACTATATGAATAATTATACTCCTAGAAGTAGAGTTGTGTTGGCTGAAATGAATGAACCTGTAGTTGTACAACCAATAGATAAAACTAGGGATGATGTGGTTGTATTTGATACACCACAAGATACTACTTATGAGATGTCTAGTACACAAGTGCCTCGTCGTAGGGGGAGGATTGTTAGGTCACCTATAAGGTTTATAGGTCTAGGAGAAACTTATGAAGCTATCTCAGAAGAGACTGAAATCAATCCTTACACTTACGAAGAAGCAATGAATGATATAGATGCACATCATTGGGTTAAAGTTATGAAATCTGAATTAGATTCCATGTATTCCAATCAAGTTTGGGATCTTGTAAAGGCACCTAACAACATTAAACCTATTGGTTGCAAATGGGTTTACAAGAGGAAGAGAGAGATAGATGGAAAGGTTGAAACCTTTAAAGCAAGACTAGTAGCGAAAGGATATACTTAAAAAGAAGGTATTGATTATGAAGAAACCTTTTCACTAGTAGCAATGCTTAAATCTATCAGAATTCTCTTATCCATTACCACTCATTATGATTATGAGATTTGGCAAATGGATGTCATGATTGCCTTTCATAATGGCAATCTTGAAGAAGAAATCTATATGTTGTAACAGGAAGGTTTCATAGCAAAGAACCAAGAGCATATGGTATGCAAGTTGAAAAGGTCCATTTATGGACTTAAGCAAGCATCTAGGTCATGGAACATCAGATTTGATCAAGCAATTAAATCATTTGGTTTTGAACAAAATCTAGATGAATCATGTGTATACAAAAAACATCAAAATAAAGTAGTAATGTTCCTAGTGCTTTATGTTGATGATATTCTACTCATTAGAAATGATGTAGGGGTAATGTCATTAGTAAAGGTGTGGTTATCAAGTCAATTTGATATGAAGGACTTAGGTGAGACTAACTTTATTCTAGGGATCAAGCTTTGGTGAGATTGCAAGAATAAGATGTTAGACTTATCACAAGCTGGATATATAGATAAGGTTCTAGAACGGTTTAGCATGCAAAATTCCAAAAAATGATTAATTCCTTTCAGACATGGAGTTCCTCTGTCTGATAACCAAAGGCCTAAGACACAAGAGGAAGAAAATATAATAAGAAAAGTTTCTTATGCTTCTATAGTAGGAAGTCTCATGTATGCATGCTTTGTACTAGACCAGACATTTGTTATTCAGTTGGCATGGTCAGCCGATATCAATCAAATCTAAGACCAAAACATTGGCAAGCTGCAAAGCATATTCTCAAGTATCTAGGGAGAACAAGAGATTATATGACTTTTTACCGATGTGAGGATTTGATACCCATTGGCTATACAGATTCAGATTTTCAATTAGATCTAGATTTCACAAAGTCCATATCAGGATGTGTATTCACCTTGGGAGGTGGAGCCATAATTTAGAGGAGTGTAAAGCAATCTTGCATTGCAGACTCCACCATGGAAGCAGAATACGTTGCTGCTTGTGAAGCAGCAAAAGAAGCTATATGGCTTAAGAAATTCCTTTCTGACCTTGGTGTAATGAGAATGGAACAAGTTCCCATCACATTGCTTTGTCACAATAGTGGTGCAGTTGCACAATCAAAAGATCTAAGGAATCATAAGAAAGGAAAGCACATTGAGAGAAAGTATCACATTATTAGATATATTATTGCTCATGAAGATGTGATTATGGCAAAGATTGAAAGTAAAAATAATGTAGCAAATCCTTTTACCAAAGTCTTGCCACAAAGGACTTTCGAGTCGCATTTGGAGAGAATGAGAGTTAGATTAGTGCACAATAGTCTTTAGGGCAAGTGGGAGATTGTTGGGATTAGTGCCCTAAAATCCTATTCTATGATTCTATGTATGATATTATGTATAACATTATGTATGACATGATATATGACTTAATATTGTAATTAATAAAGTTGTTTAATTATTATCTGAAATAATGGTAATATGAATATTTGGACATTATTATATAATCCATGAGATGTATAATATGTGATTTATGTGAAAAATCACAAAAGATATAAATCACAAGCTTTTTGTAAACTCATAATTTAATTCGTAGTCGGTGATGAAATTGAGCATTTCATCTACGAATACTATAATATGTCAACTAAGATGATTTGTCTTGATCATGGAAGTGGTGACTTCTAGTTGATATGTTGATATGTTTTAAGAGTTAAGACATATTGACTGGACCGCTGTGAGATTTATTATTCTCTTAACGACTGTCAATTGAATAATGAATCTCATGACTTATATTTACATGAACTCTTAATCCTAAGAGGATAATGGACCTAATCATGAAATATAAGTTGCTTTGATATATTAGAGTGAGATCTAAAATCACGGTCAAAACCTTAGTATATTGGGCAGCCACATTTAGTATTGATGGAACATATATTCTCAATATGGAATTCATAGTCTCTTAATGGAGATATAAAATATTCCCTTGAGATAAGTTTAATGGGTTTGTTATTCAGAATGTTAGGTCTAACTACTTTAATAAATAGTTACTAAAGTATATATTTATGAAATTAGATTTCATAAATATATGATGAATAACTTAAAGAATTAAACCGGGTACTCAAGGATTAAGACATAGTAATTCACAAAGTGGCAATCTTCATTCATGACTTTGTGTTACTATGAATATTTAATGAAGGGGTTGCATGTATAATAAATTCTTCGGATATAATTTATTTAATAAGGCCTAGAGTTCAATTATATTTATATAGTGATATTAAATATAATTAATGGTAACTTTGGACTTGTTAAGAGTTGACAGAAAAACCCAAGGCCCATTGGAACTAGTGTCTTATTTGTTCCCTTTTGGAACCACTCCAAGTCACATACTAAAGCCCAATTGGGAAGGCCCAAAAGACTAGCCCAATTAGATAATCTATTATTAAGAGAGAAACGTACAAAATTTGTTAATTGAATATGAATTGGTATGTATGTGAGTAGAGAACACTCTTATTCTCTCTAGAACAAACTCATATAACAGATTGAGAGACCACACATCTTGGGTGATAGTGGAATTGGAGTGAAGATTAACAGTATTCACAAGTGCTTCTGATTTTCGGTTTTGAAGTTCACCATACCAAGGTATACTCTCTTGTTCTCTGATTCTGAAACTTATATAGCACATGTCAACAATTGATAATGAAGTAGACCCATTTAATATATTTTCCGCTGTGTACATGCATAATTCTAACACTAAGAACCATTTTTAGAAAATTACTTAGGAAATGTAATTTTTTGGAGAACAAGTTTTTGTAAATGGAATTTTAAAAAAATATTTTTAATTTGTGTATCTTTGGTTTTATCGGAAAAATATTTCCAAAGGGGTTCTTAGATGAAAAAATTTTATTTATCTTTTTGGCATTTTGGAAAACGAGGATTTTTGGTTTATGAAAATTGTCCCTTTGGATATATTTTGAAGGGAAAATAATTTTTGAAAAGGAGAAATTCCATGGTTATTTTGAGAAAGAGAAGTTTATGTTGAAGAAGGAAATTTATTTCGAAAAGGTGAAAAGTTCAAAGGATTTTGAAAAGTATTTTTATTTTAAAAGGACAAAAAAGTTCCATAGATTTTTGTAAATGCTTTCTTATGAGATAAAGTCTTGGAAAAGAGTTTTTACGAGAAAAATCTTATGAATTTTTAGAAAAGTGCTTTTCATGGAAAAATTCCATGGGCTTTTGAAAAATGTGTAAGGGAAATCTCATGATTTTTGAGAAAAAAATTAAAGGAAAATACCATGGATTTTTGGAAAATTGTTCAAAGAAAAATCTTGTTTGTTTTTGTAAATTTATTTTCCACATGAAAAGTCCCCCATGGGTTTTTTGGGAAATGGCTTATCAAATATAAACATTTGGTATTTGGACTTTTAGAAAAGGTTTATTTTGAAAATATGTGTGCTTCAATCACATTTATTTTTGGATAAAATAAGTCGCATATTTGAATTATATACAACTAACATCTCCTTCTTCTTCTTCTTCTTCTTCTTTTTTACAATTTTTTTATTTATTAATTTGATAGAGTTTTTACATGAGAATTTTTTTTTTTCCCCAAAATTTTGAAAGTAGCTAGTTGGATTCTAATGACATTCTTCTAACAAATATGTAAATGGAAGACCTGAATTGAATAAACTTGAAACTTGAAGAGTTAAATGAATGGAAGTAAAAATAAATCAACAAATAAACTAATTTTGATCAAAGTTAGAATGTGCATTATGAAATTTAACCAATGTTTTTCAATGGAAAAGTTTCATGATGTTTTGAAATTGAAGTCCCATGGGTTTCATTTGTGTTTTTTTTTTTTTTTTTTTTTTAAAAGCAACTCACTCTTTGGTAGTATTTTCACAAAGCAAGTTTTGAAGGCTTGGATAACTTGAAACAAGTTGAAAATTATTTTGGAAATGCTTTCAAATCAAGCTTTGTTCTTTTGTAATGGAATTTTACACTATAACCTGAAAGTTAACATGTAAAGTAAACCAATACGTACATGGTAAAAAATCACAAAGAAAATAAACTCATGCTAAGTAAATAATTTATATATGGTAGTGAATTAAAATTAAGTTCACATGTATCAGATATAATAAATCTTGACATCCAAATATACCCACCGAATGTATCATGCATGTTCATCATACGCTCTTAAGCATATTCATCCAATTTTGAACATACATGTATATATACATCTCAAAGAGATTTTTATTTTTATTTTTTATTTATTTTAAGGAACGAGACCCGAAGGTCAATTTATTAGCAAATGAGAAGAGACTACATAGAGTCACGGGTTTCAAACAGGGCCGGCCCTAGGCCTAGGCCATTTAGGCCATGGCATAAGGCCCCCAACATGGAAAGGCCCTCAAATATGGGGGCAAAAAGTTTTTTTTTTTGGCGAAACTATATTATTAGTCCTTGAAGTTTGCCCTGTATATGTAATTGATCCTTTAAGATTGAAGTGAGTATAATTGGTCTTTCAAGTTTTAAAATTGAGTTATATTAGTTCTTTTACTAACTATCATTAGTAGTGTTATTTATGTGGCTAACGGAATAATGACATGGCATTTGTTTGAATGATATGACATGTTTTTTATTAAAAAATTAAAAAAAATGAATTTACAAGTTAAAAAATAAAATAAAATAAAATAAAAATTTTGGGTTAAAATAAAAAATTAACCATTCTAATTCAAGTCTTAATCCTAGCTCGGTACCAAATTAAAACTCATTTATAGTCTGATTCACAAACCCACGAGAAAGATTGAACAGTTCCAAGCCGGCCATTATCTTTCAGAGCAAAGACAGAGAGCTCGATATCGATCTTGGAGGAGATGAAGAAGAAGAAGAAGATGAAGACAACTACAGTATTCGCAACAACTGGACAACATGATTGTATTTGGTGGTCGGAGATGGAGGAGTTTCCGTTGTGGCAGGGTGGTTGATCTCACTTCGACTTTCAGCAAAGCTGCGGAGCAGAGGATCGTGCCTTACTAGCAACAGAAACCTTTGGTCAAGAAGAGCCGACGTAGACCAAGGTCTCGAAGCTCACAGTATGAAGGCATTACGTTTTATCGAAGAACTAGTGAAGAAGAGCCGAAGTAATTTCGTTGCTTTTAAACTCTGATTATCAGTATTTTCATTACAAAAACTTTACAGTTTTGGTGGTTATTTTTGTAGAGGCACTCATACATGCTGAGGTCAAGGCTCAAGCACAAGACAGCAAGGCTGATGACAGAGCCACTGAAGCTGATGATAGAGCAGCTGGTAAACGACCTGTAGCATAGTTATAATAGGCTGAACTACAGGTAGCATAAGGAAGGGTAAGAGATTGTACATGTGTCAGTGATCTAGAATGGGTTGATTAGGATTTGTTACTCCATTCCATAATATACGGATACTGTTAGGGATATATATTTGTGGATTGTATCAGATCAAGAATATCAATAACAGAATTTTCTCATTTCTTTGGAATCACTTCTCTTCTCTAAACTTCCTCTGTTTTCTTCTTCATTTTCTATATTAATTGCTGTGCTTTTCATGGTATCAGAGCCACTATTAATGGCTTCTTCTCCGAGCTCCAGTCCTTCAACAACTTCTTCAACCGCTTCAGCCACAAGCTCATTGGTAAATCCTTCGTTGCTTCTCTTGTCAAGTATGTCAAGCATGATGACCGTGAAACTCGATTTCACCAATTATATCGTCTGGAGGCATCAAATCGGTGTGATTCTTGAGGCCTATGTGATGATCGGTTTTCTTGATGGTTCATGTGTAGCTCCTGATTCTTTCTTGAAGGATAGCTCTGGAAATTTTACTGGAGAATCTAATCCAGAGTATACCAGTTGGAGAAGCAGATAACAAGCACTTTTCACCTTTATCAATTCTACGTTATCTCCATCAGTTCTAGCGCTCACAGTGGGTCAGAGATCTGCGAAGGCAATCTGGACTGTGCTTGAAAAGAGGTCTACTTCTGTATCTCGTTCTCATGTTTTAAGCTTGAGGAATGAATTACTGAGTATTAAGAAAGGTCCTAAAAGCATGGATAATTTCTTTCAAAGAATCAAAGAAGCTAGGGATAGATTGAGTTCTATTGCTGTGTTGGTTGATGAGGAAGAGATTATACATTTGGTTTTAGAAGCTTTACCAAATGAATATAGTGCATTTTGTTCTGCTATAAGGACCCATAATGATATAGTTACTATAGAGGAGTTGAATACATTGTTGAGTGCAGAAGAAAGAGCCATTAAGAAGAAGTCTGAGACTAGGGATATACCTATGGCTATGTTTCTTCAGAGTGGTTTTAATCAGTATACCACTAGAGGAAGAGGTAGAAATGGAAATCAAAGGGGTCGTGGTAGAGGATTTCGTAGTTTTGGCCTTAATTTTGGGTTTAATCATGGTCAATCCTTTGGTCAGTTATCTGGTAATGCAAATGGTATTCTTCAACTTCCTACTTTCCAACACAAGAATGGTTCTGGTTTTCCCTCTTTTCAGCCTCAAGGCTCATCTCAGTCTTCAAGACCTACTTGTCAAATTTGTGGCAAGAATGGTCACACTGCCTTGGATTGTTACCATCGCATGAATTTTTCCTATCAAGGCAGACATGCTCCATCCAAATTGGCATCAATGGCTACTAGTGCTATGACAACAACGGCTAACTCTGCTTCATCACATTCCTCAAGTTGGCTTACTGATACAGGGTGTTCTGATCATGTTACCCCTGACCTTTCTCAGCTCTTTCTAACATCACAAGCTACCAATGGTCAAGAATCTGTTACTGTTGGAAATGGCCAAGAATTGCCTGTGACTCATGTTGGAAATGGTAAGCTTCAAACCTCTTCTCATTGTTTTCGTTTAGACAATATTCTTAGGGTTCCTGATTTGGCTTCCAATCTTTTATCTGTTCACAAACTATGTTTACAAAACAATGCCTTTTGTTATTTTGATGCCAATTAGTTCTTAATTGTGGATTTGGCTACGAGGAAGGTTCTTTATCAAGGCCTGAGTAAGGATGGTGTATATCCCATTCCTTTTCCCTCACACCTCTTTGCTGATTCAGCCCTTTCTTCATCTCTTGCTTTCAAGTCCTCTGTCCATGCTCCTGTTTCCAATGAGGCAATGTTGTGGCATCAAATACTTGGTCACCCATGCTCTAAGCTGTTAGGGTTTGTGCCCTAAAATCCAATTTATTGGCATGTCATGAATAATTAAGTTGCTTAATTATATGAGACTATTTATGAACTAGTAGGACATTATCTTAGTCCATGAGATGCATAGTATGTGATTTATGTGAAAAGTCGCAGAAAGATATAAATCACAAGTTCTTTGTAAACTCAGAATTTATGTTCATAGTCGGTGATGAAATTGGGCATTTCATCTGCGAAAACTATAACATATCAACTAAGATGATTTGTCTTGATCATGGAAGTGGAGACTTCTAGTTGGTATGTTGATATGTTTTAAGAGTTAAGACATATTGAACTGGACCGCTGTGAGATTTATTATTCTCCTAATGACTGTCAAATGAATAATAAAGGTCATGACTTCTATTTACATCAACTCTAAATCCTGAGAGAATAATGGACCTAATCATGAGATGTAGGTTGCTTTGATATATCAGGAGTGTGATCTATAAGTTATGGTCAAAACCTTAGTATGTTGGGCAACCGCATTTAGTGTTGATGGAACATGTATTCTCAAGATGGAATTCATAGTCTCTTAACGGAGATATAAAATATTCCCTTGAGATAAGTTTAATGGGTTTGGTTATTCAAAGTGTTGGGCCCAACCACTTTAGTAAAGAGTTACTAAAGTATATATATTTGTGAAATTGGATTTCATAAATATATATTGAATAACATAAAGGATTAAACTGGGTACTCAAGGATTAAGATGTAATAATCTACAAAGTGGCAGTCAACATTTCATGACTTTGTATTACTATGAATATTTTAATGAAGGGGTTGCATGTACAATAAAGTCTTGGGAAATAATTTATTGATAAGGCCTAGAGTGCAACTATATTTATATAGTGCTATTAAATATAGTTAATGGTAACTTTGGGCTTGTCAAGAGTTGACAGAAAAGCCTAAGGCCAATTGGAGCTAGTGTCTTATTGGTCCCTTTTGGTCCCACTCCAAGCCACAAACTTAAGTCCAATTGGAAAGGCCCAAAAGGCCAGCCCAATTAGATAATTGGTTAGATACAAAAAAGGGAAAAATGTTCAGAATATAAGAGTGAGAAAACATCATTGTGAAATGGTGTGTATGTAAGTTTTTGTCACTCTCTAATCACCCTTTTGTTATCGATTGAGAGACCACACATCTTGGGTATCAAGTGGAATTGGAGTGAAGATTAAAAGTCTTTCCAAGAACGTTTGATCTTTGATTTTGAATTTCACCGTTTCAAGGTACGATCTCTTGTTCTCGAATTCTGAAATTTACTTAGTACGTGTTATCAATATCGATTGAAGTAGATCCGTTTAAAACTTATTTTCCACTGCATTTATCTTTATTTCCAACATAAGCTTCTTCATTCTGCTTTATCTTTTCTCAATAATCATGTTGCAATTTCTGTTCATAGTGACATTTGTTCCCAATGTAAGTCTTGTATAAGTGCTAAGATGCACAAACTTCCTTTTCCACAACATGTTAAGTCTAGTTCTTGTCCTTTACAACTTGTACACAGTGATGTTTGGGGCCCTGCTCCTATTCCTTCTGTACTTGGATATAAATACTATGTCATTTTTGTTAATGACTTTAGTAGATTTACCTGGCTATTTTTTCTTAAACAAAAGTCTGAAGTGTTTACTGTTTTCTTGCATTTTAAAACTCTTGTGGAGAATCAATTTGGAGCCAAAATCAAAACCCTTAGGACTGATGGTGGGGGTGAATATATTAATAATTCCTTTAAATCCCTTTGCTTAGATCATGGTATTCACCATCAGCTTTCCTGTCCTTATACTCCTCAGCAAAATGGAGTTGTTGAAAGGAAGCATAGACAAATTGTTGAAAGTGGTTTGTCCATGCTGTACCAGTCCAACCTTCCTTCCTCCTATTGGTGTTATGCTTTTAGCACTGCCATCTACCTGTTAAATAGACTTCCTTCCTCTGTGTTAGACTTTAAGTCTCCTTGGGAAATGTTATTTCACTCTCCTCCTTCTTTAAATAATCTCAAAACTTTTGGTTGTGCTTGCTTTCCACTTTTAAAACCTTATACAGCCCATAAACTTCAGCCTAGGTCTTCTAAATGTATTTTTTTAAGGTATCCTCCATTATCCAAGGGGTATATTTGTTTTTGATCCTACCACTCAAAAGGTCTATATCACTCCACATGTCCTTTTCCATGAGTCTGACTTTCCTATTCTCCCCACATCTCCATCTGAATCTTCTGTTCATATCTCTCCTGTCAAGCCTTCTTTGGACCTTTGGTTATCTACACTTTTACCTGGTTCTTCTATTTCTCCCTTGTCTGCTGTTTCTGCCACTTTACCTACTGCCTTTTCCCCTTTATCTGAGTCTAATGAGGGCTGTACTGTACCTACTGCTGCTCCTACCATTGTTACTTCACCTTCTTCTGATCTTATGCCTTCCTCAGGTCCTATTGAGTCTTCCTCTTCTGTTATTTCCACTTCTATAGTGCCCTCTACATCAGTTGTGCCATCTGCTTCTCATTCCCTTCCCAATTCTCATCCTATGCTTACCAGATCCAAACATGGCATATTCAAGCCCAAAGCTTATGTTGTTGTGAGAAATTATGTTCAAGAGGAACCTCCTACCTTTCATATTGCTTCTAGATTTCCACACTGGATTGAAGCTATGGATTCTGAGTACAATTCCCTATTGAAGCAAAATACTTGGTCCTTAGTCCCTCTTCCTGTTGCTAAGAATGTGGTTCATTGTAAGTGGGTGTACAAAATTAAAAGGGGCAGTGATGGGTCCATTGCTAGGTATAAAGCAAGGTTGGTTGCTAAGGGTTTCTTACAACAATATGGCTTGGACTATGATGAAACCTTTAGTCCAGTTGTTAAGCCTGCAACTGTCAGGATTGTCTTAGCTTTAGCAATTCAGAATCATTGGTCCTTGAAACAGCTGGATGTTTCTAATGCCTTTCTACATGGTGTGCTTCAAGAAAAGGTTTTCATGTCATAGCCTCAAGGTTATGTGGATCCTGTTCATCCTAACTATGTATGCAAGCTTCACAAAGCAATTTATGGTCTTAAACAGGCTCCTAGGGCCTGGTTTGATAGCTTTACCTCTGAGCTTTTTCATCTTGGTTTCCATTCCTCATCTGCAGACTCCAATTTGTTCATCTTGCATCATGATTCTTTTGTGGTCTACCTACTTCTATATGTGGATGATATTATTGTTACTGGGAATAGTACTTCTTTCATTGATCATTTGGTTTCAAGGCTTGCCAGAGTCTTTGACTTGAAAGATCTAGGTCCTATTACTTACTTTCTTGGTCTTCAGATTGAGTCTACTTCTCAAGGGTTATTTGTACATCAATCCAAGTATGCATTGGATTTACTGACCAAGTTTAAAATGTTGGACTGCAAGCCTTGTGTTACTCCCTGCTCTCCCACAATTCATGTCAACTCTCAGTCCAGCCCTCTGCTTCATGATCTTACAGTTTTTAGAAGCATGGTTGGTGGGCTGCAATACTTAACCTTCACCAAGCCAGATTTGGCTTTTTCTGTCCAGCAAGTGTGTCAATTTATGAGCAAGCCTACTCAGCATCATCTTGTGGCAGCCAAGAGGATTCTTGGGTATATCAAGGGTACTTTACATCATGGTATTCATTTTCAGCCTGACCCTTTGGCCCTTTCAGCTTACTATGATGCTGATTGGGCCGATGATCCCCTTGATAGGAACTCCATTACTGATATGGTGGTGTTTTTGGGTAACTCCCCTATCACTTGGTCTACTAAGAAGCAGCTGACTATGGCTAGGTCCTCTACTGAGGCAGAATACAGGGCATTAGCTACTACTGCTGCTGAGTTGAGTTGGCTTAGGATGATTCTTAAAGATTTGGGTATCTTCTTGTCCCTTCCTCCTATGCTTTGGTGTGATAATGTCTCTGCTTTGGCTTTGGCATCCAATCCCATCTTTCATGCTCGTACCAAGCATATTGAGGTGGATTATCATTACATTCGTGAAAAGGTACTTGCTAAGGAGTTGAAGCTTCATTTTATTTCCACTCTTGATCAGCTAGCTGATATTTTTACCAAGGCTCTTCCCTCTCCTCGGTTTCTTGATCTTGATTCCAAACTGATGGGTGTTCCTCCCCTCAGTTTGAGGGGGGATGTAGAGGCACTCATACATGCTGAGGTCAAGGCTCAAGCACAAGACAGCAAGGCTGATGACAGAGCCACTGAAGCTGATGATAGAGCAGCTGGTAAACGACCTGTAGCATAGTTATAATAGGCTGAACTACAGGTAGCATAAGGAAGGGTAAGAGATTGTACACGTGTCAGTGATCTAGAATGGGTTGATTAGGATTTGTTACTCCATTCCACAATATACGGATACTGTTAGGGATATATATTTGTGGATTGTATCAGATCAAGAATATCAATAACAGAATTTTCTCATTTCTTTGGAATCACTTCTCTTCTCTAAACTTCCTCTGTTTTCTTCTTCATTTTCTATATTACTTGCTGTGCTTTTCAATTTTTTTCTGTGTCTGAATTTTGAGGCAATGTCTTTTTTTTTTTTTTTTTTGGGGATCGAGTAAAGCAAATGTATTTGGGTAAGGATTATTAATTTTTATTGTCTTGGATTTTTGATTAATTTGAGAGTTGGAATGTGATGATTTGGGAGTTTTTGGTTTTTGTAGGAGGATTTGACGCTGCTCATGCTGCTGATAGGTACATAAAAATGAACTGTTTCTGATTATTCAGATTGCAATGGTTGTAGCTTTTACAATTTTGGATAAAATGAACTTATGGGAATGTTATGGCAATTCGGGTTTTTCGATCACAGGGTGTATCATTGGGCTGCGATCAAGTTTCGAGGAGTGGAAGCTGATATAAATTTCAATATCAGTGACTATGATGATATTATTAAGCAGGTTGAGTGTGAGAGTCCTGTGTAGTTTGATTGGTGCAAGGTGGACCATAACCAAGCAATCATGAGTTGCAGACTTGGTTGTAGCTGTGGAGGTACAGAAAGATAGTAGCTATAGCAAAGGCCACGATAGATGAGACAGCAGTAAAGGCAGAATGCTGGTGCCCAAAAGGGGATTGCAAGAACTAGTGGAGGTGGAGATAGTTAAAACTTGAACCCGAATGTGAAGCCTCCATTACCAAAATGAGAGCAACTTTTGTTGTATTGAATGATAATTAAGCTGCACTCATGCTTACATTTAAGAATAAAACTGAATTTTACTACACCTGGCTTTAGCTGATCTCAGACATAATACAAGTAGAATTCAATCTTCAACCCGTAGTGCAATTACTTACAAATTGGTATCTAGCATATCTCCTTAGAATTATACCATGTAACTATACTAGATGGTAAAACTTGTAGTATTGGGGTAAAGCTCCAGAGGACATTGAAGAAAATAATTTAAGTAATGCACACTATCCACCACATCCCAACTCATCTGATTAATTACAAAATTATGAATTTTAAACATGACACCATCAACTACTAAGCAAAGTGATCATATTAAACCCAGAAAAGAAAGAATAATTTGATTTTGTCAACAACCTATGAATAAGCACGAGTTTGAACACATATCTCCCAGGACTTCAGCAAATCAAGAGCTACTTATTCCTCGATGATTAATGACAACAATATTCAGCAACAAGACCCTAAATGCCCTCAGTAAAGCAAATAAGCCAATTCTTTCTGGCCGTCTTATATATTTGCTCTGCTAGTGCATTCTATTTGGTTTCCTGCAAATAAGCCAATTCTATATAGCAAATAAGCCAATTGTTGAGAGAAGCAGGGAGGCAGCATCAGTTCAGTGGTTGTGCAAGAGAAGCAGTGTTGTTGCAAGCGGCTAGGGATTGGGTCTCCACCGGTGGCGGCTAGGCTTGTGTTTTTCTTCACTCCCTCCCCTTCTCTCTCTCGTGGCTGTCAATCTCTCTCTTCCCCTTCTCTCTCTCTCTCCATTGTGCCTTTGTTAAACAAAAAACAGATTTTTTTTTTTAATTGGATCAATATGATTTAAATTTCATCTAACGTGGAAACTAATTTTTTTTAATTTTTTAATAAAAAACATGCTACGTCATTAAAACAAATGCCAAGTTATTATTCCGTTAGTCACATAAGCAACACTACTAATGGCAATTAGTAAAAGAACTAATATAACTCAGTTTTAAAACTTAAGAGACCAATTATGCTCACTTCAAACTTAAGGGACCAATTGCGCACATAAGACAAATTTCAGGGACTAATAGTGTAGTTTCACTTCTTCTTTTTTGAATTAAAGAAGAATGTGAGTTAGGTGTTTTTTACTTTTCTCAAAGTCTAAAATATTAGAGTTATGTTAGTATATTACAAATTTTATTACACAAGTCTTATAATTTGACATGTCACCAATCATATGAATTCTTTTGTTGAAGTGTCACTTTATTGTCACATCATATTGTAAACTTTTTGCAATAAAATTTATAGTAAGTTTAGCATTTAAAAAAAAAAACAATATGAATTAATAGAAATGCAACCTAATCTCTATTAAATGAATGAAAAACGTTAAAACTAATACAAATTTTATGACAAAAAACTTACAAACTGAATTGACAGTAAAATGATCAGTATCACTTAAACAATATAATAAATGAATGTTTCAAAAACTTTTTTTTTTTATTGGTAATATGCTAGTTTGTAAAACTTATATAGTAAGTATTATTAGCTCACTTTGGGTGAATTAGTCATATTAATAAGTATGAATTAATAGTAGATTTGAAATAAAAAAAAAATAAACTAAATATTTTTTAAGTGATATTTAGATGTAAAAGGTCCCTTTAAAATTTTTGCCTTAGGCCTCAAATTATCTTGGGCCGGCCTTGGTTACAAACTTACAATAGTAGCTAACAGAGAGCGATTAACAACATATATATAAAGAGAAGCATAATAATTCATACATAGCCATACCCACCCATACATGATATCCACAAACCCATCACATGCTTATTCCATTCTCAAGTCTTTTTTCCTCGAGAAAGTCAACAATTCCTCTAAGACTAAGAGAAACATCAGGATCATCTTTCTTCAAAAGTTCCTCTGCAATTTCAGCTGGTGTAACCTTTACATTCTTCAACAATCCTTCAATCTCTCTATAGATCAGTTGGTAGTCATCTTCTTCGATACTAAGATAATTAGAAGCCAACATCTTGAACCCATCCATGGTGCAATACGACATGTGCACGTGCACGTCCATGCGGCCTGGGCGCAACAAAGCTGGATCAAGCTTCTCCTTATGATTGGTCGTGAACACAATAATTCGCTCATCTCCACAGCTTGACCATAATCCATCTATGATGTTCAATAAACCCGATAGTGTGAACTAGAAAAAAAAAAACATGAAAGTAAATATTGTTAGATGGAATCATAAGATTACGTCATTTGCATTAGCTAGTGTGACAGTGGTATTAGTTGTTGACATAGTTCATAGCATATGTATTTAGTAAAAGTTGTACATAAATTTTTCATGGGATTTAAAGAGGTGATTAGTAAGTAACCTTATTCTTATTTCCTTTTTATTTGAAAAAAATACTAATTCTCGAATTCAAAACTAACACAGTACAATCCAATGGTAGGAAAATTTTGCAACAGGCTAGAAATTAATTACTCATTGAGCTAAATATCTCATACAAATTATAGCTAAATCTAACAGAAACCAGCTCACATACTTGAGTCATTGAAAAATGAATAATATGTCATAAACTGATTCTGTGACACCTAAATCAACAAAGTAAAATGAGCGGCAATCAATCATATAGCTAGATATAGATATTGACATAAGGAAAGTCTTACTCATATTTGTAGTATAATTATTATTTTTTTTTTTTTAAAGTCAAATGATTACAAGAAATTTCAATTATAACCGTACACTTTTTCCCAAAAGAGAGTTATAATTGAAATTTACAGTAAAAATTTATAGTCCATTTCAATAGGATAAAGAATGGTAACCTTAATGAAAGAAGTATCAGATTTATTTTCTTGCTCTCGATCTTCCAACTCTGCCCCGCAATCTATATCCTCAATTACCAGTATTGAACGATTAGATGTTGAAAGCAATGTCCTTCTTAAGTCTGCATCTGAGTACCTTCCGCCGGAAAGATTCAAATCATATATATTAAAATTAAGATAATTAGCTATGGCAGCAATCAAGCTTGATTTACCAGTACCCGGAGGGCCATAAAGCAAATACCCTCGCTTCCATACCTTGCCAACTTTCTTATACAACTCCTTTCTTTTAACAAACCTGTCAAGATCATCTATGAGGCTCCTCTTCTGCTTTGGGTCCATTGCCAACTTCTCAAATGTAGCTGGATGTTCCAGATTAATAGAAGCCCAATCACCACCAGGTCCACCACGGCTACAATCACGGCTATAAAGCTTTATCGTACGCATCTTTTCTTTTTCTTGTATTTCCTCAAAACGAGTTATTACATAAGGTAAATAAGTCTCTAGCACATCCTTTTCGTATCTCTTATCAAAGGCAAGCGTAAAATAAATAGTAGGTTTAGTCGCTTTACCATCTTTCTTCTCTTCTTTTTCTAAATTTAACTTCCACTTAAGCTCAATGTTTTCAAAGTGATCAATAACCACTTCACCCACTACAATTTCAATGGATAGTTTCTCTTGCCTATCGGTTTTGCTTGCTTTGATACGTTTTGATTTTGATGAATAACTAATCTTGGTACGTAGGTAGGTTGTGGCAGCTGCATATAGTTGATTGTTACTGAGACCAGCTTTCTGTTCAATGATGATAGTGAATTGAGGCGTAAAGAAATATTGTACAACCATGGAGAAGAGAGAGCGGACCGCAGGAGGTATGAATTCATTTCCTAGAATCACAAAAGCAGCTGAGAAAATTGTTGTCAATGATCTAAGCATCGCTTTTAGAGAAACCATGGTTTGAGGGTAACCCTGTAAAAATGAAAACAACGTGATCAATGACAACTTTTTTATGGCTTGAGGGCTGCAACATAGGAGCTTGGATACCAAGTATTTCTGGGTTTTGTTTATGCAGTCTGATTAAAATTATAGAAGTTTTGAGTCACTTCACAAAGAAAACACCTGCCATAAATTTGTTGGGATAAATCTCCATCTATGTGTAAAGAAAATTTAAAGCAAATTAACAAAATTCATGCAAGCACCAAGAAAATCGATTACACAAAAACACACAAAATTAAGCGAAAAACCCTCTAGTGTGGAGGGAAAAATCCAGAAAGCAAATTCAACAATCCGCCATAATAAAAAAGAGAATTCAATGCCTAAGTTTATGTCCAAAACTTGATTTAGCAATAAATTTGAAAAATATAATAATACCTCTCTAGAAACCAAGTGAAAGCAAGAACATATATATGAGGATCTCCATTTTGAATACTTCAAGTCTTCAACCCTTTCTTATGGTCTGAATACTTCAAATCTTTGCGGTAGTCATGGTAGTTGCACTCAAATAACCATCCTAAAGAAAATCCCAACTTTTCTTGTTGTATGTTTCTTGACAAATAAAAAAAAAAAACTTTTTTTTTCTCTCTCTAACCTGGAGAGTGTTCTTAATTCACTCTATCATGGAGGGTGAGAAGTGAGAAGTGAAAGGTGATTGAGAAACTTTATGTAGTTGAGACTTGAGTGAGATTCAAATGTGTAGCATTCTCATTGGCTTCTTAAAAAAATACATGCATTTTCCATCACAAAAAAACACTTCACATATTTTACACCATCACTTCATTGACTCACTTTACGAAGAGATCTGACTATGAGACCAGAAGAGCGAGGGACAGTACCTAGCTATGTTGTGAGTGGTGGAAAAATATGGCAGATGTTGTGTATTTTATTGTAGCACTAGCATTTTTTAATATAAAATAGTGAGACCCAAATAATTTGATAGATATGGCAAAATTTTAATAGTAGTAAAAAAAATGATGTCAATGATAGACTAAAATGATAACTAATTAAAGCCTGTTGAATGCGAAAAAGATGGAGTAGTTCTAAGATCACAAATTATTTCATAATTTTTTTGCCACAACTCAGATGTAGCAAATTGTAAATAGTTAACTATTACTTTTATGTGGACCTACCATTTTTTTTTCATTAATCACACTCTGTCATGTCACAGTTGTAATGAGAAGTTGTAAAAATTATGTGTTCCTAAACCTAGACTTTTCCAAAAGATGTCAAATTGTTTGTATATGTAATGTAACATTACTCATGATGCTGCAATATTTTTTATATATAAATATTTCTATGGCAATATGTATTGTTTACTGTTGCTACATGTACTAATAGAAAATAAAAGGTCCGGATTAAGTCCAGTGTTCAGTGACACTGGACCAGTTGGGATTGTGACACGTGTCTATTTTTAGACATGTGTCATCATCCAACCAGATTTAGTGCACTAGAAGCACTGGGCCTAAACCTCCCCCAAAAATAAATAGCTGAGTTTGAAAGAAAATATTACTCCCATCCAAAAAATTTTCTAGCATCTATTCTATTTTGGGATGTACAAATATGAACTATGAAATCCTCTTTGAAAAGTTAATAAATACATTTCTTAACATATTTTGCACTTTATTTAAAAAGTAAATACCCTTCTTTTTCTAATATTTAAATTAAGGAGAGCTGTTTTAGAAACTTTCACCAAATAATATATATATATATATATATATTTAAAAACAATGCATTAAAAAATTGAATTTTCTAAACAAGTCTATAAAAATGGGACGAGGGAGTATTATATTTGATTTGGAACAGTAAATGCATAGAATAGAATACTATCCAATTAACATTGTAAAACAAACAATAAACATTGTAATTATTAAAACATCAATTGTCATTTTTCTAAAAAAAAAAAACAAAAAGAGCAATTGTAATTATAAATAGGTAATCATAAATGTAATAAAACTAAACACTTTACAACTAAAAATTGTTAAAAATACTAGTACAAAATTTATTACATAACTAATGTGGAAAGAAATAAACTTAACATGATAAATAAATAAGTAATTATAGGAATATTACTTCAGTAAAAAAAATAATAATAGAGATATTAAATTTTTATTACATAAAACTTAAAAATTGACGTTTTTTTTTTAAATTAATCTATTAAGTTATTTAAATAGAAAAAAAAATCATATTTTGGACACAATAATTTATAAACTTTTTATCTCAGGTTTCCAGTGAGGTTCAAAGAATTGAGATTTAAAAAAAAAAATTACTACCTAATTTCATTGTTCTTTCAATAAAACTGCCATTTCATAGGGAAAACAAAAAACCTACGTGGCGGCTGAGTTTTTTTTTTTTTTTTTTGGAGGGAATTTAAACCCATAGTGGCTGAGATTCACTATTAAAAAGAAAATGTATTCCAGTCCAGCACTATGTTCTACTCACATGTTGCTACAGATAAATGAATCTTTTTTTTTTTTTTTTTTTTTTTGAATGGGGTTACGTGAATCTAGAGTGAGAGATTGAAAAATAATTGATATACAAGTATTGTTTTCTACAGTGATGCATAAGCCAAAGTGTTTTTTGAGCCTTTCCTTTCCTACCACAAAAGCCTTTTGCTAAAGGGTGTCTTTACCGGCTGAAAGGGAAAAAGTGAAGGCTGAAAAGGAATAAAGAAAGTAGAAAAGATTTGGAAGCATTTCTTAGCTGAATGAGAATTGGTGACCTCAAAGAGAGAGAGCATAGTTTTAAAACTTGGATAGTTCAATGAATCGAAAGAATGAGAGATTCAAAGTTTTTGAGATTGGACCGAAGTTGAACTCGGATGACATCATAATTAATTTAATAATTATTTAAAATATAAATAAATATATTAATTTCTTTTTTGATAATCAATAAATATATTAAATTAATATATGTAGAAAAACGAACTAAAATAGTACAAATAATTTTCAAATGTCCTTTTTATATTATAACTTTCATAAGACAAAATACTAAATTTAAAAAAAAAAATAAACTTTTTTTTTTTTATAAAACTCAATATTGTACTCTTTTAATCTTTTTATGAGAGCTTATATCTAAATTATCTCAAGTTACGCTCAAGCTCATTTGATTATTCAATAAATTGTTTTATGCCAAGGTCATTCGAATATTCAACTATTTATGAAAATTTTTAAAATAAAAAATAAACAAAAGCTAGAGGAGTGGCCGGATAAAGAATTAAAAAATTGATTAAATAAAGAACAAAGCCAATAAAATTTTGAAAAGTGTGGTTGACAGTTGACACTTGACAGCATGTATTTAGTTAAATTTTAAAAATAAAAAATAAACAAAAGCTAGAAAACTGCACAGACAAATCATAAAAATTAATTAAACCCAATAAATTTTAAAAAAGAGTGGTTGACAGCGTGGTTTTAGTGGGTGACAGAATGCAAGTTGTCAATCATCTTCAAAGAGACCAGAAGGCTCTAGAGTTCAAAGGAAAAACGCAGGGAGGGAGAAAGCTGCAGAAACAACAGAGGAAAAAAAAAACGCAGAAAGAGAAGGTGAGCGAGACTAAAAAGAAGAATAAGAATAAATAGTGGTGCAATCTCAATGTTTGAGGTTGAAGCTTCATCAATGGCTGAGCCTGTAAGTACCAAAGGGAAAAAAAAAATTCTAAATCAACTGTACCTGCGAGAACCGTGACAATCGTCCATGGTTTTCAAAGCCGTGAGGTTGAACTACGGTTCGTACAGTTCATTGAATTTTTTTATATATGCCGGGGTTTGAGATTAAAAGAACCGTTTTGGTGAACGGTTTTCGGTTAAACCGGTCAGACATATAGCAAAGAAACTTCACTGTACTTGAGGCACATTCAAACGTGTAGCCGAGAGAATAAGGGTCCATTTGGATAGCACTTATTGTTGCTGAAAGTTGTTAAAAATTGATTGTTGCTGAAAACACTGTAACAAAATAATTTTTAAATGTGTAAATAGTGTTGTAGGACTCATTTTTAATATTAAATATTACGTGAACAATGTATGAACAGTGTGTGAACAGTGCGTGCACAGTAAATTTTGTCTCCCAAAGTCAAAAAAGCCGGCCAAAAAAAAAAAAAAAAAAAAACGTGAAGATCAAAACGCACCGCAACAAAACGTGCAGTCCAAACACATACTAAGAGTTAAAAAGAAATAGAACTTTAAAACATTTTTTTAAAGGAAATAGAAATACTTTTTAATATATATATATATATATATATAAATAGTAATACCAGTGTTTTAAATTAGGTTTATAATATATTACATAATTAGAATACAACTACAAAAAAGTGTAAAGAAAAGGATATAACTTTTTTAATTATACATTAAGATTATAACAAGTGGATACTAGACACATACAATCAAAATAAGATAAACATCCTTATTTTTATTTTTTAAACATTTTTTTTTTTTTGGATAAACAGTAATATTTATTATATTTATTAGAACTCTGTTACATGTGCAGCACTCTCATTAAAATCAACACAAATATTCCAGCATAACAAATGTGACTTATGATATCACTGATATCGGTAATTCTTCCACCTAAAAAATAAATATATTAAAAGATTCTTAATATTAATTTTTGATTGTTTCCACAAATATATGTATATATATATATATATATTGAGTGGCTAATTGGGTAGGCACAAAAACAAAATCTCAAGTGATTTATAGTAAAATGGGGGATACTTATGTTATACATGCATGGATGTGTTTATTTAATCATGAAAATTAACATACTAACATATGCTTGAAAATAATCCTAGCCTAATTATGCATGTCTATAAATATTCATAATCACCCAAACATGATTGTAAATGCATAAGAAGAATGTGGTCAATGATACAACTTTTGTATGGATTGAGGGCAGGATGGACCCATGATTTTAAACTAGCGTGGGTCAAAGTATAAAGAAAATTTTTTTTCCAAATAGGCATCTAAATAGTATTAAAAATTTATAAATACTCAAAATCGTTGTTTCTAAATATAATAAGATGCAATCATTTACCAACAAAGACAAAAACAAAAACAAAATAATGTTTTTTTTTTAATACTAGGCTATCTAGGATTTTTTTTATTTTTTTATTTTTTGAAGTTAGAACATTCACAATGGTGGTGTTAAAAATTTTTGTTTTTAACAACTCAAAAGCTATTTTATCTAATTTACCATCACACTTTATGATACACAAAATATCAAATGTTCTATTTTTCTATCACTTCATTTAAAATAATATAAACAACTTATTAAAATAATAAAAAGAAACGAGAGAATTTGAATTTTTTAATTGAAAGAAAGATATAATCTTAATAAAAAATATTGTATTTTTTTAACAACTTGCTATAATCAACTAGTATTTATGCCAGTTTACAGTAGTTGAAAAAAATTTAGCTTTAACTTTTCCAAAGACACATGATTTTTTTGATTCTTTGGTAATAAAATAGTTTTTTTTTTTTTTCGTTAAAATAAAATCACCATTGTGAATGTTTTATTGTTTTTGTTAAGTTTTTAGGTTGAACAATTACTAGGGTGAAAGTAGTTAGACTTACTAAGGAAAATGGGCCAACTATAAAAATAAAAATATTATAACTAAAAAAAATTTTGGACCCGTTGGAGCCCACCTAAGTCCATTCTACATTTTTACACACATTTTCACCCACATGTATATTAAAAACTCTCAAACAACATTATTCAAATTCTTCTACCAAAACCTCATGACTTCTTCGATTTGTTTATGCAATCTGTTTAATATTATGAAAGTACATCTGCCATAATATTTAGCAAAAAAAAAAAAAAAAAGTACATCTGCCATAAATTCGTTAGGATTAAATCCCCATCTATTTGCTAATAAATTTTTCATAAAAAAAAGAAGAACATCACGCAAGCACCTAAAATATAAATGGAACAATTTACTATAATAAAATAGAGAATGCAATGCTCAAGTAATGTCCCAAACTTAAGTTCACAATAAATTTGAAAAATAGAATGATACCTCTTTAGAAACCCAGTGAAACCAAGATCTCCGCTCTGAACAAAGCACAGTTTTTTTTTTTTTTTTTTTCACCAGATCTTCACACAGCTTAATCTCACTCTCTGCACATTTCTCTCCATTACATCCCTTTTTATAGACCCAGATGCGTTGCTATTCCTGAGCTTGTCTTACACGGCTAAGGCAATTGATGAGAAGCATCATATAGTTGAGAGCAAAAGAGAGGTATAAAATAATATCTAGCCTGAACGACGAAGTTTCGTAAAAGACCGTTCTGGCTGCAAAGCAAAAGCCAGAAGCTCAGTTTTTTTTTTCATGTAATGGCAGTTTCATTGAAAGAACTAGGAAAGAACGATCTCATTATTTGAGCTGTTTTTTTTTTTTTTTTTTTTTTTTTGACTTTCTGGGACAGGAGAATATTCTTTGCTGAGTGAGAGACTGAGAAGAGGGTGAAGAGTGAAGACTGATATAGGTGTTTAAGTGGCTGTTTATTTCACTAGTTTTCATGATTCAATTCTCTGTTTTTATAACTCAATTCTCAAAAATTGTGGAATTCATAGCAAAATACTCGTTTGCCTACACAATTTCTTTGTTTTCATTACTCTTTTTTCAACACTTGATTTTCTACTTTTTGAGTTATGAGTTGTGGAAACTGAAAACAACTTTTAGCTGTTTTCAGTTTTCAATTCTCATAACTCAATAGCATTTTATAATAAAACAAACAAGAGGGACCCACTGTCATAAATTCAGCCGCACCTTTGACTCCCTTTTCACTTTTATTTTTTCCTTTCCTCCTGGGTTGTCTTCTCCACTCCTCTTAGATTTTTTTTTTTTTTCCCTCTTCAATGGTTCAGTGTTCTGCTCCTGAGTTTTATTTATTTATTTTTTTCACTGGGTTCACCATCCTTCTTTCTTCCTTTTTTTTTTTCCTTTTTCTTTTCACCTGGGTTCACCATCCCTGTTCTTCCTTCTTCTTCTTCTTCTTCTTTTTTTTTTTTTTTTTTTTTTTTTTTTTCACCTGGGTTCACCATCCTTGGGTTTCTTCATTCTTATTCTTCTTCTTTTTTTTTTTTTTTTTTTTTTTTTCACTGGGAAACTCACCAAACCCAGTGAAAAAAAAAAAAAAAAAAAAAAAAGCTACAGTGGGTGACAGAAATGGGGCCCACAAATAGTGTGAAAAATATTGAGTGATGGGAAATGAGTGATGGTGTCAAGCAAACATAGTATTTTAGAGTGATGAGGGATGAATGATGAGTGATGACTGATGAGTGATGGGTGATGAAAATTGAGTGACGGATAAGTGATGAAAAAAGTAGTGTCAAATAGCCTCTAAGCGTGTCTTTTCCCAGTAACTGAGAGAGGGAAAGTTTTCGCTTCTTTTCTGACTTATATATAATGGGCACCGCAGGTTTCCAAATAATTTTTGCCATATTTTTGACTAATTTTATAAAGTATGGGATAAAGTTAAATTTGTGAGTTTTCCTATTTTATTTTAAGTTTTTTCATTAATTTATATCAATATTTTATTAAATGTACCCCACAGTACACCTCATGGTTCCCCTAACCTTTTCCTTCTTTTAAAATGAATAAATATTGATTTAATTTATTATTTTATTATTATTTTTTTTTTTAGGCATGAAGTGAGTGGACGACTTTGACTCCATAGCACTTTTTGTCTTTCCCTTCACCTGGCTCGATTTTTATATCTTGTACCGACATATATGCCAGGTACCTCACAGAGGGGTGGGCCCCATAGTGTGTGGGTCCCGCCCTCTTGTGAGGTACTCGGCATATATGCCAGGTATAGGGTATACTAGCTCCACCTAGCTACTAGCTTTATTGCTTTTACATCACTTTTCTTGACATATTTGCGGTGTTAATAGAACACAAGAAAACTTGATTTTTTTTTTCTTTTTTAGAAAATCAACACGTTCTTGATTTTGAAAACACAAGAAAACTATTATTTAAAAAATATATATTTTATAGAAAAAAATTCTGGAAAAAAGAAAACAAAAATAGTTATTTAACATATCCTAAAGTTTTTCACTTTTACAATTTCAAAACTTGATTAAAATTATTTTAAAAAATATTGTACAGGAGGCTAAGCATGGCTGTCTTGGGCTGAATTGTTTAGACAATTATACTTTTAGGCCCATTATGTGATTTGGTTGGTGTGTTTTCATTTATTTATTTTGTTTTTCTTTATGGTTTTACCCATACGACGCATAATTTAATAAAAAATTACATCTAAATTATATATAACTAGTATGTAGCCTCGTGCTACTGCACGGGAATGAATATGTTATTAATCATGAGTTTATTCATGTTTAAAAGGCTCAGTTAAGTCTAAATTCATATTATTAACTAGAAATTTCATTAACAAAACTTAGCAGTATGTATATTTTACACAGAAAGATGATAACTAGTATGTAGCCTCGTGCTACTGCACGGGAATGAATATGTTATTAATCATGAGTTTATTCATGTTTAAAAGGCTCAGTTAAGTCTAAATTCATATTATTAACTAGAAATTTCATTAACAAAACTTAGCAGTATGTATATTTTACACAGAAAGATGATAACTAGTATGTAGCCTCGTGCTACTGCACGGGAATGAATATGTTATTAATCATGAGTTTATTCATGTTTAAAAGGCTCAGTTAAGTCTAAATTCATATTATTAACCAGAAATTTCATTAACAAAACTTAGCAGTATGTATATTTTACACAGAAAGATGAACCTTGGTGACAATGTTTATCCAAAAGATCCATTCACGCTTTGAATCTTCAATCTCTATTGGTGATTGAAATTTTCGTAGCTTAAAAAATTTAAAATTTAAAAAAAAAAAAAAAAAAAAAAAAACCCTCAGAGTTGTACTCATTTTGTAGTTTTACGATGGGTCATTTTGTAACATGATGAGCATTTGTGTGAAGAAAAAATTTCTGAAGTTTTATGGCTTATAAAAGAAATTTTCTCCAATCTCTTTTTATAGAGAGATGGGTTTGTGCGTGTTTTTATATATCCTTCATAGTTGTATTATTACAAAGCAGGTCCAATGGATTTAAATTGGTACTACCGATTCCCAAAGCATGAGTGTTTAATGTGTTATTAATTTCATCTCATTGGCTTTTACACATGATAGCAAAATTAAAAATAATTAGATTGTATACATGTATAGTAAAATTGGACTCCAATTTCAGATTCTAATTGAACAATTGGAATAATAATATATGATAGTAACAACAATAGGAAAATTCAAATTAAATTTCAAATTAAATTATAACAATCTAAATAAAAAATTCCAGTAGAAAGATAGGGTGGAGTGATCCACTCCAAAAAGGCGACCAAACTTGCGTAAATATAGAATAATAAATCTCTTTCCGGAAAATTTACATTGTTCATAACCTTTACCTTCGCTGAAATTTTTAAAAACATAGTGACTCACATCTGCCATCCAGACATTTACAGCCGCGTCCTTTCCAATTCACGTGAGATTCCATTGATCACTAAATTCCTTTGTAGCCTGCAAAAAGTATCATCCATCGGTCCACAACAGTACTTTCTTCATTGTTATAGGTGTCAAACCTGAACAAAAAGCCAAATATAAGGATAGTGAATTTTAAGCATAATGTGCATCTAATCACATATTAGCAATTTATAACAAATGTAAAGATATAAACTTTGTAAGTGAATAGTAAACAAAACTCAGTGTCAGAATCAAGAAGAAAGCACTTTAATCCGAAACTCAATGCAAATGTAAAGATGCAAACTCTGGCTTTGCTATCTTTTTGGAAATTATGCAATGTACCCAAACCAAGTTCTTATCACTGATATTAATCTCTTTGGTTTTCACGTTTGACTGCAAAATCAAGAAAAAACTTAATTAGCACAGTAACTCACTTGACTCGATACATAGAAGTGGTTTTAATGAGAACTAGCCTACATACATTTAGCCACATGATGCAAATTTCAACTTCAATTTAACCGATATTAATCTCTTTGGTTTTCATGTTTGACTGCAAAATTAAGAAAAAACTTAATTAGCACAGTAACTCACTTGACCCGATACATAGAAGTGGTTTTAAAGAGAATGAGCCCACATACATTTAGCCACATGATGCAAAATTCAACTTCAATTTCAGATTCTAGACACATGACATAAAATTAGAACTCTAATTAGGAATTCTAATTTGGTGTGTACACGTGGCACACAATTAGAGTTCTAATTTGGAATTCAATTTCACACTCTCTCTGATTCACTTATTATTATATATATAGAATAAAGGCAAATTTAATATATTAAGTGAGTAATTATATGCGGGTAATATATATATATATATATATATATATATTTTAAAGAGAATAACTAATCATATGTGGTTAACCAATAATCATTATAATTGGATTGGGTATATAAAATCCATTTATCCATTTATTGCTCATTTAACTAATTACTTCTAATCGAAAACCTAACCCAACTCAATTATTATGGGTAAATCCCAACTCACCCAATTACACAATAATCAAAATTACTAAAATACCACTAAAACTTGAAAATGACCAAAGTACTTATAAAATCCTTTAAATTTATCAAAATAGCCCCTAAACCTAAAAAATGGTCAAATACGCTAAAAAAAACCACTAAAAATGATCAAAATACTCCCGAAACTTAAAAAATGACCGAATATCTCCGAAACCTAAAAATTGACGGAAATACCCCTGAAACCTAAAAAATGACTGAAAAACCCCCAAAACCTAAAAATGACAAAAATACCCCCGAAATCTAAAAATTGACCAAAATACCCCCAAAACCTAAAAACTACCAAAATACCCCCTAAACCTATAAAATGACCGATAACCTGTGAAATATAAAAAAATGACTAAAATACCACAAAAAACCTAAAAATTGACAAAAATACCCCTAAAATCTAGAAAATTACCAAAATACCCCTGAAACGTAAAAATTGACCAAAATACCCACTAAACCTAAAAATTGATCGAAATACTCTTGAAACCTAAAAATAACCAAAATACCCAAAAAAAAAAAAAAAAAAGACCAAATACCCCCGAAACCTAAAAATTGATCAAAATACTTCAGAAACCTAAAAATTACCAAAATATCCCTTAAGCTTAAAAAAAGACTAAAATACCCTCGAAACCAAAAAATTAACCAAAATACTACCTAAACCTAAAAAAATGATCGAAATACCCCCGAAACCTAAGAAATGACCAAAATAACCTTGAAACCTAGAAATTGATCAAAATAATCCTGAAACCTAAAAATGACCAAAATATCTCTAAAACATATAAAATGACCAAAATACCTCCAAAACCTAAAAATGACCAAAATACACCCTAAAACTAAAAATTGACTAAAATATCCCCTAAATCTAAAAAAATGACCAAAATACCCCTAAAACCTATAAAATGACCAAAATACCCTCAAACCTATAAAATAAAGAAAATACCCTAAACCTTCAAAATGACCCAAATAAACCCAAAACCTTTAAAATGACCACGAATAACCCAAAACCTCTAAAATTACCAAAAATACCTTGAAACCTGTAAAATGACCAAAATACCACTAATCATGTAAGATGAACAAAATAAACCCGAAGCCTCTAAGATTACCAAAATAGGGGTTTGGGGTATTTTCATCAAATTAAAGGTTCTAAGAGTATTTCAGTCATTTTGTAGGTTTCGAGGGAATGTCACTAATTTTTTAGGTTATAGGGGTGTTTTGTTAATTTTTAAAATTTGGGGCTATTTCGGTAATTTTCTAGGTTTTGGAGGTCTTTTAGTCATTTTTTAGGTTTTGGGGATATTTCAATCATTCTTTAGGTTTTAGAGGTATTTTAGTCATTTTTTAAGGTTTAGAGGGTATTTTGGTCATTTTTTTAGTTGTAGGGGAGATTTTGGTCATTTTTTAGGTTTAGGGTGTATTTTTATTGTCTTACAGGTTTAAGGGGCATTTTTGTCATTTTATAGGTTTCAGGTATTTTGGTCATTTTTTAGGTTTAGGGACTATTTTGGTCATATTTAGGTTTCGTGGGTATTTTCGTCATTTTTTAGGTTTTGGGGTATTTCAGTTAATTTTTAGATTTCAAGGGTATTTCAATCATTTTTTTTTTTTAAAGGTTTAGGGGGTATTTTGGTCAATTTTTAGATTAAGGGCGTAATTTGGTCATTTTAGGTTTAGGGGGTATTTCGGTAATTTTTTAGGTTTAGGGGGGTATTTTGGTAATTTTTTAGTTTAAAGGGTATTTTGGTCATTTTCTAGATTTATGGGTTATTTTAGTCAATTTTTAGGTTTCAGGAGTATTTTGGTTATTTTCAGGTTTTTGGGGGTATTTCATTCATTTTTTTTAGGTTTAGGTGGTATTTTCAATTTTGGGGGTATTTCAGTCACTTTTTAGGTTTAGGGGGTATTTGTTAATTTTCAGGTTTCGGGAGTATTTCAGTCTTTTAAGGTTTCTGGGTTATTTCGGTCATTTTTTAGGTTTAGGGGGTATTTTGGTTAATTTTTAGGTTTCGAAAATATTTTGATCATTTTTTATGTTCCAAGAGTATTTTAATAATTTTTACATTTAGGAGGGTATTCGGTCATTTTTATCCTCAAAAAATGAATAATAGGTCCTAAAACTGATACCTAAATCAACAAAGTAAAATGAGTGGGAGTGAATTATATAGTTAGATAGAAATATTGTCAAAAGTAAAGTGCTACGTATATTTGCCCTATACTCCAAAAAAATATTGTCAATTGATTAAGAGAAATTTCAACTACAACACTTTTTCTTATTAAAAAAAAATGTTATAATTGAAAATCATTGGAATCATTTACATTCTATTTCAATCTAATAAATATTCAATGTAAGACTTTTTTTTTTTTTTTTTTTAATTTTTACACATCTGCACTACACACACTTAATATTCAATTAAATAGCCGATGCGATTCTTATATGAATTTAAATGAATAAGTGTGTATTGTGAGAATATGTATGGAGCCAATAAATATATTGGAGTAATTGTAAACCTAGGAAGCACGGGTGCGTTTCAGGATTCGAGTGTGGGTGCGGGGGCGGGTGTGGGACTCGGCAATTTTTGAAAAAGGTGGGTGCGGGTGCGGCGGGACTCGGCGATTAAAAAATTATTAAAAATATTTTTATTTATATTTTTAATATATTGCTAAGTATACTTTTTCACATTATATAAACATATACCAAATTTAAGAGCAATAGTAGATAATAATTAAAACATGATGTTCATAAATTAAATACAACTCACAAGATTGAAACTAAAACATTTCATAATGTTCAGAAATTAAAATACAACTTACAAGTTTTTGATACTTGAATTATTGACAGAGGTATTAAAATAGGTAGAACTTCCTAAAAAAAAAATAGAAAAATAAAAAAGAATCTTAGTGGCTGTGGGTCATGTGTTTGGTCAGAGAGCACAAGAACTTCCCATAAAATTTAAAAAAAAAAAAAAAAAAAAAAAAAAAAAGAAAAAGAAAAAAAAGAAGCCTTAGTGGCTGTGGCTCACGTGCTTGGTCAGAGAGCACAAAAACCAAAAGCACAAAAACCAAAATAAAGCTTTACATTCTATACAGAAAGTAAAGCATTTTAAGTGAAAGGCATTTAACAAACTTATCAAAAAAAAAAAAAAAAAAGGGAACCGCTGGGCTCTGGCGAAAAGAACGGAAGAAGAAGACGAAGAAGTAATGAAGAAGAAGAAGAGAAGAAGAAAGGGGTTAAGGCCGGTGCGTTTTGCACTTTTTTTTTTTCTTTTTTTTTTTTTTTTTTAAAATTTCAGCCTGAACCGGCCATATCACCCGAATCGGCCCGAGTCGGCCCAATTTGAGCCGCGTCGGCGTGAGTCGGCTTCGCCACGTGGCAGGACGCGGCCCGACGCGGCACGGACACGCGGTCAGCGGTGTCCGACACGCGTTGCCGCATCGGGCCGCGTCCGACGCGGGTGCGGCGCCTCTATCGCCGCACCCGTGCTTTCCAGTTGTAAACTAGTTTTTTTGAAAATAAAAAATGCTAACCAACTCATCACGTTGCTTTCGATCATTCAACTCTGCGCCGCAATCTATAACCTCAATTACCAGTATTGAACGATTAGAAGTTGAAAGCAAAATTTTTCTCAACTGCAAATCTGACACCTTACCGGAAAGGTTCAAATCATGGATATTAAACTTTGAGATAATTAGCCATAGCAGCAATCAAGCTTGATTTACCGGTACCTGGAGTTCCGTAAATCTAATACCCTCGCTTCCATGCCTTGCCAACTTTCTTATACAACTCCTTCCTTCTAATGAAACTGTCCAAATCATCCTTGACCATCTTCTTCAGCTCTGAGTCCATTGCCAACTTCTCAATTGTAGCTGGATGTTCAAGATTAACAGAACACCATTATCGACCATCAAGACGGCCACTTTCACGGCCATAAAGCTTTACCATCTTTTCTTCTTTTTTTATAGCCTGAGACCGTCTTATTATATCAGGTAAATAAGATTCTCGCACAACCTCTACGAATTATTTCTCAAAGGAAAGCTCAAAAAATTTCTGACGATTTTGTTTAATGATGTCTCCTTCTCCTTCTTCCGTAAGCTTCCATTTGAGCTCAATGTGTCGAAAGCGATCAGGTACCTCTTCACCCATTGCAATATCAAAGGTTGTTTTCTTTTGCCTAAAGGTTTTGCTTGCTACGAGACATTTTGTTGAATCACTTCTATCGAGATCACATTTCTCTTTAATAATGAAAGTGAATCGCCTAAAGATGGCGAAGAGATAATCGCGGATTACATGAGGTATGAGCTCTTTTGCTACGGGACTTACTAGCATCACAAATGCAGCTGAGAGCAATGTTGTCAATGATGGAAGCAACTCTGAGAGAAAACATGGTTTGAAGGTGTAGGTATCTAACAATCACCTTCCAAATCCTGTAAAAATGAGAACAATGTGGTCAATGAATATGATACAATTTTTTTATGGCTTGAGGGCCGCAATGTAGGAGTTCGGACACCAAGTATTTCTTGGTTTTGTTAATTTGTTTATGCAATAAGGTTAAAATAATGAAATTCTTTAGTCACTTCACAAAAAGGATATCGGTCATAAATTTGTTAGGATAAATCTCAATCCATGTGTGAATAAAATTTAAACATAACCTGAAGCAAATAATAATAATAATAATAATAATAATAATAAATAAAAATAAAAATAAAAATAAAAATCACGCAACACCAAGCACCAATTAAGTCAATCACACAAGAACACATTATGTGGAAAACCTTATAACATAGAGGGACCAATCTACTATAATAAAAATAGAGAATGTAATGCCCTAAATTTATGTTCAAAACTTGAGTTCACAATAAATATGAAAATATAATAATACCTCTCTAGAAAACTCAGTGAAACCAAAATCACAACAAGATCTCCCCTCTGAACAAGGCACTGTTTATTTGTTTGTTTGTTTTTTTTTTTTTCCACATAGCTTAGGGCTCATTTGGTAATATTGTTCTAGTACCGTTATTTAAGTGTTGTAAAAATGTGTGTTGGTGAAAAAATATTATAAAAATAGGTGTTGTGTTATTTAAACAACAAAAACTGTTGTTTAAACAACACAATTAAGCATGCCTTGAATTTCACTCTCTGCATGTTCCGCTCTATTACATTGACATCCCTTTTTATAGACCAGCTGCATGCGTCACTACTAGTCCAGACTCCGGAGCTTGTCTCGCAAGGCTAAAGCAATTGATAAGAAACTCCTTGTAGTTGAGTAAGATTCAAATGTAGGGCCGGGAGCAAAAAAGAGGTATAAAATAATAATAAAAATCTAACATGAATGACGCGGTTTCGTAACTCATCCTATTTAGTTTTGCATAGTTAAGGAAATAAGACATAGATTTTAGTCCAAACTTTCATTCATTGTTGGTGATTACTCCACCTCCTGCGTTGTTAAATGGTTCTTGAGCAACTATATAGTAATATATAGAGTGACTTCATTAACAATTTTTCTGTTTTATTGGTTCCTAAGTCCTAACCCGTGCGTGCATGAAAATAACTGAATTTGAAGAAAATATCATTATATTTGATCTGGATAGTAAATACTTAAAATAGATTTCTATCAAATTAATTAACATGGCAATCATTAAAAGAAAAATTATAATCATAATAGTAGTTACACTTTATAACTAAAAGATGCTCAAAATATAATAAAGGAATGGAATAATATGGGCAATATTATAGGCCGGTTTGCTAAAAAATTTCTAGTAATGTTAAAAATATGTATTGAAATTTCTAGTAATATTAAAAATATGTATAAAATACATATAATATTATTTAAATACTGAAAACTGTAATTTAAATAACAATAACAAATAGGCTTGTGACCGAAAAAAAAGACACTTTTAATCACCATTACCAATTTACCAGTCTTCGTCTTCTCCCACTCAGTCTCTCACTCGGAAAAGAATAATTTCCTCTCCCAGCCAATTGAAAAGGGACACGTTTAACACCAATTTTCAAAAGCAAAAGACTGTTCTGGCAGGCAGCAACTGAGCAAAGCAAAAGCTCATTGTTTGAGCTTCAAACAAAACTGGGTGCTTTGGATTACATTTTTCTTTTCTTTTCTTTTCCCATGTAATGGCAATTTCATTGAAAGAACTAGGAAAGAACATGCTCATTTTTTCCCATGTAATGAAGTTTCTCAGTTTTTTTCTCTCGGTTTTGTCAAAAGTTCAATTATGAGCTAGTCATTTCCACCGACAAAAGTCTTTTGCTTTTGGAAAATTGTTGTACTACAAACATGCTGAAGGTAAAAAAGGAGAAGACTGAAAAAGATAAAGGGAGTCAAACAGAGTTTTTTGACATTTCGGAGCAGCTTTCCAGGCGCCGCCGAATAAGAATTGGTCTAGGGTGACCACAATGTTCTTTTTGAGTGAGTGGAGGAAATTTTTTTTTTTCGAGTGAGTGTGAGAACGGGGAAGTTTAAAGGAAATAACTAAAAAACTTATGGTCTATTTGAATGGAGGAGGGAAGGGGAGAGAATGGAGAAGAGTAGAGTTGACTAAAAATAAGTTAATTTTGTACTAAATCAATTTTACTCTACCCTCCTCAATTCTCTCTCCTTTCCCTCTCCATCTAAATAGATCATAAGTTTCTCAGTTAGTACCTTTAAACTTCCTCATTCTCACACTCACTCGAAAAAAATAAGTTAACTTTATACTAAATCTACTCTACTCCCCCTCTTTTCCTCACAATTCAAATGACCATTAATCTTATTTAAGTCATAGTAGTTGTTAACGTATAATACAAAATCGAAGCTTAATGTATTGTGTATAAAAAATTTCATATCACACATATCGACGTATTAAAAATGTTCATAAACCGTCCAATAAATAGGTGTCCATCGTACAAATCATACCTATTATATGATACATAGATATATAGGTAAAAAAATAGGATTTTTTTATTAAAATTTGTAGTTTTATTTTATTTACAAAGATGGTTTCAAGTGTTAATTAGGGTGGTCACATGACTACCCTAGGGGGAAAAAAAATTGACTACCCTAAAAAATATAGAACACTTAAATAAAAATTTGAGGGATGCCCTTAGGACAATTCTTAATAAATTACAATAAAAATGTTTTGACACCACTTTCATGGAGAATATAAAAAAGCTGTTAACAATATTTTTTATTTAATCATTCTCTCAATAAAATGTTTCTAAAAATATCTTCTAAACCAATGTCCTAAGGGCATTAGTAAACATTTCTCAAAATAAAATTCAACTTCTCCAAAATTTTGGTCTATTGAATGTTGAACCAAAAAAATTGCAAAAAATGCTATGTTCGCAACACTTTCATAACAAATCCTAAGTACGAAGTTGTTACTTGTGGACAAAAAAATAATTTCAATGGCAGGTTCAAATTAGAACCAGTAAAAACTTACCACATAGGCTTTGTTGTGAAAATGTTATGGATATAGTACTTCTCAAAAATCACTCAAACAAACAAAACTTAGCCTAAAAGCCCACATCAAACATTTAATTGTGATTTTTAAAATTATGTTTTTCAAATGGCATATTTTAAAATCTCTATTTAAAAAAAAACAAAACAAAACAAAACAAAACAAAACAAACAAACAAACAAAATGCACACTTTTCATGTAGTTAGTATGTTAGTGTTTACTTTAGTCTTTAACCGAATTTGTTGGATTCATATAATACATTTATATATATATATATATATATATATATATATAATGATATTGCATTTTGTTTATATTGTTATTTATTTAGTCAATATGTTGGTACTTGAATGTGAGATTAATAGCTTAATGATTTCTTAATTTAGTATATTAAAAAATATGTAACTGATAACATTGATAGTGAAGCTATCATTCAACAATTTCAAAATTGAACGGTTTTAGACCCCTTAGAACAACCAGATTGGTTAGCCTATATTAATTAGCCAAGTTGTTACTTAGTCAAATTATGCAATTCTAGGTTAAAGTAATCAAATAATCATATTAAAATAATAAAGCAGGGGAATAATAAAAGACACAATGATATGATCACCTAGGAAACCACACGGTAAAAATCTGGGGAGGATTTGACCCACCAATCCTCAAGGCAAACCTGAATCCACTATGAAAGAATCGAAGTTCCTACAAAAGGACTACAAGCTCTCCGCTCGACTTCCTAATGCTACCCACTAGTAGAACTTACTAACACGACCACGTGCAAGCTCCGAATCCACGGATTCCTTTTTTCTTGGACTCTTCAATCAGCTACAAGCACCCACGCTTGATATTCTTTAAGCTTCAATGGTAGCAACCTTGTTGATCATCAAGATGTAGATAATATCTCTACCTTGAAAACCCTAAGTTTATGTGAAGGAAAGCTCCTCAAAGATCTCACAAGAGATTCACATAAACAGCAATATGAGCAACAAGGACTTAGAGAGGTTTGGGTACAAAACCCTAGATATAAAAGAGACACTCTCTTCTCTCTCTCAAAAGTCCCAAAAACGTGGCTTAGGGTTCCTTTTATATAGTGGGAGAAGTAGATCTGAAACCCTAATCTTTAATGGGCTTAGGCTGCTGTTTGGGTCTACTTAAAGTTCTGCAGATACAATTTTCGATCGATCAAGCCTGTTCTTTGATTGATCGAACCAGGCAGAATATGAAGTCTTCTTTCTGCAGCTTGTATGTTCTTGAATCTTGACTTAAATCACCTTGAGCATTGTCTAATAAAACCTATAAACTTTAAGATCTATATCTAGACAAGTTTGTGTTCACGATTTGCCAATTGTTTTAAACATTTAGAACTTAACAATCTCCCCCTTTGGCAATTCGTGACAAAATTTTCATATAGAATGAAATGCTCGAATACAAGAACAACCCAATACAATAAAATGCTCATTACAACAAATTCAACCTAACTACTATCCATCAGTTGCAAGTGTAGACAACAACTCAATTGAATCAACCTGTATATTTTCTGAAACACTTAACAAACGCATAAACGTATGTGTGACAGAAAAGAGTAAAACAACAAATATGCAAACTAACTCTCCCCCTAAGTTAGATATATCAAGAACAATGTTAACTCCCCTTAAACATAACATTCTTGTATTTTCCACACATATTCCCACATATCAACTATTTCTCCCCCTTTTTGTCACGTATTGACAAGGACAACTCATACAAAGAGTAAACAGTCAACATACACAACAAAGGATAAGAGAAAATAGAGAAAGAATGGGACACAAAACAATTCAACTCTATAGAAAATAGAGACAGCTCCCCCTACGAACAACACAAGTTAAAAAAAACTTTTCTCCCTCTATCAAAAATAGGAAAAACAAAACAAGTTTTAGGAAAAAACAGTTTTGGGAAAAAAAAAGGAGGTAGGAGAAAATCAGCAGCAGCAGCAGCATCACCAACAAGATCAGGAACATCCTCACCAGCAGAACCAAAGTTAAAAACATACAAACCAAAGTTAAAAACTAAGGTGAGAATACACATGAAGAAAAAATATTCTCTCTTTCAATAAAATGCAAAAATGGCACTATGTGACCCATAAACAGTTGCTTGAGTAGAGAAAATATTTGCACATTGATTATCCATCATATCTCTTAAGAAAAACATTTTCTACAATTCACACATAAGAAAAAGCATATACTAGAATGTACAAAACTCAAAAATTAATCAATCAATTTTTAAATCAAGTTGAGTACCCAATTTAGCAAAGTGTATGCATGCTATGTGTGAAAACAATGAGAGATATGACTGCAAAACTGCAACATGGATACAAAAACAATGCAATGCATGTGAATCCTAAACACAAATGATGCATGAAAAAATATTTTGGTCAAAGACATAGAAACTGAAAATTTTTCAGTTTCGATCGATCGAGAATCGATCGAACATCAATCGAGTTAGGCAGACTCAAACCTAAAATTTTAATCGCAATTTCGATTGATCAAAAAATAGGTTCGATTGATCGAAAGTCTGGAAAAATCAGATTTTTGAAAAACAGAGCATTTTAATGCAGAAACTCCTCAAAGCACATTGTTTTATAAAAAAAATGCATGAGTATGAGATGAAAAGTTTTTCAAAAACACTTGAATTTAACCCAGATATTCCAAAATCAAGATTTTTAATCAATTTGTCCTCAAAGCGCAAACATTAAACACATTTTGCATTAAAATCAAGGAGCTTTTAATCTTGGATGGCCACAACAAGATCACACACAATAAAATGTACCAAGTTTAACAAAGAGTAACTTGTGTAGTGTGTGCAACTAGCAAAAACTTGAGATACATGTGAGGTGATATGTGAATAATAATCAATCACAAAGTCTACAAAATTCATCACATAGAATTTAAAAGAAACTATCACCTAAAGAGTTACATCCTATAACTCCCACATCTCCTAGAACAAAAGCTTGTAATCATGTAAGTTTCTTGTATTTTTGCCTCATTATTATGTGAGATGACATCGAGCCTAATAATACACACCAATTTTAATTATGTGAGATGGCATCAAGCATAATAGTACACACCAATTTTAAGCATTAAGCAATTAAGCCGAGGCAACATCTTATGTTCTTTTTGTGCATGTGCTTCACTTTATCGAGCACAAAATCTTATGATATGCACTAAGGTGTTCATGTTTGGCTAGTGAACAGTGGTGAGATGGTTATTTATGCCTTTCTCAAAAAGATCAAGTCCGACAGTCAAATAACATATGACTTCAAGATCAAGACAAAGTGATCAAAAACCATAAACATCTTTCCCACACAATATGTACTACAAAACTTTAGCTAGTAAAGTGTAGTAAATAAGCTCATCAAAGCTAAACAAGATACATAAACTTGTTATGTAAAGATAATATGGCCAATCCTTGATTATAAATCCAAGATGTGAAATACAAAACACAAAAATCCTTTTGGTTCTAAAAGAGATTTATGACCAAACACAAAAAGCACGTATTATGCTAAATGAACAATGCAAATGCAATGCATGACAATGCTTAACTAAGCTATAGAGGGTACACAAACAAGAAATATCAATTTCTTAATTAACCCATGAGTACATGTACAAACTAGTACATGCTCACACAAAATCAGAAATAGCTTAGCACAAACTATTCAAGTTTCTCCACAATGTCAAACATGTTTTAAATTAAGAGAGAGATATCATAACTCATGTAATCCTCAAGAACAATAAAACAAGACACAAAATAAAATATTTTTGTCTTTTTGAAAATTTTCAATATTTTTGGATTTTTCTTTTTAAATAAAAAACAACCTAAAAAACAACACAACCAAAAACAAAACAAAACATAACATGTCCACAAATAATTGAAAGAATTAAATCAGGGACAAGTTAGCAACACTTGCCTTGGAGAATCTTTTCTCACCCATCTAGCATGAGTTTTCGGGTTTGTAGGCGAAAATCCATGTGAAGCAGAGTGTATTTGAGGGATTATACCAAACTTCTGAGAGAGACTGAAATCCTGCAAATTCCTTTCACAAGCCAACAAGCTCAAATTTTTCAAAAGAATATGAAATAATTTATATGAACTTATGGCAGGAGAAATATCATCACATATCCTAGATTGACATACAAAATGCTTAAATTTCAATTTATGACAATTAGGACGAATGTGACCGGAGACACCACAAAAGTGACAAACAGGAACAAATTTAGGAACATCAGTAGTCCTAACAACAAGTCTAGTCTCAGATTTAGGTTTTTGCCTCAACAAAAAACAATTTGGTCTAATATGACCAACAACACCACAAAGGGAAAGGTAGGTACAAAAACAGATTTATTATGCTCTCTAACAGTAGGTTTAGACTTAGGTGTAGAAACTTTAGTGTCTACATCAGAACTTTTACCTTTGTCTAACCTAGCAAAATAAGCCTTTTCTTTATTATTCCTCTTAAAAGGAGGGATATAAACTCTCTCAGTTTTAGGCTTAAGAGAAACAGAAACACTTTTGTTATCAACAGCAGGCTTGACACTAGTCCAATCTTTAATTTTAGTTTTAGATTCAACTAACTCTTGTTCCAAGCTTTTCATCTTCTTAACTTGAGAGGAAATTTGATTTCTCAAAAATTCATTCTTTTTATTAGACTCATCTAATCTCACAATCAAGTCCTCTTTTTCAAGATTAGCCAATTTTAACTTTTTTTTAAATTTCTTACAAATTTTTAAAGATTTAGATAATTCATTACGAAGAGTTTCAAAAGCATCAAAAAAATCAACAGAAACAATAGTGTCCTTTTTATTCAAATCATCATAGGCATCAATAAAATCAGTAGAAGCATGACCAGAAAAACACTTCAAATTATCCATGATAACAAGGGTCAAGGATCAGCTCAGAGACCAAAAAATCTCAAATAAAAGAGCTCCCCGCTCTGATACCACTTAAACAGTTTTTGACCCCTTAAAACAACCAGATTGGTTAGCCTAGATTAATTAGCCAAGTTGTTACTTAGTCAAATTATGCAATTCTAGGTTAAAGCAATTAAATAATCATATCAAAATAATAAAGCAGTGGAATAATAAAAGACACAATGATATGATCACACAGAAAACCACACGGTAAAAACCTAGGGAGGATTTGACCCACCGATCCTCAAGGCAAACCTGAATTCACTATAAAAGAGTCAAAGTTCATACAAAAGAACTACAAGCTCTCCGCTCGACTTCCTAATGCTACCCACTAGTAGAACTTACTGACACGACCATGTGCAAGCTTCGAATCCACGGACTCCTTCTTTTTTGGACTCTTCAATCAGCTACAAGCACCCACGCTTGATATTCTTTAAGTTTCAATGGTAGCAACCTTGTTGATCATCAAGATGTAGATAATATCTCTACCTTGAAAATCCTAAATTTATGTGAAGGAAAACTCCTCAAAGATCTCACAAGAGATTCACATAAACAGCAATATGAGCAACAAGGACTTAGAGAGGTTTGGGTACAAAACCCTAGGTACAAAAGAGGCACTCTCTTCTCTCTCTCAAAAGTCCCAAAAATGTGGCTTAGGGTTTTCTTTATATAGTGGGAGAAGTAGATCTGAAACCCTAATCTTTAATGGGCTTAGGCTGCTATTTGGGCCGACTTAAAATTCTGCAGATACGATTTTCGATCGATCGAGCCTGTTCTTCGATTGATCGAACCAGGCAGAATATGAAGTCTTCTTCCTGCAACTTGTATGTTCTTGAATCTTGACTTGAATCACCTTGAGCATTGTCTAATAAAACCTATAGACTCTAAGATCTATATCTAAACAAGTTTGTGTTCATGATTTGCCAATTGTTTCAAACATTTAGAACCTAACAAAAATATGAAAATTTGTGAAAGAAAATTTTAAAACTTTATGTATTGGGCCGTGTGTTTTTTTTTCTTTCTTTCTTATGATGATAATATATTCAAGTTTTATTTTGATTAATTTAAGTCTTTTAATGACCACCCTAAAAAAAATTCTTGGAGCCGCTGTTTCTTGTTGACTCACACGAGATTCCATGTGCCCCATGCTACTTAGGTCAGCGTGTAAGCTAATGATGCTTTAAACAAGTTGTTAGACTTGTATTTAACAAAAAAAATTGTATTCTACTAGTTAATTGAGTCCAATAAAATTACATGTCCATGATTTTTTTTTCCTTTTCCCTTCTTCTCTCTCTTATAGAAGTTGGACTACACACTTGACACTTTACTTTCATATTTACAAATTTATTTTCTATGCTATGAATAGTGTATTAAATTAAGATATAATTATTTTTATTTTTTGCTATTATTGTTATAAGTATAAGAAGTTAGAATGCCAAGAATAAATAATTATATATATATATATATATATATATTTATTTATTTATTTATAAAAGAGATAGTAAATGTTATTGATGATAAAGAAAATTAATGTCAATGAAGAAATAATTTTGCAATATAAAGAACATGATGATAACATTGACTTAGATATAGCTAATTAGACAAGATAATAATAAAAACTTATTATTTTGGTTTATATATTGTGAGTGCCTTTTGCGTTAATAGGCCAAGGCCTATTCTACTATGTTCAGGCCCGTTGAGTTGTGGGTCAAGAAGTTGAGGCTGGCTTAGTTATTTAGTAGGACCATGTGTTAGGACATATGCGATTCAATGTTAGGAACATATGTCACTATTTTATGTAATCGGCTAATCCTTTAACAAAACGCACTTTACTTGTAATTAGGTAGATCTAGGATGTGTTTAATACTTCAAGGAACAAGGTTAAGTTCAAGTGCTAAATCCATGCAAGTCTGTCTAAGAATCAAGTGAGAAAGTGTTGAATTTTAAAGATCGATAGCTAGCATTTATCGAGGTTTAAAACTGTTTCAACATGTAGCTTGACAGCTAGCTCGATAGATGGCTATCTATCGAGGTTTATGAAACTTAGTTTTTCAAAACTGTTTTTCATCCAATTTGTGGGTCTATGTTTGAGCTTTCTTATCTCACAACCCTAAACATATATAAAGATTATTTTAAAGGCCGTCAAAGGTTGCACAAGTGTGAAGCAAAGTTTTGTTTATGCAAATTGTGACCAGAGATAGAATTTGCCATAGTTCACCTTTCTCTTGAAGAAGCTATTGTGTTTGTACAACGTAGGGTTTTGTGACCAAGGAGTTTCTTGATCTTCATCATGTGATGAACTGAAGAAATTTGCAGCCAACATCCTTCTCAAGTTAGTGATTAAGTCGTGTACTGAGATCCGCACATCTATTGATTAGTCACGTACTATGAGCTATGCATTGAAAATGAGAGATTGTCACTATAGAACAAGTCCAATTAAGTATTGGGGTAAGAGTTTAACTGTAGGTTGGTATAAGGTACTAGGATTCTTTTACTTATAACCGCTTGTTGTGATAATAGTGAATTCTCAGGAGTGGTGACCTTAAAATCACCTAGTGAGGTTTTTATCGTGTTGGTTTTCCTCATTCAAAAACAAATTACCTGTGTCAAATTTAATTTTCGCTGCATTTAGTAAATTGGTAATTTGTTTATGCTACCATACATATTGTATGTTAATCTAATTAATTAATCAATTTGGCTAATTAATTGGTTAATCTATCACAAGGGGTCAATACATTCTTGGCCTATTAAGTGGTATCAGAGCAGGCATACTCTAATTGGGGTTAATCTTTTCTGTGTGATCCATTGACCTTTGTTTGCATGGATAGAGGACAGTCTCTTATTATACCTCATTTATTTGATGACACTAACTATACATACTGGAAAGTACGTATAAAAACTTTCTTACAATCTTTAAATGAGAAAGTGTGGAAAGCTGTGGATATAGGTTGGACTAAGCCTACGGAAGCGCCGGCCGACTAGGATGATGCTAAGATTAAGACAGCAAACTTTAACAGTAGGGCATTGAATGCTCTATTCAGTGCAGTCACGACTGAGGAGTTTAAGAAGATATCCTTTACTGAAACTGCTAAGGAAGCATGGACCATTCTCCAAACAACCTATGAGGGAACCAAGGTTATCAAAGATTCAAAGTTTCAGAGGCTCAGTACAAGCTTTGAAGAGATCAAGATGGAGGAGGATGAGTCGTTCAATGAGTTCCATGCCAAGCTTAAGGACATAGCGAACTCAGCTTTTAATCTTATGGAAACCATTCTTGAACCCAAGATTGTGAGAAAGGTGCTCAGATCTCTACCCAAGAGATTTCATGCCAAGATCACCGCAATTGAGAAATCAAAGGATATTGACAAAACTCCTTTGACAGAGTTGGTTGGCAATCTGCTGACCTATGAGTTGGATTTGACAAGGATCGGGAAATTGAATAAGAGCAAGAGCATGGCATTGAAAGCCAAGAGTAATGATACTATGAGTCTTCAGATGATAAAGATTCTAAAATAAAGTCCTACATTACAAGGCAATTCAAGAAGTTCATGAAGAATGCCAATGAGAAGGGCTTCAACAAGGACCGTAGGTAATCCAGTTCCTCACAGTTCAAGAGCCAAGATAAAGGGAAGAAGGATGCTAGGGATGGTGGTCAATACACTGTTCCCTCAGGACCAAAGTGCTTTGGGTGTCAAAGTTTCGGTCACATGAAACAAGAATGCCCTACTTATCTCAAGACCATCGAAAAAAGCAAGGCACTTGCTGCTACCTTGCGCGACACCGAGCCTGTGGATGACTCCGATAATGAGAATGATGGAATCCTAAATGCTTTCATTGCCACCGTAAATCTTACTAAAGGGATTGTTGAAGATGTGGATGAAAAAGAAGACTTAGTGGAGTCTAAATTTAAGAAGATGGATGAACAAGATGACATCCACACAGCCTATGCAAAGTTATACAAGGTCTCGAAAAAGCATGAGAAGTTGTATAAGTTGGCCACCACGAAGCTTAGTGATGTGGAGCTTGAGCGAGAAGAAATCTCCATAAAATTTGATGAAGCCAATTAGACTATTGGAGCGTTGAGATTTGAGAATAATTTCTTGGCTGAGAAAACCAAAAAGCTTGAGGCAGAACTGTTCCAAGTTAGAGCTCAGTTGGAAAGGACTTCAAGTGCTAAACTTGATGAGATGCTCATTCTTTAGAAATCTGCTTCCAATCGAACTGGTTTAGGGTATGATTTCTCTTCTCCTAATATTGCTACTTCTAGTACTACTATTTTTGTTTCTCTTGCTAATAATGTTGAATTTGAGAACACTAATGTCAAAACTGTTTTAGCTAGTGAGAACATAGACAATGGTAAATCTATCTTAGGAGCACCCTCTAAGCAAGATAAGAAATAAGTTAGAAATCCTAAGGCTAAGAAGGGAAACTCTCAAAAGCCTAAGAAGAAGAAGCAGCATCTCTGTCATCACTGTGAAGCAGCTGGACATACTCGACCTAATTGCTATAAGTGGTTAGCCACTCAACAGAGTAACAACATGATCGTGTCAGGAAACCAGAATGAGTTTCCATCCTCCTTTGCTCCTCTTAGAGATCTTCTCAAAACTCTCATGTTTCTTTTGAACTTGAACGGTTTTAATTCTTCCCCCTCACTGCTGGATCAAGGGTTTGCTAAACGGAAAGATTCCTTCAAGTTGTGGAAGGAAAAGGGCACCAAGTGATTTTGTCACTTTTTCTCTCTCTCCACTTCTTGTTTTTTGTTTTTGCATTACTTATGTGTTTTGCTTTTGTGTTTTGAGTCAGTCTAGTTTTATGTGTTGCTTTGTTTAAACTTGTTTTTGTTTGTTTATTTTTCAGTTTTGTTTTATTTTGATTTCATATAAAAATTAAAAAAAAAATTTGAAAAATCAGAAAAATACAAAAACAGTAGGTGTTTGTGTACATTGGTACTTGTGTACCTTAGATGGCCATTGAAATAAAATTTTCTAAACTTTGTATCTTTTATAGCTTAGATGAGCATCTCTATGCATAACTAAGCAAGTAAGTTTTGTGGCTTGTGTTTGTGATGAGTAAGGTTAAGTGATCTTTTGTACTTAACACTTGTATCACTCTTTTTGATGGAAAGAACTAGAAAATCTTAAGAGAAATGTATAAATAACCATCTAACCACTGTTACTTGCCAATCATGAAATGACATTTGTATGCTTTAGCATAGCAAAAGTGGAATGTCAAATGCTTAACAAAATTGGGTATTTCTTTTTTATCTCTTATATGCCCATGCATGGTTTGCTTAAAAAAAATCTGCAAAGAAAAATAAAAAGCAAAAAGAATCAAAATGCTTTATATATGATTGCAAGCATGTCTTCTAGGAGATGTGGGAGTCATAGGATATACCTTGAAGGTGTTAGTCTCCATCAAACAATTATGAGTGTGTGTGAGTTAAAGTGATTTTCTCATATCTCAAATCATCATAACAGGTAGACACTTATGCAATCTTGAGATGTTTTTTTGCACGCAACACGCAATATTCTTTGCTACTTTTGATACATGTGCAGGTACAATGTGATTTGGCCATCATAAGGAATACATGTGTTAATGTATGCCCACTAAACTATCTTAACTTATTTTTGAAATATAAAATTGGTTAGACTTGTTTAGAGTGTGTGTGTGTGTGTGTGTGTGTGTGTATTTTGGATCTATGTGCTTAATATTTTTATTGATTGAGAGATGATTTTGAGAGCTTAAAATGTTGTTTAGATCTTTGGTTGAGCAGCATGCTTGATTGCATTCATATCTGTATTTTTCTCTTCTTTGAAAAACTATTTTTAAGCAATCTCGATAGCTTCTCAATAACTCTCGATAGCTAGGCTATCTATCGAGACCCTTCACCTTCTTTTATTACATTCTTGATAGCTAGTTCGATCCATCGAGAATCTTTGCTATGCACACCTCTCGTTAGCTCCTTGATAGCTCCTCGACGACTAAAACATGCCTTTTAAATCTCAATAGCTATCGATCAATTGAGGTTTATGAAGATTTTATATATAAGTGCCTTGCGATTTCAGATTCATTCTCCTCAATCTCTCTCGATTGCTTTGAGTCATTTCACCTCCCTAACACCTCTCAATCACTCCAAACTTCTTCCTCACTCAATCTTTGGTCTCAAGATCATTTTTCTTCATCTTGTATGTTGATTTCTCACTCTTTCTCATGCATTTCATATCTTTTAACCTAACTTTTAGGATTTTTGATAAACTTTGGGGTTTTTCAAAATTAATGAAGTTTTTGCTAAATTTTTGGGATGGGCTTTGTATTTTTGATCCTAAATTTTCATGCATTGCATCACATTTGCATTATAACTATATTGTCATGTATTTTAGATGTGTGCTATATATGTTGAACTATTTGTGTGCTATTAGGATTGGATTGGGCAGAGCCCATGATGTATTTAAATTTGCATGACACATGTTCATGCATTTTCATGCATACGTACCTTACTGTTTTTATCTTTTGATATTAAACTATTTGGTGCTTTTCTGATTGTCTCTCTCTCTCTCTCTCTCCCTCCTCTCTCTTTCTTATGTTAGTTGCATCATGGCACCTAAACGTAAATCTACTTCGTCCCGGAACCCTCTTCGTTCCGGGGCATCTTCTTTTTCTTCTCCTTTTGACCCTAATCCCTCTCACGTACAGTTTCGTGATGAGAAGGCCAAATCGGACTTCTTGGAGAACTTTTCACAATGAGGCATTCATTCGGAATGCCAAGTTGTTCTGTTATATTTTTCTGACATTGACCCACCCATTCTTATCTATAGTAGGGGTTGGGAGTCACTATATGGCTTCCCGGTTACATGCCCTTCCATGATCACACAGGAGTTCTACTCCAATATGCACGGATTTGATTATTCAATACCCTAGTTTGTTGCTCGTGTTCGGGGTATACGCATGGTAGTTACTCCAGATATTGTATCCAAGGTACTACATGATCCTAGGGTAGCGCATCCTGACTATCCTAGTTGTGATTGTCTTAAGACTATGTTTAAAGACGAACTCGTGTCTCTTTTTTGTGAGACACCATCATCTTGAGGTAAGCGTCAAAACACTCCTTGCTCGGCCTTTGCAAAAGGTCCGAGATTCCTTAATACGGTGATGACATTTATTCTTCATCCTTTGTCTCATTATAACACTATCACAAAGTCTCGTGCTCGATTTTTATTATCCCTCTTAGAGGATATTTCTATAGACTTCCCTTCTCACTTTATACTCTCCCTTATAGATGTCTATAAGGATACGACGACCCGTGATAGGTTCATTTTTCTTTCGGCTATCACGCAACTCCTTCACCATTTTTCTATCTCCTATCCCGAGTCTCCCTACTTCACTTTCATATGTGCCATAGATGCAACTATCGTTTGATGGAGCGCGGCACAGCTCAAACCGAGGTAGTCCTGGACAGAGACGGCAACTTCTCCAGCTTCTATTGCTCCATCCACCTCCGCTCTTTCGTCTTTAGCGGGTGACGTGACACTTGAGGCCATCATGGCATAACTTGTGCTCATGAATGCTTGCCTTGACACTCTTAGCGATGAGTTATGTCAGGTGAACACTCGTGTTGGTCGTATCGTGCGATGACAAGCTGTTATGGGTGATTTCACTATGGCTTCCTCTTGTTCTACTGAGGCATCTGAGGATGAGAGTGATGATGGCTCCAGCAATGATGATGCTGATGAGGATGATGATAATGGCTTGCCTAGTGATGATGAGATGTCTACTTGATATACTTTCCCTTTGTTACTCCTGACAAAATGGGGGAGTAGTTTTGAGATGAGAGTAGTCATACTCATAGAAGAAGGGTTAGTATAAGAGATAGGGAGAGTGTTTATGAGGGATGTAGTGAGGAATTTTATATCTTTTCTTTTCTTTTTATTTTAGATACATTATCTCTTGTACGTTAGTCTTATGACCATTTGACATACATTATACTTATATTTGGTTTATATATATATATATTGATGTATGTTATTCACCTATCTCTCCATGTGTTGGTTCTTTTCTTATTTATTGTATGCAATCTATTATTTATGTTTCACATTAAGATGCCGTGATGAGTTTTGTTTCAAGTGTTTTAGAAATACAGGTTGTCAAAGTCTTCTTGCCATAAACTCTCTTCTTGCAAAGTTTTTTAAGAGTTTGTGTTAGGATAGATTTTATTGTATTCAACAAGTGAGTATGAGTTGAGTGATTTATGACTTCTCTCATATGTTCATTTGTTTGTTGTGGTTTTGTCACAAATTACCAAAGAGGTAGATTGTTAGGACATATGTGATTCAATGTTAGGAACATATGTCACTATTTTATGTAATTGGCTAGTCCTTTGACAAAACACACTTTACTTGTAATTGGGTAGATCTAGGATGTGTTTAATACTTTAAGGAATAAGGTTTCAAGTTCAAGTTCTAAAGCCATGCAAGTTTGTCCAAGAATCAAGTGAGAAAGTGCTAGATTTTAAAGATCGACACCTAGCATCTATTGAGGTTTAAAAATTGTTTTAGCCCGTGGCTCGACAGCTAGCTCAATAGATGGCTATCTATTGAGGTTTATGAAACTCAATTTTTCAGAGTTATTTTTCACCCAATCCGTGGGTGTATATTTGGGCTTTATTTTCTCACAACCCTAAACATATATAATGATTATTTTAAGGGCCATCAAAGGTTGCACAAGTGTAAAGCAAAGTTTTGTTCATGCAAATTATGACTAGAGACAGAATTTTTCCTAGTTCATTTTTATCTTGAAGAAGCTGCTGTGTTTGTACACCGTAGGGTTTTGTGACCAAAGAGCTTCTTGATCATTATCTTGTGATGAATTGGAAGTCATGCATTGAAAAGGAGAGATTTTCACTACTGAACAAGTCTAATTGGGTATTGGGGTAAGGGTTCAACTGTAAGTTGGTATAAGGTACTGGGATTCCTTTACTTGTAACCGCTTGTTGTGATAATAGTGAATTCTCGGGAGTGGCGACCTTAAAATCACCTAGTGCAATTGTTGCCGTGTTGGTTTCCCCAATTCAAAAAAAAGTCACCTGTGTCAAATTTAATTTTCACTACATTTAGTTTAATTGGTGATTTGTTTGTGCTGCCACGCATATTGTATGTTAATCTGATTAATTAATCAACTTAGCTAATTAATTGGTTAATCTATCATAAGGGGTCAATACATTCTTAGTCTATCACCATGCTACAAGCCAGTTTGTGTGCAAGCCAAGCACTCCAAGGATGCAACTGACGAAACATGTAAGACAGAGAGTTGGACTTTGGTCAAGTGGGCTAGCTACAACAAAAGAAAGTGAAGTGGCAGAAATAGTTAACATGGTAGAACAATTGACACAGCAAATATGGGAAAGGGTGCTATTGCAAACTAATTAACATAGCAAACATAATAAAAGATGTCATGGAAGAACAGTTAATACAGCAAATATAATAAAAGGTACCATGATAGAACAACTAATATGGCAAATATATAAAAGATTCTACGGCAAAACAAATAATACAAAAAATATAATGAAAGATTCCACGACAGAACAAATGATACAACAAATATAATTTCTAATGAGTAAGATTATATGTATTTGTAATCAAAGTTGTGGGTTAGACCTTTCTGCAGAATGTGAACAAAGAAGGAACTTGAACCCTAACTTGAACAACCTTGTCATAGGCTTCTGCCATCAAAGTTGTGCATTTTGGAGAATAGGTCTAAATGATTGTCGAACTATTTTTGGGATTCTGAAGAGTGGTTTTGCTAAGAGGGAGGGAAAAGATAATCTATTGATGCATGCCCCTACTTCTACCATGTTTTCTCTCATCTTTTTACCAATTACGTTCTTCTATTTTTCTAAATTCTTTCTTTCTCAGTCTTTTGCTATTGTCGTACTATGGGTTCTTCCTCTTTTTCCATCTATGGCTATTGCCCCTCTTTATAGTGGGCTGATTTCACAAGATTTCTCCCTTTACCCCTAGGACTTGTGGGCGCAATGCATGGAAGAGAGTATGCCTTGGCCGAATGGACTAGGGCGAAGAAAAGGTAATGGAGTCGCCACCTAGTTTTATTGCTTAAGAACCATGTATATAGCGCCCTTACATGGAAGGACTGATCTTACTACCAGAGTATGGGTTCGAAGTTTAGGTATGGTTTGGGAAGGTGCTAGGCACCCAAGACCGCCCGACTCGTGGGCTAGCTTCTACTCATTGTGCTTTACATCTTAATCTCATTAAAGGCATGTTCAATATTGCATCTTAAACTCACACACACTAGCATACATCGAAGCATACAACATGGCATTAATCATCCAAAAACCTTAACATACATCCATCCATCATGGCAATTCACATCAAGCCTAGCATACATCTATCATGCATATCATACTATTTCATCTAAGGTAGCAAGTATATCACAAGGTAGAAACATCAATCAAGGCATTAATCATCAAGTACATTTAATCATTCAAACCTCGCATCATGACATTCATCAATCAAGGAGATCAATCATCATATTCAAAGATGCATGTTCATGTGAATGTATGACTTACCTTACTTACCTCACCCCATCACAACACATATACATCAATGCATGGTCATGTCATATGCATGTTCATGGTAAAGCAATAAAATGAAAGGAAACCATAATCTAGCATGTGAAGGACAAACAAACACATAAACAGAGAAGCAAAGACTTATAAACATAAACCCAGACAAGGAAAAAGCATGTTAAATAAGAGAAACAAAGAAACATAAACATAAAATGGTTGAATTATGGTTTTTGGGCTTAAGTATGCGTACACATATTTAGGGCCTGTGTATGCAACCCAGCTATATGCATACACATACTTTGAGTATGCATACGCATGCAGAGAGCACACATATGCAAACACGCCAAGAACCCTAACCTAAAAACAGCAAGAACAAAGAAACAGAGTAGAAGCATAAAACAATTAAATTTTGCAACCTAACATGCTTAAGGGCAGAAAATCTATGTAAACCTAAACTAAGCAGACATATTATAACATAAACAAGAAAAACAAGGAAAATAGAAATATTAAAACAAGAAAAACAAGGAAATAAAAAAGAAATTTTTAGAACTTATAACTCAAAAATAAAAGCTCTTTAGTTTGATTTTGACCGTTTTCCACAGTCAAATCTATTCATAACTAAACAAAATTGATTAGTAAACTTCAAAACTAAAAGGTCAAGGCCAGAAAAGGTCCCAATAAATTTAAACAAAAAAAAAAAAATTGACTTGAGGATATTCTGTGAAAAAACTCTCTTTTTGATTCACTATTCCTAGTGAATCTTAAGTTTTCTCGTAAGATTTTTTTGTGTATTTTGAAAATGTACCATGTATTACTTTTTATATTGAGAAAATGGGGGATTTGGAATGACTCCTAGATGATGTGAGATTCATTCACTAAATTTCTTAATTTGTTACCTTGCCAACATAGTTCAACTCATTCCTACTTAGCATTAGATTAATATCTTTACATCTCAAAATGATGAGATAGCTCACTTTGCAACCAGATGTTCACTCACATTTTTTATTTCCTAGTTTGATGGCCCGCATAGTCATGTAAAGAACATCATTGCAAGTTATGATAGTGGTTAATTCAAATTGGGCTCTCAAGTATCTAATAATTGATGTAGAAAATTAGTGAATTTTTGGAATGGATAACGCCTTAAAATATATACTTATTATATATTTATGTGGGCATTATCTTCTTATTACTATGCTTAATTTTATAATTAAGCCAAGATTTGCATTAGTCTCTATTATTTATCTTTACATAATTTCTTGAATAAGATGCCATTCATTGTGTGAAATTTTCTACTTTTAAGAAATCATGTGAGAAAGATGAGTTTACAGGAATTTGTGAGAGATGGAGGCCAAACTAGAATTAAAGTGGAGCTAAAGGACTATGCTTAAATGTCTAAGGAAGTGCAGCTGGAGTGCTTGGACCATCTACCATGATTGGAAGCTTCAAATAAGGAAAGAAATCAAAGAGGCAGAATCTGAAAAGGAAAAATTTGATTTGAGCACTAATTAGTATTTTGGGCATATCTCTCTCCTCAAAAATCCAATTGACATAAGGCTAGATAGGTTGGAACTGTGACTTAAATATCTACAACCTTCCAATTTTGAGTTTTTTGAAATTCTCAATTTTTGAAGGCCGAAATTAACTCACAATTTACTGTTATAAACCTGGACGGAAATTAAAATAGTAAAAGTTTTATTTTCTTTGGACATTTTTTTACGTGAGGGTTTTGAAGGGAGATTGTGTAGAACGAATTTTTGGGAAAAACATTGTATTTTCCTTTCTCTAATGGCAGCCTAAACTCTTTGCTAGGGCTAGGAGTTATGTTTCTTCTACACGGTATTAATATTCAATGTGATTCATCTAGGATTTTATCAATAACATATTTGATTGTTCAATTAGATTTCTTTTGATGTATTAGTTCTTCCATGCTTTCAATAAGTTCAATCATGTTTTTCTTATTGTTTAGATGAATTTCTAATAGTTTCAAATAGAAATCAGGTTTTAAAGTGAATGGGTTCTTCTAAAAACTTTTCTAATCGCATTATTAATCTAGGTTATCATGCGTTCTTGAATTGTCTCAGTTTAATCGAATCATAAGTATTTAATTGTATAAGAACAATCGATTATGAAATATATAATTTCTTAGATCACAAAAAAATTCATATCGATATAAGGAAACACCCTTGATACCTTAGTATATACACTATTGATTTAAATAAGTTTTTATTATTATTCTTGTTAACAATCACCAAGCAAAAATATTTTTCTTCTTCACCCAAATTGTTATTTAATTATATTGTCTTTGAATTTACCCTACTCCTTGTGGTTCGACCTCAGTACTTCGAGAATTATATTGTTACGATCTCCTGTACTTGGGAGTGAGAAAGCAGGAATTCATATTTAAAAAAAAAAAAAAATGTAAAGTTAGTACTATTGTGATGTTTCTTTTTTTTGGGGGGATCTCAATGTAGGCCCCTTTTATGGATGTGCTTTTCCTGTTTCCTGTTAAATACACAATTTGGTAAAACTCAAGTTATTTTGTGGCCCTAATTTGTGGGAACTTTTGTGCCAAAATGTTGTTCAAATGCATTTATTTAACCTATTTGTTATTGAAAGTTCAATATGTGTCTAAAACACCCTTGAACGTTTAGACCCCAAATTATAAAATATCAATTCAAGCTTATAATCAAACAACTAATGTGCGAAACATAAACATAAGCCAATCACAGAATTAATAACTAATCTATGCCAAATATAAATGCATCCACAGCAGTAAATAAAAGGCAAAGATAAAGGGAAGGAAGATGCAAACACGCGGACAACACACGATGTGTTATCGAAGAGGAAACCGAAGTCCTCGACGTAAAACCTCTCCGCCGCCCTCGAAGCAGTCAAATAATCCACTAAAGAATGTAGTTGGGATACATAAACAGCAGAAGACCCTCCAAGCCTAATCTACCCAAGTACCTAAGCCCTCCAAGCTTCTTGCTCCAACGAGGTTACGCTGAACCTATTTCTTCTTTAACTTCCCAGATTCCGCTACTAGACCATAGCATCAACCAATGTATATTGGTTCCTTCCAAACTGCTTCCCTTAACACCAAATGAACCTTCTCACAGACGTGAGTGCAGTGAAAAAAGGATTTGGTCAATAACCTCTCAAGGGTATGAAAATTGAGAGGAAGAGACTAGAGGAATTTGTAGAGTCTTTAAGGTAAAGATTAAGGATGAGGCAATCTTGTTTTTCTCTAGGGTTTCTTTCACAAAATTCTCTCTGGAAGCTCTCTCAATTCAGTAGGTATAAGGGTCTATATATAGTGGTGTGTGTTTGGAATATGAAGAGACAGTTTTTGCCAAATAGGGTTGATTGGCGGCTTGACCTCACGGCTTGTCCAAGTCGCGATTTCAAGTCTTGACGTAACGGCCTGACTAGCTTGGGACTTTTGTCCTGTAGTGCGACAGCTGGCGCGACCCTTCAGCTCCCCTGTGTGCATCTCACGTGCCTGCATTTGGCGGCTTACCAGTCGCAAGTCAGCCGCGAGTCCTATCCGCGAAACTCTGCTTCTTGCATATACTTGAGATTTTCTTCACACTTTCTTCACACACTACCCTTACATGAATCTCACCTTAATATAGGGTTACTAAGTGCTAAATTACAAACAAATTGACATGGAATAAAGCTAACAAGATGGTTGATAAATTTCAACCTTATAATCTCCCCCATTTGGTTATTCCATGACAAAATCCTAAAACAAACTCTAGACTTAATGCGTGAGTTGGGAACAATTGGAAAACTCACTCACACCTAACTCTAGAATCTATGAAGCTTTAGAACTATAAGAACAAGTAACTCTTGAAACACAACAACACAATAAGTTCATTGTATGCAAAAAACTTATAATGCAAATGGAGCAAGTATAATGCAATCAAGCTTAATGGAGTAAAGCAATAAACCATGGCAAGACCAAAACGGCAATCACTATAACCAAGTGATCACAATGCTCATTTACACTTGGAATGAACATCCGGACATTCAAGTTGACAAATACAAGGCAAAATCACTTGAATGACCAACACTCAACCAATGCACAGTACATGAAGTATGTGCATCTAGGAAAAATCCTATACGAGCATAAGAGTGATAGTACTTAAAAAGGAATGCATAGCATTAGGTTAGAAGTTACAAATCCTATAAGCTTACAAAAGCAGTATGGGTACAAATCATAAACATAAACCTTAAAAACCTACAAAGGTAGCAAGTACAAATAGACATAAAATCATAAAATACTTCCCTTATCATGTCACTCCCCCTATCATGAATTGTAGGAGCTGTGATGAACTTGGAACATATATACCTGTAACATGAAACACTTGCACAAAACACATTAGACCCTCAAGGTAAAGCAAGTAATAGACAGACAAGTATAATGTAACAAGTAAATTGCGATCAAGTAAACATGATGTGAAACATGTGAACAACTTGACCAAACACCAAACACCAAAACAAGATTTTCTTATTAGCTCAATGTCTTCTCCCCCTTGGTATATGCATCTCCCTTATGGAATATCTCTCTCCCTACAAATGTGCACGAGAAATAGAATTTTTTCTCCTAAGAATGTGCACAAGGGTCATATAGAAATGACAAACACTCTCTGGTATACTCTCTAGAGTATACTCTCTCCCTTTTTGTCAAGAATAGACAAATGGTCAAGGAGAAACGAGGGCAAGAGATAAAGGTATGAACAATGATTATAATGCATGAGGGGTGTGAGATGAATGAGAAAATAAAGCTCAAACCTAAGACAAAGCAAAATGCTACAAAGCATAAGACAAATATGACATGCTAGGATGAAGAAACAATGTATGAACCAATCTATGACAAGGGTAGTAACGTGTGTGCAAGAGGTGGCAAAGTGCAATGCATAACTAATGCATGGAAAATGCACATGTAGGGTAAGGTGTGTTAAATACACAGCCAATGAACCAAACATGTTCCTAATGAGAAAATATGAGAAACTCCAAAGTTTTCATCGAAGTCCAAACAAGCGAGAAAATGCCTAAGAGACATTTTATCAAACACCTAGCATGCACACTATAAACAACAATGTGAAACAATGCATGAACATCATGAAAACCACCCTTAATACATGCTCTTTCTGCCACAAGGGGCCAACAACCAAAGCAAATCAACAAAAGAAACCAATCCCGTACAAAAATTTTGAGAAAAAAAATTAAGTTTTCCCAACCCTTATGATGAAAATCCCAACCAAGAGCATAACACTCTCCAAAACATAATCAAAGGATCCAAAACAATGGAAAGAGTTTAAAATTACCTTAGAGATGTTAATGGAATGAAAAACCATTCAAATTGATTGGGTTTTGATATAAAAATATTGAAAGAGAGGTTTAAGAGAGAATGGGAGAGGTTTAAAACAAGTTTCCCATGAAAAAACTCTTTAAAAAGCTGATTTTGGGCATTTAGCAACTGGGCGAGTCGCGAACGAGTCGCCAGTAAGCCATGAACCCATTTTGTGTGAACTCATGACTGGGCAACTCGCCAAAACGAGTCACCAAAACTCGCAGCTTGGTTTGGCTAGTTGCAAGTCACCAAAATGAGTGGCCAAAAATTCTGACACTTGTTTTTCAACCTAGAACATGTTTAAACACTGAAAAACAATGTAAGCACTAAACATGAGCAAAAAGAGTGATAAAAATCACTTCCAAAAACATATAAAATGATCAAAAATCTTTTTCAATTGATCCATATAAAGTTGAGTACACATACATCACATTTAAACAAGTACAATTAAACAAATGAATAAGGCATTCATTGAACATTAGGCATGTGTGTTGTGTGTGTGTATCAAGTGTGGAATAGTTCATAATCTAGAGTGAAATTTCAATGATCAATTCAATCAAGTCATACACAACTAATACTAAGTCAAGTGGTTTATCTCAATTATAGAAATGAACATATATAATCTTCCACAAAAAAATAATTACATATCTTTGAAGCTTTTCATTTGGCTTCTTTACAATTCATAATATTTGATAATTTTGAATCAATACATCTCATTTTGAGATTGATGCCTAAAATTTTTGATATTTCAATTTGATGAACAAGCTTTTGGCTTTTTGGGGCATCATACATTTTATTTTGGTCGCTTTCCCTTTTTCCTAGTCAAATACTAGTATGTGCGACAAGTTTTTGCAGCTCAATATCTCTTTTCATTAGGAGATTTACATTTGGTAAGCTCTTTAAGCAAAAACAACAAAATAAAGAGTGGGAAGATATATAGGCACAAGTCTATGCATGTCTCAAAAGTCTACAAGACTATTGACTAATCATTCATGACAAGCTTGAAGATCGATTTACAAAAATCACACAAAGATGTCAAGATTTTTCCCACAAAGATATAAGTGCATAAAGAACAAACTAAGCTTGTAAATGCATAAAGTCATTTGTACGAAGGTACAAGGCAAAACTCACATGTGATATGTGCTCAAATATATACGGTCAAACTTTTTGAATTTTTACTCACACAAAACTAAAACATTAAAGTAAGATCAAAACAAAAGCAATGCATACAAATAAATGCAAAATGCACAAATGCATAAAGATATGAAGCATCTAATGCATGAGGGGTCCTACAAAGATCGAAAGAATTAGATCAAGGACCAAAAGAGTAAAAGCTCAACCATAGAAACCCTTCCTCATCTAAACGGAACTATTGTTTGGAATGAGTGTCTCAAGAGAAGTAAGACGAGGGTTGGAAGAATGAGAACCAGAGATGCACATAGTCAAGGAGTAAAGAGCATTAAACATTTTCTTTAATAACATGCTATTTTCACTCAAATCTGCTTTACTCTTTTTAGCACAACTTCCAAAAAGTTCAAGTTTCTCTTTTCTTTTGTTTCTTTTAAAAACATGAAACTTAGAGTATTGAGGTCTTTGATGACCAAAAGCACCATAATGGTAACAAATAATGTGTTTAGGTCCACTAGGCTTTTCAGGAAGGGATCTAGCAACAAGGTTTTGTTCTCTCTTCAACTTATAAGATTGAGGTCTTATGTGACCGATCACACCGCAATGGTGGCAAGTTGGAACAAACTTAGATCCCTTCAAAACCTTAGGTTGAGACCTAAACAGAGGCTTTGACTTAACAACCTTTCTCTCCACCTTTTGGTTTCTTTTATGTGAAGGAATGTACACCGATTTGTCCTTTGAGGTAGAACACACAATAGGCACAAAATCAGGTACCACAACATGATTGTAACAAATATTTTCACCCTTTTTAACAGTAGGTTCAGCAATCAAACACTTGTCATGCATCTTAAGAGATTCATTTTCAGATTTAAGATCATCAACAAGTTTGTTAGACAAAACAAGTTTAGCATCCAACTCCATATTTAAACATTCAAACTCTTTCATCTTTTCAAGAGAATTTTCAGCAAGCTTCTTATATTTTTCAACCAATCTATTGGATTCTTTGAGCTTAGCAATCAAATCATTCTTTTCATAAATGAACTTGCTTAAATTCTTTTGAAACTTCTTAGCTCCTTTCTTCAAGAGTTTATCAACAACATCAATAGATTCAAGTAACATGTCATCACAATTATGAGGATTAACACTCATAGAGGCATTTTCACAAACATATGACATGTTACAATCAACAACATCCATAGAAGCATACAAAGCATTATCCATGGCAAAACACACAAGGGGTCAAGGATCACACTTAGGTATTAAAACCACAACAAGTGTACTTGCTCTGATACCAATTGAAAGTTCAATATGTGTCTAAAACATCCTTGAACGTTTAGACCCCAAATTATAAAATATCAATTTAAGCTTATAATCAAACAATTAATGTGCGGAACATAAACATAAGCCAATCATAGAATTGATAACTAATCTATGCCAAATATAAACATCCACAGCAGTAAATATAAGACAAAGATAAAGGGAAGGAAGATGCAAACACACGGACAACACACGATGTGTTATCGAAGAGGAAACTGAAGAATGTAGTTGGGATACATGAACAGCAGAAGACCCTCCAAGCCTAATCTACCTAAGTACTTAAGCCCTCTAAGCTTCTTGCTCCAACGAGATTACGTTGATTCCGTTACTAGACTATAGCATCAACCAATGTATATTGGTTCCTTCCAAACTACTTCCCTTAGCACCAAATGAACCTTCTCACAAATGTGGGTGTGGTGAGAAAAGGATTTGGTCAATAACTTGTCAAGGGTATGACAATGGAAAGGAAGAGAGTAGAGGAATTTGTAGAGTCTCTAAGGTAAAGATTGGGAATGAGGCAATCTTGTTTTTCTCTAGGGTTTCTCTCACAAAATTCTCTTTGGAAGCTCTCTCAATTTAGTGGGTATAAGGTCTATATATACTGGTGTGCATTTGGAATACGAAGAGACAATTTTTGCCAAACAGGACTGATTGGCGGCTTAACCTCACAGCTTGTCCAAGTCACGATTTCAAGTTGCGAAGTAATGGCCTGGTCAGCCTGGGACTTTTGTCCTGTAGTGCAACAGCTGGCACGACCCTTCAGCTCCCCTGTGTGCATCTCACGTGCCTGCATTTAGCGGCTTGCTAGTCGCGAGTCAATCGCGAAACTCTGCTTCTTGCACATACTTGAGCTTTTCTTCACACTCTTTTCACACACTACCCTTACATGAATCCTACTTAAATACAGGATTACTAAGTGCTAAATTACAAGCAAATTAGCATGGAATAAAGCCAACAAGATGGTTGATAAATTTCAACCTTGCAGTTATCAATTGTTAATCTTTGATTGCTTGTTGGGAAGTAGAGAATGGATACAAAAATCTTAGTACATTAGGATTTTCAAAACACTTTTCTTACCCTATATTTTTTGGTGAAAAAGGGAATACAGAGATTTTAGAAAATGTGACTTTTTTGCCAGCCTTGTTGAGTTCAATAACTTTTATAGGTTTGATCATTTGGTGCATCTTCTAAATAACATTCAAAAGGACAATACATCTATACATATTACATGTAAACACTACACATGCCCTCTCTGTCACTACATCTTTTTCTTTATGTGACTGTAAGCTATGGATATAAACATATCTCAAACGTCACAATCCACATTTTTCTGATCTTTGGAAATATAAACATCGTAATCATTTATGTTTCCAGGGGCCATATTGCATTTTTCTGATCTTTATGATGAGATTGCTATTTCAGCTTCAGTTTCTCATTGAAATAATTTTATTGTCATTAGGCGTTGATTTTCTCTCTGGAGATTTGGGTCTGATGCTTCAAACTGCACTTCAAATTAGCTTGGCATTGAACGAAAAGTTACCATAACCAGCAATACAACGACCATTGTTGCTGACCCTACTACCAAAGCTGAAATACAAGCAAGAATTTTGCAAATCAAGAAGGATCTGGCTAAAATAGATAATGCATCCTTGTCAAGAAAGCTGTCTGAAAGAATTGCTAAATTCTCTGGCGGTGTGGCTATGATTAAGGTTTGCAATTTAAAAAAAGTCCTATTTCTTAATGATTGTTAATGAAATCTTGTATAACAGCTTTCTTCATCCTGGATGCTAGCTTCAATCAATATCTATCTTGTCAAAAGTAAACAAGGCTTTTCCAGTCACAGAGAGAGAGAGAGAGAGAGAGAGAGAGAGAGAGAGAGAGAGAGAGAGAGAGAGAGAGAGAGAAGAAAAGAAAAGAAAAAGTGAACAAGGATTCATCTTTGGTTTTTTATGTAAATTTTGAAACTAAAAGTTTTTTGGTGATTATGACTGATATTCAAAACCTTTGGTCATAATTGTTTTACCTTTTCTTTTATTTATTTTTCTTTTATTTTAGGTGGGAGCACACACTGAGGTGGAGCATGTAGATCGGAAACTCAGAATTGAAGATGCAAAAATGCCACATTTGCTGCCATGGATGAAGGAATAGTCCCTGGTGTTGGTGCTACATAGAATTTGTTGGAAGATCTATATGAGCAGAGTGGTGCAGATATTGTGGCAAAGGTGTTGTGTCCTCCTTCCTCCCCTTCTCTCTGTGTCTGATTTTTCCTTTGTTTATAGTTAGAGTGAGATCAGTGTTAATCAAATAATGAGGTATACTCGAGTGCAAAGGCCTCTAAAGCAATGTTTTGAATTCTGTTCTGGAGACCATTCTAGATTGACAATTGGAATAGAATATTCTAGTACCGATGTGTTTCAATGCACTATTTTGTGATTACACACCGGATATATATACACACACATGTACATAATTTATATATTTATAACTTCAAATTTCATTATATCTAATTAACCAAAACAAAATTTAAAATATGATATAGGAATAAAATAGGTCAAATGATGACTTTTGTGCTTCAAAGGTTTGAAAAAATCCTACACAATCCGGAATATCTCGGAATAGGCTGGAATTTAGAGATCGTAATAATTGGAATTTGCCCGGTACGTTGGAATAGTCCAGAACAACCCGGAATTTAGACCAAAACAGAACAAGGGGTTTTGTGCACTGGATTAAGGACCAAAACAGAATATTCCAACTGGAATGGAACGAAATTTAAAACATTGCTCCGAAACCTTGCACCTTATAGAAGTAAAACGCATTATGTAAAAATTAATATTGTAAATTTTAAAAATCAAACAATATGGCTATCAATTGAAATGCTAATCATATAATTTTTTTTTTATAAGAGCTAGTTATATAAAAATTAAACCTAGCATTTTATACAATGTCTTATAAAATTCAAACAAAGCTGTAGAAGTTATCAGTTATCGCTAAACAAATATTAAAAATACTATTTTTTTCACAACCAAGCACATTTTCACAGCATCCAAACCTCTTCAGATGAAACAAAATTCATCAAGGGTTTCCCAAAAATGCTTTTATAAAAAACAATTAGTTGCCCAGTCCACCAAAAAAGAAAAATACTAATAACAATAATAATTAGTTAAAAACAGGGTGGAGTGGGTTTTGGGAGAGAGGATGTTGTCTGTCCAAAATAAAGGGAGTGGGGATGGGATTCAAGAGAGATGAAACCAACCCACACCAAAAAAAACCAAACAAAGCCTGATGCTGGGAGCACAACCAAATTACTATGGAATTTATTGGATTAATTTAGACTTTCCTTTATCTCATCTCTAGGCTCTAGTTTAGAGTTTTATGGGACATGATCTTTTATTCCTAAACCTTTGTAAAATGGCTACAGGTGATTTTTTTTTAAGCTAATTACTTTTTAATAAAATTTTCTCTATATTTTTAAATTACTATGGAATTTTTTTTTTAAATCCTTGCATTATTGTAATTGCATCAAATCATCAACAATAATATAAGAGATGCCTTAAGAATGTTAGGCTCATTGATTATTTTATTTAGATTCTGAACCAGTAAACCCTTAAATCTACGATGTATATGCAATCAGATTTTCCTCATTTGTTATAACAGACAAGACCCCATATCACCATACTGATATTTTTTTTTGGTAGGAGTAATCAATTAAAATGTTTTTAAAGATGGCTAGTGCCATGATACATAAATTGGATATGGCCTAGAACAGAGATTGCCTGATAAAATTGTCAGAACAAGTGTTTAATCCTAATGATTGGTCTGCATGTGTCAACAACAAACTGGCAATGGTTATTCTACCAGCAATTGGTAAGAAATAGTAAGCCTATTTGCTATTGTGAATGACTATGAGTGAAAGATCCTGTCCCTCATTTGAGGCCTCCCCTTTTCTTAAATTGTTTCTTAGTTCAGAATTCAATCAGGTAATGTTAAATTTAGATTATTATGCTTTAAATTTGAAATTGTCAATTTTCATTTTTCAGCTTTTGGTTTTTAAAAATCTTTTAAGACCTTATTTGTGGACATGTATTGCTTTGATCATAGAAACTATTGCGAATGTTGAATTGCAGGCTCACCTTGCACCTGCAGAATCAATTGTGTCTAAGGCAGGTGTCGATGGAGAAATTGTTGTAGAGAAGACTAGAACTTGTAATTGGCAAACTGGATACAATGCAATGACAATCAGATACAAAGGTCTTTTCAGTCTGGAGTTGCAGATCCTTGTTGGGTTTCAAGGTGTGCACTTCAAACTGCAGTGTCAATTGCTGGTGTAGTTCTAAATTCTAACCACTCAAGCGGTGCTGGTGGAAAAAATAAAGAAGCCTAAGCCAGCTATCCATCAAGTTCTAGGCATAGCTCCTTAAAGAAAAGATGGGAAGAGATTGGTTGGAAAGCCAGTTGAAAGCCGAGAAGGGCCTGTATGTGTCACATTGGTATGAAACAAACAATTTGAATTTTCTTGGTTTAGACTTAAGATGATAATTAAAGAATCTTCAGAAACTGTAGAGAGGCTGAACAAGTCAGTTTACAATTTGACTTTTGGATTGCGAGAGTATTAAAAGCCATACATAAAGAAAGGGATTTCATATCCAGTACAGTCAGCATATTAGTCTCTGTAATTTCATTCAACATGTAAGATTCCTTTTTTTTTTTTTTTTCAATTTTGTTTTTGGGTACTCTGTTTTTGGACTTTAGAGATATATTAGCCCATTAACATAGGCCCAAGCCTAATTCTACTTTGTGTGCAAGCCAAGTCTCCTACTTATACTAGAAGTCTATTAGTCTAGGGTTTAGTCTACTATATATACATATGTTATGATTCATTGTAATACAGGATTTGTACTACACTATAATATATTATTGATGTAGCCCTTTAGGATTTCCTCTGTGGATGTAGGCCGTTAGGCTGAACCACGTAACCCTCGTGTGTTATTGTGTTCTATACTTTATGCTTTCGCTTCTGCATCCATACTAGCATATTCAACATGGTGTATCAATGTTAATATTTAACATGGTATCAGAGCCATTGCTATAATTTTCTTGTGTCTTGCAGTCTTGTTTTGTCGGTATTTTCCGCTACCTCAACTTTTGTGGTCAGTAAACCCTTTCAGTGCCCTCTCCTGACTGCTCCCCGCTGTTAGAGGTCCTCAGGGTTGAATCTCCACCACCAGAAGCTACTCCTCCACCGCCAAAACCACTGCCATCATCGGATCTGTCACCTCCGACCTCCGATTAGGACATAAGATATATCACTGTGTAGTTATTCAGTTGATCTACACATCGCCGCTAGAAACATCCACATCTGACCATCCACACGCCGCCACGCGCCAGTCAACGTTTCGATCAACACATCCATGTGCTCCACGTGCCACTAGGGCTGCTCCAATCTTGTTTCTGTCGACACCATCAGAATCATCCTTCTCCGATCTGCCTCTTCGGGGAAGAATCACCTTCATAAGTTGAACCACGTAACCTTCGTGTGTTATTGTGTTCTATACTTTATGCTTTCACTTCCGCATCCATACTAGCATATTCAACATGGTGTATCAATGCTAATATTTAACATGGTATTAGAGCCACCTTTTTATGGCCATGATTTTCTGTCCTTGCGGTATATTTAAGAGCAATCTTTGTCTTCCTCGGTGTTTTTTTTTTTTCACTGCATTCATCTTTTTTGGCTTCCTACTGCTGCCGTCAAAACTTTTGGGTATAGTCATGCCACCGTTAGAAGTTGCATCAACACTGCAAGACCATTGTCTTACCGTCACAAAGCCAAATTTCATTCAAGGGACCTTCTAAATTTTATAAAATCTCAAGATTTCATTAAACTTCCATCTTGAGGTTTGAGAGGCGGTGTTAGAGATATATTAGCCCATTAACATAGGCCCAAGCCTAATTCTACTTTGTGTGCAAGCCAAGTCTCCTACTTGTACTAGAAGTCTATTAGTCTAGGGTTTAGTCTACTATATATACACATGTTATGATTCATTGTAACACAAGATTTGTACTACACTATAATATATTATTGATGTAGCCCTTTAGGGTTTCCTCTACGGATGTAAGCCGTTAGGCTGAACCACGTATAACTCTCGTGTGTTATTGTGTTCTATATTTTATGCTTTCACTTCCGCATTCATACTAGCATATTCAATATGGTGTATCAATGTTAATATTTAACAGTATTATACTGCAATAATAGTGATGAGGGTATCTTAAAGAAATTTCTTTATTCTTCTTCCTTCATCTTTTGTTCAGATATCTCCAAAACCTGTTTCTGATTCTGTTCATATGTATGTTCCAACTTTGCTATAGAAGTTATCACTAAGAACATTGCACAACTGGTATACTAGGTATTGTTACAGATGTGGCAATAAAATTATGGAATTAAAGCAATATACTTCCTCCTTGATAAACCCAAATTTCTGCCAACGTTGCAACATCATCCAGAATATTGCTTCTGTGTATGCACAACATACAACTGATGATTTTAGGGTTTCCTTCGTGGATGTAAGCCGTTAGGCTGAACCACGTATAACTCTCGTGTGTTATTGTGTTCTATATTTTATGCTTTCACTTCCGCATTCATACTAGCATATTCAACATGGTGTATCAATGTTAATATTTAACAATATTATACTGCAATAATAGTGATGAGGGTATCTTAAAGAAATTTCTTTATTCTTCTTCCTTGATCTTTTGTTTAGATATCTCCAAAACCTGTTTCTGATTCTGTCCATATGTATGTTCCAACTTTGCTGTAGAAGTTATCACTAAGAACATTGCACAACTGGTATACTAGGTATTGTTACAGATGTGGCAATAAAATTATGGAATTAAAGCAATATACTTCCTCCTTGAGAAACCCAAATTCCTGCCAATGTTGCAACATCATCCAGAATATTGCTTCTATGTATGCACAACATACAACTGATGATTTTAGGGTTTCCTCCGTGGATGTAAGCCATTAGGCTGAACCACGTATAACTCTCGTGTGTTATTGTGTTCTATATTTTATGCTTTCACTTCCGCATTCATACTAGCATATTCAACATGGTGTATCAATGTTAATATTTAACAATATTATACTGCAATAATAGTGATGAGGGTATGTTAAAGAAATTTCTTTATTCTTCTTCCTTGATCTTTTGTTCAGATATCTCCAAAACCTGTTTCTGATTCTGTCCATATGTATGTTCCAACTTTGCTATAGAAGTTATCACTAAGAACATTGCACAACTGGTATACTAGGTATTGTTATAGATGTGGCAATAAAATTATGGAATTAAAGCAATATACTTCCTCCTTGATAAACCCAAATTTCTGCCAATGTTGCAACATCATCCAGAATATTGCTTATGTGTATACACAACATACAATTGATGATTTTAGGGTTTCCTCCGTGGATGTAAGCCGTTAGGCTGAACCACGTATAACTCTCGTGTGTTATTGTGTTCTATATTTTATGCTTTCACTTCTGCATTCATACTAGCATATTCAACATGGTGTATCAATGTTAATATTTAACAGTATTATACTGCAATAATAGTGATGAGGGTATCTTAAAGAAATTTCTTTATTCTTCTTCCTTGATCTTTTGTTCAGATATCTCCAAAACCTGTTTCTGATTCTGTCCATATGTATGTTCCAACTTTGCTGTAGAAGTTATCACTAAGAACATTGCACAACTGGTATACTAGGTATTGTTACAGATATGGCAATAAAATTATGGAATTAAAGCAATATACTTCCTCCTTGATAAACCCAAATTTTTGCCAATGTTGCAACATCATCCAGAATATTGCTTTTGTGTATGCATAACATACAACTGATGATTTTAAGGTTTCCTCTGTGGACGTAAGCTGTTAGGCTGAACCACGTATAACTCTCGTGTGTTATTGTGTTCTATATTTTATGCTTTCACTTCGGCATTCATACTAGCATATTCAATATGGTGTATCAATGTTAATATTTAACAGTATTATACTGCAATAATAGTGATGAGGGTATCTTAAAGAAATTTCTTTATTCTTTTTCCTTGATCTTTTTTTCAGATATCTCCAAAACTTGTTTCTGATTCTGTCCATATGTATGTTCCAACTTTGCTGTAGAAGTTATCACTAAGAACATTGCACAACTGGTATACTAGGTATTGTTACAGATGTGGTAATAAAATTATGGAATTAAAGCAATATACTTCCTCCTTGATAAACCCAAATTTCTGCCAATGTTGCAACATCATCCAGAATATTGCTTCTGTGTATGCACAACATACAAGTGATTTTATGCCAAGTTTGATGATTTGAGTGTTATTCCAGATTGGTAATTCTGTCAAAATGAAGTTTTAAGTGAATTCTTACACAATCTCACAACCAAGAGGGTGTAATCAATCATGCATTTTAATGCTTTGCTTGCATCTTATTTCATTTTTCGAAATAAATAAGCTAAGTAAAGACTTGTCTTTCACAGCATTATTTCATGAAGTACAATCTACCGCTAATCTATATCATATATTATTATTATTATATAATAAAAGTTGGGTTTAGAAGCCGTGGTTGCGCTAAATGGCTACACTAAATTGTAGAAATTTTTTATTTTAGAATTTGAAAAAAATAAATATAATTTTTTGTACTTATCATCTTCTCATATAATTTCTAAATTGATAAAAATCTTAATTTGTTAACAATTCAAACTCTTTAACTAATCTTTTTATTATTATAATTTATAAGTTGATAAAAAATTTTAATTTGATTACAATTCAAACTCTTTATCTAATCCTTTTTTTATTTAAATTATATTACTACATGTAAAAAAAGAAGAAATTGAGCTTAGAAATCGTGGCTGCACTAAGTGGTTGCACTAAATTGCAGAAATTTTTTTGACTATTTTTTTTTTTTAGATAATTATTATTCATACAGATTTACCAAAAATGTTTTTGGATAAAGTTAAAAAAAAAATTGTAAATAAGGTAATAAGTATTTAAGTTTAAAGTAAACACCTTCTCTTTCTTCTCCAAAAAAAAAAAAAAAAAGTATCTATAAATAATAATCGTTTGTTCTTCTAAAAAAAGATTTTTTTTTTTTTTTTTTTTTAAGAAAAGTTTCATTTTTTCCATAAAAAAATGTTTTCTTTTTTCTTCCTATTCATATGACATTTTTTTTTTTGTTATTCCAGTTTTTATGGGATTAGAAATCTTAATTCCAATTGGATTTAAATTCTATATCAAATGAAACTCTGTATATATATATATATATATATATATATCCTTTTTGAAATGAAGTTTATTCCAATATGTGAATGCCTAAATCTCATGATAGGTCTGCATTCTTTCTTTATTATTATTGTGGGGGGGGGGGGGGGAAGGGGAAGCCCAACCTTACGTAGTGGGCCTAGAGCCCTATTTGAAGATTACTATGTGTCCGAAGAGAAGGAACCGGTTGAGATGGAGTCCATCTAGAAGAAAGATACCTAGAAACGAAGGAGGAGTACAATCCAAAGAGGTCACCATTGGTTCGAAGAGGTCTTACTCCTCGGATACGAATAGTCTTGATCAATCAAACGTGTGGAAGGTCCGAATGATCTTCCTAGCAACTCCAATGATAAAGATAAGCTCTGGGTATATTTGGAGACAATAAGAATGAAGAAATATCTAAAGGAAAAGCTACTACTACCGTATTAAATGCACTGCAGCAACTTTTCTGGCCGCATTTATATGGAGAAGACCCCTGAACAGTGTAACCTCAGCTACTGCCACTCACAAAGAACTAAAGAAGATACATGACATGACATATACTCAAGTAGGTATACAGATGAAGAACAAGTGGACGATGAGGATGATAGGGAAGGATGCTATATAAAAAAGAAGGGCTCCTGATAAAAAAAAAAAAAAAAAAAGGAGGGAGGAAAGACGATAAAGAAGAAAGAAAGGTTTTACTGTAACTCTAAGAACTATAATCACTATTCAATTTATCATAAACCTCTTCGGACTTCAATTCATTTCGTCTTTACGTATATCTTTATGCTGGTTTATACTTGGAGGTTGTAATCAACCGTTATTAATTCCATAATCAACCTAGCTCTATCATCCATGTTTTACAAATTTATTGTTTTGGGCTTGGGCCACAAATCCTAACCCTACAATTGGCGCCGTCTATGGGAAGAGCTTAAGCGAGAGTGGAAACAACAATTGATAATGGCTGAACTAAGGCAACAACCAGCAGAATCTAGGGCGTCCCAACATATAGACCATTTTCTTCATTTGGAGCAGAGACAAGATCGTGAAGGCAGCGTGCATACTACGTACCCTGAGCGAAGTCAACCGTATGGAGGAAGTCACGTGTCTCATGTAGAGAAGAACAACAACATGCAACTGGAGATTGAGAGGCTAAAGAGGGAGTTGCGCCAAGTAAAGAGAAAACGGATTTCTTCGCATTTTGATGAGGATTGGGGTGATGAGCAAGATGTTACTTATGAGCAGAGATCTCAGACACCAATCAATGAATCCTTTTCCTACAAAGAGAAGCACTGTCGCAAGATGCAACCTTGAAGCCCATCACGTGGAGGTGTAGGGAACGATGCTATGAGCAAAGCCTTGAATCAAATCTCTAGGTCACCCTTCACGCACAGGATCGAAGGAGCGAGACTTCCTCAGTGTTTTAACCAGCTAACATTAACCATTTATAATGGTAAAACGGACCCTGTGAAGCATGTGAGCCACTTTAATCAAAGGATGGCTGTCTACTCCAGAGATGAAACTCTGATATGTAAGGTCTTCCCCTTCAGTCTTGGACTGATTGCAATGAGGTGGTTCGATAGCCTGAAAGCAGACTCCATCAATTCCTTTAAAGAGCTTACTCAAGCATTTGGTTCACGTTTTGTCACATGTCGAAGAGTGGCCAGACCTTTGTCTTCTCTACTATCCTTAAGCATGCAGAAGGGTGAAACCCTGAAGGCGTATTTGGATAGGTACTGAGAGATGTTTAATGATATGGAAGGCAACTTTGATGCAATGGCCCTCGACACATTCAAGTTCAGCCTCCCTACTGACCATGGTCTAAGGACGTCCTTGTCTGGTAAACCCATTACTAATTGCGTTACCTCATGGACCGTATTGAAAAATATAAAAGAGTTGAAGAAGATCAACAACAATGGAAGGGTAAGGACAAGGTTATCCCCCAAGAGAGGAGGAATTTCAGGTCGGACCGTTACAATAACAACAAACCACAGAGAGATTTCGCTAGGCAGTCAGGATCAACAAATCTTCAAGCAGTTAACATTGTATTCAAAGAACCAGTGCACCAGGTTTTGGAAAAAATTAAGAATGAACCATTCTTCAAGTGGCCAAACAAGATGGTTGGGAACCTTGAAAGGCGTAACCATAATCTTTATTTCCAATACTACCAAGATCATGGGCATACCACAGAAGATTGCAGAAATCTGTGGGATCATTTGGACCAACTGGTCCGCGAAGGTAAATTAAGACACCTCTTACATCATTCCAACGGCCGAGGAGGTTAGATGAATTCTGAGCCCCAGAGGAATGATTCTTCGAAGCCTCCATTGGGAACTATCAACGTCATCTTCATCGCATCGGGAAGAACAGGAGTCTGGTCGTCCAAGGTTATGTCGGTAGCTCAGTTACCGACAGGAGACTTTAGCCAAGATTCAAAGAGAGCTAGACCGTATATCCAATCGGTTTTAGGATTTTCGGACGAAGACAAGATTGGAGCCATCCAACCCCATGATGACGCTCTGTTAGTCACCCCCAGAATTAGAGGATATGATGTGAAAAGGGCAATGATGGACCAGGGTAGTGCGGTGGAGATAATGTACCCTGACCTCTACAGGGGGCTAAACCTAAAACCCGATGACTTAACACCATACAGTTCTCCCCTAGTTAGCTTCGAAGGAAGAATCGTCAACCCGAAAGGCCAAATACGATTACCTGTACAGACTGGCTCGGAAGTAGTGGAGGTGGATTTCATTGTTGTAGATGTGTATTCCCCTTATACGGCAATTGTAGCTAGACCTTGGCTACATACGCTAGGGGCTGCTTCCTTTATTTTGCATCAAAAAGTTAAATATCCATCCGAAGGGCAAGTTTGTGAAATTTGGGGAGATCAATCCTCTGCCAGACAATGCTTGGTGGCTGCCATCCAGCACAAACCCGAAATTAAGTCCTCGGCCAGGGCCGACAGAGATTTATAGCAGTTAAAAAGTCGGGTATCGCCAGGCAAAGATCTAGATGAAGGCGTTAGATGTGAGGATTTAATAAAAGTTCTAATTAGAAACAATCTCAAAAGGTTCTTTCAAGTCGGATCTCAGATGCCTTTACTAGAAAAGAAAGAGCTAATAGAGTTCCTTAAGAGAAATTTTGAAGTATTTACCTAGAATGCTTACGAAGTCCCAAGAGTGGATCCAGAATTCATTTGCCACCATCTGAAAGTCAACCTACTAATTATCCCCAAGAAGCAGCCTCCTCGGTGCCCATTTAAGGAACATGCAGCTGCAGTGAAAGAAGAGGTAATGAAGCTCAAACAACCTGGAGTTATTAAAGAAGTTTTTTACCCTGAGTGGTTAGTAAATACTGTGGTGGTGAAGAAGAGCAGGAAATGGCGAGTCTGTGTAGATTTCACCGACTTAAATAAGTCTTATCCTAAGGACCCATTTCCTATGCCGAAAATTGATCAGCTAGTAGATGCTACTGTCGGCCATCCTCGGATGAGTTTCTTGGATGCTTTCCAAAACTACCACCAAATACCATTAGCCCCGGATGACTAGGAGAAGACTGCTTTTGTTACCCCTATTGGTAACTACCATTATAAAGTGATGTCATTTGGTCTGAAAAATGCAGGCTCTACTTACCAAAGAATGATGATGAGGATGTTTGAGTTACAGCTGGGCAAAAGTATCGAAGTTTATATAAATGACATGGTGGTGAAAAGTAAAGTCGTTTCTGAGCAAGTGAAGGACCTTGACAACACTTTTGAAGTCCTAAGAAGGCACAAGCTACATCTGAACGCTTCCAAATGCTCATTCGATGTAGGGTAAAGCAAGTTCTTGGGGTACATGGTGACACACAGGGGAATTGAGGTTAACTCCGATTAGATAAAGGCTATCCAAAATCTACAGTCTCCTTGGAATTCGAAAAAGGTTCAAAAATTGATAGGAATGACAGCTGTCCTAAATCGATTCATCTCCCGGTCATCAGATAGGTGTAAACCTTTCTTCTCACTGATCAACAAGTGGAAAGGGTTTGAATGGATTGAAGAATGTGCTTCGGCCTTTCAACAACTCAAAGACTACTTGGCTTAGCCACCAATTATGTCCAGTCCTGAACCAGATGAGGTCCTATTTGCCTACATTGCTGTGGTTCCCTATGCCGTAAGTTTGTACTGATATGAGTGGACCAAGGCATGTAAAGGCCAATTTACTATGTGAGTAAGTCGTTACATGAGGCCGAGATTAGGTATTTGCCGCTGGAGAAAGCCATCTTTGTAGTAGTACTCGATACACGAAAGTTGCCTCATTACTTCTAAGCACATACGGTCATCGTGCTTACACAACTCCCGCTTAAAACCATATTTCGAAGTGCTGACTACACGGGAAGAATAGCTAAGTGGGGCACTATCTTGGGGGTTTTCGATATCAAATACATGCCTCGCACTTCAGTCAAGGGCCAGATCCTTGCAGATCTGGTGGTCGAGTTCACAGAACCTAGTTTAGAAGAAGTAACGACAGAGAAGGACATGGATGAAAAATCAGTTGGCATAATTTCTCAACAAGGCCCCTCCTATTGGGAAGTGTACATGGATGGCGTAATGAACCAGAAAGGTTCTGGAGTAGGGCTAGTGTTGATATCCCCCAAAAGAATCATCATTGAAAAATCGTTAAGGCTAGATTTCTTGGCAACAAATAATGAGGCGAGGTACGAAGCCTTACTGATAGGAATGGCTAGGGTCCAAAGAATGGGAGGAAAGGCAGTGAAGTTGTTCTCGGACTCAAGATTAGTCATGGGTCAAGTACAAGGTGAGTTTGAGGTGAAAGATGAGAGAATGCAAGGATACTTGAGTTGAGTTAAATGTCTACAATCGAAATTTGAATTTTTCAGTTTGCTGAACATCCCCAGAAGTGGTAACGCACATGCTGACTCTCTGGCTACACTCACTACCTCTTCGGCCCAAAATTTGCCGAAAGTTATCCTCGTCGAGGACTTGCATGGGCTTACCGAGGCAAGAAGAGATGTAGTCCAAGTTCACCAAGTCAGGACCGGGCTCTGCTGGATGGATCTTATAATTATTCTTGAAAGAAGATATATTGCCTGAAGAAAAGGGGGAAGCTGACAAAATTCAGAGGAAGGCGACTAGATTCTGGCTATCTAAGGACTAGAAACTATATAAACACTTCTATTCAAGACCGTACCTATTATGCATACATCCTGAAGCCGCTGAGTTGCTACTAGAGGAATTGCATGAAGGAATCTGTGGAAGTCACATTGGAGGTAGGTCTTTAGCTCACCGAGCCATTACTCAAGGTTATTGGTGACCAAACATGCAAAAAGAAGCCTATGAATATGTTAAGAAATGCGATCAATGTCAACGATTTGCACCGAACATACACCAATCAGGTGGAGCCCTCAACCCACTATCTAGTCCATGGCCACTTGCTCAATGGGGTTTGGATATGGTGGGTCCATTCCTAAAAGCTGCAAGAAACAAGAAGTACCTTTTAGTCGGCACAGACTATTTTACCAAATGGGTTGAAGCTAGCCAACATCCGAGACGTAGATATGCAGAAATTTGTGTGGAAGAATATTATCACTCGTTTTAGAGTTCCTTATACTCTCATATCGAACAATGGCCTTCAGTTCGATAGCAAAGCATTTCGGAATTATTGTAGCGAACTGGGGATCACAAACAGATACTCCACCCCTACCTATCCTCAAAGGAATGGGCAAGCAGAAGTGGTTAACAAAGTTATAGTTAATGGATTAAAGAAGAGACTAGACGATGCGAAGGGCAAGTGGGTAGAAGAATTGCCACACGTACTTTGGGCTTACAGAACTATGCCTCGCAGATCTATTAGAGAGACCCCCTATGGGGCCGAAGCTATCATCCCTCTGGAGACTGGGTTCCTAACTCTGAAAACCAGCTCGTTTAGTCTAACTGGTAACAATGAGCTGCTAGAAAAGAGTTTGGATTTGATTGAGGAAAGGAGAGAAAATGCAATGGTTTGATTAGCATGTTACCAATAAAAGCTTAGGCAAGGCTATGATGCCAACGTAAAGCTAAGGCCTCTAGAGCCTGGTGATTTGGTACTCAGGAAAGTTATGGGGACTGCAAAAAACCCAACTTGGGGGAAGTTAGGACTCAATTGGGAAGGGCCATATCATATCACTTCAGGGGCTAGCATTGGGGCGTATTTCCTAGAAGACCTAGATAGTCATGTGATACCACACCCTTGGAATGTAAATAACCTCAAAAGGTACTATTATTAATCAAATCTTCTCTTCAATCACCATGTCAATTTGTCATCTAAACTGTTCTCTAAATGTTTAAACTTAAATCCAGTCATGCCTGTAGTCCTCGAACCAGATGATTTGAGTTAGTTAACACTCGTTCATGGTTTTCTAAGTGTTTAAACTTAAATCCAATCGTGCTTGTAATCCTCAGACCAGATGATTTGGGTTAGTTAACACTCGTTCACGATTCTCTAAGTGTTTAAACTCAAATCCAATCATGCTTGTAATCCTCGGACCAGATGATTTGGGTTATTTGACACTCCTTTGCATGCTTGTAGTCCTCAGATCAGATAATATGGGTTAGTCAACACCTCCATATAGTTATTATTATTGAAGTTTAACTTTGAAATGAGTCATGCCTGAAATTCTCGAATGTATTTAAATTAACTCCAACTTATGATAGGCCTTCTTAGTAATTTTTTATTCAAAACCAAGGAGTAATAAGATTCTCTATGCATGTTTGAAAAGACCTATGAAGCTTTCATATCACTCGTTGCATTCATTGCTAATTAGTAATTCTTATACAAAATGTTCTTCTCAGTACCAATTTTGGTTATGTACATCGTCAGCATGATATGGTGGTTAAGTTTACCTACATTACCATAATTACAAAGTACAGTTATTTGCAACAAAAATAAGTCATAAGATATGTAATGAAGACACCAGAAATAAAAGGGAAACTGTTTCATTGATCAAAAGAAAATAGTTTACAGTCCCTTACATAAAAGAAAAACTAATACAAGTACAAAACAGAAAACACCTAAATATCTAAGTCTTCATTTGAGGGACCAAAGGGTCGGCAGCCTCACTGGACTGAGTTGCAGCAGCTTCTGGGGCTTGGTCCTTAGGTTCTGAAGGGGTTTTCTTTTTTCCCAAGCCCTCGCCCTTATCCTTGGATGCCTCAGCTGGCTTGCTCTGATCACCAGGCTGACCAGACTCCTTGGAGGCCTTGAGGTTGATTAGAGGAACTTGGCTGACCAAGGATTGCTCCGACGCCTCTTGGAATTGTGTTGGAGGAGGGGGATCAGACTTGGGAGCTCTCGGATATTAGGGTCGTAATATATGCTCCCAGGCAGTCTCAAGTTTGAGTCCGCAGGGACCCCAGCAGCATCCAATGCCTTTCATCACAGTAGTCTTAGCTGATAGAGGCAAACTACTCAATGAGGCTTTTTTAGGTCTCCTCCATCCCCAGCTGATATGCTGCTTTTCTTTCAACCTCGATTACCTCCTTAGCTAGCTGAGCATTTTTCTAAGCCAGCTTGGCAGTCTCCCTGGCTTTTTGAAGTTCAACTCAAAGTCTTTCTACAAGTGCTTTCTCAATTGCCAAATTGATCTCAATCATATTTAGTAGCTTGCGTTGGTCTTCGGCCTGCTTCTTAGCATTCTTTAGGCCCGCATCAAGACTATTCCATTGATTAGTCACCTCTTTGAGCTACTCAGACAGTTGAAAATAGTCTTCCTTCAGACTACCCAAAGACTTCTCTGCCTCAGACTGAGAGTGGACCTCTGCTTGGGCTTCGATATATGTCTTTTTGTTCCACTCTTCAGCCACAAAGACTTGCTGGGTAATCTGTATAGTAGGGTGAAAGAGTCAGCATAAAATAAATAAAAAAAATATCTACATCTCAAACTGAAGAGCTGGATTAACTCACTTACCATGGCCAAATCCCTTTTCAGGGACAAGAAGAGTTCATACTGGCTGAAGCGCCTGTATGAATCCATATCTTGGGGGAGGAGCAATGGCTGCTCCAAGGTATCAGCAATGACTCTTGCTCTCCCCCCATCATAGTTTTTAAGGGAAGTATCCCAAGGAATAGGAGCACCGTCCAATTCCAACTTGGGAGACCATGTGCGTGGCCTTTAGTGCACATCAGCAACATGAGGGTCATCTCGGCTCTTAGTAGATGAGGCCTTCTTACTCTGGTGGTCTTTCGCCACCTTCTGTTGCTTGGTCTCTTTTGGTGGCACCACCTCACTTTCTTTAGTTTCAAGGAAGGGCCTCTTCTTTTTCAGATCCAGCAAGGGCTTTAAGCCAAGATCAGGAACCTGAGGTGGTGGTGGAGGTAGACTCACCACGGGTTGGGAAGTGCCAGTCCCTTTCGGCTCGGCTTTCTTGCCTCTGTTCTTCATTAAATCCTTCAAGTTTAACATGTCTTCTTCTTCTGAAGAGTCTTCTGGAAGAGCAGTTATCAAAATGGGAGGATGGACATTGGATTGCCTATCAACTTCATCCTCAGAGTATAAGGCTGGTATCACTTGAACCCTTCCTGAAGCTTCTCCTTCGAATTTAAATTTTTCTATTTGGTCTTCTAATGAAGAGGACGAAGAGCCAACCCTTTCACCTACAACCACCAGTTCAAGGGGAACTTGCTGAATTGGCTGAACAAGCAATGGCACACCCTGTGGATTCGGGTGTGGTATAGGTTCAAGGTCATACAGCGCTAAGAAACCATGCCGAGCGACGTCTATTCGCCTGAGCCAATAATCACCTTGTGTGATGGCGTTGCCGGCCGGCTGAATATCAATTGATTTTGGCATGTAACCGAGGATAAGAGGAACAGACCAAAGCTGTCCGTCTTCACTCACAAAAATCTCCAAGCGTAATAAATAATTAAGCGCGGTTGCGTTGGTGAGGCTAAGCCGAGGAGAAACGTGATCCTTATCTGTTAACGTAATAAATAATTAAGATAATATCCTGCTCCCTTCTGGCTATGACACTCGTACATATGTACCACGTCACGCCAGGTTAGTCCTAATCCTAGATGAAGGTTCAAGGCATCAATGGCTTCTAAGATCTTAAAGGTATTGGGTGTGCACTGCTCGGGAGAAAGTCTATGATTGCGGAGGTAGTTCATGGTGGTAGAACTCATTAGAAGAGTCATTCCCCCTTCAATGAAGGCTATCATGGGAATTATGACTTCCCCCTCTCTTCAGTTAGTTAATATCCATTCTGGAGGACAATACCTCAGATTTACCTCCTGCGATATATCATCGGTCTGCTTAAATTCTTCTATCAAGGCCAAACTATCAATGAGGTATTGAAATCTACCCATTTTTAAGAAAGACTCAAAGCAATAACTGGGAGATAAGGGTTTGAAGGCAGAGAACACTGGCCGAGAAGAGAGTGATGAATTTAAAGATGTCGAAACTTACATAGACTAAACTGAAGAATGATCTCTAAATTCGCAGATGGACTTTTTGTGGACTCTGGGAAGTACTAAGATAGATGATTGGAGGAAATTGGAGGATATGAGTGCTTGAGTTCACTGGATAGTCTGAGGATTTGTAAGGTAAAGAAGAAATAACCTCCTCTGAGGGTTTATACGCAGGGACAGGTGAAGGGGTATAATTCATCCCGCCCAAATCCCGAGGAAGAACCATGTCCGTTAGTGTATTACTCCTCGGATACGAATAGTGTATTGATCAATCAAATGTGTAGATGGTCCGAATGATCTTTCTAGCAACCCCAATGATAAAGATAAGTTCTATGTATGTTTGGAGACGATAAGAACGAAGAAATATCTAAAGGAAAAGCTACCACCACCGTATTAAATGCACTGCAGCAACTTTTCTAGCCGCATTTATAGGGAGAAGACCCCTGAACAATGTAACCTCAGCTACCGCCACTCACAAAGAGTTAAAGAAGATACATGACGTGACATATACTCAAGTAGGTACACAGATGAAGAACAAGTGGACGATAGGGATGATAGGGAAGGATGCTATATAAAGAAGAAAGGCACCTAATAAATAAATTAAAAAAAAAAAAAAAAAAAAAAAAGGTAGGGAGAAAAGAAGATAGAGAAGAAAGAAAGGCTTTACTGTAACTCTAAGAACTGTAATCACTATTCAATTTATCATAAACCTCTTCGAACTTCAATTCATTTCGTCTTTACGTATATCTTTATGCTGATTTATACTTTGAGGTTGTAATCAACCGTTGTTAATTCCATAATCAACCTAGCTCTATCATCCACACTCTACAAATTTACTGTTTTAGGCTTGGGCCACAAATCCTAACCCCACAATTATTTTTTTCATTTTGTTTAAGCTATCTTTCTTTAACTTTCAAAAAATTAATAAAAACTTCTCACATACTTGTTAATCCAATTCATAATGTTAAACTTTTGTGCTCATTTATTCTCTTCTACCATAATTGGTTTAGGTTTTAGTTACATACTTACACTTTCATCTCTCAAAGTAATAGAGAAAACAAATAGGCTTATTCTTTGTTCATTTTCTAAATTTATATCTTAACTAGCATTATGCTCATATATATATATATATATATATATATATAAAATTAAAACGTATGAAACTCTCACAATTTTTCACGTCGGTACAATATTTAAATAAAATTATTTTTTTTAGTTTAAACTTAATCAAGAGTGAAACTCTATCTATTTAATAAGTCCAACTTAAACTCAAACTCATCATTATCATTTTTTTTAAAGTAAAATCATTTTTGTTTAATCAAAATTTAACAATGAGTGAAACTCTATCTTTTTAATAAGTCTGACATAAACTCAAAACTCAAATGTAGATAATCTATATAAAAACAAAAATTATGATCGGACTCAAAAAAAAAAAAATAAAATAAAATAAACTAATGTTGAAAAAAAATAAACTCACGTTGATAATCATGGGTTTGGTTTTTGGGTGGAAAATTCTACTAATTATTTTTTTTATTTTATTATACATGACAAATAAAGCATATCTTTTTTTTTTTTTATAGAAAAATCAAAGATGCAACCTATGTCTTCAAACCTACGGAACGATAAATTTTTATTTGGTATGTTAGACTCATGTTGATAATCGTGGGTTTGGTTTTTGTGTTGAAATTTCTACAAATTATTTTTTTATATTGTACATGGCAGATAAAACATATCTATTGTTTTGGAGAAAAATCAAAGATGCAACCTATGTCTTCAAACCTATGGAACGATAAATTTTTATTTGGTATGTTAGACTCATGTTGATAATCGTGGGTTTGGTTTTTGTGTTGAAATTTCTACAAATTATTTTTTTATATTGTACATGGCAGATAAAACATATCTATTGTTTTGGAGAAAAATCAAAGATGCAACCTATGTCTTCCAACTGAGAAAGTATGCCATGTTTCGTTAATACCAACTTAGCATTTGTTTTGGTATTTTCTACCCAATAAATGAGTGACACCTATTTCAAAAAATCACATTAGACTATTCCAATAAATTAATCACAATCTTCTATACTATTGGAAATATAAATTAATCATTTATTAGAGTAGTCTGATGTAATTTTTTGAAACAGGTGTCACTCATTTATTAGATAGAAAATATAAAAACAGATGCTAAGTTGATATTACCGAAACATGGTATACTTTCTCCTTCTAGTCTAGGGAACAATAAATTTTTATTTGAAATGTTATATATAAATTTGTTGAATTTGGTTTGGTTCTGAAGTAGAATTTGGGGATTCTATAAATTTTGAAGTTTTAAGTCTTGGGATTTTTGGTATTTGTGTCTCAGTAGGTTGATCTTAATTCTTCACCTTAAATGCTTTTTATTTAGGTTCATGTGATTTTTTGTTTTCTTATTAAAAGCTATATTTTTGGTTGATTAATTATTTGTTTGGATTAATTCCTTTTTTTTTTCTTTTTTTTTTTTTCAAGATGTCTATTAACTCATTGTTGGATTTTTTTTTAGAGTCAATAATTTTTCCGTGCATTGCACGAGTTAGCGACTAATAGTCGAGAATGCTCAAAAACTAACTTTCAACCTATACTATTAAAGGACTTTGACAAAGCCTCATTTATGTGTATTTGTTTAACAGTCTCAACTATTTTTTTGGTAGAGTTTCCAGTTATATATGTTTAAATTGTATGTATATTTTGAAAAGAAAGAAGAAAAATATTCAACTTCCTATACAAATATCAAGCAAATATAGAATTTAAGGTCACTATAAAAGGGTGGATGCCCATTCCGCAAGTTCACGTTGTATATGATCAAGATGTGAAAATTGAAAACTTATCTAGCAATGCCAATGATCTTGAGACAAGTTACACTACAGATGACATAAAAAATGATAAAGATATAATAAAAATAACAGTAAATCAATCTAGAATGTGCTTGGTCGATTACAAAAGCACAAAAAATACTTAACATATATCTAAAGTCATACGAAAATTGCTTAGTACTGTTTTTTACTAAGAAATTCTTTGTTCAAAGAAACATATTCTATTTGATATTTTTGACTAAGGTCTCCTATTACCCTTAGTCCTTTCCCCCTTTCTTGGTTTCCTACTCGTTGTCGTGCTGCAAGCCTCTTGAGAGCTAGTATCTTCTAGGCCATTCTCCAATGCCTTAACCAGATTCTCAAAGTAATTCCTTGTCAATGTGGTAAGCCCGGATGGCTTTGCTCTGAAATTGTTTAATTCTTTGTCTGAACACTTTTTGTTGAGGTAGTCATGCATATCCTTCTCTGTACAATGATGAAGCCTTTCCAAATTTGACTCTGCCTCACCTTGCAAGTACTAAAAGAGCCCCCTTTTTGATTTTGCTTTCTTTTTTCCATCCTCAGGGAGGTAATACCCATATGCATATGTCCACTTAAGCACTCTCCTACAATCAATTATCTGCAACCAAGCCTCTGTAATGAACTTAAGCTCAGCCTCAGTTGCCCACTGCATGTCACTAAGTCTTCCCATGTAGTTCTTTTGCATTTGCTTTAAATCCTTAACAGCTTGTTGCCTTGATAATTCATTGCCTGCCCATCTCTCATAATAATGAGTATACTTTTCCAAATGCTTCTTAGCTCTTTTTCTGATATCTTCAGCCTCATTATACATTCCCTCTTCCTTATTCCTCTGGAATGTATTACAAGCATAGTACCCACCTGATGTCTCACCATACTCCTTCTATGGTCCAAGGCACAACCAACAAAACTCATGTTTACAAGGTTTCATGCATGTCATGTGCATGCACCCTTGGTTCTTCTCAATGGGTTTTCCGCACTTTGGACATGGCTTTGTATTGATTAGCATCCATGCCGTATTCTTAGCCTCAGAACTATTCTTCAATTGCCACTTAGCCACAGTCCCACAATCCACTGGCCTATGCGCTTCATCCATACAATTCCAACAAAACCCATTGTTACAATGGCAACAAACATCATAGCACTCTTCGTCACCCCATTCACAAAACTCTATCGCGTACTCACAATCTGCACCTAGACACCACTTATACTTTTTATTACTCTCAATATAAGATGTTAGGACATATATGTTTTAACTTGTTTAAGAACATATGTCACTTAGTTATGTAAATTGGCTAATCCTTTGACAAAACGTACTTTGCTTGTAATTGGGTAGTTCTAGGTGTTTTTAATACTTCAAGAAACAATGTTTCAAGGTCAAGTGTTGAAGTCATCAAGTCTGTCTAAGAGAAAGCAAGCTGAAGTGCAAAGTTTTTAAAGCTCGACACCTGCTCGACAGCTGCTCGACAGCTACCTCGACACCTGCTATCTGTCGAGATTTAAAAAGTCAGATTTCCAATCTGATTTTCTTGGGATCTGTGAATATGTTTTTGGGCCTTCTTTTCTTCTAACCCTAAACATATAAAAGGATTATTTTAAGAGCCGTCTAGGGTGACACAAGTTGCATTATCATTGAGCAATCTCTGTTTAAGAAAATTGTGATCAACAGACGAAGTTCTTGACCTAGTTCATCTTCCATCAAGAAGTTGCTGTGTATTTGCACCATAGGGTTTTGTAACTAAGCATCTTCCTGCTATTCATCATAAAGGATGAACTGAAGAACTTTGCAGCCAACCATTCTTCCTCAGTTGGTGTTCTGAAGTCGCATACTTGGATCTGCACATTGGTTAGTCACATATTTGGGAGCCGTGCATCAAAGGTGGAAACTGTCACTACAGATCAAGTCCAATTGGGTATTGGGGTAAGGGTTCAACTGTAGGTTGGTAAGGTACTTGGGATTCCTTTACTTGTAACCGCTTGATTTGATAATAGTGGAGTTTCGGGAGTGGTAACCTAAAAATCACCCGGTGGGGTTTTTGCCATTAGGGTTTTCCCCATTCGTAAACAAATCACCGTATTATTTATTTTCCGCTGCTTATTTAGTTGTTGGTGATTTGTTTGTGCTTCCATAAAATTGCATGATTAATTGATTAATTAATTACTTGGCTAAATTAATTAATTAGGGTTAATCACAAGGGGTCATTCAGATTGTTATCTATCATGTACAAAAATTTTCATATCATGCATAGCGACATATTAAAAATGTTCATAAATTGTCCAATAAATAGGTGGTTATGGTTTTGTCAAAAGTTCAATATTGAGGTAGTCATTTCCACCGACAAAAGTCTTTTTGCCTTTGGAAAATTGTCATATACTACAAACATGCTGAAGGAGAAAAGGAGAAGATTGAAAAAATTAAAGAGAGTCAAAAAGAGTTTTTTAACATTTTGGAACAACTTTCGAGGCACTGCCGAATAAGAATTGGTACAGGGTGAAAACGGGGAAGTTCAAATGAAATAACAAAGAAACTTCATCTTGTTTAAGTCATAGTAGTTGTTATCATATAATACGCAAGCGATACTTAATATTTAATATATTGTGCAAAAAAAATTTCATATCACGCATATGGACATATTAAAAATGTTCATAAATCATCTAATAAATAGGTGTCTGTAGTATAAATCATACTTATCATAAGATATATAGATATGTGGGTTAAAAATTAGTTCTTTTTTAATTAAAATTTTTGGTTTTATTTTATTTACAGGGATGGTTTCAAGTATTAGTTAAGGTGGTCACATTACTACCTTAGGAAAACGCAGACGCCAACCCAAAAATGAAGATGCTAGCATCAACGCAAGTGCGTTGCTAAACAAACACACACTTCTTCTTGTTTAAGTCATAGTAGTTGTTATTGTATAATACGTAAGCGATACTAATTATATTGTGTACAAAAATTTTCATATTATGCACATGGACATATTAAAAATGTTCATAAATCGTCCAATAAATAGGTGGCTATTGATTTTGCCAAAAGTTCAATTTTGAGGTTGTCATTTCCACCAACAAAAGTCTTTTTGCTTTTGGAAAATTGTCGTATACTATGATAGGCCAAAAACTTATTGACCTTTTGTGATGAATTAATTAATTAATTAGCCAAGTTTAATTAATTAATCAAATTAACATGCAAATGTGTGATACCACAAACAAATCACCAATTAACCTAATTATGCAGCGGAAAATAAATTGACACAGTGATTTGTTTATGAATGTGGAAAACCAACACGGCAAAAACCTCACTAGGTGATTTTAAGGTCACCACTCTCGAAATTCTACTATTATCACAACAAGCGGTTACAAGTAAAGGAATCCCAGTACCTTATACCAACCTACAGTTGGACCATTACCCCAATACCCAATTGGACTTGTTCTGTAATGACAATTTCTCCTTTTAATGCTAGCTCCCAAGTATGTGACTAACCAATTGTGCGGATCCCAATACGTGACTTCAATCACCAACTAGAGAAGATTGTTTGCTGCAAAGTTCTTCAGTTCATCCACGATGAAGATTAAGAAGATGCTTGGTTACAAAACCCTATGGTGTACATACACAACAACTTCTTCAAGAATGATGAACTAGGGCAAAACTCTATTTTCGGTCACAATTTGCTTTAACAAACTTTGCTCAACACTTGTGCAACTTGTGTACTCTTTGACGGCCCTTAAAATAATCATTTTATATGTCTAGGGTTAGGAGAAAAAAAAGCCTAAAGACACATACATGGATTCCAAGAAAACAGATCAGAATTTTTGCTTTTCTTAAACCTCGATAGATAGAAGCTGTCGAGAAGTTGTCGAGCACACAGGCTGAACAGCTTCCTTAAACCTCGATAGATGTAGCTGTCAAGATTTAATGAGCTTGCACTTCTTAACTTGTTTCTTGGACAGACTTGATGATTTCAACACTTGATCTTGAAACACAGTTTCTTAAAGTATTCAAAACACCTAGATCTACCCAATTACAAGTAAAGTGCGTTTTATCAAAGGATTAACCAATTACATAAAAAAATGGCATATGTTCTTAACAAGTGAAACACAAATGTCCTAACAATCTCCCCCTTTGGCAATCTGTGACAAAACCACAACAAACAAATGAACATATGAGAGAAGTCATAAATCACTTAACTCATATTCACTTGTTAAATACAATAAAATCTATCCTAACACAAACTCTTGAAGTACTTTGCAAGAAGAAAGTTTATGGCAAGTAGACATTGACAACCTGTACTTCTGAAACACTTTAAACAAAACTCATCAAGGAATCTTTGTGTGAAACAGAAATAATAGATTGCATACAAATAATAAGAAGCATGTGCATAAAGAGAGAAAAGAAACAACACATGTAAGGGGTAGGTGAAAGAAAACATACATCCACATGTAGAGAAGAAAAAGTACAAAGTATGTCAATAAAATGGTCACAAGACCTAATGTACAAGAATAATGTATCTATAAAAGAAGAAAAAGAAAAGATACATAATATCCTCACTACATCCCTCAAAAATATCAACACTCCCTCTAACAAAATGGTCCTATACTAACTCTCCCCCTAAGTATAACTACTCTCATATCCAAAACTAGTCTCCCTTTTTGTCACGAGTGACAAAGGGTAAGAATGTCAAGTAGACGTCTCATCTGTACTGGAAGAGCTAGCATTTCCATTATCATCATCAGAAGCATCATCATCCTTAGCCTCAGAAGCAAAAGCCATTAGAGGAGGTGGAGGAGAAGCTTTAAAAGCGAAACCACCCATGGTCGCTTGCCGCTTAACAATACGGCCAACACAAACATTCATTTGATACAACTTAGTAGAGAGTGTATCAAGGCAAGCATCCATGCGCTGAAGCTGCAACATGATGTCTCCTAAAGTCATATCACCCATTGAAGAGGAATGAGCGGATGTGGATGGAGTAGATTGAGATGGAGCCGAACGGGAGGGAGTCGAATGTGAGGGAGGAGCTGCTGACTCCTGTCCTGACCTAAACTACACCTCACTACATTTTATAGTAGCGACGTCTATGGCACACATAAAAGTAAAATAGTCGGAAACCGGAAAAGGGATGGAAAAATGGTGTAAAATCCTCGTGATAGCGGAAGGAAAGATGAGCTTATCACGAGACGCCGAATCTAGATGTACATGTATAATAGAAAGAATGAAATGAGAATGGAAGTCTATAGTAAGATGCTCAAGAAGTGATAACAAAAACCGAGCACAAGGCTTTGTAATGGAGTTATAATGAGAGAGAGGATGGAGTACAAAGGTCATCACCATGTTCAAGAATCTAGGACCTTTAGCAAAATGCCGACATGGTGTAAATTGATGCTCACCCTAATCAAAAGGGCGCTCACAAAAAGCAGACATGAGCTCATCCTTGGACACAGTCCTCAGACACTTACAACTAGGATAGTCAGGAAACTCTACCCTAGGAACCCGAAGCACATCCACAACAAGTTGCGATGTGATAGGAATGCGCGTACCATGAATGTGAGTGAAGAAAAGAGGTACTGAACGATCAATCTAGTGCATGTTGGAGTAAAACTCCTGGATAAGGATGAGAGCATAGGTGACTGAGAAGTCACACAGTGACTCCTATCCCTGACTGTGAATGACATCGGGAAGGTCGGTATCAGCAAAATCCGCCGGAATGACTTGGCATTTCGAATGAATGCCTCATCAAGAAAAGTTCTCCAAGAAAGCCTTACGAGCATCCTCATCACGGAACCAAATATTAGAGGGAGTAGGATCAGAGGACGAAGATGTCCCGAAATGAAGAGGGTTCCGAGACAGAGTAGATTATTCTTAGGTGCCATAGACACTACTAATGTAAATAGAAAAAGAAAGAGAGAAGAGAGACAATCAGAAAAGGTCCAAAATAGTTCAAATATAGCGAGTATATTGAAAAGAGAGTACGTATGCATGAGAAATGCATGAACATGTGACATGCAAAGTAAATTTCATCATGGGCTTAGCCCAATCCAATCCTACCAGCACACACTCAACTTGCACACATCTAAATGCATGATAATACTGTTATAATGCTAATATGATGCAACACATGAGATTTTAAACTCATTTAAATGAAAAATCATCCCAAAATTTCAACAACAACTTATCAATTTTGAAAAACCCCAAAATTTTTCAAAAACCCCAAAACCTAGGTTTCAAAACATGAAAATGCATGAAGATGAGAGATTAGAAGCTTACCAAGTGAAGGAAAACTTGAAAAAACTTGAAGAAACCTTGAGAAAAGGATTTGGAGTGAGTGAGAGAGGTTTGGGAGATGAACAGACAGAAGTATCGAGAGAGAGATCGCAAGAAATATGGTTCAGATCGCACGAGGAAGAATATATAGAACCTCAATAAAGCTTGACAAATGAAGGTGTCAAGCAACCTATCGAGAAAGGTGTTAAGATCAACAACGTCGATAGATTAAGCTATCAAGAAGGTGTTGAAGAACAAAGCAAAGACACAAGAACAGAAGCTCGATCGATCCATTAGCTGTTGAGAAGCTATCAAAAGGACAAAAACTTTCTCAATCGATCCACCTAGCTGTCGAGGAAATGTCGAGATTGCAATAAGAAATAGTTGAGGAGCTCGACAGATAGCCAGGTGTCGAGGAAGTGTCGAGGAGTTGTCGAGATAGCTTTCAAAAATAGTTTTTCGAGAAGTGAAAAACATAGACATGAATGCAATCAAGCATGCAACTCAACCAATGATCCAATCAACATATTAAGCTCTCAAAATCATCTCTCAACAATAATTTTAAGCACATGGATCCTAAACACACACACACACACTAAACAAGTCTAACCAATTTTATATTTCAAAAACAAGTCAAGACAGTTTAGTGAGCATACATAAACACATGTAAACCTTGTGATGGCCAAATCACATTGTACCTGCACATGCATCAAGAGTAGCAAAGAATATTGCGTGTTGTGTGTGAAAAACATTGCAAAATTGCATAAGCGTATACATGTTATGATGATTTGAGATATGAGAAAATTACTTTAACTCACACACAATCATAACTGTTTGATGGAGACTATCACCTTTGAGGTACATCCTATAACTCCCACATCTCCTAGAATACATGCTTGCAATCATATTTAAAGCATTTTTGATCTTTTTGCTTTTTATTTTTCTTTGCATATTTTTCTTTTATTGAGCATATCATGCATAAGCATATAAGAGAAAGAAAAGAAATACCCAAGATGTTAAGCATTTGACATTGCACTTTTGTTATGCCGAAGCATACAGATGTCATTCATGATTGGCGAGTAACAGTGGTGAGATGATTATTTATGCCTTTCTCTTAGAATTTTCTAGTCCTACCCATCAAAAAGAGTGATATGAGTGTTAAGTACAAGAGATAACTTAATCTTACTCATCACAAACAAGAGCCACAAAGCTCACCTTCTTAGTTGTGTATAGAGATGCCCATCTAAGCTACAAAAGATACAAAGTTTAGAAAACTTTGTTTCAATGGCCATCTAAGGTACACAAGTACCAATGTATACAAAATACACACTGTTTTTGTATTTTTCTAATTTTTCAATTTTTTTTAAATTTTTTATTTTTATATGAAAAAAAAAAAAACCAAAAGTGAAAATAAACAAACAAAAACATGTTAAGTAAAGCAAAGCATAAAACTAGATGCAAATGCATGAGGAAGAAAGAGGAGAGAAAGAGATCAATCCATGGAGATAACACTAATGTTTTGACGAAGGAATTCAAAACGTTTGTTGTCAAAAGGTTTGGTGAATAAGTCAGCCTTCTGATCATCGGTGTGAATAAACTTAAGAATGAGAATACCATCTTCGACAAGCTCCCTAATGAAATGATGTTGAATCTCTATGTGTTTGGTTCAAGAATGTTGAACCTTATTCTTAGAGATATTGATGGCACTGGTATTGTCACAATAGATGGTTAGATGCTCTTGACAAATACCATAATTATGAAGGAGTTTTTGTATCTAGAGGAGTTGGGTGCAACAGCTACTAGCAGCAATGTACTTAGTTTCTGCAGTGGATAAAGAGATGGAGTTCTGCTTTTTGCTCATCTAGGAGACAAGATTGTTACCCACATAAAAAAAAACCCCCCGATGTACTCTTTCTATCATTAGCATTCCCAGCCTAATCAACATCAGAATACCCAGCTAAGACATCATTTGTGTCCTTGCTATACCACACACCGAACTCAACAGTGGTTTTGACATACTTTATAATTATTTTTAAAGCAATCATATGTGATTCTTTGTGGTTAGCCTAATATCTAGCACACACACCAACACTATAACTAATGTCAGGTCTACTAGCAGTAAGGTAAAAAAGACTACCTACCATGTTTCTATATAGAGATGGATCAACACTCTTGCCTAACAAATCCACAGTGAGTTTAACATTTGGGCTCATAGGGGTTCTAACAAGACTAGCAGATTCCAAACCAAACTTTTTCATAAAATGATATCATCAACATAGACTTGAGCAATTATCAACTCGCCATCTTCCTTTTTGATGAAGAGAGTTTGATCAGTCATTCCTCTTGTGAACCCATGTGATACCAAATATTGTGTGAGTCTATCATACCAAGCTCTAGGGGCTTGCTTCAATCCATAAAGTGACTTCTTGAGGTACAACACATGATCCGGAAAGTATGGATCAATGAATCCTTTTGGTTGAGACACATAGACATCCTCTTTAAGTAGCCCATTCAAAAAAGCAGTCTTCACATCCATCTGATAAAATTTGAACTTCAGATGATAAGCCAAGGTAAGGAGAATTTCGATAGACTCCATACGAGCAACTGGGGCAAATGTTTCATCATAGTCTACTCCTTCCATTTGTGAGTATCCTTGAGCTACAAGCTGAGTCTTGTTACGAATCACATTGCCTTCTTCATCAGTCTTATTGCGGAATATCCACTTTGTACCGATGATGTGCTCACCCTTCGGTCTAGGTATTAGAGTCTAGACATCATTCCTCTGAAACTGAAGCAGTTCATCATGCATTGCTTTAACCCAACTTTCATCTTGGAGTGCTTCCTCAATTTTCTTGGGTTCAACTTGTGACAAATAACAAGAATAAGACACAAAATTAGTAACACATTTATCAATTGTATGTTTTCTTAATGTAAGTTCATTCATGTTTACCACAATAACTTCTAGAGGATGATTTAATTTAATTCTGGAGGAAGGTCCTTTCTCTTTATGAGATTTAGAATCTGGTGAAGTAGTTATAGCTACAGAATCTTCTACAACACTGGGAGTACTAGGAGTACTTGGAGATGCAGGTTCTTGTTCAATAATTTCTTGAACTTCCTTAGACTCAGGAGGAAGAATTTCTTTGGGGAGTTCCTCAATACCTTTCTCAGAACTGGAATCTAAATATTCATCAATGACAACATTTACTGTCTCCATTACCTTTATAGTTCTTTTGTTGTATACCCGATAAGCCTTGCTTGCGGAGGAGTAACCCAGAAATATACCTTCATCGCTCCGAGAATCAAACTTTCCCCGTATTCTCTCTATCCTTGAGGATGAAACAAGTACTTCCAAAGATTCTAAAATACTTTATGTTCGGCTTCCTTCCTTTCCATAACTTGTAAGGAGTCTTTTTGGTACCGGGTCTGAAATACACCTTATTAACCGTATGACATGCAGTGTTAATGGCTTCTCCTCGCAAATTTCTAGCCACATCTTTGTTATGCAACATGGTTCTGGGCATCTCTTGAATAACCCTGTTCTTTCTTTCTACCATACCATTCTGCTGAGGAGTAATATGATGGGAAATTACATGCGCAGCGGAAAAATTTAACGGATCTACTTTATTCGCATTTGATAACATGTGCTATGTAAATTTCAGAATATATGATCAAGAGAGTGGTTGCCCAAAATACTATGAATTCTATCTTGAAAATATATATTCTATTAACACTAAATGTGGTTGCCCAAAATACTGAGGTTTTGACCGTTACTTTAGATCTCACTCCTGATATATCAAAGCAACCTACACTTCATGATTATGTTTATTATTCTCTCAAGATTAAGAGTTTATGTAAATATAAGTCGTGAGATTTATTATTCAATTGACAATCGTTAAGAGAATAATAAATCTCACAGCGGTCCAATTTAATATGTCTTAACTCTTAAAACATATTAACATATCAACTAGAAGTCACCACTTCCATGATCAAGACAAATCATCTTAGTTGATATGTTATAGTCTTCATAGATGAAATGTCCAATTTCATCACCGATTACGAACCAAATTCTGAGTTTACAAAGAACTTGTGATTTATATCTTTTGTGACTAAATCACATAAATCACATACTATGCATCTTATGGACTATATGATAATGTCTGAATATTTATGTTACTATTATTTTAGATAATAATAAAACAACTTTATTAATCACCATCTTAAGTCATACATCATGTCATACATAATGTCATAAATAATATCATACATAGCATAATACAATAAGATTTAAGGACACTAATCCCAACATAATAGGAGAAGAGAATTCTTGAGATATACCTGATCTTGTGCAAAAGGACTCCATATATGAGTTCTCGAATTCTTTACCATGGTCACTTCGAATTCGATCAATCTTCAGGCTCATTTCATTCTGCAATCTTGTGCATAAAGCTTCAAAGTGCTTAGGAGCATCAAACTTGGATCGAAGGAGAATGACCCAAGTATACCTAGTGAAGTCATCTACCAAAACCATGATATATCTCTTACCACCAAGGGACTCGGTTCTAGTTGGACTCATAAGATCCAAATGTAGAAGCTCCAATAGCCTAGATGTAGCTGATGTCTGAGTGCTTGGATGCTTAGCTTTCATCTATTTCCCAAGTTGACATGGTCCACACACCACTTTGCTCATTCTACTAAGCTTTGGTATCCTAAAGATTGATTCATGCTTAGATACAATAGAAAGATGTTTGTAACTCGCATGTCCCATTCGTTGATGCCATAGATCTTTATTTGGCAAATGAAAGCTATTGCACACAATATCAGTATCAGGAACCAATCCATAACAGTTGTCTAAAGTTCGAACACCACTAATGAGTTTCTTTCCAGACTAATCCATGACAAGACACTTTCCCTTTGAAAATAGTATCATGAAGTCTTGATCACATATCTGACTTATGCTCAACAGGTTCACCCTTAGACCTTCTACATAAAGAACATTTGCAATGTCTGATAGTCCAGTTAAAGAAATGATTTCTTTCCCTTTAATCTGTGACTTGCTCCCATCACTAAAAGTGACATCGCCACCTTTCTTAGACTTGAAAACCTTGAAGAGAGATCGGTCTCCAGTCATGTGTCTTGAGCAACCACTGTTAGGATTAGTGCCCTTAAATCCTATTGTATGATGCTATGTATGATATTAAGTTTGGCATTGTGTATGACATTATGTATGACTTAATATTGAGTTTAATGAATTTTTTTTATTATTATCTGAAATAATGGTAACATGAATGTTCGAACATTATCATTTAGTCCATGAGTTTTATGTGAAAAGTCATAGAAAATATAAATCACAGGTTCTTCGTAAACTCAAAATTATAGTTCGTAGTCGGTGATGAAATTGGGCATTTCATCTGCGAAGACTATAACATATCAATCATGATGATTTGTCTTGATCATGGAAGTGGAGACTTCTAGTTGATGTGTTAATATGTTTTAAGAGTTAAGACATATTGAACAGGACCGTTGTGAGATTTATTATTTTCCTAAGGACTGTCAAATGAATAATAAATCTCACGACTTGTATTTGCATGAACTCTTAATCCTAAGAGAATAATGAACCTGATCATGAGGTGTAGGTTGCTTTGATATATCAGGAGTGAGATCTATAGTAATGGTCAAAACCTCAGTATGTTGGGCAGCCACATTTAGTGTTGATGGAACATGTATTCTCAAGATGTAATTCATAGTCTCTTAACGGAGATATAAAGTATTCTCTTGAGATAAGTTTAATGAGTTTGTTATTCAGAGAGTTAGGCCTAACCACTTTAGTAAGACTAAAGTATATATTTATGGAATTGGATTTCATAAATATATGATAAATAACATCAAAGGATTAAACCGGGTACTCAAAGATTAAGATGTAGTAATTTACAAAGTGGTAGTCTACATTAATGACTTTGTATTACAACGAATATTTTATGAAGGGGTTGCATGTATAATAAAATCTTGGGATATAATTTATAGATAAGGCCTAGAGTGCAACTATATTTTTATAGTGGTATTAAATATAGTTAATGGTAACTTTGGACTTGCCAAGAGTTGACAGAAAAGCCCAAGATTCATTGGAGCTAGTGTCTTATTAGTCCCTTTTGGTCTCACTCCAAGCCACACACTTAAGCCCAATTGAAAATGCCCAAAAGATCAACCCAATTAGATGATTGGTTAGATACAAAGGGAAAAACGTACAGAAATAAAAGTGTGAGAAAAACATCATTGTAATGTTTTAGAAGTGAGTGTATGTCACTCTCTAATCATCCCTTTGTTACCAATTGAGAGTCCACACTTCTTGGGCGTTAGTGGAATTGGAGTGAAGATTAAAAGTATTCCTAAGTGTTTCAATCTTCGGTTTTGAAATTCACCGCTTCAGGGTACGCTCTCTTGTTCTCTAATTCTAAAATTTACTTTGTGCGTGTTATCAATATCGAATGAAGTAGATCCGTTTTAAACTTAATTTTTTCTGCTGCGTTCATCTTTGATTTCCATCAACCGCTGTCAAGATACTATAAACATGTGTCCATAACTTTAAATGCGGATTTCATCATAAAACACACTTCGTGTTTAGATGACAGATTCGTGGGAACGGTACTTTCTCTCATCTGCCTTTTACAAGCTAAGCTTTTAATTTTTACTCTTCTCAGATGAACTCCTTTGCATATTTTTATTCTGAGACAGTCTAGTTTCTTCTTAGTTAAACTGAGATCTTTTCCAATAGTCATTATAAGAGAATTCAAATAACTTTTAGACTTGTATTTTCTGAAACACTCAAATAAATAGAGATTAGAAAAACAAGATGTATTTGAAAATAAAGATCTCCTCAAGCCAGTTACAGCCATGACAAACAAGGGTTAATGGATCAACACAGCAAAGATTAAACCTAATCAGAGTGTGCCAGCTCTAATACCACTTGATAGGCCAAAAACTTATTAACCCCTTGTGATGAATTAATTAATTAATTAATTAGCCAACTTTAATTAATTAATCAAATTAACATGCAAACGCGTGGTAGCATAAACAAACCACCAATTAACCTAATTATGCAATGAAAAATAAATTGACACGGTGATTTATTTACGAATGGAGAAAACTAATACGGCAAAAACCCCACCGGGTAATTTTAAGGTCACTACTCCCGAAATTCTACTATTATCACAACAAACGGTTACAAGTAAAGGAATCCCAGTACCTTATACCAACCTATAGTTGAACTCTTACACCAATACCTAATTGGACTTATTCTGTAGTGACAATTTCTCCTTTTGATGCATGACTCCCAAGTATGTGACTAACCAATTGCACGGATCCCAGTACGTGACTTCAATCACCAACTAGAGAAGATTGTTGGCTGCAAAGTTCTTCAGTTCATCCATGATGAAGATCAAGAAGATGCTTGGTTGCAAAACCCTATGGTGCACATACATAGCAACTTCTTCAAGAATGATGAACTAGGGCAAAACTCTGTCTCTAGTCACAATTTTCTTAAACAAATTTTGCTCAACACTTGTGCAACTTGTGTACTCTTTGACGACCCTTAAAATAATCATTTTATATGTCTAGGGTTAGGAGAAAAGAAGGCCCAAAGACACATACATAGATTCCAAGAAAACAGATTAGAATTTTTGTTTTTCTTAAATCTTGATAGATAGGAGCTATCGATAAGCTGTCGAGCACACAGGCTGAACAACTTCCTTAAACCTTGAAAAATGCAACTGTCGAGCTTTAATGAGCACTTCTTAGTTTTTTTCTTGGACAGACTTGATGATTCCAACATTTGATCTTGAAACACAGTTTCTTGAAATATTCAAAACACCTAGATCTACCCAATTACAAGTAAAATGCGTTTTGTCAAAAGATTAGCCAATTACATAAAAGAATGACATATATTCTTGACAAGTGAAACACATATGTCCTAACATACTACAAACACACTGAAGGAGAAAAGGAGAAGATTGAAAAAAATAAAGAGAGTCAAAAAGAGTTTTTTGACATTCCGAAATAGCTTTTAAGCTGCCGCCGAATAAGAATTGGTATAGGGTGAAAACGGGGAAGTTCAAAAAAAATAACAAAGCAACTTCATCTTGTTTAAGTCATAGTAGTTGTTATCGTATAATACGCAAGCGATACTTAATATTTAATATATTGTGTAAAAAAAATTTCATATCACGCATATAGACATATTAAAAATGTTCATAAATCGTCTAATAGATAGGTGTCTATAGTATAAATCATACATATTATAAGGTTGAATTTAATCAACCATTCTGTTGGCTTTATTCCGTGCCAAATTTGCTTGTATTTCAGTTGAACAGTTTTAGACCCCTTAAAACAACCAGATTACCTAGTTAATTAACCAAGTGATTAACTTAGTCAATTTAAGCAATTCTAGGTTATCACAAACATACAATCATATCAAAAGTATAAAGCAGCGGAAATATAAAAGACACAATGATATGATCACCCAAGAAATCATACAGTAAAAACTTGGGGAGGATTTGACTTAACTATCCTCAAGGTAAACCTGAATCCACTATGAAAGAATCGAAGTTCATACAAAAGGACTTATAAGCTCCCCGCTTGACTTCCTAATGCTACCCACCAGTAGAACTTACTAACACGACCACGTGCAAGACTCGAATCCACGGATTCCTTCTTTCTTGGATTCTCCAATCAGCTACAAGCACCCACGCTTGTTATTCTTTAAGCTTCAATGGTAGCAACTGAGTTGATCATCAAGATGTTAAAGTAATATCTACCTTGAAAACCCTAAGCTTTGTGTAAAGGAAAGCTCCTCTAGATCTCACAAGAGATTTACACAAAACAGAAAAATATGAGCAACAATACAACTAGAGCAACTCTAAAAACATGGCTAGGGTTTTTCTTTATATACCTAGGGTAAAAACAGAAAACACAAAATGTTTAATGAGTTAGGGCTGAGCTGGAAAATTCTGCAGAAAAACATTCTACCCAAGATTCGATTAATTGAGTCTTTCCTTCGATCGATCAAGCCAGGCCAAAATGCACTAATGCATCTGCAGCCTCTCGATTCCAACTTCACATGAAAGACCCAACTTTGAGTAAGCCTAAACAAGACTAAGCAACCTATTTTGATTATGGTTTACCAACAATACAAATTAGAGTTCTAAATACATAAATTCTCAAATCTTTAGAATCTAACATTAGCATTTAGAAACCCTATATTTAGGTGAGAATCATGTAAGGGTAGTGTGTGAGAGAGTGTGAAGAAAAGCTCAAGTTTGTGCACTTAGCAAATGGCTTGCGATTGGATCTTACGACTGGCTCGTAGCTTGCAAGTCACCAAAACTGGCACACGTGTGAAGCATGCAAGGGAGCTAAAGAGTTACGCCAGTTGTTGCACTACAGGATAAAAGTCCCAGGCTGGTCAGGCCGTTAGCTCGCGACTTAGTCCATTCGCGAGGCCAAGTTGCCAGACCACTCTGTTTGGGAAAAACTGACCTTTCACATTCCAAATACACTCCAGTATAAATACCCCTTATACCCATGAAATGTTGAGAGCTTCTAGAGAGAATTTTGAGAGAGAAACCCTAGAGAAAAACAAGATTGACTCATCCACAATCTTCATCCTTTGATTGTCCAAATTCCTCTACTCTCACCCTCGCCATTATTACATCCTTGAGAGGTACATTAGCCAAATTTTTTCTCACCATACCCATATCTGTGAAAAGGCTATTTGGTGCTTTGGAAGCAATTAGAAAAGGACCAATTGATATTGGTTGATGCTATGGGCTATAGCGAAATCCAGTAAGCTAAAGAAGACAAAGGTTTGGCGTAACCTCATTGGAGCAAGAAGCTTAGAGGGCTTAGGTACACTTGGTAGATTAGGCTTGGAAGGTCTTCTGCTGTTCATGTATCCCAACTTCATTTTTGAGTGGATTATTAACCGCTTGGAGGACAGCGGAGAGGTTTTATGCCGAGGACCTCCGTTTCCTCTTCGATAACACATCGCGGTGTTGTCTTTATGTTTGCATCTCTCTTCCCTTAATCTTTTTCATTTAATTTCTGCTGTGGTTGTGGTTTTATTTGGTTTAGATTGTCTTATCAATTCTATTTTATCTTATTCTCATTTTCCGCATGTACATTGTTTGATAATAAACTTGAATTGGTATTTTGTAAATCGGGGGTCTAAACGTTCAAGGGTGTTTTACACACATTTTGAACATTCAATTGGTATTAGAGTGGGTGCACTTGTTGTGGTTTAATTACCTTAGTGCAATCCTTGACCCCGTTTAAGATGGACTGGTCTCAATCTTTAAATGTTCCACCATATTTTGATGGTAGCAACTATGCCTTTTTGAAAGTCCAGATGTGGGCATTCTTATGTTCAATTGATGATACTGTTTGGGATGCCGTAGAAGTAGGATGGACTAGGCCGGAGGCCGCTAAGTCCACTTGGGATAAGGCAGCCCTTGCGGTAGCTAACGCTAACAGTAAAGCTTTGAATGCAATTTTATGTGGTTTTTCCCTAGATGAGTTTCATATGATTTCTCACATAACAGTTGCCAAGGAGGCATGGGAGATATTGGAGACCACCTATGAAGGCATGAAGAAGGTGAAGGATACTAAGTTGCAGAAGTTAACCACTCGATTTGAAGAGCTGAAAATGAATGAAGATGAGTCATTCGACTTATTCTATGGCAAGTTGAATGAGGTGGTTGTTGGCAAGTTCAACTTGGGTGAGAAAACGGAGGACTCAAAGATAGTGAGAAAAATCCTTCGATCATTACCGGAGAGCTTCCGTGCAAAGGTTATAGCAATTGAAAAGAGCAAGGACCTTGATGATATCAAAGTTCAAGAACTAGTTGGCTCACTTCAAACATATGAGCTGTCATTGCCATCACAAAGGAAGAGCAAATCCCTTACTCTTAAAAAAATTAATGAGACAGTAGAAGCTCACGACTCATCAAATGAGGATGTTGTCGATAAAGATGTGGCATATCTTGTGAAGAATTTTCCGAAAGTTCTTGAAGTTCAAAAAGTGTGGAAAATTTGCTGAGAAAGGAAAATTCCCAAGTTTTGAAAAGGAGAAAAAGGATTTCAAGAGGAAAGATGGGAAGAACTCTCAATCTTCTCAAGGAATCAGTTGCTTTGAATGCAACAGACACGGACATTTCAAGAAAGAGTGTCCCAATTATTTAAAATCGAAGGGCAAGGTTTATGCCACTACTCTTAGTGATTCGAATTCCTCTAATTCAGATTTAGATGAAAGCTGTGATGGAGAGGGAAACTTCTCTGCATTCATGACCATTGTTTATGTGGAATCTTTGGATGATTTGAGTGCTCTAGTAGAAGAGCTTGGTGAGCACATTGAATTGGAGCCAATTGGTTTAGTTGAGGAATCTAAATATGAGGAAGATGAAGAAGAAGTGGGACTGCAAGAGACCTACAATTCCCTCATTGAGAAGACCGGTGAATATGCCAAAATGGCGAACGCAACCATTAAAAAGATGAAGAGGGCAGGGGAAGATTATAAAAGACTTCTAGTGCAATACAAGGAGACCAAATGTGAATTGGAGACGCTGAATGGAGAGCTGACTGAAGCCTACTCAAAGATAAAATTTCTTGAGCTAGAGATGGTTCAAGCTAATGCTAAGGTAGAGCGAGTTTCCTCCAAGAAGCTTGATGAAGTACTTGCTTATCAAAAACCTTTCTCCGAAAAAAGTGGATTAGGATACACCGGAGAGAGTAGTTCAAGTGTCAAAGTGTCCAAAGATATGAAGTTTGTGAAAGCTAAGGAACTAGTGGTAGAAACTTCAGTTGTTGAGAAAGTGAAACCGAAAAAGAATCAGAATGTTACTGACCAACGGTTTTTGAATAAGCCTCATAACCAATCAATGGTCAAGCCTAAGGCTCAAGGGAAATCACTCCCAAAGTCATAAAGAGGTTTGAGAACTTAACATTTCTGCCATCATTGTGGACTTCAAGGACACACCAGACTAAATTGTCATAAGCTTAGAGCATTGCAGAATGCAAGTAATCAGAGGTCAAGAGGACCAAGAAATGACAAAAGGAATTTAGCTGTTGAGCAATCAAGAAGTCAAGATGGTGATTCTGGAATGATGGATGTGATGAAGATGATTGATGCATTCACCACCTGTTTGGCAAGCTTCTCAAAAAGGTTTGACAGTAATAACTCTCGTACCCAATCCTCTAAGGATATCACCCCAAACACATGTGTCGTGTGGGTGAAGAGGGGTACTCATGCATAAGCATTACAACATGTCCATGGATTAATACTTCCTATGCTTTGTGACTTTGATTGGTTGGGTGCTTTTTGTTTTTGTTCTAGCTTGTACTAAAAAATTTTGTGTTTGTTTGTTTGCAATTGTTTTAAGTGTTTTTACATTGTTCTTGGTCAATCTTTTATTATTTTTGTGTCAAAAATTCAAAAACACATAAAAAGTAGAAAATCCAAAAAGTTTGATCGACATTATTGTGTTTTGTCACAAGCATGTTTTGCCTTATACCTTTTTGCTAATGGCTTTGTGCATTTTCAAGCGTAGCTTGTTCTTTATGCACTCATATCATTGTGGGAGAAATCTTGACATCTATGTGATTGTTGTAAATAGTTCTTCAAACTTGTCATGAATGATTAATCAATGGTTTTGCTGGTCTTGAGACATGCATAGACTTGTGCCTATATATCTTCTCACTTTTTTATTTTCTTTTGTTAAAGAGCTTAGCAAATGTAAATCTCGAAATGAAAAGAGATAATAAGCTGCAAAAGCCTTCGCACATACTATTATTTGACTAGGAAAAAGGGAAAGCGACTTTTGTGAAAAATGTATGATGCCCAAAAAGTCAAAGGCTTACTCATCAAATTGAAATATCAAAAATTTAAGGCATCGATCTCAAAATGAGATGTATTGATTTGAAAAGATCAAATGATATGAGGTATATGGAGCCAAATGAAAAGTTTCAATGTTATGTAATCAAGTTTTGTGGGAAGTCATATATGCATATTTCTATAATTGAGATAGGTCACTTTTCCTAGTGCTAATTATGTATGCCTTGGTTGAATTGATCATTGAAGCTTCACATTAGACTAAGGACTATCTCATTTTTGGTACCCACACACATCACACATGTCTATGTTCAATGAATGTCTTATTTATTTATGTGATTGTACTTGATTAAATGTGTTTCACATACTCAAGTTTTGTTGATTAAACATAAAAATATTTTTGAGCGTTTTAATTGTTTTTGGAAAGTATTTTGTTTTTACAAAAAATTGTCAAAATTTTCAAAAACAGTGTTGCCTTGTTTTGGCGACTTAGTTGCGGGTCAGTCCAGCCACATGCCCCCAGTTGCGAGCTCATACAGTAGGTTTTCACGACTCACTGGCAGGTCAATGTCTCAGTCGCGAAAAGTACTTAGAAATTTTTTCAAAATCTGGGTTTTTAGGTTTCTCGTGACTTGACGTGGCAACTTGTTTGCGAATGGAGGTCTAGTTGTGAGAGTCATACTAAAAGTTTCGCGGCTTAATTCGCGACTTTCTCGCAGGTCAAACTTCCAGTCGCGAAAAACATGTAGAAAAATTTTCAAAATTTTTGTTCTAAGTGTTATGGCAACTTGACTTGCCGACTTGCACACGACTTGACTCAGTCGCGAAAATCATGTGTTTTGCACAAATAGGTCAGTTTTTAAAACCTTTTGAGTTTTCCCTCAAACTTTTGTGACTATTCATTGTCTTCCCCGTTTCAACACTCTCTCAATCTCACCATGTTTGTCTCAAAACTCCATTTTTCTTCAACATCTCAACATCAATCTTCAAGAAAGGGTATGGGTTTTCTTGTTTTCTTTAAGTATTTCATGTTTATTACCCTGATTTCTTGGATTTTTGTGTTGTTGTTTGGTTTTGAGATATGTGTTGTTTCAGCTATAGGATGGGTTCATTTTGTTAGGTTTGTTTGAATGGGTTATGTTAGTCTTGTTTATATGATGTGATATATTCTTGTTATCATGAGTGATTTTTATCCTTGAGTTTGTTGACTGATCTGTCTTGTGTTGAACATATCATACCCATTGAGAAATGTCTTTCAGACATGTGCTTAAATTTTAGGGATTTTGTGTTTTACATTGTTTGTGGGTGTCTTTGGTTCACTATGTTTGCTTAGTGCATATTAATTTATATGTTTGGTTGTGTACCCTAGGCTGTTCTTGTTGTGTTTCTGTGCACACTCTATGCTCTTCTATTTTGGGTTATCTCATGCCATGTTGTTTTTGAACTGTTTATAGACTGAATGTTTGGTATAAGTTTCTATTCCTTTCAGTACTACTAACTTGTTACTAATTTTTTAGTTTCCATCTATTGTGCTTTATTTTTTTTTTTTTTTGGTGGGTTGTGCTGCTATGGTTTTGCAAATGACTCCTACAAATAAGAAGACTATTGCCAAAAAGGGCGACAAGAGGTTGAAGATGGACAATACAAAGTTCAAGTCTCCTCAACATTTTGAGATATACGTTCGGTTCTACATGAAGGCAACCATCATTCAAGAAAGATTTGTAGACTTGGTGGATTTGAAGGACACTTTCATTCCAAGCTGTTTTCAAGGCAGAGGTTGGGACAAGTTGTTGGGTGACTTGCTTGGAGTGTGTGAGCCTCTGATCAGGGAGTTTTATGCTAATTCTGTTTTAAGAGAGCATGAGATAAATTGTTGGATACGAGGACATGAGTTCACCATAGATGTGGATGACATAGATAAGGTGCTAGGGTTTGAAGATTTGGATGAACATGACTTCACCCATTACAAGGACAGGATGCTATCCATAGAAATTGTCCAATCTCATATTGGTGGAGTTAGAGAAGGGAGATGCCTCAACACTACTACCTTCCCAGCTGACATAAGGTGTCTTACAACCATCATGATGTTCAATCTGTACCCAATGAGAAAGCTGACCACCATCAACAATGCTAAAGGCATCTTCCTCGTGGAGCTCAAGGAGAACACCTACATAGACATTAATGCTCATATCTTCTACACCATTGTTGATAAGACTAGAATAACCTCCAGGGTCAAGCTGATTTTTCCTAGCCTTCTTATAAGGCTTTTTAGATTGAAAGGTGTGGAAATCCCTCAAGATATCAACCCCATGCCTACACCCTCAGCCATCAATGCTCTAACCATTACAAGGATAAGAGTTCGTCTCCCAGGTGATGAAGAGGAAGGTGACCAAGAAGAAGGTGAACCAATGGAGACTGAGACAGAGGATGCAAGACTAACCTTAAGCTTAAGAGGCCGTGGCAAGAGGAGTAGAGCTTCATCCTAATCAGCTGTACCTCCAGATGCATTCTAGATCATCCTTGAGAGGATTGATGGGCTCAGAGATGTCCAGAATGAGTAATCTGACAGGCTGGCTGCACTCCAAGATCAGATGACCCTTCTCTCAGTGAAATTTGATAGTTTCACCACATATGAATAACCCTTTGGCCATTCTGGTCAAAAAGGGGGAGATTTTTTTTGGAGGGTAACTCTTGCGGGGGAGCATATTTTGAGGGGGAGCATGCGTAAAAACTTTATTTCAGTAGTTTAATTTATATGTTTATATTTATGCCTTTTGGTGTTGTTTTGGATAATTGTTATTATGGGTTTGCTAAATACACTTGGTTTAAACTCATAGATATGGTTTTAATATGTTGTTTAAAGCTGTTGGTACTTTGGTATATATTAGATGATATTCAGTATTTTTTTTTTTGTTCCTATGCTTTGTAGCCTAGTACTTGTTGTTAAATTTTATGCATTTTCTTTAAGTACATCACTCATGTGCCCTTGTTGGATTTTATATCCTTGATGCAATTATTTTGAGTTTTTGTATCGATTGAGTGTTGGACATGCAAATGATACTTTGCAATTGAACTTATTAGCTTGCATGTCCGAATGTTCATTCCTTGTGTGAATGAGCATTATGGTCACTATTTACAGTGATTATTCTTTTTTGGTCAAGCCATAGTTTATTACTTAATTCCATTTTGCTTGATCTCATTGTGCTTGCTCCAAATGTATTACAAGTTTTCTGCATACAGTGATCATATTGTGTTGTTGTGTTTTAGGAGATACTTGTTCTTATGGTTCAAGAGCTTCACAAATTCTAGAGTTATGTGTGAGTGAGTTTTGTTCAACTGTTCCCAGCTCACGCATTAAGTCTAGAGTTTGTTGTAGGGTTTTGTCATGGAATAGCCAAAGGGGGAGATTGTAAGGTTGAATTTAGTCAACCATTCTGTTAGCTTTATTCCGTGGCAAATTTACTTGTATTTTAGCATTTAGAAACCCTGTATTTAGATGGAAATCATGTAAGGTTAGTGTGTGAGAGAGTGTGAAGAAAAGCTCAAGTTTGTGCACTCAATAAGTGGCTCGCGACTGGCTCGCGGCTTGCAAGTCGCCAAAGCTGGCACAAGCGTGAAGCATGCAGGGGAGCTAAAAAGTCACGTCAGCTGTTGCACTACAGGACAAAAGCCCCAGGCTGGCCAGGCCGTTAGTTCGTGGGTTGAACTCCCGACTCAGTCCAGTCGCGAGGCCAAGTCGCTAGACTACTCTGTTTGGGAAAAACTAACCTTTCGCATTCCAAACACACACCAGTATAAATACCCCTTATACCCAAGAAATGTTGAGAGCTACCAGAGAGAATTTTGAGAGAGAAACCTTAGAGAAAAACAAGATTGACTCATCCACAATCTTTATCCTTTGATTCTCCAAATTCCTCCACTCTCACCCTCTTTATTGTTACATCCTTGAGAGGCACATTAGCCAAATCATTTCTCACCACACCTATATCTGTGAGAAGCCTATTTGGTACTTGGGAAGCAGTTAGGAAAAGACCAATTGATATAGGTTGATGCTATGGGCTATAGCAGAATCTAGTAAGCTAAAGAAGACAAAGGTTTGGCGTAACCTCGTTGGAGCAAGAAGCTTGGAGGGCTTAGGTACACTTAGTAGATTAGGCTTGCAGGGTCTTCTACTGTTCATGTATCCCAACTTCATTCTTTAATGGATTATTGACCGCTTGGTGGGCGGCGGAGATGTTTTACGCTGAGGACTTCGGTTTCTTCTTCGATAACACATCCCTATGTTGTCATTGTGTTTGCATCTCTCTTCCCCTAATCTTTTCCATTTAATTTCTGTTGTGATTGTGGTTTTATTTGGTTTAGATTGTCTTATCAATTTTGTTTTAGCTTATTCTCATTTTCCACACGTACATTATTTGATAATAAGCTTGAATTCGTATTTTGTAAATATGGGGTCTAAACGTTCAACGGTGTTTTACACACATTCTGTACATTCACATATCATAAGATATATAGATATGTGGGTTAAAAATTAGCTTTCTTAATTAAAATTTGTGGTTTTATTTTATTTACATGGACGGTTTCAAGTGTTAATTAAGGTGGTCACATAACCACCATAGGAAAACGTAGATGCCGGCCTAAAAATGCAGACGCCAGCATCAACGCAGATGTGTTGCTAAACAAACACACACTTCTTCTTGTTTAAGTCATAGTGGTTGTTATTGTATAATACGCAAGCGATACTAATTCTATTGTGTACAAAAATTTTCATCTCACGCACATGGACAAATTACAAATGTTCATACATCCTCCAATAAGTAGGTGGCTATCGGTTTTGTCAAAAGTTTAATTTTGAGGTAGTCATTTCCATCGACAAAAGTCTTTTCACCTTTGGAAAATTGTTGCATACTACAAACACGCTGAAGGAGAAAAGGAGAAGATTGAAAAAAATAAAGAGAGTCAAAAAGAGTTTTTTGACATTTCGGAATAGCTTTCGAGGGCCGCCGAATAAGAATTGGTATAGGGTGAAAACGGGGATGTTCAAAGGAAATAACAAAGAAGCCTTACCGTGTTTAAGTCATAGTAGTTGTTATCGTATAATACGCAAGCGATATTTAATATCTAATATATTGTGTAAAGAAAATTTCATATCACGCATATGGACATATTAAAAATGTTCAAAAATCGTCTAATAAATACGTGAGTATAAATCATACACATCATAAGATATATAGATATGTGGGTTAAAAATTAGTTTTTTTCAATTAAAATTTGTGGTTTTATTTTATTTGCAGGGACGGTTTCGAGTGTTAATTAAGGTGGTCACACAAGTACCTTAGGAACATGCAGACGCTAGCCAAAAAACCTAGACGTTAGCCAAAAAATGCATATGCGTTGCTAAACAAACGTACACTTCTTCTTGTTTAAGTCATAGTAGTTGTTATTGTATAATATGCAAGCAATACTAATTATATTGCGTACAAAAATTTTCATATTACGCACATGGACAAATTACAAATGTTCATACATCGTCCAATAAGTAGGTGGCTATTGGTTTTGTTAAAAGTTCAATTTTGAGGTAGTCATTTCCATCGACAAAAGTCTTTTTGCCTTTGGAAAATTGTCATATACTACAAACACATTGAAGGAGAAAAGGAGAAGATTGAAAAAAATAAAGAGAGTAAAAAAGAGTTTTTTGACATTTCGGAACAGCTTTTGAGATGCCGCCGAATAAGAATTGGTATAGGGTGAAAACAGGGATGTTCAAAGGAAATAACAAAGAAGCCTCATTTTGTTTAAGTCATAGTAGTTGTTATCATATAATACGCAAGCGATACTTAATATCTAATATATTGTGTAAAAAAAATTTCATATCACGCATATGGACATATTAAAAATGTTCAAAAATCTTCTAATAAATAGGTGTCTATAGTAGAAATCATACACATCATAAGATATATAGATATGTGCGTTAAAAATTAGGTTTTTTTTAATCAAAATTTGTGGTTTTATTTTATTTACAGGGACGGTTTCAAGTGTTAATTAAGGTGGTCACATGATCCCCATAGGAAAACGTAGACGCTAGCCTAAAAATGCAGACGCCAACATCAACACAGACGTGTTGCTAAACAAACGCACACTCCTTCTTGTTTAAGTCATAGTGGTTGTTATTGTATAATACGCAAGCGATACTAATTCTATTGTGTACAAAAATTTTCATATCACGCACATGGACAAATTACAAATGTTCATACATCCTCCAATAAGTAGGTGGCTATCAGTTTTGTCAAAAGTTTAATTTTGAGGTAGTCATTTCCATCGACAAAAGTCTTTTCGCATTTGGAAAATTGTTGCATACTACAAACACGCTGAAGAAGAAAAGGAGAAGATTGAAAAAAATAAAGAGAGTCAAAAAGAGTTTTTTGACATTTCAGAATAGCTTTCGAGGCACCGCTGAATAAGAATTGGTATAGGGTGAAAACGGGGATGTTCAAAGGAAATAACAAAGAAGCCTTACCTTGTTTAAGTCATAGTAGTTGTTATCGTATAATACACAAGCGATACTTAATATCTAATATATTGTGTAAAAAAAAATTTATATCACGCATATGGAAATATTAAAAATGTTCAAAAATCGTCTAATAAATAGGTGAGTATAAATCATACACATCATAAGATATATAGATATGTGGGTTGAAAATTAGTTTTTTTCAATTAAAATTTGTGTTTTTATTTTATTTGCAGGGACAGTTTCGAGTGTTAATTAAGGTGGTCACACAAGTACCTTAGGAACATGCAGATGCTAGCCAAAAAACCTAGACGTTAGCCAAAAAATGCATACGCGTTGCTAAACAAATGTACACTTCTTCTTGTTTAAGTCATAGTGGTTGTTATTGTATAATACGCAAGCAATACTAATTCTATTGTGTACAAAAATTTTCATATCACGCACATGGACAAATTACAAATGTTCATACATCCTCCAATAAGTAGGTGGCTATCGGTTTTGTCAAAAGTTTAATTTTGAGGTAGTCATTTCCATTGACAAAAGTCTTTTTGCCTTTGGAAAATTGTTGCATACTACAAACACGGTGAAGGAGGAAAGGAGAAGATTGATAAAAATGAAGTGGGTGGAAAAGAGTTTTTTAACATTTCGAAACAACTTTCGAGGTGCTACCGAATAAGAATTGGTATAGGGTGAAAACGGGGAAGTTCAAAGGAAATAACAAAGAAACTTCATCTTTTTTAAGTCATAGTAATTGTTATCACATAATACGCAAGCGATACTTAATATTTAATATGTTGTGTAAAAAAAATTTCTTCTCAAGCATATGGACATATTAAAAATGTTCATAAATCGTCTAATAAATAGATGTCTATAGTATAAATCATACATATCATAAGATATATAGATATGTCGGTTAAAAATTAATATTTTTTTAGTAAAAATTTGTGGTTTTATTTTATTTATAGGGATGGTTTCAAGTGTTAATTAAGGTGGTCACATGACCACCTTAGGAAAACACGGACACCAACCAAAAAATGCAAACGCCAGCATCAACATAGACGCATTGCTAAACAAATGCGTACTTCTTCTTATTTAAGTCGTAGTAGTTGTTATAGTATAATACGCAAGCAATACTAATTATATTGTGTACAAAAATTTTCATATCACGACATGTACATATTAAAAATGTTCATACATCGTCCAATAAGTAGGTGGCTATCAGTTTTGTCAAAAGATCAATTTCGAGGTAGTCAATTCCACCAACAAAAGTCTTTTTGCCTTTGGAAAATTGTTGCATACTACAGACACACTGAAGGAGAAAAGGAGAAGATTGAAAAAAATAAAGAGTCAAAAAGAGTTTTTTGACATTCTGAAACTGCTTTTGAGGTGCCGCCGAATAAGAATTGGTATTGGGTGAAAACAAGGAAGTTCAAAGGAAATAACAAAGAAACTTCATCTTGTTTAAGTCATAGTAGGTATTATCGTATAATTCGCAAGTGATATTTAATATTTAATATGTTGTGTAAAAAAATTTCATATCACACATATAGACATATTAAAAATGTTCATAAATCATCTAATAAATAGTTGTCTATTGTATAAATCATACATCTCATAAGATATATAGATATGTGGGTTAAAAATTAAATTTTTTTTTTTCAATTAAAATTTGTGGTTTTATTTTATTTGCAGGGATGGTTTCAAGTGTTATGTAATGTGGTCGCATGAGTACCTTAGGAAAACGCAGATGCCAACTTCAACGTAGACACATTGCTAAACAAATGCACACTTCTTCATATTTAATTCATAGTAGTTGTTATCATGTAATACGCAGGCGATACTTATTATATTGTGTACATAAATTTTCATATCACGCATGTGGAAATATTTAAAATGTACATAAATCGTTCAATAATTAGGTGGCTATTGGTTCTATCAAAAGTTCAATTATGAGGTAGTCATTTCCACCGACAAAAGTCTTTTTGCCTTTGGAAAATGGTCGTATACTACAAACATGCTAAAGGAGAAAAGGAGAAGATTGAAAAAAATAAAGAGAGTCAAGAACAGTTTTTTAACATTCCAAAACAGCTTTCGAGGCGCTGCCGAATAAGAATTGGTATAGGGTGAAAATGGGGATGTTCAAAGGAAATAACAAATAAACTTCATCTTGTTTAAGTCATAGTAGTTGTTATCGTGTAATACTCAAACAATACTTAATATCTAATATATTGTGTAAAAAAAAATTTCATATCACGCACTTGGACATATTAAAAATGTTCATAAATCGTCTAATAAATAGGTGTCTATAGTATAAATCATGCATATCATAAGATATATAGATATGTGGGTTGAAAATTAGTTTTTTTTTTTTTAATTAAATTTTTTGGTTTTATTTTATTTACAGGGACGATTTCAAGTGTTAACTAAGGTGGTCACATGAGTACCTTAGGAAAATGCAGACGCCATCCAAAAAACGCAGACACTAGCTTCAACACAATCACATTGTTAAACAAACGCACAATTCTTCTTGTTTAATTCATAGTAGTTGTCATCGTGTAATACGCAGGTGATACTTATTATATTTTGTACAAAAATTATCATATCACACATGTGGACATATTAAAAATGTTCATAAATCGTCCAATAATTTGGTGGCTGTCGGTTTTTTCAAATGTTCAATTTTGGATATTGTCAATTCCATCGACAAAAGACTTTTTGCCTTTGGAAAATTGTCATATACTACAAACACACAGAAGAAGAAAAGGAGATGATTGAAAAAAACAAAGAGAGTCAAAAAGAGTTTTTTGACATTCTGGAATAGCTTTAGATGCGCCGCCAAATAAGAATTGGTATAGGTTGAAAACGGGGATGTTCAAAGGAAATAACAAAGAAACTTCATCTTGTTTAAGTCATAGTAGTTGTTATTGTAAATACGCAAACAATACTTGATGTCTAATATATTGTGTAAAAAAAATTTCATATCACGCATATGGACATATTAAAAATGTTCATAAATCGTCTAATAAATAGGTGTCTATAGTATAAATCATACATATCATAAGATATATAGATATGTGGTTAAAAATTAGTTTTTTTAATTAAAATTTGTGGTTTTATTTTATTTGCAGGGACGGTTTCAAGTGTTAATTAAGGTGGTCACACAAGTACCTTAGGAAAACGTAGACGCCAACCAAAAAAAGTAGACGCTAGAAAAAAAATGCAGACGTGTTGCTAAACAAATGCGCCCTTCATCTTGTTTAAGTCATAGTATTTGTTATCGTATAATATGCAAGCAATACTTGTTATATTGTGTACAAAAATTTTCGTATCACGCACTTAGACATATTAAAAATGTTCATAAATCGTCCAATAAATAGGTGGCTATCGATTTTGTCAAAAGTTCAATTTTGAGGTAGTCATTTCGATTGACAAAAGTATTTTTGCTTTTGGAAAATTGTCGTATACTACAAACATGCTGAAGGAGAAAAGAAGAAGGCTGAAGAAAATAAAGTTGGTGAAAAAGAGTTTTTTGACATTTCGGAACAGCTTTTGAGGTGCTGCCGAATAAGAATTGGTATAGGGTGAAAACAGGGAAGTTCAAAGTAAATAACAAAGAAACTTTATCTTGTTTAAGTTATAGTAGTTGTTATCATATAGTACGCAAGCAATACTTAATATTTAATATATTTTGTAAAAAAAATTTCATTTCACGTATATGGACATATTAAAAATGTTCATAATTCATCTAATAAATAGGTGTCTATAGTATAAATCATACATATCATAGTATATATAGATATGTGGGTTAAAATTAGTTTTTTTTTTTAATTAAAATTTGTGGTTTTTTATTTATTTGCATGGATTGTTTCAAGTGTTAATTAAAGTGGTCACATGACTACCTGAGGAAAAAAAAAAAGTCGACCACCCTAAAAAATATTAAACACCTAAATAAAAATTTGAGCTCTTTAAAAATAAAAAGGTCATGTTAACGGATGTTTTTAGAGAAATTATTAATAAAGTATAATCAGAATGTTTTGACATCGCTTTTATGGAAATATAAAAAGCTGTCATCAACATTTTTTGTTTTATCATTCCAATAAAGTGTTTCTAAAAATAGTTCCAAAATTAATGCCCTAAGAGCATTAACATCTACCAACCGCAACTCGCCACATAAACGAGTTGTACACAAAATTATGCACATAGTTGTGGCACTAGAACCACTCTTAATGTTATATAATATAAAATTAGTTTATTATTATTTTAGGTTTATCTTTGTAGCTGTGCGTTTGTCTCTTTGCAATTTTCTTTTTGACTGCAACCTGGAAAAGCGGTGTTGGGATATTACCGATGGAAAAGAAAAAATTATTTAATGGCCTAGATGTCTAAAGTTGACATGCTAGACTTGTCAAATCATTTAATACGCTTAAGTAAGCTATGTGTACTTGCCCAGTATCAAAGTGAGGCATTAAGAGTGTTCTTTTAACACAAAATGAAGTTAAATCTAATTTGGAAAAAGTTTAAGATGTGGGCAAAGAAATTCCTACGTGTGAAAGGAAGAGATCCTTTTGTTAAAAATTATATTCTCTAACTGAATGCCTCAAAGAAAATGTGTAAGACACTGAATTATAGAAAGGTCAAATAACTTTTTTATAGTTCTTTAAACGTGGGGTGTTTTCTTAAAAAAAAGGTGGTAGGACCAAAACTTGTGTAGGCTTAATTAAAGAGGGTTTTGGTTGAGTAAAAAACAATGTTATGAGAAATGTGCTACTTATTTTTAAATGTGTAATTATCGAATAGTGTTTTGGTAGTACACAGAGTTATAGTAGGTCTTAACATATTTGTTGGAGATATAATACCATGAGATAGTTACTTTCAAATAGAAATAGTTACAGATTATAAAACGGATCCATAATCATTTATTTGAGTGGAGAGCAAGTAAACTACTCATCAAGAGGAATTGAGTTAAAACCTATAACCTAAAAGTCTCTAGGATGACAACTCAACCTAACTAATTGGAGATCCCAAGATCTAGGTTCAAAGAAACAACTAAATCGTGGAGACTAGTTTTTATCACTATGGAGATAAAATCTCCTACCAATTCCTATGATGAAATAGTGATCTCTGCAAGCGATATTTAGGGTAAGCTTTCCTTTTAATGATTCTTATATCTTTGAATTCCAAGTGGGGTATATTAGGATATTCTTAATAAGAGTCACCTATATGAGTGTGAAGTGAGCTGCTTCCATGAGAGTTTTAAGGCTGAATTCTCTAAAGCACTTCATGAATTTACCACGATATGTTCAGGGCCGAAATGAACACAACTATATAATTGAAATATGTTTGAAAAGGAATTGTGTGAATTCTATTGTCTTGGTATACACAAAAAGCTGAGCAGTTCAAGACATCATGTTCATTGGTTAGCCAGTATATCCAATTATCTTTCACAAAGGAAAGTTCAAAGCCAAAAGTTATTTCTCCCGATACAATAACTTTTCTTCTACTCTCTCTGTGTCTCCATTATCATTTGCATTGTTTTTTTTTTTTTTTTTTTTTTTTTTTTTTTTTTTTTTTTTTATTTATCAATTTCCATTCATGTGAGGGATTGTTGGTAAAATAGTATTGAGTGAATAAGAAATTGACATTTAATTTGTTCACTTAAAGATGTTATTTAAAGTGATGAAAATCTTAAGTCTCACATAGAAAAGGAAAGAGATAATATATGAGTTTATGTGCTCATGGGCCGGACATTGGGTTGGACTTTGGCATATGTGGGTTGGACCTTCTTGTCCAAATAATAATTTTATTATTATTTTATTTTTGAGTCAGTCAATTTGTGCACAACAGTTTTTCTTTGAACAGTGTGTCTATTCACTAACGTATATAAATTCATAGTTCCTCATTCATGAAAACTAACTTTTCAAGAAAAAACTCTCCCAGAGAGAAAATATTTTGTGCATTCATTTGAGTCAAAGAGAGAGAAAGAGACATAGAGTAGTGTTAGGACATATGTGATTCACTTGTTAGGAACATATGTCACTACTTTATGTAATTGACTAATCCTTTGACAAAACACACTTTACTTGTATTTGGGTAAATCTAGGATGTGTTTAATACTTCAAGAAACTTTGTTTAAAGATCAAGTATTGAAGCCATTCAAATCTGTCCAAGATTCAAGCTGAAGAAGTGTCTATCATTAAATCTCGACAGCTAGCCATCTATCGAGATTAAGAAGCTGTTCCAGCCCCATGGCTCGACAGTTGCTCGACAGCAGCTTAACAGATAGGCATCTGTCGAGGTTTATGAAAAACAGAATTTCAGATCTGTTTTGACTTTAATTCGTGATTATGTGTTTGAGTTTTCTTTTCTCACAACCCTAGACATATAAAAGGATTATTTTAAAGGCCGTCAAAGAGGACACAAGTTGCACAAGTGTTGAGCAAAATTTGTTCAAGCAAATTGTGACCGAAGATAGAGTTTCGCCCTAGTTCATCATTCTTGCCAAGAAGTTGCTGTGTTTGTACACCATAGAGTTTTGCAACCAAGCATCTTTTTAATCTTCATCGTGGATGAACTGAGAAACTTTACAGCCAACAACCTTCTCTAATTGATGATTGAAGTCGCATACTGAGATCCTTGCAATTGGTTAGTCACATACTGAGAGCCATGCATCAAAAGGAGAAATTGTCACTATAGGCCAAGTCCAATTGGGGTAAGGGTTCAATAGTAGGTTGATATAAGGTACTCGGATTCCTTTACTTGTAACTGCTTGTTGTGATAATAGTGGTGACCTTAAAATCACCCGGTGGGGTTTTTGCCGTATTGGTTTTCCCCATTCGTAAATAAATCACCGTATCAATTTATTTTCTGCTGCATACTTAGTTTAATTGGTGATTTTTTTGTGCTACCACGCATTTGTATGTTAATTTGATTAATTAATTAAACTTGGCTAATTAATCAATTAATTCATCACAAGGGGTCAATACGTTTTTGGCCTATCAAGTAGTTTGCAGAGTACGGACCTTGTGTGCTTCTTCTCCATGCTGTAGATCATTTTATCCTCAGAGGCAGACGTTCGTGAGTTTCAAAGCACCACAGACTGTGACAAAATTTGCTTTAAGGAGATTCTGTCAAATACAAGACTTGATCTGAATCATTCATCCTTCATGCATTTGGTCTGTGAGTTGTTAATTATTTGCAGATTTCTTTTTATATATATGTACAATATTATTTATTGCTTTTGCTATCACATCTTTTTGTGTTATTGTTTATATTTCGATCTGTATGTTTTCTATTCGATTAATCACAAAAGTAAATTGTTGATATATATCCAACAATAAACATATTAGACAAATGAGTAATACAAACCTTTTTACAAAATGTTTTACACACTGCATGTGGTGAAAAGATTATTAATAAATGAAAAAGTGATATTAATGGTAGATTTAGATAAAAACCAATAAAAAGTTGGTCACATTAATAATTTATAAAAATGTTGTAAAATAATTTGTGGTTATAGTATAACTCTAGAAAAATACTCAATAGTGAGTCACGTGAGAAGACAAAGAGAGGCACAGAAGTTTAAGTTGCGTTGGCATACTAAATTTACCTAATACCACAATTTTAGCAAACTTTTAGGAGAAAATCATCGTAAAAAGGTTACTCATATTTAGTTACGATAGCACATTTTTTGAATTCAAAATTGACAAACTCAAGTTTCAGCCAGCATGCTAAGTAGTAGAGCTTATATTGCTTAGAACTTAAGTTTGAGTTGAGACTTGAGTTCCAAAAATATATTATGTAAGTAAATAGGATTGTAAAGTTGTGATTTACAACTATTTTGTGTTGGCTTTAATTCCGTGCCAAATTTGATTGTAATTTTGTTCAATCTTCTGTATCCTGTATTTTATGTGAGATTTCTTTGTAAGGGTTGTGTGTGTGAGAGAGAGCGTGAAGACTCAAGGCAAATTGAAGACCAAAGAAGTTTTCGCAGGTAGCTCGCAAGTAGCCTTCCCACGAAGTGAAGCATGTGCTCATTTTAAGCTTCTAGGTGAGAATGAATGGTGGAATAAGGAATTATGAGTGGTTGCTTCGAGGGAACTAGTCCTCCTTATGATAGAGAATAGATAGAGAAGAATTAGAGAATCAAGAACAATGAAACTGGTATTGTTTCTGTTATGAATCTGATGTACAAGATACAAGTCCTTTAATAGCTAATTCTATAGCTTTTGGCAATTACTAACCAACCTAACTAACTTCCCTCAACCACATCCTAACTGTACCAGCTTATTTATACAGCAAACCTTAATCAGTTACAATCAATCCAATAGCTTGTTACTAACCCAATTACAACATCTATACAAAGTCTTAACATAGCCCTCCCCATTTAAAAGACCTTGCCCACAAGGTGAGGAAACTTGAGCTTCAACTGATGCAATGATTCCCAAGTGGCATCCTCAGGTGCAGTGCCCAACCACTGTACTAGAACTTCAGCAATAGACCTAGACCTCAAAGTCTTAGTTCGGGTTTGCAGAACAGCTATAGGTTCTGAAATAATTTAACCTGTCTCATCTAATGGTGGTAAAGTAGGCAATGGAGAGATTTGCTATCCTACCTTCAGCTTCAAACAAGAAACATGAAAAACTGGGTGTATCTTACTGTCACTAGGTAAATCCAACTTGTAGGCTACCTCCCCCACCCTTTGAAGCACCTAGAAGGGGCCATAAAACCTTGGACATAACTTCCATTTACCCGTAGAGGCTAAAGACTTCTGCTTGTAAGGTTGCAACCTTAAAAAAACCAATCTCCCACCTGAAAAGACCTTTTAGTTCTGTGTCTATCTGCAAAAAGCTTCATTCTCTCCTGAGCTGCCACTAGATTAGCCTTGAGTGTAGCCAAAATCTGCTGCCTTTGAGTAAGAAGAGAATCTATTGCTGCCACCCTTGAAGTGCTTGGAATGTAGTCTTGAAGTTTAGGAGGAGGATAGCCATATAATGCCTCGAATGGAGTGAGTTTAATGGAAGTGTGAAAACTGGCATTAAACCAACACTCAGCCAATGAAAGCCAATCAGCCCACCTATGAGGTTGATCTCCAACAAAGGCTCTCAATTATTGTTCTAGACTCTTGTTCACTTCTCAATTTGGCCATCAGACTGAGGGTGATATGCAATAAACATAGCTAAATCAACTTCCTGCAACTTGAACAGCTTAGACAAGAAATTTGAAGTAAATGTGGCATCCTTGTCACTAACTATAGAGGTTGGAAGACCATGTAATTTGAAGACATATTGCATATATAGCCCAGCAACTTTAGCAACTATATAAGGATGACTCAAGGGTATAAAATGGACATATTTGGTCAGTCTATCAACCACAACCAAGATAACTTCAAACCCTTGAGACTTTGGTAACCTTTCAACAAAATCAAGACTAGGTTTAGTAGGAATGGCTAAAGGTTGTAACCAGCTAGCAGGAGCAACAGTCTCAACCTTTATTCTTTGACAAACATCACATCTAAGGCATGAATGTTTGGAATCCACGTCATGAATGTTTGACAAGTATTTCGGTAATTGTATTACTGAAATACTTTCCCTGGCTCGCTTAAATTTGATTGTTGCCCATTAGTTTCAATTTCTTTCTACTGTTAGTTTCTTTTTGAGTTTTGACTTTTGACATCTAAAAAAGGGTAAAAGAGGGTAAAAAAACAAATAGTTGCTTCAATTTATTACTAGTGATAGAACCTTAGAGGAAAAGGTTTTTAACTTAATTTTTACCCCTTTCTCAAAAAGAAACTAACAATTAGAAATTGAAATTAACACCATTTTTTCAAAAAGAAACTAGCAGTTAGAAAATGAAACTATCGAGCAAATTTTTGTGGGCCATGAGGAAAGTATTTCGGTAATACAATTACAAAAATATTTGTTATTTTTTCTTTTTGGTATTTCGGCAACATCAATACCAAAATTATTTTTTTTTTCTCTCCTCCCCATCGCATCATTCCTCTCTCCTCATTAAGTTTGAATAGTGCCCATATTACAAATAAACTTTATTTTCTACAATATTCAGCCAAAAGGCTCGTTCTGGCTGCAAATCAAAACATTAGTGTTTTTTTATTTTTATTTTTATTTTTATTTTTTTTCATGTAATGGCAGTTTCATTGAAAGAACTATGAAAGAACAAGCTTATTATTCAAAGACGGAACTATCGTAGGGTTAAGCCCCCCCCCCCCCCAACCTTCGAAAAAAAAAAAACCCTTTAGTATACAAAAATTCATCAGACCACCCCCTTACCGAGCTGCCTTCTTCAAAATTTTAACATCTTCTTTTTGTCTTCTGCTTTGTCTTCTTCTTTCTTCTTCTTTGTCCTTTTCTTTGTTTGTTCAGCTGATCTGGTTTGGTTCCCTTAATTTTCATTTCTTGTTCACACATTGTCTTTTACAGCTTTAATTCCACCACCTTTAGGACATGTGCAAAGCTTTTAACCTGTACCTTTTTGCATCTAATTTTTTCAATATATCTATGCATATACGATTAAAAAGGAACATGTTATTATAATATAATAATTGGTTTCAAATATATATATATATATATATATATATTGTTATTATTGGTTATATCATTTGTTTTTATTGATAAGATATATCATTTTTAAAGACTCTTAAAAGTCTTACAAATTATATAATAGTTCAAAAAAAAAAATAATAAGTTTATACCAAACTATTGTTATAAAGAAACCCGAAATGGCATGTGATTGATATCCAAACATATTATTCCCTTAATCAAACTGAAACGGTCACGACCATATGAAATTGACTCTTTTTTTTTTTTTTTTTTAAACCATTCTCTCTTAGTCAAGAGCTCTCTACCCTTTCTCAACTCTCGTTCATTCTCCTAATTGAATGAGTGATATTAAGTACAATATAGATTTTACTACATAAGTCTTATAAATTGATGTGTCATTAATTACAAAAATTAACATAAATACTAATTTATTATTAATTTGTTGAAATGACACTAATTACATTAATTATCATATCAATTTGTAAATTTTTTGTTAAAAATTTTCTAGTAGTTTTAGCATTTTTCTAATTGCATATTAGTGCGTTGATAGTTTGTTAGTGCCAAATGGACAATAATTTACATTTTCATTAAAAAAGAAATTATTCATATTCCAGCCCCCCTCAATCAAAATTCTGGTTTTGTTCCTATTATTATTTGAAGTTTCTTACTTTTATATATATAAATGCATTCAGTTCTGTCAAATGCTCGATTATGAGCTTGTCCTTTCCAACCGAAGTCATTTGCATTTGGAAAATTGGCGTACAAATGCACGAATTGAGATCCGGTATAACAGAAACGTGCAATTAATCATTGGATGTGAGAAAGAAGTTACAAAATAAAATAGAAAAGTAAAATGATGAAAGTTGAAAGTTAATTTTTTTTTTTATTAATTAAGGGTTGATTTTTTATTTTTTTTTATTTTTTATTTTTTAAGGGGGATTTAAGGATGGGAGGGAAAATTGCTATCACAAGTAGGGCGCGAAGTTTTGATCAAGGCAATTATTCAAGCCATACCAACCTTTGCCATGGGATGCTTTAAAATTCCATTGGGTCTATGCCATGATATTGAAGCAATGATCAAAATATTTTGGTGGGGACAAAAGGGAGACAGGAGGCGAATCCATTGGTTAAAGTGGGATGAGTTGACAAAATCAAAATTGGTGGGAGGTCTTGGCTTTAGGGACTTATGGCCTGTTTGGATGTTTAAAAAAGGAGGGGGAGTAGAGTAGAGGGAGGGAGAGTAATCTAATTACCTTATTTGGAAGTTTTTTAAGGAAGGAGGGGGAGGAGTTTAGAGGGGTTTGGAGGGGTTTCAACTCCCTCTAACCCCCCATTTTTAATTCCCCCAAATTGGAGAGATTTGGAGGGGGAGTAGAGTACATAAACTATTGACCAAGTAAATTACCTAATTTACCCTTATTATATTAACAAAATTTCACAAGGGGAAGGGCTAATTACTCCCTTCCTCCTTACTAATTTTAAAAACATCCAAACAAGATGGAGGGGAATCATTCTCCTCTACTCTCCTCCCCACTACTCCCCTCCCCACTACTCCCCTCTACTCTCCTCCCTCTCTAAACTTCCAAACAAGCCATTAGCCTTGTACAATAACTCATTATTAGCTAAGCAAGCATGACGACTCTTGAAAAACCCAGATTCTTTGTTCCATAAAGTTTTCAAGGCCCGTTTCTTCCCCAATTGCATTATTATGGAAGCAAAAAATTCTAGAGGAGGTTCTTATGCTTGGACTAGCATTTTACATGGTAGGGATGTGCTAGTGAGAGGATGTAGATGGAGGATTGGGAATGGAAAAACAGTAGGTATGTGGCAGCAATTTTGGCTTCCAAGGCAGCAAAACCCGCAGCCCCTATCACCTATGATTGAGTCCTTGGCTAATGCTAGGGTGGAGATCCTCATTGATGGTGAGACACGGCAGTGGAATCAAGACGTAATTGATGGCATCTTCATTCCAGATGAAGCAGAACTGATTAAAAGTCTTCCTCTTTCGAGAGTGGAGTGCGAGGATAGTTTGTTTTGGCCACTTACTCAGAATGGAGTGTATACTTGCAAGTCAGGCTATAGATTCTTAAAGTCTGAAATGGAACCTGATGGAATTGATGAAAATGTAGAACAAGATAAAGCCCTTTGGAGAACGGTTTGGTCTCTTCAAATCCCAAATAAGATGAAAAATTTGATGTGGAGGGCATGCAGGAATTCACTACCAACAAAAGAAAATCTTGTTCGCCGTACCATCATCGACAATCCAATCTGTGACAGATGCAAGGTTAACCCGAAACTGCATTACATGCCCTCTGGTCGTGCAGTGAGCTGGATGTGGTGTGGGAGGATTCTTTTGCCTGGTCTTGCTGAGGTAACACAAGCTTCATGGACTTCAAAGAGTTGCTGTCGTGGTTGATCAAACATAACCATCACTTGGAGCTCTTCTTGGCCACAACTTGGTCAATTTGGTCACAGAGAAACTGAGTGCGCATGCTCCAGCCCAGCCGCAGTCCAAATCAGCTTGCAACGTTGGCAAAATAATTATTATCAGAATTCATGGCAGTCCAACCTCCACCTCGGATCCAGCCCACCTCGACACGCACTCGATGGCAAGGTCCAGGTTCAAACTTGGTCAAGGTAAACTTCGACGGTGCCACTTTTAAAACTGAGAAGAAATCCGGAATTGGGTTGGTTATACGAGACGATCAAGGGGCTGTTTTGGCTTCGCTCTCAAAGTTGTTACCTCAGAATCACAGCCCTCTGGAGATCGAAACTCTAGCAGCTGCCTCAGCAGTGCAGTTTGCTTCAAAGTTGGGATTCTCCAATATAGTTTTAGAAGGTGATTCACAGGTTCTAATGCAGGCCCTCATACGTGACAGACCATTCCTATCTTTGGACGGTTTACTGATTGGTGATCTAAGATTCAATGCTAGGTGTTTTAATCAATTACATTTCTCTCATGTAAAGAGAGAAGATGATATGGTAGCTCATAAGCTAGTTCGCTATACTTTAAATGTATCAGATTTTATTGTGTGGATAGAGGATGTTCCACCACAAGTTGTTTCCATTGTACTAGCAGACATTACAAGTTTAACTTGAATAAAATAAAGTCTTGGTTTCTCCAAAAAAAAAAAAAAAAAAGTTAAAAATGACTATTAAAACTTTTAATCTCAACTATTGATTTGTTATTGCAGGGAATCTCAAACATGCTGAAAAAGAAAAAGAGAAGACTGAGAGTCCAAAAAAAAAAAAAAAAAATTTAAGTTTCAAGCTGACTTGTATGTTATATACAAAACATTTGATTTTATAATTTCTCTAGGTGTATTGATTTTAATTAAATACTTTTAAGCAAATAATGAAGAGACAAAATGTTGTAATTAATTCACACAAAATAAAATTTCAACTTTTTCAAAAAGAATTACCAAACAAATTTTCTGTTTTTTATTTTTTATTTTGGAAAATGTTTTTTTTTTTTTCTTTTCTTCTAACCAAATGTGTTTTTCATTTTGAAAGCGCAAAAAAATTGTTTTTTTTTTTTTCTTTTCTCTTTAAAAACAAGAAAACAAAATCAATTACCAAATATGACCTTAGGTTTTCAATAAATTTTCCAATGTATTTTCTCATGCAAAAAGGACAGGGAAAAAAAACAAAAGATAAAAAATTTGGGGGGATCTTGTTAGCTTGATTTTGGAGTCCATGGGCCCAATTAGTTGAAGCTTAAGCCATAGACTACGCAGAATATTTTGAAAATCATTTTGCAAACGTATTTTTTAATGGAGAGCAGGTTTTTGGAAATAGTACTATTTTTAAAAAGATGTTTGATTCATTTCCCTTTTGTTTTATCAAAAACGTATTTTGAACGGAGTTTTTAGATGAAAATTAAACATTTTATTTAACATTTTGCCATTTTTGGAAAAAGAGGATTTTTGGTTAATGAAAATAGTTCCTTTGGATTTATTTTCGAGGGAAACTAATTTTTGAAGATCCATTCTTGAAAAGGGGAAGTTCCACGGTTATTTTGGGAAAGAGAAGTTTATAATTTTGAATAAGGAAATCCTTTTCAAAGAGGTGAAAATTCCCTTAAAAAAAAAAGAGGGGAAAAGTTCAAAGGAATTTTAGAAAAAGTAATTTTGTTTTTAAAGGACAAAAAATTTTCATGGATTTTTGTAAATGCTTTTTTATGAGATAAAAATTTCCATGTAAAAAATGTTTGGGGGTAAAAATTCTATAAAATCTTGTAAAACACTTTTTTGAAAACAAGCTAGTTGAAAATTATTTTGAAAATACTTTAGTATCAAGCCTTGATATGTGGTAATTGAATTTTAAACTACAACCTGAGAAGTTAGCATGTAAACCATATGCCCTGACATTGTGCAAAGAAAATAAACTATGCTATATAAGGAAATAATGGCAGTGAAAAAAGTAAGTTCAAATGAATTACATACAATTAATCTCAAGATCGTGAGTGTCAGACAATCAAAAAAGGCTGCCTCTCATTGGATGAGGATGAACCCCAATTCGGTCCATGGCTTCGCACCATAGCCCCAAAAGTAAATAAAAAGAAAGGTAATGTCAATCAGACCAATCCTAGCGTAGATGATGATTAAGAAATTCAGGCACCTGAAAGGATTGGTGGTCCAATTAATTCCTCCCAAGTCCGACAACAACAAGCTGATGTTCAGTTGTGTTGAATATTAGCTTTGATACCATGTTAAATGGAGAATATTATCAAACGCAATGTGTTATACCATGTTGTGTATGCTAGAGTGAATGCGGAAGAGGAAGCATAAAATAGGAACATCAAGAACACGAGAGTTACGTGGTTCAGCCTTGACGGCCTACATCCACGGAGGAATCCCTTAAGGGCTACATCTTTATTGTGTAGGAGTGTAGTACAATAACCTTTTGTTACAATGAACCCTAACATGAGTATATATAGGCGACTAAACCCTAGACTACTAGTACAAGCAGGAATGAGCTTGGGCCTATTACATTGGGCTAATATATGTTTAATATATATATCTCTAACAAGTTGATCGGCAAAGCAGGTGCAAGGACAGTCCGTCTCCAAATGACTGAGCACAAGGAAAACCCAGTTGAGCGGGAATTTTCAAATTCTTCGGATCCGATGCTTAATTCAAATTCTGAGCGGGTAATTCAAATTCTATCTTTACCTACATTAGCTGAAAATCAGGTTCCCTTATCAGATAAGATTTTCATATCTGATAATTCAAAGCTAATATCTCCGGATATCCCCAAAGATCATGTGGCTTCTTATTTTGATAAGTCAAGTCTGAATTTGGAGGAAAGTATTTAAATACAAAAACTCCAACTGTTGACAGGAAAGATATGACTAAATCTTTGAATCCTGGGCAAACTCTTATACGAGAAAAGGATCAGCTGAAAGCTTTTGAAGGAAATTTGAAAGCAGCCCCAAGATAAGGATAATCAAAAGTTAAGGCCATGTTTAGTAACTGTTTTTATTTTTGTTTTCTTGTTTTCAAGGGAAAAAGAAAAAAAACAATTATTTTTTTTCCTATTTTCAAAATGAAAAACACGTTTAGCTAGTTGAAAGGAAAAACACATTTTTCAAAAACAAAATTCAAGAAATTTGTTTGGTAGTTGTTTTTGAAAAAGTTGAATTTTATTTTGTTTGGTTAATTTTTTTAAAAAATATATATTTATTCTAATTCAAAAACACTTTTGCTTCAAAGTATTTAAAATCCTTACACCAATTGAGGGAGGGGGGAGGGGGGGGAACAGTTACCAAACATAGCCTAAATGAGGATTTTTCAAATACTGATATAGAGATGAGATAATCGTGGATTTACCTGAGAATTTATTAGGGATCAACACAACATCCCTACAATCTTGGAAATGGATTCTAGGAAATCCCAACTTGCAGTCTTCTAGTGAGGTCTTGGCTAGCCAACGTCATCTTGGAAAATGTCCTCCCATAACCCCTTCTACCTCTTATTTACCTTAATATAAAAAGCAAGTCATCAGGAAGGACACAGAATATTTCAAAACCTGTTTGTGGGGGTCCCTGTCACCCCCTATCTCCAACATGAAAATCCTAAGCCTTAACTCTCAAGGGCTTGGGATTCCAGAGGCAGTTAAACAACTTCACTATTTGGCGAGTTAAGAAGGTCCCAAAGTTCTTTTTTTTTTTTTTTTTTAATCTGAAACTCATCTGGAGATGGGTTAACTAGATTAATGAAGAAATTATGATTAAATAAAGGTTTTGCAGTCCCAAGAATTTGGGTGGTAGATTGGCTCTATTATGGTGGGATAATTTGGATATTGATGCCCAAACCTCCTCTCCAAATCACATTAATACCTTGGTTAGCCAAGATGGTGTTGTTTGGTGCTTTATTGGTTTCTATGGACATCATGAAATTTCAAGGAGAGGTGAATCTTGGGATTTACTGTGCCATTTAAATACATTGTTTTCTCTTCCTTGGCTCTTACTTGGTGACAGTGGAATGAAATTTTACGAAGTTGGTAGACCTATTGAAGTCAGATAGAATTTTGGGCTCTTGAGGTTGCCTATATCCTTGAAGACATTACTTTGCTTAAGGATAGTTTTGTTTTTTTTTTTTCTTTTGTTAGCATACATTTATAATGTAATCCTACTGCACTAGCCTTGGTTAGTGCTGCAAAAGAGAAAGAGGTCATTGTTTGGTTAGAAGAATGCCCTTCTTTTCTCTTCCCCATTGTACAATGTGATTTTATAAATAAAATCTACTATCGTTTCTGCTAAAAAAAAATCTCAAAACCTACCACTTAAGAATCCAATCCAAACCCATGAAAGTACCAAAAAACTGCAAAATTCATACCAAATCAACAAAACCCATACCAATATGAACATATTGATATCCAAAAAATAACCCAAACCCATCAAAATTTCAAAACCTCAAGTTTAGGGAAATATAACTAATCAAACGATAAACACAAAAGAACAAACCTTGAGGTTTGGTGTGGCAGCGCTAGCTCCTGACCGACGTGTGGTGGTGCTAACAGCGGGGTGGAGCTCTGGTGCTAAGAGGAGAAGAGGAAGTGGAGCTCCAGTTGTGTTGGTGCTGTTACATTTTCTCCAAGTGAACATGTTTGAGGATTATAGGTTTAATTGAGTAATAATTGTGTGTGCTAGTGTATGTGTGTTTCATTAAATATATAACGTAGCGTCCATTAATTGGTGGCGTAAATCAGAGGCTTTACTCCACCTACTGACTAAATGTTTTCTCATCCAATAATTCCAATATATATATATATATATATCATGCATGTTCATCATACACTCTTATTTCTTAAGCATGTTCACCCAATTTTTGAAAATACATGTATTTATTCGTCACGAAGAGAGAGATTGTACGTACTACATGATAGAGAGTCTTTGTGGTTGTAATACATAATAGAGAAGTATAATATTTAATACGTAGCCATACTTATTGCATATATTTCATCCATAAACCCATCACATGCTTATTGCATTCTCAAGTTCGTTTGTTTTTTCCTCGAGAAGTTAGACAACTCCTCTAAGAGCAACATCGGTATCTTCAGTCCTTGAAAGTTTCTCAGCAATTGCAGCTGGAGTAACCTCTGCTTTCTCAAACAATGGTTCAACCTGTCCATAGAGTTGGTGGTCACCATTGATATCAAGATAAGTAGAAGCCAACTGGTCAAGCTGGTCAAGTTGGTCCTTGTGATTGGTGGTTATCAGAATATGGAGCAAAAATGTGAGAAGCAAGAATCAAATCATGCCTTGACAGAAGCAAGATCAAGTGAAGCTGCAGAATTACAGAACAGAGTATGGCGAGTAGGTTAAGGACTAAAACTACCTGTAGCATTGTTTTTAATAGTGTTAGTTTCCTCACGTGAGCTTCTTGGTTATTTTTCTGTTCACACGTGCATAGTTTAGAGTTAAGTGTTAGTTACTTAGTTTTCCCTTTCTCTGTATTGTATATAAGTTGTAAAAACTGGATTCTTCTAATAAGACCGAGAAGTATTTTTTTCCCAAATTCTCTGATATGGTATCAGAGCATTTTCTCAAATTCTAGAGTTCTTTGGGTTTATACTTCCTCAATTTTCTCTAAGAAAATTCCTTTCTTTCTCTAAGAAAATTCTTCATTGTTAACAATGGTTTCCGCTACAACTCAAGGTGCTACTACATCAGAGAATGTTGCGTCTTCATCTTCACAAGATTCGCCGATGGATGATCCCCTGTTCTTGCATCACGTAGAGAGTCCGAGTACAGTTCTTGTGACTCAGCCTTTGATTGATGGAGAGAACTACTCAACATGGGCTCGAGCTATGAGGAAAGCATTACTCACCAAGAACAAACTAGGATTCATTGATGGTTCTCTCACTTTATCATCTCCAATGGTGTCTACTCCTTTGGCTGTTCAGGCTTGGATCAGATGTGATAACATGGTTGGAACTTGGTTAAGCAACTCAGTGTCACCAAAGCTTCAAGCAAGTATCATTTATGAAGACACGACTTTGGAGATTTGGACTGATTTGAGGAATTGATTTGTGCAGAGCAATGGACCAAGAATTTACAATCTTCAGAAGGAAATTGCTGATTTACACCAAGGTGAAGTTTCTATAACTGACTTCTTTACTCAATTGAAAGAACTTTGGGATTAATTGCAAAGCTATAGTCCATTTCCATCATGTACATGTGGAAAATTTGTGTGCAATGTGAATAAGAGGCTTAGTGATCTGCAAGTTAGAGAATTAGTATTGAAGTTTTTAATGGGTTTGAATGACTCTTTTTCACAAGTAAGATCTCAAGTATTGCTCATGTATCCTCTACCTTCTGTTAGCAAAGTCTATGCTTTGTTGATACAAGAAGAGATGCAAAGATCAGTTACTAATCAATTTGGTGTAAAGGTTGATTCAACTGCTTTGGTTGCAAAGATGCAAAACTATAATGCTGGTATTACTTCTGGTGGTAATGGTGTCAAGGGCAAGGATAAGCCTGTTTGTACTCATTGTGGCAAGACTGGCCATATAGTAGACAAGAGCTATAGATTACATGGCTTTCCTCCTGGTTTTAAGTTCAAGAATAAGCCTCCAATGGCACATCAAGTCTCAGCCATGCCCTGTCCAAATCCCAACAATTCCGTTTTTACTCTAGAACAGTGTCAGCAGCTTCTTGCATTGATTAATCCTAGTTCTCCTCTTGTGTCTACTGTCCAAGGCAAGGATATTCATGGCAAGGATGCTTCTTTAACATGTGTTCCTTCTTCTTCTTCTTCTACAATGGCAAGTATAGATGTTTCTCATTCTGTTTTTTCTGCAAAGGTAGTTAATAGAAGGGCTTACACTTCTGATATTTGGGTTATTGATACTGGAGCTACTGACCACATTGTTTGCTCAATGAATCTTTTGTCTTCTATTATTGCTATTGCTTAGTCTATAGTTGAATTGCCAAATGGTGAAACTACTTCTGTCACACATATTGGAACTGTTAACCTTTCTTCTTCACTCACACTTCATAATGTTTTATTTGTGCCTTCTTTCACTTTTAACCTTCTCTCTGTTAGCACCATCACTAAATCTCACCCTTGCTGCCTTATTTTTCTATCTATCTTTTGTTTTATCTAGGACCTTACCTGTTGGAGAACGATTAGAGTGGGGCAAGCAAATGATGGTTTGTATCTGTTACAATCTGGCAACACTCATCAGCATTCTTCAAGCTCTCTTGATGATTTCCTGGCAAGTCATAATCTGAGTACAGTCTCCAATTCTTTCTCAGCTGCAACTTCAGCCAATACACTTTCTTCCCTTTGGCATAGCAAATTAGGGCATCCATCAGATTCTAGGTTACAAGCTTTAAGTCATGTTTTTCCTTTTCTGAAAACTTCTTGTAATAATGCTTGTAACATTTGTCATTTGGCTAAACAAAAGCGTTTGCCATTTCCTTTTAATAACAATCTCAGTACTTTTACCTTTGATTTGTTGCATATGGATGTTTGGGGTCCATATTCCACTCCTACTTTAGATGGTTACAAGTACTTCTTGACTATTGTTGATGATGCAACTAGAGCTACATGGGTTTACTTAATGAAAACTAAATCTGATGTGAGGTCTCTTATTGTGTCTTTTCATACCATGGTTCTTACTCAATTCAATGTGAAAGTTAAACAAATAAGGACTGATAATGTTTTGGAATTTAATATGCCAGATTTCTTTGCTTCTAATGGTATTATCCATCAACACAGTTGTATTTATACTCCACAACAAAATTCTGTTGTGGAGAGAAAACATCAACATCTTCTTTCTATTGCTAAGGCCTTACAATTTCAGTCAAATTTGCCTATTCCTTTTTGGGGTGACTGTGTGCTCACTGCTGCTTACTTGATCAACAAACTTCCTTTTCCCTTGCTTAACAATAAGACCCCTTTTGAACTTCTTTTCCATAAGCCTCCATCTTATGATCATTTGAGGGTTTTTTGGTGTGAATGTTTTGCTTCAACCATTGCTGATACTCGGTCTAAGTTTGATCCTAGTTCTAGAAGGTGTGTATTCATTGGCTACCCTTTCAATGTCAAGGGTTACAAGGTTTTTGATTTACACACTCATACCGTTTTCATTAGTAGAGATGTTGTCTTTCATGAATCCATTTTTCCTTTCCTTACATCTGTTTCTCATTCTAACACTGATCTGCCTGTTCCTTTACCTTGTACTTCCCCTCTTCCTTTTGATGATTTGTCTTCATCTTGTTCATCTCATTTGATTTCTCCATTTGCTTCTTCTATGGATGATACTATTTTTCAATTGCATCATGAGCTTGATGATGAGTTTTTGCATGATGTTCCTATTGAACCTCCTGAACCTCTTACTGATCCAATTCCTTTAAGAAAGTCTTCTAGAGTTCCTAAAAGACCTTCTTATCTCCAAGCTTACCATTGTAACATGGTTACTTCCACTCCCACTACTGATGTTCTTCACACAGGTACTTCTTATCCCTTAACATCTCATCTTTCCTATAAGTCTCTTTCTACTTCCTTCAAAGCCTTTTGCTGTTCTATCTCTTCAATTGTTGAACCCTCACATTATTATCAAGCAATTTTTGATCCAAAGTGGCAGGATGCTATGGCTGTTGAAATAGCTGCTTTAGAGGCTAATAACACTTGGACTTTGACTTCCTTGCCTCCCAACAAGAAGCCTATAGGCTGCAAATGGGTTTATAAAGTCAAGTACAAGTCTAATGGGTCAGTTGAAAGGTATAAGGCAAGGCTGGTTGCCAAGGGGTTCACTCAAAAAAAGGGGATTGATTACACTGAGACTTTCTCCCCTATTGTAAAAATGGTCTCAGTTAAGTGTCTTCTTGTTGTGGCAGCTATTAAGGGCTGGTACCTTGGGCAATTGGATGTTAATAATGCATTCTTGCATGGGGATTTTTCTGAGAAGGTCTGTATGGCTCTTCCACTAGGGTTCCATAGCTAGGGGGAGCAGGTGTGTAAGCTGAACAAGTCATTATATGGTCTCAAGTAAGCCTCAAGACAATGGTTTGCTAAGTTCTCAAGTACTTTGATTCAAGACTTGGGTCTTGTGTAGTCTAAGGCTGATTATTCTCTCTTCACTAGGCACACAGGTCTGTCCTTATTGATTCTTTTGGTTTATGTGGATGATGTTTTATTAGCTAGTAACAATAAGGCAGAAGTAGATGAGTTTAAGGTGTTGTTGAATCAGAAATTTAAACTCAAAGATTTAGGGGATTTGAGATATTTCCTTGGACTTGAGGTTGCTAGGTCAGATCAAGGAATAGTCTTGTGTCAAAGAAAATATATTCTTGAAGTGTTGAGTGATGCCGGGTTTCTAGGATGCAAGCCAGCCAAGACACCAATGGAACAAAATGTCAAGCTAAGTAAGTATGAGGGTGAAGAACTCAAGGATCCAGGAATGTATAGAAGAATGATTGGTAGGTTATTGTACTTGACTATTACCAGGCCAGACATCACCTATGCAGTCCATAAGTTAAGTCAATATATGGCTAAGCCAAGGAAACCTCATCTAGATGCTGTGTATAAAGTTTTGCAATACTTGAAGAATGAACCAGGAAAGGGGATATTGTTCTCATCAAAATCAGAGCTTCATGTCAAAGCTTTTGCTGATTCAAATTAGGCTTCATGCCCTGATACAAGGAGATCTGTGACTGGTTTTAGTGTGTTCATTGAAGATTCTCTAGTGTCATGGAAGTCCAAGAAACAATGCACGGTTTCCAGATCTTCTGCAGAAGCAGAATATCGAGCTATGGCTGTAGCTACTTGTGAAATTGTTTGGATATTTTATTTCCTTAGAGATATTGGGATTGAACACAAAAGGGAGGCCTTACTATTCTGTGACAGTCAGGCTACGTTGCATATTGGCTCGAATCCAGTTTTTCATGAAAGGACGAAACATATTGAGATAGATTGTCATGTAGTAAGGGACAAGATGCTTGAGAAAGTTACCAAGTTAATTCATGTGAGAGCACACTGTCAGCTAGCTGATTTACTCACTAAAGCATTAGGATTTAATCAATTCTCTAATTTGATTTGCAAGATGGGAATGGTTAATATACATTCTGCAGTTTCCCTTGCGGGGGAGTATTAGAATATGGAGCAAAAATTTGAGAAGCAAGTATCAAATCATGCCTTGACAAAAGCAAGATCAAGTGAAGCTACAAAATTACAGAACAGAGTACGGCTAGTAGCTTAAGGACTAAAACTACCTGTAGCATTGTATTTAATAGTGTTAGTTTCCTCACGTTAGCTTCTTGGTTATTTTTCTGTTCACACGTGCATAGTTTAGAGTTAAGTGTTAGTTACTTATTTTCCCTTTCTCTATATTGTATATAAGTTGTAAAAACTGGATTCTTCTAATAAGACCGAGAAGTATTTTTTTCCCAAATTCTCTGGTAGTGGTGAATACAATAATTCGCCCATCTCCATTGTTCGACCATAATCCATCTATGACGTTCAATAAACCCGAAAGTGTATACTGAAAAAAATTACATGATAGTAAATATTATTAGATGAAATCATAAGATAATGTCATTTGCAAAGGTTAGTGTAACAGTACTGGTGAAGCAAATAATATACTAAACTTTTTTTGATAAGTCGTGAGTCGTCATGCTAGTTAACTTTATATATAATGGACTATTTGCAACTAGTTTTTATGAGAAGAATGCAAACCTCAGCATAATTATCCTTCTTTTCTTCGCCTCTTTTTTCCAACAGTGCACAATCTATATCCTCAATAACCATCATTGAACGATTAGATATTGAAAGCAATATTCTTTTCAAGTCTGAATCTGAATTTATTCTTGAAATGTCCAAATTATAGATATCAAACTTGAGGTGATTAGCCATGGCAGCAATCAAGGTTGATTTATCTGTACCCGGAGGGCCGTAAATCAAATAACCTCGCTTCCATGCTCTGCCAACTTTCTTATACCACTCCTTTCTTTTAACAAACCTGTCAAGATCATCTATGAGCCTCCTCTTCGGCTCGGGTCCACTGCCAACTTCTCAAATGTAGCTGGATGTTCAAGAATAATAGAATTCCATTCACGACCAGTTTGAACACCATCAATATCACAGCTATAAAGCTTTACCACCCTTCGTGCTTCTTGTATAACCTTGGAACAGGATATTACATGAGGTAAATAAGAGTTTAGCATAACCTCTTTGAATTTCTTTTCAAATGATAGCTCAAAATATGTCAAAAGAACATCGCCATCCTTGTCTTTTTTCTTTTTCTTTTTTTCCCATAACTTCCATATGAGTCAATTAATGTCTTGAAAGGAATACATAACCGATTGACCGATTACAATATCAGCGGTTAGTCCCTGTTGCTTACTGGTTTTGCTTACTCTGAGATGGTTTAAGTTTGATGAATCGCCAATCTTGGAACGTAGGTAGGTTGCGGCAGCTTCATAGATTGATTGCTACTGATACCACATTTCACTTCAATTAAGAGAGTGAGTTGAGGCGTAAAGAAATATTTTCCACAGATGGAGACGAGATAATTTTTTACTACAGAAGGTATGAGTTCTTGTCCTATGGGACTTAGTACAATCACAATAGCAGCTGTGAACAATGGTTTTAATGATGAAAGCAGCTCCATGAAAGAAAACATGGCTTGAGGATATATATGTTTACCAATCACCTCTTCCAAATCCTTAAAAATGAGAACAATGTGGTTAATGATGCAACCTTTTTCATGGCTTGAGGGCTACAGTATAGGAGTTTGGACACCTAGTATTAATTTCTTGGTTTTGTTTATGCAATCTGGTTAAAATTATGAAAGTTTTGAGTCACTTCACAAAAAGGACAACGGCCATAAATTTGTTGGGATAAATCACCATCTATGTGTTAATAAATTAAATAGAACCTTAAGCACAAAAAAGAAAGAAAAAATTCACGTAAGCACCAAGAAAATTAATAACACAAGAAAACATTAAGTGAAAAACGATCTAATATAGAGGGACCAATCTACTACAATAAAATAGGAATGCAATGCCCAAGTATATGTCCAAGACTTCAAGTTCACAATAAATTTTAAAAATACAATAATACCTCTCTAGAAACTCAGTGAAACCAAGATTGCAACCAGATCTACGCTCTGAACAAAGCACCTTTTTTTTCTTTTTCTTTTTTTTTTCTAGATCTGCACGTTTCTCTCTATAACATCCCTGTTTATAGACCCAGCTGCATCACTATATTCCTGAGCTTGTCTCACAAGGCTAAGGCAATTGATGAGATACTTCATGTAGTTGAGTAAGATTCAAATGTGGGGCTGAGAAAAAAAATGTATAAAATAATAATAACAAAATATCTAGCCTGAACGATGCAATGTCATAATTCATTCTATTAAGAGTTTGTTATTGGAATGTGATGAAAAGTTCAGTTTATTTGAGTTTTTAACTTATTTTTTATATTATTTATGAGTTCTATTACTCTATTTAGCTAGCTTTTAACTTTTAGTAAAAAAAAATTAGTTTCTACAAAATAAGTTATTCCAAAATAGACCATTTACCTAATTAAGAATACGATACATGATTCTTGTTTATAGTTAGATTTTAGTCCAAAACTTTCATTTATGGTTGGTGATTACTCCACCTCTTGTGTTGTTACTTAAAAAAACCACTTACTTCACGATCGTCAAACAAATTAAAGACAAAAGAAGGGAGAAGTGAAAGCGTGGGAATCATATCACAACAAATGATGTCATCAGCTCCTGTATCAATTATTTGAATAATGTACTGTGAGAGAAGGAGAATATCAGTTATTTGATTAATGTACTGTGAGAGAAGCTCCTTCTCTCACTCACAGCACATTAATCAAATAACTGATATACATCTTTAGCTTTACATAGCTTTTTTCAAAGAACGGAAAATAACCTCCAAAGACTGAAATAAGTACCAAAGCATCTCCGATGCCACCAACACTCAAAGGTGGCAGAAATTTGCGAAAGCTTTAAATGCTTTAGTATCAATTAAGTATGAACACTCAATGGTGGTATGGCCGTAACAGAATAAGAGTAGGGCTGTTACACAAACTAAAACTATATATCCTCCATTTTTGTAAAAATCACCCTCTGCCCTCTCCCTCATCATCCATCAAAACCAATAACACAGAAAGAAGCCCCACAGATCTCAAACACAGAAAACCCACAGAGAATAAGAAACTCACAGCAACACTTTCAAAAACGTGACCACAACAACGAAAACAATCACAGGTACCTCACAGCAAAGGCAGGGATAGGAGATTAGGAGTGGAGTCAACATTACCAGCAATAAAAATAAAGTGATCAGAAGCAAATAGCAGCAACCATAAATAGCGTAATGCAAAATATCCCTTAAACAAACATGTAATTATTTTTTAAAACAACAACATCTCCCACAAACAGTCACACAATTTGCAAAGTACATAATCAGATTCACAGCAGTGCACACCCACACATTGATACGATACATATTATTTCACAAGGAAAAGAAAAACTCAGAAATGAGGGGAGGAACAGATAAGGATCACCACCAGCAGGGAGTCACTCAGGGTCACCAAGACGAAAAACTCAAATGCGATTTGACAAGTGCTAGAATGGCTTGGGAACATTACTTATTCCTTGAGAACACGAACCATCTCTTTTGAAATTACCCATCAGATTCAGATTCGTCTGGATTTATACGCTTTGCCTTTGCAACCTTTGCTTCCTCAAATTTTTTTTGCTTGATAAATTTGACAAGTCCTTCAACATCAACATCAGTATCACCACTGTTCAAAAGTCGCTCTGCCTCTGTGGCCTTTGCATTCTCAACTTTTTTCTGCTTGAGAAATTTGGCGAATCCTTCAGCATCAAAATCTATATCAGCACTCTTCAAACGTTCCTTTAAACGTTCCTTTAACTCTGCAGCCTTTGCTTTCTCACATTTTCTTTGCTCGAGAAATTCAACAACTCCTTGGAGAACATCATCTGTACCATCACTCTTCAAAAGTTCCTCTGCAATTTCAGCTGGGGTAACCTCTACATTCTCCAACAAATCTTCAATCTGCATATAGAGTTTGTGGTCATCTTCGATTTTAAGATAATTAGCAGCCAACAACTTGAACCCATCTATGGTGCAATATGACATGTGCACGTGTACATCCATGCGGCCTGGGCGCAACAAAGCCGGATCAAGCTTGTCCTTATCAATGGTGGTGAACACAATAATTCGCTCTTCTCCACAACCCGACCATAATCCATCTATGATGTTCAATAAACCAGATAGTGAGAACTGAAAAAAAAAACATGAAAGTAATATTGTTAGACGTGGGTTTGGAAACGCCGTATCCAAACCCACACATAGTGCATTAGATAATACATCACCTAGTGTAATACTGGTAATTGTTGTGGACAAAGTGCACATATGTACTCGGTAAAAGTTATTAACAATACACAAAACTCACTTCCATAGGGGTTTAGGAAAGATGATTAGTAGGCGCCTTATTCCCATTTCTTTTCTAATTTTATGTTGAAAAATACTAGTTCTCGGACTCAAACCCAACAATACTAGTATCCAATAATAGAAAAAAAATCTTCAACCAGGATAAAAATCTAATTGGACTCATTGAGCAAAATATCTCATTAAAATTATTGCCAAATCTAACAGTAACCGGCTCGCTTACTTAAAAATAAAGTTGATATTGAAACTCACTGCACTCATTTATAGTCCATTTCAATTTAATAAACATCGAATGTAGAGTCAGTACATATTCACAAAAATCACACACTTATCCGATTAAATCCACGTAAGATTAACACAAAAACTGCCTAAAGTGTATAATAATCTAACTAGCACGACAACAGTTGACTCTAAATATATAGAGGTAATTAAAACAAGATTTTATGAGAAGAATGCTAACCGAGTAAAACTCTCTCCTTTGATCATCCAACTCTGCACCGTAATCTATATCCTCAATTACCAATATTGAGCGATTAGTTGTTGAGAGCAATATTCTACTCAAGTCATCATCTGAATACCGACCGGAAAGGTTCAAATCATAGATATCGAACTTGAGGTACTTAGCCATGGCAGCAATCAAGCTTGATTTGCCGGTACCCGGTGGGCCATAAAGCAAATACCCACGCTTCCATGTCTTTCCAACAACCTCATATAAGTCCTTCCTTCTAAGAAACCTGTCCAAATCACCCATGAGCATCTCCTTCTGCTTTGGGTCCATTACCAACTTCTCAAACTTAATTGGATGTTTGAGAACAACAGAAATCCATTGTCCATCTTCATCAAGATGGCCGGAAAGACGACGGCCATTATCACGGGTATAAAGCTTTACCCCGTTTTGAATACTCTCATAACGTTCTACTATATCAGGTAAATAAGACTCTAGCACTTCGTTTTCGAATCCCTTATCAAAGGAAAGCTCCAAATATCTATCAAGAATACGGTGATCGTACCCTTTTTCAACATGTAACTTCCATTTGAGTCTAATTCCAATAAATATATCAATAACCTCTTCCTTGTCGACGATATCAATGGTTGATTCATTTTGCATATCTTCTTTGTTTACCTTGAAACGTTTTGGTTTTGTTGAATTAGAAATCAGGGTACGTAGGTAGGCTATAGCAGCTTCATAGATTTGGTTGCTGGCTTTGAGATTACCTTTCTCTTCAATGACGACAGTGACTTGAGGCGTAGAGAATCTAGAGAGCCAATTTTCATACATGGAGACGAGATAATCGCTGACTGCAAGAGGTATGTGTTCTTTTACAAAGGGACTTAGTACAATCACAACAGCAGCAGTGAAAAATGGTGCCACTGTTGTAAACATCTCCCTGAAAGTGAAAAATGGTGCCAATGATGCAAACATCTCCCTGAAATTGAAAAATAGTGCCAATGATGCAAACATCTCCCTGAGAGTAAACATGGTTTGAGGGTATGGTTGTTCTTTCAAATCCTGTAAAAATGTGAAGAATGTGGTCAGTGATACAACTTTTTTACGGCATGACGGCTGCAATATAGGAGTTTGGACACGAAGTACTTCTTGGTTTTGTTTATGCAATCTGTTTAATATTATGAGAGTTTTGAGATACTTCGCAAAGAGGACATCTGCCATAAATTTGTTATGACAAATCTCCGTCTGAGTTAAAATTTAAATATAACTTGAAGCAAAAAATTAATAATAGAAATCACGACGCAAGCACTAAGAAAATTAATCACACGAGAACACATTACGCGGAAATCCTTGTAATATAGAGGGACTATAATAAAATAGAGAATGCAATGCTCTAAAGTTTATGTCCAAAAATTAATTTCACAATAAAATTTGAAAAACACAATAATACCTTTCTAGATACCCAGTAAAACCAATATCGCAACAAGAAGATCTCCGCTCTGAACAACGCAACGTTCTTTTTTTTTTTTTTTTTCCTTTAACTTCACACAGCTTGCATTCTCTGCATGTTTGTCTCTATTAACATCCCAATTTATAGGCCCAGCTGCGTCACTATTCCTGAGCGTGTGAGAGATTAACTGAGTGTGAACCCGAGGAGGTGAAAGGTAAATTGAGAAACTTTATGGGCACGTAGAAATTGAATAATATTTTTTAATATTATTAATTTGAAAAGAAAAATTACACGACACTATTTTGATACTTTCACTTTTTACCTCTATTTTGATACTTTCCTCTATTTTGATACTTTCACTTTTTACCTCTAATAGCGTAAGTATCTAACTAAATATTTGAGTCAATTTATATTAGCTCATTAATCACTATAATTTTAAAAAAAAAAAAAAATAGGGCTCTCTTCTTTTCAATATAAGATTAAACAATTTTACTAACTCCTCATCTTCTACATTTATTTTCATATCTTTACATTTATATTGTAATATTTGTTCATTTTAATTGATTAATATTAAGGTGCTCCAACAAACTATAATTAATTACATAGAAATATGAATATATATTACAAATTATAATTAATTACATAGAAATATGAATATGTATTAAAAAAATACAAGATGATGTAATGTGATACTTATTACTGATGAAAAACTCAGTATCTGAGTAACAGTGAACACAAGTCAACAATCACGGCAAGAAACACAGAAAAAAAAATATCTGAGAAAGGGAGAGAAAGAAAGAAGAGAGAGAGAGAAGATGAATCTGGAAACTTGTATTGATAATATTGAATTACATAATCAATAATTACACAGCCACAGTAGTTTATATACACGTAACACTTAGCTTAACCACCCCACATTATGCGGATTGCCGTTGCTGGAAGTTTGGGGAAGTTTGTTAAAGGTTGGTTAAGCTAATCATGAACTAAATCTTGCGCCTAAACTAGCAGCTCAGCAGTTCTTAATTCAGACCAAACACACCGTTTCACTTAACCGCAGACCAAGCTTCAGTGAGTAAAACGCTGCGTTTAGATGCCACCTGGATTAATTGAAATGTTGCGTTTTGCTTACCTTTCTTCTTCATGTATATGGTTCTTCTTTGTGATCTTCTTTTTCAGTCATAGACCTGTGTTCAACAATTACTGTCTATTTGTTTGGTAACAACACAATAATAAAATCTTGAAGAAAATAGAATGAAAATATTTTAAATCAAACTTAAGATATATTTTAAAAAATATCTTACTCATATAATTATATATTGTAAAAAATAATATTTTTTAAATTTAAAAGAGATATTAGTTATTTTTTATTTTCATAATTGTTATATGCATATAGAAATTTTGTTTATTTTGAAATATATTAATTTTAGAAATTAATACATCTACTAAGGAATAACTATTACAACATTTTTAGAGATGAATAATTATTCCTCATTTTAAAAAATAGCTATTTATTTGGCTTTATTCTATGACAAAAAGTGTTGTTATTGCATTAAGTTATTTCCTTGTATTTTGTGGGATTTTATTGTATTGGGTTTAATATTAAGTTGGTGAAGAATTAAGCATGCAATGAAAATCAATGCAATTTTGCGACTAGCTCGCACGAAGTTTGAGAGTAAAGGTTTCCGCGGAAATGCCACGTGAGAAGCACGTGCTAGAAGTTGAAAAGTCAAATGCCCCACTATATTTCGCGAGTACTTCGCGAGACATGTCATCTCATGAGGTACCCACGAAAATCTCTGCTTGGAAGATTTTAAGTGTGACTTTCTTACCCTTCACCTATACTATGTATACCCCCATTACCCACAAAAGTAAAAGAGTCTTTTTAAAGAAAAAACCTTAACAGATAGACTTGAGAGTTAAAGATTGTTATTCCCACAATCATCTACACATTTCCTTGTAGTTTTTCTCAACTCCTACCTCTCCATCTTTACATTCTTGAGAGGTTAATAGTCCAAGCACTTACCACACCATATCTAAGTGTTAAGTGAGAATTTGGTGTTGTTGGGAAGCATTAGAATGAGTCATTTAGTGGCAAATGCAATTGGGCTGAACTGTGGGATCTGAAAAGTTAAAGAAAACAAGATTCCGAGAAGTCTGCTGGTAGCAAGAGCTTGGAAGGATCAAGTACATGGCATAGACTAGGCTTGAAGGGTCTTTTGCTATTTGTGTACTCTAACTTTATTCTTTAGTGAATCAATTTTGACTTGGAGGGTCGCGGAAAGGTTTTTCTGAGTTCTTCAGTTTCCTCTTCAATAATACGTCTTAGTGTTATCTTGTATTTGCATCTCTCTTCCCTACTCTTTAAGCTTTCATTTTATTGTTAATTGTGAATGGATATGGCTTAGAGTAGTGTAATCGGTTTATTGCACATATTTACACTTGTGTCGCACTTTGTTTAAGTTAGAGTAAAATCATTCTAGCCATAATTTTTTATTGGGGGTCTGTGCAAGCTCATGTGTTCTCACACAAATCTGAGCTTTCGATATCAAAAGTCCAGTTTACGTTGGCACTATTAAAAGCCCAAACTTGCTACTTTATATTATTTAGTAAAAAATCTAAGGTTATCAATACTTAGCAAAATACTATATCATAAGTATTTTACTTTCTTTTTTTTTTTTCTTTTTTTTCTTTTTCTAAAAAATGATAAGTATTTCACTTAAAGTCTAATGATAAACAATGTTTTAATTCCTTAAACCAATTATTATACTATTACAAGCCCATGGAATCTATCTTATAAAATCCGTGGTAACTATTTATTTTATGTAACACTATTCATTTTTCCAAAACCCATAGCAAACATATATCGAACCCATGGAGAATTATGAATTTGTGTTACTAATATAAAAGATCATGGAAAGTTATGATTATTTATCTTAAACCATGACATTTATTTATTTCATACCTTATTATAAAACCTATGGTAACTATTTATATTACGTAACACTATTCATTTTTCCAAAACTTATGGCAAACATATATCAAGCCCATAAAGAATTATAAATTTGTATTACTAATATAAAAGCCCATGGAAAATTATGATTATTTATCTTAAACCCATGACATTTATATATTTCATACCATATATAATAAACCCATGGAATTTATATAAGAACCCATTGTCACTATTTATCTTATATCACAACATTCATAATATTTATTTCCAAAACTCATGGTTAGTTGGCAGGTATTCGCATGAAAAATTAACTCTGACTGACCTGACCGACCTCACCTCCAAAGCTCACTATTCGTCACCCTCCCCCCTCTCTCAGATGCAGATCCGGCGAGATTTGTCGAGAATCGGCGCGATCTCGACGAGATTCGTTGAGATCCAGCTAGTTCACGACTAGATCCGGCCAGATCTCGACCAGAGACGTCAAGATTTGGCCAAATCTCTACCAACGTTGCTACTCCATCAATTTTGACCGAAACCAATCACTGCCCACCCAAACTGAAACCAACTCCACCCGTGGTTTCCAGCAGTCGGCAGTGAATCAGTTGCCCTGTCACCAAAAGTTATTGAGTCAATTTCGAGTTGGGTACAAACCCAACCCAAATCAACCCATGGACAACCCTAGTTCCCAAAATTTACTTCTAAAGTTAAATCTTAGCTATGTCACTGTCTTTAACCACACTTACCTAATCTTAACTACTTATCTATTATTATAAAAAATATATATATTACAAGGGCGTCACTTTATGTTCAAGGGTTCATTTTATATATGTTTAATTTACCCTTAAAAATATTTGTGCACATTATAACTTAAAATCTTACACCCTGAGATCAAATATCATCCCAACCCAAAACCAAACAACAACATAAATCACAAATCTCTCTCTCTCTCTCTCTCTCTCTCTCTCTCTCTCTCTCTTAAATTTCATCTCATCTCTCTTCTCTATCTGACTATCTCAATTTCTTTGACTCTGAGAATACAAAGTGAGTGTTTTGAGTCTTGAGTGTCACTTTCTTTGTTATAAAGTTATACTATATATGTGTGAATCTATGTCTAATACTGATTATGTATGTTTTTTTTTTTTTTTTTGTTATAATGTTTTTTGTGTGAATTTTTTTTTTTTTGGGTGATATCTCACCCACCATAGAGCCCACCTTTAAGTGAGATGAAGGAAATATATTCCTAGAATACCCAATAATTTTCTTATGTATCAATATGACATTTGTATCGATGGAGGGGTCAGATCAGGTTAGATGTCTTTTACTCCTTTGCTCTTGACCACACATTTGATTTGAATGTGATTCAACTACACATTAATTTGTGTCTGTTTGAGAACAACATATTTAACTCTTTTGTTGAAAACTTTTTATTAAAAGTGTATTAAAGTATAGTTGCACTTTGAAAAAAGTGTAACAAAAAAATTAAGAAATTTTGAGAAACAAGATTTTAAAAAATTATACATAAAAGTTAAAAGTTAAAAACTAAGTTTATAAGGTCTGGTCAAACAGAATTTTTTTTTGTTATTATTTCCCTTTAATTTAATATCTCTAATATAAGGACAATCAATTTATTAAATATCTTTTGTAATTTATTTTCAAAATAATGATAAGTTGTTTTAATACAAAAATAAATAAATAACTTAAATTTCTACATTAATAAAATGCGTAGAGACTAATGATAGTTTCCATTAACACCACAAATATGTCAAAAAAGTGAAGTAAAAACATTGAAGCTAGTAGCTAGGTGAAGGGGAAGGTGCAAAGGAGCCGAGTCGTCAACTTGCTTCATAGCTAAATAACAAAAAACTTAAATCAATTTTTATTCATTTAGGGTATGTTTAGGATTTACTTATTTTGTTAAACTAAAATTTTTTTTACTAAAAATACTGTAGATAAAAGTAAAAGTTAACTAAAATAATACAGTGGAATTTATAAATAGTACCAAAAAGTGCAATGAGACCCATAAATAATAATAAAAATAAATTAAATAGTAAAATAAGCTAGTTTTTTAATTTAGAGCTAAACACATACTTTAAAAAAAAAAATCAAAACTAGTAAATACAAACGCTCTTAGCAATGAATTAGCAATACTTATTTATTTAAATAATTAAAAAAAAAATCAAAACTAGTAAATATGTTATGGATTTTACTAATGTATGCTCTAAGGGTACACAATAGTAAACCAATTTTAAAAAAAATTTATCAAAAATTTAAAAAATTCTAATAAAACTTTTTCTAAAAATAGATTTGTTAATGTGTGCCATATGAGGCACACATTAACCAGACTCATATGTTATTTGGATTTTGCTAATGCGCATATTAAACCATCCATTTTTAGAAACATTTTTCTGAGAACATATTAAACTATTCAATTTTCAAGAAAATATTTTTAAAAATAATTGATTTAATGTGTGTTATAAGGGTACAAATTAATCAGACCCCTATTATTTATAGATGCATTTACATCCGCAGGAGAAGACAAAAAGAACGGACTCGATTAGCACCACACTTGAAGCCTGGTAGGTGCAGGGAAAGTGCTAAGGACTATGGAGTCGACTTCATGGTTAAAAAACAAAAAACACTTCAAAGATTCTGAAAAATATGCTGTAGAATCCATCATGAATATAGCAATAATTTGTGTCGACGTTAGGATGGCGAGGTCAGATATTTTTAACTCTTTAGCTCTCGGCCACACATTTGATTCAACCACGTGAAGTTTCTCTGTTGTTGGATACCATGAGAAGGAGCACGTACACCCCCATTAAATTTCCAGTTTTCACCCTCTGAGACTGAGTCATAAAAAAAAAAAAAAAAAAAAAAGAGAGACAGCTCAACACCAATTTTCCGAAGCAAGGCACTTTTTTGACGGAAAGGACAAAGCTCACGAATTGAGCGCTTGACTGTTGACAAAACTGTGGCCTGGAATACAAAGGTTTTTTTCCCATAACAAAAGCTTTTACTGTTTTGTGATTTAGTGACGTGTTAACATGTAATAAGTAATTAAATTTTGTTTTAGTTTATTTCTTATCACGTTAATTTGTGATACGACGTCAGTTTGTAAAACTTAATAATATTTTTAGTATTTTTTACTTATAATTAAAGTGTTACCATATTTATAATTACAATTTTTCTTTTATTGATTGCAGTGTTTATTAGATAGAATTCTGATAAACATTTCTCACGTTTATCAGATAAATTCTATTTTATGCATTTAATATTCCAGCTAAAATATGATGATATTTTCATGTATACATGTTTCAGAACCAATAAAACATGAAAATTGTCGATTAAGTCATTCTATGTATTAATTACTATAATGATTGTTGGTTACCCACATATGATTAGTTATTCTATTCTAATTTTTTGTATTTCATAAAATAAAATATTATTAGCATATAATCACACATTCAATGTATTAAATTTGCTTTTGTTATATATGATTTACATATAATTCTTGACTAAGTTGTACATGCAGCCATGTTTAGCCTCCTGTAGAATATTTCTAAAAATAATTTTAATCAAGTTTTGAAATTTTGAAAGAGAAAAACCTAGGATATGTTAGATAACTATTTTTTTTTTTTTTTGGTCCAAAATTTGTTTCTATGAATATTTTAAAATAATAATAATAATAATAATTTTTTTGTGTTTTCAAAATCAAGAACATATGTTGATTCTCAAGCAAAAAAAAGGAAAAAAACAAAAAAAAAACAAAACAAGAAAGAATCAAGAGCATGTTTAGTGTGACAAAATTTTTCACAATTTTTATAATGATTCGCCACGTGACTAGTTGTAAATGGTAGAGAAAAATTAGAAAAGTCTACATCTTCATCACTCATAACTCACCATATGACAAATTGTGATAAAAACTAAGAAACTTAAAATTTTGAAACCTTGAATAATTTGATATAATTATTAATTTATTTTTTCTGTATATTATAAAATTATGACTAAAACATTTCACCTCTTCAAAAATTCATGAATTTTTACTACGATTAACTCTTTTTATGTATCAGTTTGGATTCAGCGTTTTCCGCTGAATCCTGTGGCAGTTTTTTTTTTTTTTTTTTTCCTTTCACGCGTTTAGGGACAAAAATTACTAGTCATGAGAAAAAATACTGTTCACACATAGTTTTGATACTGTTTACGCATTGTTTATGAGATTCACAGTTACTTTATTCAGAAAAAAAATATTAAAAACGGATTTTACGGTACTATTTATACATTTAAAAATTATTTTACTACAATATTTTTAATAACAACTAATTTTTAGTAACAATAAATTGTATCTAAACATATTCTATATTATCAAGAAACTATAAATAACAATTTATTATCAAATGAACGTACAAATTTTCAGTGAGAAGACGACCGCGAGTGTGAATACTGGGAAGCTTGACGGAAATAACAGAGACACTTCAAATGTGTGGGCGAGAGCAAAAGAGAAAAAAAGATCAAACCTTGTGACTTGTGCATCACGCTCAATGTCATAGTCATTGATGTGAACAGCTCAGCCAAACAGAAAATGCCCACCTCACCATCCCAACGTCATACAAAAAAAAATATTGATTCATTACTATGAATCATTACAAAAGGCAAAAGAGGACAAACTCAACCCAACAAGTCTCTTCTCTATGGGCACCGGTGTTAGTGTGTTACGTTCTTTTTTTTTTTTTTTTTTTTTTAAGTGTTACTTTTACGTACCTAAAAATACACTTCTTATCTTATCTCTTACTTATACATCACACATTAAAATAACTTAAAATAAAATCAACATTTTCTTTATAAGAAAAGAAAAAAAAAAAAAAAAAAAAAAAAAACCTCAACTACTAAAGAGAGAGACATTAGTTAGAGGAGAGAAAATAAGAAATAAAAGAATAAAAAAAAGTAGCATTGAGCTATAGTGCACTTCTACTAGTAGCTCAAAATTAAATTAGCACATCCAATGCTCGTGCTTACTAACTTTGAATCTCTAAAAACTTTACTCAAATTATTGAAAAGACAAATGGAAATAAGCTTGGTGGAAGAAAGACCACACACACACACACACACACACACACACACATATTTCTCTCTCTCTCTCTCTCTCCCTCTCTCTTTCTCTCTCTCTCTCTATATTAATAGCCAAAACTTAGAAAAAATCTAATTAGATTCTTAATTTTGTGCTATGTGTTCCATCTAATTTTTAATTTTGTGTCAAGTAAATTATTAAGTGTAAAAATTGAAAAAAATCCAAATTCAATTATATTTTAAATTAGATTTCAATTAGAGTCTAATTTTACACCATATGTCCATTTGATTTTTAAATTTTTGTGCTAAGTTAATTATTGAGTGCAAAAATCGAAAAGTCTAAATTCAATTAAATTACACACACACATAATGAGAAACCATAATATATTTTAAAAATGTATGGTTTAAAGAAAATATAAACTAATACTATGTATAATTTGAATCTCTTCTAAAAAAAAAGTTGTAATTTGAACTTTATAATTTTAATTGTTTTTAATCGTACCCGTGCATATACTTAGGGCTACACACTAGTGTGTGTGTGTGTGTGTGTGTGTGTGTGTGTGTGTGTGTATATAGAGAGAGAGAGAGAGAGAGAGAGAGAGAGAGAGAGAGAGAGAGAGAGAGAGAGAGGTATAAGTATGTATAACTACAAAGTAAAGACCTACACGGCTACACATGCTTAATAAAATTTAATTTAGCTATATGAATGAAATCCTGTTACATATACCAGCTTTGCTTGGCTGCGTTGATTTTATTAGAGCTCTTTTAGTTAAAAGAAAAATTATAATCATAAACATATGGTAATATAACTAAAAATATGCTAAAAATATTACAAAATTTATTATATAACTTTTGTTTGACACTACAAACTAATGTGGCAAAAAATACTTCCTCAAAAAAAAAAATGTGGCAAAAATAAATTTAAAGTAATAAATAAATGAATCATAATGGAAATATTACAAATTTTATTACATAAAACTTATTATCACTAAATCACCAAAAAATATTTTAAATATTAATTTATTATGTAGTTTAAATAGCACAAATCATATTTTAGACATTAATTTACAAACTTATTAAAATAATTCTAGCAATTTTCCTCCCAGGTCTCAAGTGAGGCTCAAAGAATTGAGATTAAAAAAAATATCTAATTTCCTTATTCTTTTAATAGAACTGCCATTCCATAGGAAAAGAAAATTGAGAAAAATAAAAATAAAAATAAGAGCTTTTTTACTTACTAAAATTTTTATTAAAAAAAAAAAATTGAATTCCTGTACTCAGTTGTGTCAAAAGCTCAATTAATGAGCTTGTAAATTCCTACAAACTAGTATACTAGTAGGTAATGGCCAGAAAAGACAAGAAAGAATCAAGAGCATGTCTAGTGTTATAAAAATTTTCACAACTTTTATAATGACTTGTCACGTGGCTAGTTGTAAATAGTAAAAAAAAAAAAAAAAATTACATTTTCATCACTCATAACCTCCATATAACAAATTATGATAAAAATTGAGAAACTTAAATTGAAAGCTTGAATAATTTGATACAATTATTAATTTATTTTTCCTATATATTATAAAATTATGACTAAAACATTTCACCTCTTCAAAATTTTGTGAATTTTTACTACGATTAACTCTTTATATTCTCAAGAAACTATAAATAACAATTTATTATCAAATGAACGTACAAATTTTCAGTGAGAAGACGACCGCGAGTGTGAAAACTGGGAAGCTTGACGGAAATAACAGAGACACTCCAAATGTGTGGGCGAGAGCAAAAGAGTAAAAAAGATCAGACCTTGTGACTTGTGCATCACGCTCAATGTCATAGTCATTGATGTGAACAGCTCAGCCAAACAGAAAATGCCCACCTCACCATCCCAACGTCATACACCCAACGTCACACAAATTATTGCTATCTTCTTGTTCTACAGTATAGTGTCAGAATCTTTCAAATAACCCATTGGCATTTGTGGCATACCCGCTGATGAGTTATGCGGTGCTACGACTTGTGCTATGTGGTCCATGTGACAAGTTGTAATTTGAAGAAATGTGATGGTTGACTATGTTGGTGAATTGTAGTATAAATTATGCAATAAATTGTGGCACCAACGTAACTAATTAGTAATACACATTTTTTGGCCTTTGCATGTACATAAATAGTAATTAAAACACAATTAATTTTTATGTGCGCAAAATGTGTCTATTAATATATGTATAACAAAATTTTCCCATTATGTATTTACTAGTTTTGAATTTTTTTTTTAAATAAATAAATATTGATTCATTACTATGAATCATTACAAAAGGCAAAAGAGGAGAAACTCAACCCAACAAGTCTCTTTTCCATGGGCACAGGTGTTACATTTTTTTTTTTTTTAGTAGTGTTACTTTTACGTACCTAAAAATTTCCTTATCTATTTTAACGTAGTATTAAAAAATACACTTCATATCTCATCTCTTACTTATACATCACATATTAAAATAACTTAAAATAAAATCAACATTTTCTTTATAAGAAAAAAAAAAAACCTCAACTACTAAAGAGAGAGACATTAGTGAGAGGAGAGAGAATAAGAAATAAAAGAGTAAAAAAAAGTAGCATTGAGCTATAGTGCACTTCTACTAGTAGCTCAAAATTAAATTAGCACATCCAATGCTAGTGCTTACTAACTTTGAATCTCTACAAACTTTACTCAAATTATTGAAAAGAGAAATGGAAATAAGCTTGGTGGAAGAAACCCCCCCCCCCCCCCCCCCCCCACACACACACACACACACACATCTCTCTCTCTCTCTCTCTCTCTCTCTCTCTCTCTCTCTCTCTCTCTCTATATATATATATATATATATATACTAATAGCCAAATCTCAGAAAAAATCCAATTAGATTTCAATTAGAGTCTAATTTTTCATCACATGTCCATTAAATTTTTAAATTTTTGTGCCAAGTTAATTATTGAATGCAAAAATCGAAGAGTTTAAATTCAATTAAATTACACACACACATAATGGGAAACCATAATATATTTTAAAAATGTATGGTTTAAAGAAAATGTAAACTAATACCATGTATAATTTGAACATCTTCTCAAAAAAAGTTGTAATTTGAACTTTATAATTTTAATTATTTTTAATTATACCAGTGCATATACACGGGGCTACACACTAGTGTGTGTGTGTCTATATATATATATATAGAGAGAGAGAGAGAGAGAGAGGTATAAGTATGTATAACTACCAAGTAAAGACCTACACGGCTACACATGCTTAATAAAATTTAATTTAGCTATATGAATGAAATCCCGTTACATATACCAGCTTTGCTTGGCTGCGTTGATTTTATTAGAGCTCTTTTAGTTAAAATAAAAATTATAATCATAAACATATGGTAATATAACTAAAAATATGCTAAAAATATTACAAAATTTATTATATAACTTTTGTTTGACACTACAAACTAATGTGGCAAAAAATACTTCCTCAAAAAAAAAAAAGTGGCAAAAATAAATTTAAAATAATAAATAAATGAATCATAATGGAAATATTACAAATTTTATTACATAAAACTTATTATCACTTGTGGGGGGCTAAAAGTCCAAACCCACGCATTGGGCCTGGGATCCTATTTGAAGACTACTGTATGCTCGAAAAGAGGGAAGTGTTTAAGAAAGAGCCTATGCTTAAGAGATATACTTGGAGGCGAACGAGGGGGTAGTCCGAAGAGATCATCATTGGTCCGAAGAGACCATTATCCTCGGATACAAAGAGCCTTGGCTGGGCGAACACCTGGGAGGTTCAAGTAACCTTCCTAATGATTTTGACGATAAAGGCAAGCTTCAGGCACGTGTGGAGATGATAGGAACGGAAAAATATCTAGAAAACAAGCTACAACTACCACATTAAATGCACTGCAACTGCTTTTCTGGCCGCATTAATGTGGAAAAGACCCCTGAACAGTATAATATCAGCTACTACCACTCACAGAGAGCTAAAGAAGGTACCTGATGGGACATGTACTCAAGTGGATGCCTAGATGAAAAATAAGTGAACGATGAAGATGATGAGAGGGGGTGCTATATAAAGAAAAGAGACCTCCGGTAATAGGGGGGAGAAAGAGAGAGAAAAGAAGAAAATAACTCCATTGTAGCTTTAAGAATTGTAACCAAACTCCATTCAATAAAATATCTCTTCGGACGTTCACGTTTGCATTAGTTCAAGCATGATTGCATGTTAATTCACCCGTAAATACCATAATTAACTCTTGTCTAATTCACGTCCAGCCCAGCTCTTTAACCCACGCTTTACAAATTCATTGTCCTGGGTTCGTTTGGCTCATAATCCCTACCTTTTAGGCTTGGGCTACAAAAACTGACCCTACAATTGGCGCCGTCTGTGGGAAGAGCTTGTGCAGGGGTGAAAACAACAATTGGTGATGGCAGAACAAGGTCAACAGCAAGTAGAATCTAGGGCATCCCAACACGTTAACCCTTTTCTTAACTTAGAGAAGAGACAAGATCGTGAGGGTAGTGCATACACTGTGCATACTGGCCAAAGTTAGTCACATGGCAGAAGTCACGTGTCCTATGCAAAGGAGAACCGGGATTTGCAACTACAAGTTGAAAAACTGAAGAGGGAGTTGCGCCATGGAAAAAGGAAGTGGATTTCTTCGTATTCTGATGAGGATTCCGATAACGAGTAGGACACCACTTACCAGCAGAAGTCTCGAACACCAGTCAATGTATCCTTCTCCTATGAGGAGGAGCCACACCGCAAGAGGCAACCAAGAAGCCCATTACCTAGAGGCGCAGGGAACGATGCTATGAGCAGGGCTTTGAATCAGATCTCTAGGTCGCCTTTCACGTGCAGGATTAAAGAGGCAAGACTTCCTTGGCGTTTTAACCAGTCGACATTCACCATCTATAATGGTAAGACAGATCCGGTGGAACATGTGAGTCACTTCAATCAAAGGATGACTGTCTACTCTAGAGATGAAACTCTGATGTGTAAGGTTTTCCCCTCCAGTCTTAGGCCGGTTGCAATGAGGTGGTTTGACAGCCCAAAGGTGGACTCCATCAATTCCTTTAAAGAGCTCACCCAGGCATTTGGTTCGAGCTTCGTCACATGCCGAAGAGTAGCCAGGCCCTTGTCTTCACTGCTATCCTTGAGCATGCAGGAAGGTGAGACCCTAAAGGCGTATTCGGATAGATACTGGGAGATGTTCAATGATATGGAGGGCAACTCTGATGCAATGGCCCTAAGCACGTTCAAGCTCGGCTTTCCTACTGACCATGGTCTAAGGGCGTCCTTATCTGGTAAACCAGTTACTAACATGCGTCAGCTCATGGACCGTATAGAAAAGTATAAAAAAGTCGAAGAAGATCAGCAGCAAGGGAAGGGAAAGGACAAGGTTATCCCCCAAGAGAAGAGGGATTTCAGATCGGACCGCTGCCATAACAGTAAACCACGGAGAGATTTCGCTGGGCAATCAGGATTAATAAACCCCCAAGCAGTCAACACTGTGTTCAAAGAGCCAGTACACCAAGTTTTGGAAAAGATCAATAATAAATCATTCTTCAAGTGACCGAACAAGATGGTGGGAAACCCTGAGAGGCGTAATCATAATCTATATTGCCAGTACCATCAAGACCATGGGCATACCACAGAAAATTGCAGGAGCCTGTGGGATCATTTAGATCAACTGGTCGGTAAAGGTAAATTGAGACACCTCTTGCACCACTCTAGTGGCCGAGGGGGGCAGATGGGCTAAGGGCCACGAAAAGATGACTCTTTAAAGCCGTCATTAGGAACTATTAATGTCATCTTTGCCGCCTCGGGAAGAACAGGATCCTGGCCATTGAAGGTCATGTCGGTAGTCCGATCACCGACAGGGGATTTCGGCCGAGGTCCGACGAGAGTTAAGTCTAGTGCTCCACTGGTTATAGGGTTCTCGGACGAAGACAAGATTGGCACCATTCAACTCCATGATGATGCGTTAGTCATCACCCTCAGAATTGGAGGGTATGATGTGAAGAGGGTGATGGTGGACCAAGGTAGTGCTATGGAGATAATGTACCCTGATCTCTACAAGGGGCTAGGCCTAGAACCCCAAGACTTAACACCATACAATTCCCCCCTTGTGAGTTTTGAAGGAAGGGTTGTCACTCCGAAAGGCCAGATACGCTTACCTGTGCAAATCGGCTCTGAGATGGTAGAAGTGGATTTTATAGTCGTGGATGTGTATTTGCCCTATACGACAATCGTGGCCAGACTTTGGCTTCATACACTGGGGGCTGTTTCCTCCACTTTGCATCAGAAAGTCAAGTACGAATCTGAAGGATAAGTTTGTGAGATCTGAGGAGATCAGTCCGCAGCCTGACAGTGTTTAGTGGCTGCCATCCAACATAAGCCCGAAGTTGAGTCCTCGTCTAGGGCCGAAAGGGGTTTATAGCAGTTAAAGTCTCGAGTATTGCCCGTTGAAGATTCTAACGAGGGCGCTCGGTGCGAAGATTTAGTGAAAGTTGTTATTATAGCCGATCTTGAAAAGTTCTTTCAAGTCGGATCTCAGCTGCCTCTTCAGGAGAGGGAGGAGCTAATAGACTTACTCAAGAGGAATCTTGACGTGTTTGCCTGGAATACTTACGAAGTCCCAAGGGTGGATCCCCAATTCATTTTCCACCATCTCAAAGTCAACCCATTGATTATTCCCAAGAAGCAGCCTCATCGGCGCCCATCTAAGGAACATGCAGATGCAGTGAGAGAAGAGGTAGCAAAGCTCAAACAAGCTGGAGCTATTAAAGAAGTTTTCTACCCGGAGTGGTTAGCGAATACTGTGGTAGTGAAAAAGAAAAATGGGAAATGGCGAGTCTGTGTAGATGTCACTGACTTAAATAAGGCTTGTCTAAAGGATCCATTCCCCATGCCAAAAATTGATCAGCTTATGGATGCCACTGTCGGCCACCCTTGGATAAGCTTCCTAGATGTTTTCCAAGGTTACCACCAGATACCACTAGCCCTGGATGACCAGGAGAAGACTGCTTTCGTTACCCCTATTAGTAACTACCACTATAAGGTGATGCCATTTGGCTCGAAAAACGCGAGGTCTACTTATCAGAGAATGATGACGAGGATGTTTGAGCCACAGCTAGGTAAAAATATCGAGATTTATATAGATGACATGGTGGTAAAAAGCAAGATTGTTGCTGAGCATATGAAGGACCTTGAAAGTACCTTCGAAGTCCTTAGAAAGTACAAGCTGCGCGTAAATGCTTCCAAGTGCTTATTCGGCATGGGGTCTGGCAAGTTTTTGGGGTACATGGTGACTCACAGGGGAATTGAGGTTAACCCCGACCAGATAAAGGCCATCAGCAATTTACAAGCTCCTCAAAATCCCAAGGAGGTTCAGAAACTGATTGGAATGACTGCTGCCCTAAATCGATTTATCTCCCGATCAGCAGACAGGTGTCGGCCCTTTTTCTTTCTACTCAATAAGTGGAAGGGATTCGAGTGGATTGAAGAATGTGCTTTGGCCTTTCAGCAGCTCAAAGATTATCTAGCTCGGCCACCAATCATGTCCAGTCCTGAGCCAGATGAAGTACTGTTTGCCTACATTACTGTAACTCCCTATGCGGTGAACTTGGTGTTAATACGATCAGATTGTGGTGTGCAAAGACCAGTTTATTACGTAAGTAAGTCGCTGCATGAGGCCAAGATCCGTTATTTGCCACTGGAAAAGGATATCCTAGCAGTAGTGCTTCGTACACGAAAGCTACCTCACTATTTCCAGGCCCATACAGTCATTGCCCTCACTCAACTCCCACTCAAGGCTATACTCCAGAGCGCTGACTACACTGGACGGATTGCTAAATGGGGTACGATCTTAGGGGCTTTCGATATAAAATATATGCCCCGCACATCGGTCAAGGGCCAAGTCCTTGCGGATTTGGTGGCTAAGTTCACAGAGCCCCAACTAAAAGAAGTAGCGCCTATGTCGGACATGGATGAAAAATCAGTTGGCATGATCTCTCAATAAAGCCCCTCCTATTGGGAAGTGTATGTTGATGGCGCAGCAAACCAAAAAGATTCTAGAGTGGGACTAGTACTAATATCCCCTGAAAGAATCGTCATCGAAAAGTCATTAAGGCTGAATTTCTCGGCAACGAATAATGAGGCAGAGTACGAAGCTCTACTGATGGGAATGGCTATGGTTCGAAAAATGGGGGGAAAGTTAGTGGAGCTGTTCTCGGACTCGAGATTAGTCGTTGGGTAGGTTTAAGGTAAGTTCGAGGCGAAGGATGAAAGAATGTAAGGATACTTGGGTCGAGTTAAATGTCTGCAGTCGGAGTTCGAATCTTTCGGTCTGCTGCACATCCCCAGAAGTGGTAATGCACATGCTGACTCTTTAGCCACACTTGCTACCTCTTCGGCGCAAGATTTGCCAAGAGTTATCCTCGTCGAGGATTGGCATGGGCCTACCGAGACGAGGAGAGAGGTAGTCCAAGTTCACCAGGTCAGGGCTGGACTTAGCTAGATGGACCTTATAGTTAAATTCCTAAAGGAGGATATTTTGCCTGAGGAAAAGGGGGAGGCTGACAAAGTTCGGAGGAAAGCAACGAGGTTCTGGTTATTCGAGGATCAGAAACTGTACAAACACTCCTACTCAGGACCATACTTGTTATGCATGCATCTTGAAGCGGCTGAGTTGTTGCTAGAGGAATTGCATGAAGGAATCTGTGGGAGCCACGCTAGAGGTAGGTCCTTGGCTTACCGAGCCATTACTCAAGGTTATTGGTGGCCAAACATGCAAAAAGATGCCCTCGATTATGTTAAGAAGTGCGATCAGTGTTAGCGATTTGCCCCAAACATTTATCAACTAGGGGGAACTCTTAATTCGCTATCTAGCCCATGGCCGTTCGCCCAATGGGGCTTAGATATCGTGAGACCGTTCCTTAAAGCTGCAGGAAACAGGAAATACCTTCTGGTCGGCACAGACTACTTCAGCAAATGGGTCGAAACTGAACCTCTGGCTAACATTAGAGACGTGGATGTTCAGAAATTTGTGTGGAAGAATATTGTCACTTGGTTTAGGGTTCCTCATACTCTCATCTCAGACAATGGCCTACAATTTGATAGCCAAGCATTCAGGAATTACTGTAGTGAAGTAGGGATCATAAACAGATACTCCACTCCTGCGTATCCCCAAGGTAATGGGCAGACAAAAGCTGTCAACAAGGTCATAGTAAATGGCTTAAAGAAGAGACTGGACGATGCGAAGGGCAAGTGGGTGGAAGAATTACCCCACGTACTTTGGGCTTACAGAACTACGCCTCGCAGATCTACTAGAGAGACCCCCTTCTTTATGACCTATAGGGCTGAAGCTGTCATACCCTTAGAAACTGGGTTCCCAACACTGAGGACCAGCTCATTCAATTCGACCAGCAACAATGAGCATCTAGAAAAAAGTTTAGACCTGATTGATGAAAGAAGGAAAAATGCAATGGTCTGACTAGCACATTACCAACAAAAGCTCAAGCAGGGCTACGATGCCAACGTAAAGCTGAGGCCTCTGGAACCAGGTGACTTGGTGTTGAGGAGAGTTGTCGGGACTGCAAAGAACCCGGATTGGGGAAAGTTAGGACCCAATTGGGAATGGCCATATTCAGGGGCTGGCATTGGGGCGTATTTCCTGGAGGACCTAGATAGTCATGTGATACCACGCCCATGGAATGTAAACAACCTCAAAAGGTACTATTATTAATCGAATATTTTCTTCAATCAACATGCCAATTCGTTATATGAAGTAGTCTCCTAAGTGTTTAAAATTAAATCCCATCATGCTTGTAGTCCTCGGACCAGATGATGTGGGTTAGTTAGCACTCCTTCACCATTCTCTAAGTGTTTAAACTTAAATCTCATTATGCCTGTAGTCCTCGAACCAGATGATGTGGGTTAGTTAGCACTCTTTCACAGGTTCTCTAAGTATTTAAACTTAAATCCCATCATGCCTGTAGTCCTCGGACCAGATGATGTGGGTTAGTTAGCACTCCTTCACAAGTTCTCTAAGTGTTTAAACTTAAATCTCATCATGCCTGTAGTCCTCGGACCAGATGATGTGAGTTAGTTAGCACTCTTTCACCGTTCTTTAAGTGTTTAAACTTTAATCCTATCATGCTTGTAGTCCTCGGACCAGATGATGTGGGTTAGTTAGCACTCCTTCACAGGTTCTCTAAGTGTTTAAACTTAAATCCCATCATGCCTGTAGTCCTCGGACCAGATGATGTGGGTTTATTAGCACTCCTTCACAGGTTCTCTAAGTATTTAAACTTAAATCCCATCATGCATGTAGTCCTCAGACTAGATGATGTGGGTTAGTTAGCACTCCTCCACAGGTTCTCTAAGTGTTTAAACTTAAATCCAATCATGCTTGCAGTTTTCGGACCAGATAATTTCGATTAGTTAACACTCCTTCACATGCCTGCAATCCTTGGATCAGATAGTATAGATTAGTCAACACCTCTATGTTGTTATTACTATTGAAGTTTAACTCTGGAATGAGTCTTGCCTGACATTCTCGAATGTATTTAAATTAACTCTAACTTATGTTAACCTTCTGAGTGCATGTTTGAAAAGACCTTTGAAGATTTTATAACGCTCGTTGCATTCATTATTTAGTAGTAGTCCTTGTACAAACTACTCTTTTCAGTGCCAATCTTAGTTATGTGTATTATCAGCATGATATGGTGATTATGTTTACCTACATTACCATGATTACAAAGTACAGTTATTTGTAGCAAAAGTAAGTCATATGATATGAAACAATGACACCAAAAGTAAAAGAGAAACTATTTCATTAATTAAAAAATGATAGTTTACAATCCCTTACATAACAGAAAAACAAGAAGAAGAAAATGATAATAAAAAAAAAGGGGGCCTAAGTATCTAAGTTTTTGCTTAAGGGACCACAGGGTCGACATCCTGGCTTGTCCGAGTACCAGCAGTTTCTGGGGCCTGGTCCTTAGGCTCTGAAGAGGTCTTCTCTTTTTCCAAGTCCTTGCCCTTATCCTTGGGTGGCTCAGCTGGTTTGCTCTGATCACCTGGCTGACCAAACTCCTTGGAGGCCTTAAGGGTGGTTGGAGGAACTTGGCTGACCAAGGATAGCTCCGAAGCCTCTAGGAGTTGTGTTGGAGGAGGGGGATCAAACCCTGGGAGCTCTCGGATGTCAGGGTTGTAATATATGCTTCCAGGTAGCCTCAGTTCTGAGTTAGCAGGAACCCCAGCAGCATCCATTGCCTTGCCCCATGTTATATCGCAGTAGTCTCGGTTGACCGAGGCAAACTGCTCAGTCAGACCTTTTTTGGTCACCTTCACTCCCAGTTGGTATGCTGCTTTCTTTTCAGCCTCAGTCGCCTCCTTGGCCAGTTGAACATTCTTTTGAGCTAGCTTGGCAGTGTCCTTAGCCTTTTGAAGTTCGGCTTTAAGTCCTTTCACCAACTCCCTCTCTGTCGCCAAGTTGATCTCGATCATGTTCAAAAGTTTACGCTGCTCCTCAGCCTGCTTCTCAGCGTTTCTGAGGCCAGCATTAAGGCTATTCCTCTGGTTGGTCATTTCTTTCAACTGCTCGGGCAGCAGAGAATAATCCTCCTTCAGGCTGCCCAGAGATTTTTCTGCCTCCGATTGAGATTGGGCTGCTGCTTAGGCTTCAAGGTAGGAATTCTTGTTCCACTCTTCGGCCACATATATTTGCTGAGTAATCTGCATGACCAGGATTTTCAACAAAGGAAAAAAAAAAGGGTATGTAAAAATCAGCACCTTAATTAAGCGAACTAGTTTACTCACCATGGCTATATCCCTCTTAAGGGATAGGAAGAGCTCATATTGGTTGAAGCGCCGATACGAGTCCATATCCTTTGGAAGGAGTAGTGGTTGCTCCAAAGCCTCAACTACTAGACTTGCCCTCCCTCATCGTAATTTCTGAGGGAGGTCTCCCATGGGATTGGAGCTCTATCCAACTCTAGCCTTGGGGACCAAGTGCGAGGTCCTCGGCGCACATCGGCAGTATGGGAGTCCTCTCGGCTCTCAGTAGAAGAGGCCCTTTTGCTCCGGTGGTCTTTTGCCACCTTTTGCTGCTTGGGCCCTCTTGGTGGAACCACCTCCCTCTCCTCAATGTCAATAAGGGGTCTCTTTTTCTTCGGATCTGGTATTTGTTTCACGTCGAGATCTAAAGGAATTTAAGGAGGTGGCAGTGGAAGGTTTGCAGTTGGCTGGGACGTACTTGTCCCTTTGGGCTCAGCAGTTTTGCCCCTATTTTTCATTAAACTCCTCAGGTCCACCATATCTTCGTTCGAAAAATCTTCGGGAAGAGTAGTTACCAGAACAGGATGGACACTAGATTGCCTGTCGGCTTCTTCTTCAACGTCCGAAACCTCTATCACCTGGTCCCCTCTTGAAGCTTCTCCTTCAAACTTAAACCTATCGATCTGCTCGTCGAGCGAGGGGGTTGAAGAAGAAATTTTTTCACCTGCCACTACTGGTCCGTGGGGAACCTGCTGAAGTGGCTGGAGGAGCAAGGGTACACCCTGTGGAATGGGATGTGGCACGGGTGCAAGATCGTACGGTGCTAAAAAACCTTTCCGAGCAATGTCTATGCAATTGAGACGATAATCTCTCTGTGTTATAGCGTTGCCGATCGGCTGAAAATCCTTCGGTTTCACCGTGTACCCAAGAATAAGAGGAACCGACCGGAGCTGCCCGTCCTCACTTACAAAGATTTCTGATCTTAATAGATAATTTAGCGCGGTCGTGTTTGTGAGGCTGAGCTGAGGAGAAACGTGGTCTTTATCTGTTAAAAGTCACAGCAGAACTTAGTTAGAAACTTGAAAATAGTAATACAAAGAGAATTCAAATTTGTTAAAAGGCGGAGATCCTAAACCTACTGTTAGTGAACCTAAATCTAGCATGTCCTACCTGGCTCTCCCGGCTTGGTTGGGCAATGAGGGCCGTCATGCCATGCGCCCGAGACGATCACATAGTCGTCTTTCATCTCTTTGTTGGATTTGGGAAGGCAGGAGAGGAGCCTAACAATGTCGGAGCGAGATTTAAGATAATATCCCGCCCTTTGTTAGCTATGACACTCGTACATGTGTACCACATCGAGCCAGATGAGTCCCAATCCTAGGTGGCGGTTAAGATCATTAACTGCTCCTAAGATCCTAAAGACATTTGGCGCACACTGTTCGAGACTAAGCCTATGGTTTCGGAGGTAATTATTGGTGATAGGGCACATGGGGATAGTCATCCCCCCTTCTAGAAAAGTGATGACGAGGATTACAACTTCGCCCGTTTTTCGATCTGTTAGTATTTTTTCTGAAGGGCAATACCTCACACCCACGTTTGGGGGTATGCGATATGTGGCCCTAAATTCCTCCAACTGGGCAGGACTATCCACCAAATACTGGAATTTACCCATCACACTTAAACAGAAAGATGGAAGTACTAAGCGTAGCAACCGGGGAATGACTGTTCGAAGGCCGAGAAAGCTGGCCGAAGAGAAGACTAAAGGATTGAATAGATGAGAACTTACAGGAACTAAATTGGAGAATGATCTTCGAACTCGCAGAAGGATTCTTAAAGACTCTGAGAAAAACTAAAACTGGTGATTGGAAGAGCTTGGTGGAGTCGTGTGCTTGTTCTTTCTGGGCGGTCTGAGAATTTGCAAAGTAAGGAAGAAATAACTTCTTCTGAGACTTTATACGGGGTCAAACGAAGGGGCAGAGGTTATCTTGCCCAAATCCCGAGGAAGAACCACGCCCGTTAGATCAACAACCCACTGTTGGATACAAAGGACAAAACGCCGCCTAAAGTAATTAATACAATGCTTTGAGAATGCGGAAACAACTGTGGCAGTGATGAAGCGCTTGTATCTATGCATACGCACGTGCAAGTTCAGATATGTGTGTATTCTCAAACTTTTTACTTCATGGCAAGTCAAAATCGTATTTTTTCTCTTTGGATGCGAGGGAAAAATTAAGATTTTGAGGGGCTATTGTGGGGGGGGGGGGGGTAAAAGCCCAAACCCACGATTTGGGCCTGGGACCCTATTTGAAGACTACTGTATGCCCGAAGAGAGGGAAGTGTTCAAGAAGGAGCCTATGCTTAAGAGATATACCTGGAGGCGAATGAGAGGGTAGTCCGAAGAGATCATCATTGGTCCGAAGAGACCATTATCCTCGGATACAAAGAGCCTTGGCTGGGCGAACACCTGGGAGGTTCAAGTAACCTTCCTAATGACTTTGACGATAAAGGCAAGCTTCAGGCACGTGTGGAGATGATAGGAACGGAAAAATATCTAGAAGACAAGCTGCAACCACCACATTAAATGCACTGCAACTGCTTTTCTGGTCACATTAATGTGGAGAAGACCCCTGAACAATATAATCTCAGCTACTACCACTCACAGAGAATTAAAAAAGGTACCTGATGGGACATGTACTCAAGTGAATGCCTAGATGAAAAACAAGTGAACGATGAAGATAATGAAAGGGGGTGCTATATAAAGAAAAGAGACCTCCGGTAATAGGGGTGAGAAAGAGAGAGAAAAGAAGAAAATAACTTCACTGTAGCTTTAAGAATTGTAACCAAACTCCATTCAATAAAATATCTCTTCGGACGTTCACGTTTGCATTAGTTCAAGCATGATTGCATGTTAATTCACCCGTAAATACCATAATTAACTCTTGTCTAATTCACGTCTAGCCCAGCTCTTTCACCCACGCTCTACAAATTCATTGTCCTGAGTTCGTTGGGCTCATAATCCCTACCTTTTGGGCTTGGGCTACAAAAACTGACCCTACATCACTAAATCACCAAAAAATATTTTAAATATTAATTTATTATGTAGTTTAAATAGCACAAATCATATTTTAGACATTAATTTACAAACTTATTAAAATAATTCTAGCAATTTTCCTCCCAGGTCTCGAGTGAGGCTCAAAGAATTGAGATTAAAAAAAAAAATTATCTAATTTCCTTATTCTTTTAATAGAATTGCCATTCCATAGGAAAAGAAAATTGAGAAAAATAAAAATAAAAATAAAAACCTTCTAGGCAGAGATTGATGAAAAAAGAGTAAGAGCTTTATTACTTACTAAAATTTTTATTAAAAAAAAAAAAATTGAATTCCAGTACTCAGTTGTGTCAAAAGCTCAATTAATGAGCTTGTAAATTCCTACAAACTAGTATACTAGTAGGTAATGGCAACAAACTTCAACTATATATTTTTGGTTGGTTAATTTTGACGAATTTATCATTAAATTATAATATTTTATATTTTAAATTTTTTTAAAAAATTAAAGATTAATAATTATGTTATTAATTAAATATTTAAATTCAGGGGTGGTTTTATAGTCAGCCTAGGAGGTTGAATTCCTTGACCTGGTAAAAAAACAAAAATTATATATAAATTTTTTTTGTTCATATCCCTAAAAGAAAATTTTAAACACCCTACCTCTAATTTTTTTTTTAATCCCAATAGAAATAAATTTGAATACAATCATCTTAGTGGGTTATTTTCACGGCTGAGATTGACATAAATGTAGACGGTAAAGCGCAAAACCAAACAATTTGGTCACTAAACAGTAACACTATGTTTGGATGGGTGAATTTTAGGAAAGGTGAAAAAATTTGAAAAGAAAATAGGAGAGAAAATGAGAAAGGGTGTTGTTTGGTAAGGAGGGAGGGAAAGGAAAATTTTTGGTGAGGCTAAGCATTTTCCACCCGAGTCCACCTAAAACTTGTCTCCTCAAAATAAAGAGAAAACAGTGTGAAATGAGTTTTATGGATAAATAACAAAATTGCCCACTGCACTAATTTCGTCCCATTATCCTTTTTTTTTTCTTCTGCCTGCTTTTCTGGGCGTTTGCTCATTTTAAGGCATTATTTATTATTATTATTATTATTATTATTATTATTATTATTATTATTATTATTATTATTATTTTCACTTCCTGATAATGTTGCCTACTCTTTTTTTTATCTTTTTTTAAAATCTTTTTTTCTTTTGATTTTCTGGGCACGTAGTGTTATGTTTTTTTTTTTTTTTTTAATTAGACATGATTTTTTTTTCCAAGACATAATTTTTATTGTTTAATAAATTTGGATGATTTTTTTTTAATTGCTTGTCATTTTTTTATTTTAATTGTTCATCATTTTTTAACAAGGGTATATAAGTAAATTTATAAAAATTTATTTTTTTTCATCCTTCTATTTTTTCACTCCCAACCAAACAAAGAGGAAGGAAATTAAAATTTTTTCTACCCCCTCACTTTTCTATCATTTCACCATTTACTATCTTCTCATTTTTTACCCTTCCAACCAAACATACCCTACAAGATTTCTGAAGAAAAAAACAAAATTTTGAATTCCAGCACACGGTTTTGTAAAAGACTCAAGAGCTCAATGAATGAGCTATGTCATTTCCTGTCACAAAAGTGTTTTGCTTTTTGAAAATTGGTGTTAAGAGCATCCGCATTTGGGTTTCTAAATGCCAAATGTTAAGAACATTTGGCATTTAAGCCCCAAAATCCATCAGCAATGGGAAGGTCATATCTCAAATGCTAAAAAAATTTGGAATTTTGCTACAGTGCCATCTCAAATGTAAGATGGCACTGTAGTTGGGTTGTAAAAAAAAAAAAAAAATTTAATACATTTTTATACCTGAAAATATTCTCTCACCTCCCATTTTTCCTCTTTCTTTTCTCTCTCTGCCTCTCTCCGTTTCTCATCGTCTCTCTCGTTCTTTTCTCTCTCAGAGCTCACGCTGAATCACCAAGCCAGCTCGGAGCTCACGCCGGATCGGATTTCTAGATCGGCGTGGTGGCGAGGCTGGTGGCGTGGCTGCGATCGGCGCGGTGGCTGGTCGTCAACGCGGTGGAGATCAGCTTGGAGACCGATGTGGCTGGATGTCAAGCTCGGCGATGTGGCATGGCTGCGATCGGCGATGTGGCTGGACGTCAAGCGCGGTGGAGATCGACTTGGAGACCGATGTGGCTTGGAGATCGGCTGCGATCGGCGCGGTGGCTGGACGTCAAGCTCGGAGCTTCTCTGGGTTTTTTTTTTTTTTTTTTTTTTTTTTTTTTTTTTCGGTGGCTGTGTTTGCTGGGTTTACTGGGTTTGTGTGTAACTGGGTTTGCTGGGTTTGTTGGTTTTTTTTTTTTCGATGGCTGGGTTTGCTGGTTTTTTTTTTTTTGGTGTTAACGGTAGTTTCTGGGTTGCCGGCAGTGGTGGTGGCAGCGATGGTGGTGTGCAGCGGTGGTGGTGATTGTAGTTCTGCCCAGAAAGAAAGAGAGAGAAAGAATAAATAATGTGTTGTATTGGATAATGGTAATGGTGAAATATATTATTTTATTATGTAAAAATATTATTTTAATAAGTAGAATTGAGATATAAAAGTTGAGATGTTGGAGAATTGTAAAATTATATTATATAATTGATAAAATAATTTTTTAAGATGGTAAAATAAGATAAGATTTAAAAGTCGAATGCGGACGCTCAAACATGTTTTTTTTTTCTTTTCTCTCGAGGGGAGCAAAAGAGCCAAAAATATCAGCCTGATTACTTGTGCATCACGCTCAATCTCATTGATGACTGATAAAAGGCAGCTCAGCCAAATTATTGCTATTGTCGTGGATTGGATTCTACAGCATAGTGACTGAAGAAAAAAACAAAATTTTGAATTCCAGCACACGGTTTTGTCAAAGACTCAAGAGCTCAATGAATGAGCTATGTCATTTCCTGTCACAAAAGTGTTTTGCTTTTTGAAAATTGGTGTTAAGCATGTTTTTATTTTTCTCTCGAGGGGAGCAAAAGAGCCAAAAATATCAGCCCGATTACTTGTGCATCACGCTCAATCTCATTGATGACTGATAAAAAAGCAGCTCAGCCAAATTATTGCTATTGTCGTGGATTGGATTCTACGGATTCACATCCAGTGCAATTGTTAGGGTATTGCACGGTGTGCAATTCATCCATTTCCTTCACAATTTTTTTTACTTTTTTTACTTTTTAACTTTAACATTTTTACTTTACTTTTAATATATTTTATTCAATGGTTGAAATTAAAAGTTGTTTTTCCAATTTTCAATCCCAATCATTCATTTAATATTGCATCAGGTGCAATACCCTAAGTATTACACCTGATATGAATCCGGATTCTACAGCATAGTGTCAGAGAATCTTTGAAATAACCATGAAGTCGACTCCACACCATGCACCTTCACTTCCTAGCTTCATTCAATTCATCAATTGGGGGTGAATGACCCTTTCTTTTTGTCTTCTCATGTGAATGTACCAGCATGTACAATAATGTATTTACTAGATTTCATTATTTTCTTTAGAAATGAATAAATATGGATTTATTGCTAAGAATATTTGTATTAGCTTGTTCAAAAATTTATTTTTATTTTAGATAAGATTTTTTTAATTTAAAATAACCATTATTTATTATATTGTCTATTTTATTAAAATATTAAAATTTCTTGATATTTTAGTTGTTTATCAATCTTCACGCATCATTAACACCATTCACTCTATCTAATGGTGGTTCTAAGAATTTTTTGTAAGATGATCATTAAAAAATTTTAATAAAACAAAATTTAGTAAAAACAAAATTTGAATAGATCGAGTTATCAACAAAAAAAAAAATGCAAATATATTAAGTTTTACAACTTCATTCTACTAATTTTCATATTTCAAATTATTACAAGATAATGCATTATTATTTGTCATTATATTATCAATGTGGGTAAATGTGACTATTTTATTTTGTTATGTTTATATAACATTTTTATTTTTAAGCAGTTATCATTATCTGTTTGTAATCAAATTTGTAATATTTCTATTATCTCTAATAAATTTAACTTGATAAATAAATTAAAGGTAATAAAAATATTACAAAATTAATTACTTATTACACATTAATGGGCAGAGACTTTTGCAAAAACTGGGGAAGTTTTAAGGAAAATAACAGAAAAACTTCATGTAGTTAAATCACATGATTCACTTTCAAATCAAATGTGTGGCGAGAGCAAAAGACTAAAACGAAAAAGTTTAGAGATGTAAAAAATTACACAACTTCTTTGTCTCTTAATATCTAAAATTAAAAATTAAAAGTCCCATGGGTTTTTTAGAAAAAAATAACAGGTTTCATATACATATATATATATATATATATATATATAAAATCATTCTTTGAAAGTATTTTCACCCAAAAAAAAAATTGAAAGCTTGGATAATTTAAAACTTTTTAAATTTATTTTTTTCTATGTAATGTGAAATTATGAATAAAACATTTCACCTCTTAAAAATTCCATGAACTTTTACTACGATAAGCCTATTTATGTCATCAAGAAGCTAATTTATTATCATATGAACCGACAAATTTTCAGTGAGAAGAAGACCGAGAGTGTACAAACTGGGAAGTTTGACGGAAATAACAGAAAAAACTTCAAATATGTGAGTGAGAGCAAAAGAATAAAAAAATCAGACCTTATTACTTGTGCATCACGCTCAATCTCATAGTCATTAATGTGAACGTACAGCTCAGCCAAACCAAAAATGCCGACCTCTGGCAACTCACCATCCCAACGTCGTACAAATTTTGCTATTTTCTTGTTCTACAGCAGAGTGTCAGAATCCTTAATATAAGCCATTGGCGTTTGCTACAGACTGGCATACCCACTAATAACTCATATATATATATATATATATATATATATAATCATTCTTTAAGAGTATTTTTACCCAAAAAAAGAATTGAAATCTTGGATAATTTAAAACTTTTTTTAATTTATTTTTTTCTATGTAATGTGAAATTATGAATAAAACATTTCACCTCTTAAAAATTCCATGAATTTTTACTACGATAAGCCTATTTATGTCATCAAGAAGCTAATTTATTATCATATGAACCGACAAATTTTCAGTGAGAAAGATGACCGAGGTCCGAGAGTGTGGTGAGAAGTTTGACGGAAATAACAGAAAAAACTTCAAATTTGTGGGCGAGAGCAAAAGAATCTAAAAGATCAGACCTTATTACTTGTGCATCACGCTCAATCTCATCGTCATTAATGTGAACGTACAGCTCAGCCAAACCAAAAATGCCGACCTCTGGCACCTCACCATCCCAACGTCGTAAAAATTTTGCTATTTTCTTGTTCTACAGCAGAGTGTCAGAATCCTTAATATAAGCCATTGGCGTTTGCTACAGACTGGCATACCCCACTAATAACTCATTCACGTGACTCGTCAGGCACTCTGCTCTCTTAACTCTCAGGGTTGTCATATGGACAAACTTGTCTAGTAGCTCAATATGAAAGGGAATAGGGGGAGTCAAAAATTGAGGCGCTGCATAATGACAATTGGTGATCACATTGTTCCCATACAAAGTGAGAGATTGACCGACTTTATAAAGAGAGGAAGATTTTCCTTTTCCAAGACTTGTTCAACACTGCTAAGGATAAAAGTAAAACTCTAATACACGGTTTTTTAAAATTGGTGAGTTATTCCTATCAGATCTAAGAGGAGGTTCCGTAACCTTCTAAAACTCTAATACACGTTTTTTAAGATTTGTGAGTTACTCCTTAAGAAGTTTTGTAACCCTCTAACTCGAACAGGTGGAGATAAGTTGCTCCATAGACGATCAATTATTGTTGATGATTTAAATCTGTGGGTGAAGATTTCAAAGTCACAAATTAGGGTGTTTGTATGCAATAAATTTAGAATAAAATTTCATGGAATTGAAGTTGTATGTGATTAAGTGAATAAGTACTACAAAAGGTAACATTAGATTTAGTGAAAAATTTATTGTAAATACTGTCGTTCTATTTAGTGAATTTGTTGTCTTGTGGATTGTTTAGGTTAAATTCTTCTCAGATTTTAAACTTTAAAACTAGACAATTTCATTGGTTTTTCTAAATCATTAGATCGTTGTGTTATTTACTTTTCTATCATATATAATGTGATTTATTATTGTTTATTTTAGATCTGCATAATAAATATAAAGAATAACTTAGTTAATAAATTAAGTTAAACAATCTGAATTTATAAGGGTCTAAATAACTAACGCATGCATTTATTTATTTATTTATTTTTAATAGAGTACTATTGAAGACTTGCAATAATTGCCTTTGATACTGAATCAATTTTGTTCAACATTTTCACCGTGTGGTATCAGCTTTGTAGAAGTATCAATCACTCTTTTTTGGGCCTTTGTTTGGATGGAGAATTATGGAAGACTTGCAATAATTATGTTTGATATTGAATCAATTTTGTTCAACCTTTTATCTGAAGTATCAATCATTATTTTTTTAGCCACATGACGTTCCCAGGTTTGGCCGGAAACCATTTGTAACAGCTCGAGGAAGTGTCAATCACATTTGCACTTTTACTCCAAAATGACTTGTTAAATTACAATTAGAACTCCTCGTAATTTTTTATAAACCCAAAATCTACTTAAAAAACACTCAATGTAAGACTTAACACACATCCACACCACACTGTCCACACATACTCAAACAATTCAAACCATACAATTTGGAGAATCACAGTATCAGTTCTAGGAAGCAAGCCTGAAAACTTGATAGAAGCTCGACGGCAAAAAGAAAGCCTCTATGAGTGCCTTGCCCTACTTATCAGTGTCCAAAAGTCCTTTCCTAGTATTAAAAAAGAAAATTTATACTTATAACATTTTTAAGAATTCGAATAAGAATAAGGATGCGTTTGGATATTGCTTATTTTATTAAAAACTAAAAACAATAAAAAAATAATTTTCAGTTATTGTTCACAAATGAAAACATTGTTTATTTGCCTAAATGCACTGTTCATGTCCCATAAACAGTGCAAAAGGTGCTGGTTAAATAAATAAAAAATAAAAAAAATCACAAAACGCTAAACGTAAAATGCAAAATGCAATCCAAACGCTACCTAAGTCTTTGAAGTATTATTTAAAAATTTTAAGAATCAAGTAAATTTAAAGTTTTCAAAAATAGGTTTATATTCAAAGTCTTTATATATATAGATGGATAAAATTCTTTCTACCCATTAATAAACATGGTTGGATTTTAGGTTCATTATTTGACAATAAAAGACTTGTCAACCGACTTCACAACAAAAGATTCAATTGATTTGCAATCACTATTTTTTATTTATTGCAAAATTTACCATGGTTTGTTTCTTTGGTAAATAATCCGTCATGGATTTATAAAACAAATGAACCTTGCGATAAAAGCAGTGACAAGATAATTATTAAGTATTAATGAATTTCATATTCTCAGTTATCATACAAAATTTGCCCTAAAAAAAGTTATCGTACAAAATTCATCACTAAAAGGAAGTGTAAGAAACAAATTGGAGCACATATCATTGAATTTCATATTGTCAATTATATTCTAAATATAAAAGAAATTAAGTTTTATATATATAAAATTAAGTATTAATAAATTTCACATTCTCAATTACTGTTCGTAATTCATCACTAAAAGGAAGTGTAAAAAAATATTGGAATACACAGTAAAGAATTTTATATTCTCAATTATATTGTAAACATGAATTTTTTTTTTTTTTTTTGGTTGCAAATAAACATGAAAAAAATTTAGTTATTACATCCTAACTGATCACAGGTAGAAGACCCAACTTAGATCACTCTCTACCCCTTTTTTTTTTATTATAACAGAAATTGAGTAAAAGTTAAACTAAAAAACCATTAACTTCAGTTTCAACAAACAAATGAATTATATTCCATAGAAAAAGGGGGACCAAACAATAAAGTCAGCTAAAGATAGAAAATTTTCTCTTGAATTAATAAAGTCAAACGATTTATTTTCCCTTAAACTAGTAGACGTAGTTTCCTCAGTATCAAGAATGAGTTATATATCATTCTCCAAAAAAAAAAAAAAAAAAGAGCTATATATATATATATATATATATTATACAACTAGAGTAATGTCTCTAATTATATTGTGCTTTTAGCCTTTAAGAATTTTTTTTTTTTTGAGGAAAAAGACTGATCAATATTATTCAATCAAATAAAAAATCAACAATAACAAAATAAAAAATATCTGATGGAGCATCCTTTATCCAAACTAATAAAGAGAAAGATAACCTAATTCTATTGACCAAAGCATGGGTTACAACGTTACTTTGTCTCCTAGTATGGAAGAATGAATGAGTTCTAAGAGTATATTAAGAATACATATTAATATTACACATGAAAAAAATAATGAATACCAATTTTGGCTTAATTTTTCATTTTTGAACATAAAAAAATAAAATAAAAATGGAGTTAAATAAAGAAGACATACATAGGAATTGGACCACTAAATCTAATTTAGCAAAATATTATAAGCTAGCCCACGTGTAAAAACCTTTTTAGATCCTTCTTTTTCTCTTGTACCCAATTTCATGCTGGCAGCAAATTTTGCTTTTAAAGAAGATAGATTACATGGAAAAAAGCACCAAAAATAAAAACAAAAAAACCACAACAAATTAAATCAACAAGAAAATATTGATGCCAACAACAGACAATGATACAAATATTTAGCTTGCTATATGTTGAGGTAGAATTTTTCCACTCATACCACAAGCCCCAATCCTATTTAATCACATTTATTTATTCACCAAAAAATACAAAAATATCACACATAAACTATTTTGAGCCTTCATGAATATTTCTCATCCTATTGGCCCATAAATATTTCCTATCTTATCATCTAAATTGAGTCACGATATAAACCATCACAAAAAAACCCAAAAACTCATATCTTATCCAATTTTATTATCATTATTTAGCTAAACCTAAAACCAGCCCTACGAGCCCAATGCACACATCTCATTTCTTTTAAAGCCTAAGACTACTTATGTTTCGCAATATTTCAAAAGCCCAATTCTCATTGGTGGCACTATTAAAAACTCAAGTTAGCTACTTAACAATATTTAGTAAAAAGTCCAGGGTTATCAATACTTGGCAAAATATTATATCATAAGTATTTCACTTAAAGTCTTATGATGAACAATGCTTTAATTTCTTAAACCTATTAGTATAATATTACAAGCCCATGGAATCTATCTTATAAAACCTATGGTAATTATTTATTTTACATAACACTATTCCTTTTTCAAAACCCATGGCAAACATATATCAAGTCCATGGAGAATTATGAATTTGTGTTACTAATATAAAAGACCATGGAAAGTTATGATTATTTATCTTAAATCCATGACATTTATTTATTTCATATCTTATTATAAACTCATGGAACTTATATAAGAACCTATGGTCACTATTTATCTTATATCACAACATTCATAATATTTATTTCCAAAACTCATGGGCAGTCAACGGTGGGTCAGTTGCCCTATCACTAGAAGTTGTCAAGTCGATTTCAGGTTGGGCACAAACCGGACCCAAATCAACCCATGAACAACCCTAGTTCCTAAAATTTACTTCTAAAGTCAAATCTTAGCTGTGTCACTGTCTTTAATCACACTTATCTAATCTTAACTACATATCTTTTGTTATTATTATTATTATTATTATTATTTTATATATATATATATATATATATATTACAGGGACATCACTTTATGTTCAGGGTTCACATTATATATGTTTAATTTATCCTTCAAAATATTTGTGCACACTCTAACTTAAAATCTTGCACACCAAGATCAAATATCATCCCAACCCAAAACCAAACAACAACACAAATTATAAATCTCTCTCTCTCTCTCTCTCTCTCTCTCTCTTGGTATTTTTGACTCTGAGAATACAAAGTGAGTGTTTTGAGTCTTGAGTGTCACTCTCTTTGTTATAAATTTATACTATATATGTTTGAGTCTATGTCTGATACTGATTGTGTGTGTGTGGTGCACACTCTAACTTAAAATCTTGCACACCAAGATCAAATATCATCCCAACCCAAAACCAAACAACAACACAAATTATAAATCTCTCTCTCTCTCTCTCTCTCTTGGTATTTTTGACTCTGAGAATACAAAGTGAGTGTTTTGAGTCTTGAGTGTCACTCTCTTTGTTATAAATTTATACTATATATGTTTGAGTCTATGTCTGATACTGATTGTGTGTGTGTGTGTGTGTGTGTGTGTGTGTGTGTGTGTGTGTGTGTGTGTGTGTGTGTGTGTGTGTGTGTGTATTGTGTTGTTGTTGTTGTGTGTGTGTGTGTGTGTGTGTGTGTGTGTGTGTGTATTGTGTTGTTATAATGTTACTCATGTGAATTATTTTTTTGTAATATCTCACCCACTATAGGGCCCGCCTCTAAGTGAGATGGAGGGAGTATATTTTCAGAGTACTCAATAATTTTCTTATGTATTAATATGATGTTGGGATCGATGGAGGGATCAAATCAAGTCAAATGTCTTTTACTCCTTTGCTCTTGGCCACACATTTGATTTGAATGTGATTCAACTGTGCGTTAGTTTGTGTCTGTTTGAAAATGGCTTATTTAACTGTTTTGTTGAATTTTTTTTTAAAAAAAATTAAAAGTGTATTTAAAGTATATTTGTACTTTGAAAAAGTGATACAAAAAAATTAAGAAAATTTGAAAAAAAAAAAAAAAAAAAGAGATTTTAAAAAGTTATATATTGTGGGGACACAAAAACTGGCCCCCAAGGAGTTCTCCGTGGATCACCACTATGATTATTCAAACAACCTATATATAAGTAAACAACAAGGGAAAATCACTCCACAATGGGAAGCTTAAGCAATTGATTTTTTTGACCTCAAATGTTACAATTTCTATCTAGATATTACAATAGGTAACTCTCTTGTTCCCGCGGTGTTACCCTTACTCTCTCTCTCTCTAATTGATTTTTCTTCTACGTATTCTCTTCCTTCTTTTTCTTTCAATCCCCTGTCTTTTGCCTCTCCCTCCCTTTTTATAGCTTCAGTTGTTGCTCTTATCACTACAGCTGTCCTGTTGCCTGCCAGAGTCTCAGGGATATTTTCGTTAACTTTATCGGTTTCCTCCCTATCCTTATCCTGGAACTCTAACTTTTAGGGGTTGTTTGTATTGTTCAGGCTGTTTTATTTGTATTTAATATAGCAGAGGTTAGGTAAGAATCTCATCATTAATGTAGAGGCAATGATTTTCAACCTTCTTGCATGTTTCGGAAGTTTCCCCTGGTTTCATGCATCTCCTAGAAACCACACGTGGACAATCTGTGCAGCATCCTTTGGATAAGACTAGTTCTTTACTTCTCCACGAGAACTACCTTCTCGCATCATCTTCTTCTTGCATAGTACTTAAGATGGACTGGTTGCTTTTCCTTCATAACCCATTATCCCTTGGGCCTTCCTTGTAGCGTACATGATGGGCCCAAATCATTTACCACGGCCCAACTACTTTTTGGGCTTCAGGCTTGGATGGGGACTCTTCCACTACTCACATATATGAAAGCTAAAAGATAAAAGCTAAACTTATAAGCTTTAGTCAACAATAATTTTTCTGTTATTATTTCCCTTTAATTTAAATATCTGTTGTATAAAGACAATCAATATATTAAATATCTTTTCTAATTTATTTTCAAAATAATGATAATTAAGTTGTTTTAATAGAAAAATGAATAAATAACTTAAATATCTACATTAAAAAAAAGCGTAGAGACTAATGAGAGGTTCCATTAACACAACAAATATGTCAAGAAAAGTGAAGTAAAAACATTGAAGCTATAGTAGCTAGGTAAAGGGAAAGTGCTATGGAGTCAAGTCGTCCACTTACTTTATGGATTAAAAAAAAAATTTATTCATTTAAAAAAAAATCAAAACTAGTAAATATTATTATACATGCATGGACATCCGCAATTCCGCCCGAGAAGACAAAAAGATACAGATTCCACTAACACCACACTTGATGAATTGAAGCTAGCTAGGTGAAGTTAAGGTGCATATTATGGCGTCAACTTCAGATTTGGTATGGGCCAAAATTTTTTGTTTATTTGTAATTTTATCTTATTTTTATTATTAGTCATTAATTTTATTGTATTTTTTTATAATATTTTTAGGTTTTCTTTTATTATTTAATTTATTTTTAATTTTTTTATATTTTCAAAAAAAAATTTTAATTTTAACTAAATAAATTGTTACCAATCAAGTGGACCTTCAGGGTTAAAAAGCAAAAAACATCAAGGCAGAGGGCTACAGCATAATATACAGGTCTTTCGAAATGAAAAAAACAAATGCTTTATGGGTTATTTATTTCAAAGATTCTGACACTGAAAACGCTATATGAGTGGGGTTGGCTGGTAGAATCCGTGAAGATAGCAATAGTTTGTACTCCCTCCGTCCCAAATTTTTTGTCCTGTTTGAAAAGTCAAACTTTTTAAGGGAACATCATTTATTGTTTTGTCTATCTTTTAAAAATGTATAAGTTTCCAAAATTATCCTTAAAAAAATTTATTAAAAAATTGAATTAATAAATTAATAGGGGTATAATAGAAACATTAGTAAATTAATGACTTTTATTTTTAGAAACAGGACAATATTTTGGGACATCTCAAAATGGAATAGAGGACAAAAAAAATGGGACGGAGGGAGTATTTTAATATGACGTTGGGATGGTGAACTGGGCATTTGAAGAATTGAATGTGATGAAGTTTCTCTGTTGTTTCACTTTAAACTTCCCAGTTTTCACACTCTTGTCGGGAAAAAAACAAACACGCTTAACTCCAGTTTTCAAAAGCAAACAGTTGCGGATAATGATAAGTTGCAGCCAACAAGAGACAATGCTAAGTCAGCAAACTCAAACTCAAAGACTAACGCTATGTTTGGAAATGGGAGAAGGGAAGAGAAAAGAAGGGAAAAGTAAGGAAGGGACATCATTTCTTTTGTTTGGTTGTATAATAGAAGAGAAAAGTGAATGAGATGGAGTGATGATATTTCCATGAGGCCCGGCCCAATTTGGGCGGAAATGGAAAGAAGGGAGAGAATTAATTTCATGAGGTCCCCCACTTAATATTTTTAAAAAATGACAAGTATTCTAAAATGAACAAAGTTTAGTTACAAAATTGGTTGTAATTTTAGGTTACAATCTTACTTAATATATTTTAATTAGAGGTGAATTTTGACAAATCTACCATTGGATTACATATTATTTTTATATCCTTTATGCTTGCAAAATTTCTAGAAAACTAAAGATCAATAGTTATGTCATCAATAAATTGTTTAAATTGCAAATTTTTATAGTTTAAAATTATGTATAAAATATAAGCATATAGATCATATAGTAAAAAATATCTGATTGGCTCAAAATTTGATATATGTATTAAAAGCATAAAGAACATGTAATTCACCGGTTAAATTTTCAAAATATATAGTAAAGTTTATTTTATTGAGCAAGGTTGTAGACTAGCTAAACTTTGTTCTTCTAATATATGAATTTTCTTATCATTAATAAGGGCACAAAGATAAAAGCATGCATTTTTCTTTTCTCTTCTCTTTGCAAACAAACAAGGGAAAGATAAAACTCACATTTTTTTTTTCTTTCCTTTCTTTCCTATATCCAAACACATCAAAGGGAATAATTTTCTTTTCTTTTTCCTCTCTCTTTCTCTTTCCCTCATCTTTTCCTTTCTTTTTCCTTTCCATAGCTACAACCAAACACCGTGTAAGATTATGTTTGGTTGAGTAGAAGGGGAGGGAAGAGAAGAGAAAGGAAAAAGGGGAAGGGAGAGAAAAAGAGTGGGGAAATCAATTAAAGTACTTCCCAACCACCCTTGACGAAAAAGCGCTTAGCAAATAGGGGGAGAATGGAAAAAATATGTAATGTATTTTACACTTCTATCCTTTTAAATTATAAATTAATAAGGATATAAATGTCATTTCACAAAATAACTCAAGGCCTATTTTAGGAGATGAAAAGTAATGGATTCCACAAAACCATTTTCCCTTTCATTCTTCCTTCTTCTTGTTTTTCTTTCTAACCAAACAAGGGAACATCATTCCTTTCTCTCTCTCTCTCTCTCTCGTTTATTGTTCGTTTCTTTTTTTTTTTTTCTTTTTATTTTTTTTTTTTTTTTTTTTTTTTTTTTTCGCGAAGCTAATCTCTAGAAGATAATATTAATAAATGTTGATATATATATATTTATATATATTTATATATATATAGTATTATTGTTGTTTAAATTTAAATTTTTGTACAGTAATTAAACAAACTAGTAAGTTGCCCGTGTGATGCATGGATTATTTTGTGATATTTTATGTAAAATAATTTTATAGAATGTTGCACATATATTATAAAGAAAAAGTAAATTAAATTAGAGTAAAAAAACATATACATTTTGAGATATTAAAAATTAGTTTAGTAGCTTCATTGCACTTTTGTTGCATTCTCAAGGATGTTAATTTTTTTTTTTTTTAAATCATGAAAAAAAGAAAAGAAAAGTAACAAGACCATGAAAATCAACTAATTTTTGTTGTGTTCATAGATTGCATACCATGAAATGAAAGCATGCCCAACTCTCTTAACTTCTTCCACTCATCAATAGTGCGATATTAAGACATGGTGTGGACAAGTGTGTATGCATGTGTCTCATAGATAATTTAAAACTATGGTAGAATATGACTTTATATTACGCATCAAATATTATTTCTACTTATATGCCCAAAACAAAAACTATCCAACCAAATTACCCAAACTTACATCATATTTAAGCCCCTAATTAAAAAAAAAAAAAAAAAAGCCCTAGAGGTTTCGGCGGCTTGATAGTAGTGGGAGGCTAGTATGACAAAGGTGGCGGTTAATAGTCCTTAATTTTTTTTTTTTTTTTTTGCTTTTGTTTTTAATACCAATATAGTGGATCAAGCAATCAATAAGATAACAGTAAAAATAAGTTAATGTAAACTTTTAGATAACAGTAACAAAAACTCAATAAAAAAAAAAAAATACTAAATGCAAAATTAGAACATTAGATGGTAAGACCTCATGCACTTTTGCATGAAGTCGTTTTATATTGATTTGTAATTTGAATTTACCGTGGAGTATATATAAAACAGCCTTAACCATTCTTTTGGAATCTCACTAAACTACGTGGAAGTTTCTCATCAATTATTACTTCTCAGTTTCCACACTAGGCTTAAGTCAGTCAATCCCTCTTAGATAAGGTCATTGGAGTTTCAAAATTAAAAAAACTTAAGCCTTGAAAGATACGCTCAAGAATAGTGAGACGCAGCTGTTTTATAAAGGGGGCCTAATAGAGAGAATCATTTGTAGAGTGCAAGCAGTGTTAAAAGGGGAAAAAAAAAATTAGTGCCTTGTTCAGAGCGGAGATCTCTTGTTGTGTTCTTGGTTTCATAGAGTTTCTAGTGAGGTATTATTGTATTTTTCAAATTTATTGTGAACTTAATAAGTTTTGAACATATACTTGGGCATTACATTCTCTATTATATTATAGTATATAGATTGATCCCTCTATGTTAGAGGGGTTTTCACGAAATGAGTTCTTGTGTGATTAATTTTCTTGGTGCTTATATGCTTTTTTTTTTTTTTTTTTGGCTTAAGGTTATATTTAAATTTGTTAACACATAGATAGTGATTTATCCCAACAAATTTATGGCCGAAAGTTCAATTAGTGTGTAAAACACTAATGAATGTTTAGACCCCAAATTTTAACAATACCAACACAAGTTTATACACAAACAATATATGCGTGGAATGATGAATATAAGCTATAACCAAATAGGTAAAACACTCTAAACTATAATAATCACAAACACAACAGCTATTAAAAGGTAAAGAGTAAGGGAAGAGAGATGCAAATACAAAGATAACACCGGCACGTGTTATTGAAGAGGAAACCGAAAAATTTGGCGAAAAACCTCTCTATTGCCCTCCAAGTGGTCAAATGATCCACTAAAGAATATAATTGGGATATATGAATAGCAGAAGACCCTCTAATCCTAATTTACCCAGTGCACATAAGCCCTCCAAGCTTCTTGCTCCAATAGGGTTATGCTTAACCTTGTCTTCTTTAGCTTCTCGGATCCCGTAATAAGCCCATTGCATCAACCAAGTAAATTGGTCATGTCTGTATTGCTTTCCAAGTACCAAAACACCTCCTTATAGATATGGGCATGGTGGGATAAGGATTTGGCAAAATGCAACTCTCTAGGATATGTCAATGGAGAGGGTGAGAGTAGAAGAATTTGGTGAATCAAATGATGAAGATTTTCGATCAGTCAATTTTGTTTTTCTCTAGGGTTTCTCTCTCAAAATTCTCTCTAAAACCTCTCTACATTTTGTGGGTATAAGTGTATTTATAGTAGTGTATGTGAGGAATGTGAAAAGACAAGTTTCATCCAAACAAGACATTCTGGCGACTCAGTCTCGCGACTGGAACGAGTCGTGAGCTAATTGCCTAGCCAAACTATATATTTTTGTCCTGTAGTGCTCCTGCTGTCGTGACCCTTCAGTTCCCCGCATGCTTCACACGTGCTAGTCGCAAGTCAGTTGCGAGATCCAATTGTGAGACTCCTTTGATTGCACGCATCTTGAGTTTTCTTCACACTCTCTTACACACAACCCTTACATAATTCCCACCTAAATACAAGATATCTAATTGCTAAAATACAAGCAAATTTGGCATGGAATAAAGCCAACATATGATTGAATAAATTCAACCTTACAATGGCAGATATCATCCTTGTGAAGTGACTCAAAACTTTCATAGACAAACCAAGAAATATATACTTGGTGTCCAAACTTCTATATTGCAGCCCTCAAGGCGTAAAAAATTGTATCCTTAACTACACCGTTTTCATTTTTACAGGATTTGGGAGAGGGGTGATTGACCCTCAATTTTCAAACCATGTTAACTTTTATGGAGATGCTTACATCTTTGATCACAGCTGCTGGTGTGATTGTACTATGTCCCCTAGTAAAAGGACTCGTACCTTCCTCATTCTTCAATAATCTCTTCTCCATCTATGAAGAATATTTTTATATGCCTGAAGTCATTCTCTTCTTTCGCATGGATTATGGTCTCAGTGACAATCAAATGTATGATGTTGCCTCAACCTACCTCCGTACTAGGATTGTTGATTCATCAAAATATCTCAATGTTGAAAAAACCTTTAGGCAAGAAAGGCCAACCTTTGATTTGGTACTGGGTGTGCAAATGTTATTAATTCCTTTCAAGGCATTAAAGGGCTCAAATGGAAGTTACATATAGAAAAAGGAATTGAAGGTTATGAACTTCGTAGATATTTTATGCTTTCCTTTGATAAGAAACTCAAAGAGGTTGTGCTAGAGTCTTATTTAGCTGAAGTAATATCTTGTTCTAAGGCTATACAAGAAGCTGAAAGGGTGGTAAAGCTTTATAGCCATGATCTTGGCCGTGGTTCACCAAGTCGTGAATGAAGTTCTATTATTCTTTGTACGTTTTTTGACCCCTTAAAACACAACCAGATTAACTTAGTTAATTAGCCAAGTGATTACTTAGTCAAAATATTCATATCTAGGTTAACACAAATATATCATATCATGTAAATCAGCGGAAAATAAATAACACAATGATATGATAACCCAAGAAAACCAAACTGGTAAAAAACCTATGGAAGATTTAACCTAGCTTTCATCAAGGTAAAACAGATCCATTATGAAAGAACTGAAATTTACACAATAGCGACTTAAATCACTAACATCCTATTGCTACCTTGAGTAGGAAACTTACTACCAGGACCACGTGACAGCTCTGAGTTCACGAATGACTTCTCTCTTGGATTCACAGCAAGCACAAGTACTCTCACTTGTGTATCTTTAAGCTCTTTATGTAGTAACCGAACTGATTATCAAGTTCTTGATATAATCTTGATTCTTGATAACTCTAAGTATATGTGAAGGCAAACATCTCCAGATCTCACAAAAGATTCACATACATAGTATAAACAACAACTGCAAAACGTGACTAGGGTTTTTCCTTTTATACTTAAGGCAAAACATAAAACCCTACATGTCAAACGGGCTTGGGCTGAGTTGGAAGATTCTACAAAAAAACAATCTGCATAGGTTTCGATCGATCGAGGCTAATTCTCAATTGATCGAGCCATGCAAATTTACATAGTAAATTCTGCAATATACTCAATTCCAACTTTAAACATAAATATACTTTGAGCAAGTCTAAAACAAGACTAAACGTTTTGATCATGGTTTGCTAACATTACTAAATGAAATTCTAATACATTTAAACCTAAAGTCTTAGAACCCAATAAACTCCCCCTTTGGCAATCCGTGACAAAACACAAACTAAACAAAAAGCTCAAAGTTTACAAAAATAGCCAATTACAATAACATTGCCTAACAAAAACAAATTCAACCTAACTACTATCTATCAGTTGCAAGTGTAGACAGCAACACGACTGAATCAACCTGTATATTCCTGTAACACTTAACAAACAGATAAACGCATGTGTGGAAAATACAAGTAAAACAAAATAAATTCTTGATTTCACATAAACATAAACTACAAGACATATATCATGAATAACTTCATAAATATAAATCAATAATCAATGTAGCACAATGTGAAACAATAAACAGATATAAATACATTATAGTATCTCCCCTTATCATAGACAACTCAAATAAATCAAAATACATTATAAGCCAAAAAAAATATAAATACATCAGAAAATCTCCTATCCAAATGTACTTTCCCTTTTTGTGACGAATTGCCAAAGGACAATCACTCATCATCAAAAGAAGGTGGCAGAGGTTATTGCCTAATGCTCGCCAAATCTGCTCTCAAGGCCTAAAGCTCGACAAGCACGTCCACTAAAAGCTGACCATGAGCCGACTGAATGGTCATAACAGTCTCTAACATACGATGAATGTCCAAATCATTCGAAGTAAAAGGTGGAGGAGCAGCAGCAAGATCCCCTATAGGAGGAGGAGGAGGAGGTGCACTAGAAGAAGACTCTACTATAGGGCGTTTAGAGCTAGCTTGCATCTGAGCAGCCCTTTGCTGAAGGAAGGTGGCACCTATGAGAGCTATAATATGAACAGGCTCAGACGTTGGAAACTCCTCTAAACCTAAATGTAACAAAATCCTATGAATAAAAACGGAGAAAAACATACTATGAGCAGTAGGTCTACTCCTATGAACCTCAACCAAAGAACGAATGAAAAGATAAGGAAAACTCATAAAAGCGTCTGTGACAAAAGCATACAAAAATGCACATCTCTTTAAAGGAATAGTATGCAAATGAGAGATGGGCTAGATCAAATGGTAAAAATTCAAAAAAAGAAATAATGAATCTCGGTCAACTCATGAGAGGTGATCTGAGGATTAGAACCCCACTGGATAGAAGATCTAGTAAGATATGACATAATGTCATATAGGGGAGGAGACTCATTATAAGGATAGACGAGATGTTGGACCTTAGGCATCTAAGAGCAGAGGCCATTACCGTAGGAGTAATGGTGTACTCTTCACCCTATATCCAGTTCTTCACATATTGTGTGTTGGAATCATTGGAGTGGATAGAGAGGTTCGAGTAGAACTTTCTGATCAAGGTAGCTAGTGAAGGATGTTCAACATCCAACAAAGGCAGCTAGCCCCTACGCTCAAAGTTTCTCCTAATTTTTGGGTCAAGCTTATCTAAAATGACTTTCCTCTTGGCCTACACATTCCTAAGAATGTTCAGCTTCTCATAAGTTTCATGGTTTTTCTCACTCAGAAACCTCTCACTATCAAAAGTAGGAGCAGAAGAAGAAGAGGATGTCCTATGAGCCCTACTCTTCCTAACGATGATGCTAAAGAACAGAAAGGACATATAGAAAAGAGACAAAAGACAAAACATGATGCATGAACAAAAAAAAAAAAAAAAAAAAAAATAGAAAGATAACAATCTATATGATGCATGAACAATAGCAACACATGATGTATGCTCTAATTCAGTGAGAATAGTTCAATTACACTTTAAACAGCACAAAATTGGCTTGAGCATAGAGTTTATATCAAAAACCCCAACTTTTGAAAAACCATATTCAAAAATCTCAACAAATTGACCACTTTTTTCATTACAAAAGATAGAGAATAAAATATAATGATCAAATAATCAATCAAATGAGCCAATTTCATTAATTGATGCTCAATTGAACAAAATCCCCAATTCAGGTAGTTTCAAGCCTTAAAAAATTTCAATTTTTCTCAAATCAACAAATTGATCAAATTAAACACCAAGGAACAGTTTAATAACATCCCATAACAAAAACCCAAAGATCAATTTTGAAAAAATTGATGAAATCAACAAAACCCCCCAATTTTTCTTAGGTTCGAAATTTTCCCAAAATGCATAAAAAAAGCATGAAACATGAAAATAAATAAAAAAGGAAGGGCAAAAAGGTCTTACCGGCCTTAAAAGTAAAAAACCCTTGAAGAAATTTAAGGGAAAACGACAAAAAATTTAGCTTTGACCCTTGACCAATCGAAGGGAGAGAGAAAGAACTTTTGAAAAAGTTTGAATAGTGACAATCATGTGAAAAACTTATGTTTAAAAAAAAATCTTTGAACGATTTTTGATTGATCGAAAAATAAATTCGATCAATTAAAAATTACATTCAATTGATCTAGAACCAATCAAGCCAGGCAGATTCAAAACAAATTTTTAATCGCAATTTCGATTAGTCGAGAAACAAGTTCGATCGATTGAAATTCTGGAAAAAATAAAATTTTGAAAAACAAAGCATGTTAATATAGAAACTCCTCAAAGCACAATATATTATGAATAGAATGCATGAGTATGAGATGAAATATTTTTCAAAAACACTTGTATTAAACCCATATCTCCAAAAAATAAGATTTTCAACCAATTTTCCTTAAATTTTCAAACTTCAAATACATTTTGCATTAAAATTAAGGAATTTTCAATCTTGGATGGCCACAACAAAATCACACACAATAATATGTACAAAGTTTAGCAATGAGTAACTTGTGTATTGTGTGCAACTAGCAAAAGTTTAAGATACATATAAGGTGATATGTGAATAGTAATCAAGCACAATTTCTACACAATTCATCACATAAATTTGAAAGAGACTATCACCCAAAGAGTTACATCATATCACTCACACATCTTCTAGAAAACAAGCTTGCAATCATGTAAGTTTTTTGATTTGCCTCATATTGTACACGCCAATTTTATTTGATCAGAAACTTATTAAAAATAGCCAGAATAATGTACACACCAATTTTATTTGTTGATTTAATTAGTCCAATAATGTACACACCAATTTTAGCATTTAAACTGAAGTTACACTTTATGTTCTTTTTGTGTATGTGCTACACTTTTTCGAGTACAAAATCTTATGATATGCACTAAGATATTCATGATTGACTAGTAAATAGTGGTGAGATAGTTATTTATGCATTTTTCAATAAGTTAAAATTCAACAATCAGAGGCATGTAACTCCAAGATCAAGATAAAGTGATAAAAAAACTATAAATATCTTCCCACACAACATGCACTATAAAGTTCAAACTAGTAAAATGCAATAAATAAGCTCATCCATGCTAAATAAGATACATAAACATGTTATGTAAAAATAATATGGCCAACTTTGATTTCAAATCCAAAAAATAATGCAAAACATATTTTGCTTCCCTTCCCCTCCCCCCCCCCCCCCCCCCTTTTGAAGAGAAATAACAAAAACAATCTACAATGAAATGCATAAATGTTATGCAATGCAAATCTTAGAAAAATAAAGACAACAAAGAAGAAAGGTCACAAAGAATAAAATGATGAAGCACAAGGACTATGTCAAAAAGACTCAATTAGATCGAACTTTTTGCATTCAAAACTTTTTAGATGCAATTCTAGCATTGAAGTTATTATTCACATTTGGGTGCTGAGTAACTCTAGGAATGGAATAAAGGTTTAAAACCTTACCAATTCACCAATAAGTACCATAGGATCTTGTGCTTAAGGCATAGGTACTTTCGGCTTATTTTCTCGTTTAGCAACTTACAACTTAAAACAGTTTGGACGAATGTGCCCAGACTTTCCACAAAAATGACAAACCCATGCAGGTCTATCACGCACCTTGTCCTTAGAAGGGTTAGGATTCTTAGGTTTAGACTCTTGAAGATCAACCTTGATCTTCCTAGGAGGTGTAACATTAGCTTGTTTAACAATCTAATTCATGGGAGGCTCAGAAGAAGAAACAAAGTTTGTGGAATGAGTTTTAGAAATAGAGACGCTATCTTCAAAATCTAGACCAGTTTGGCTAAAGGAGACTTTTGAATGATTAGCATGTGTTCAAGCTTGGAACTAGCAATCCTATTTGTTTGTTCTCTAGTAATAGATAATTTAAATTCAAAATTTTTAATTTTATCAAGCAACAACATGTTCTTAGTCTTCACCTTATCAAGCAATTCATTAGCATCAAACAATTGCAAGAGCAAATTTTTCTTATCAAGTTTAAGAGAACCAATTTTCTGTAAGCCTAAATCAACATTCATAGCATCCTTTGTAGCAACTTTACAAAGTTTATTGTAGGCTTTTGGCAAATCTGCACCCTCAGAGAGTTCTCCATCAGAATGGTTCTTTTCAACAACAATACTTTCACCAACTATAGTAGTAGCTGTGAAAGCAACGAAATTTCCATCCTTATCACTACTAGACTCATTATCAGAAATTTCTTCATTACTAAGGGTTACAGCCATAACCTTATCCTTAGTCCTCAAGAATGTAGGACATTCTGATTTCACATGACCATACCTTTGACAACTAAAACATTGTTGACCCATAGAATTATTAGAGGTTTGACTAACTTTCTCTTTAGGTTTTTCATTATTGTTCACCTTAGTGGGTTCATTTCTTCTAAAATTTCTAGGTTCAACATTGTTTTTACCTTTTGCCCTTCTGTTTTTTTTTTCTAAGAAAGTTTCTAAAGTTCTTGGTAAGATATGCAATCTCTGTAGCAGAGGGCTCATCATCAAATTCATTCACATCAATATCATCAACAGACTTAAGAGCTATTGATTTGAATTTGTTTGTTTTAGGTAGGTCTAACTTATAGGATTGAACAGATCCTACAAGTTCATCAACAGGGATGGAGTCTACATCCTTACTTTCAGTAATGACAGTCACTTTGGGTCTAAAGTCCTTAGTCAAAGATCTAAAAATCTTCTTAACAATTTTAGGTTGATCATAGATTTCAACCAAATTATAAGCAGAGTTAACAATATCATTCAATTTAGCATAGAATTCATCAAACCATTCATCATTAGACATTCGAATACTTTCAAATTTAGAAGTTAACTGTTGCAGTTTGTTAATCTTAACTGTCTTTGTGCCTTTATGCATAGTTTGGAGAATATTCCAAGCAGAATAAGTAATCTTAACATTAGAGATTCTCTTGAATTTCTCCATAGAAACAACATTAAAAATAGTATTCATGGCTTTGCTATTAAATTGGCTACTTCTTTCTAAGAAGTTTGCCACTCACTAACTGGAGTAGTGGGCTTCTCCCATCCATATTCAACGAAGTTCCAAACTCTCTCATCAATAGATTTCAGGAATGCTTTCATTCTTACTTTCTAATAAGCATAATTGTTCCCATCAAAGTGAGATGATATCACAAGAGAGTGACCGTGTTCCATGAAAACAGGGGTTAAGGATCAACTCTTAGATCAAAGGATTTAGAAAAATGGAGCTAACCTGCTCTGATACCACTTGTACGTTTTTAGACCCCTTAAAACACAACCAGATTAACCTAGTTACTTAGTCAAATGATTATTTAGTCAAAATATTCAGATTTAGGTTAACACAAATATATCATATCATGTAAAGCAGTGAAAAATAAATAACACAACGATATGATAACTCAGGAAAATCAAACCGGTAAAAAACCTGGAGAGGATTTAACTTAACTATCCTCAAGGTAAAACAGATCCACTATGAAAGAATTGAAGTTTACACAATAGCGACTTAGACCACTAACATCTTATTGCTACCTTGAGTAGGAAACTTACTACCACAACCACGTGATAGCTCTGAGTTCACAGACTACTTCTCTCTTGGATTCACAGCAAGTACATGTACTCCCACTTGTGTATCTTTAAGCTCTTTATGCAGTAACCAAACTGATCATCAAATTCTTGACATAATCTTGATTCTTGATAACTCTAAGTATATGTGAAGGCAAACACCTCTAGATCTCACGAGAGATTCACATACACAGCATAAACAACAACTACAAAATGTGGTTAGGGTTTTTCCTTTTATACTTAAGGCAAAACAAGAAACTCTACATGTCAAACGGGCTTGGGCTGAGTTGGAAGATTCTGTAGAAAAACAATCTGCATGAGCTTCGATCGATCAAGTCTAATTCTCGATCGATCGAGCCAGGCATATTTACACAGTAAATCTTGCAGTACATTCGATTCCAACTTTACACATAAACATACTTTGAGCAAGTATAAAACAAGACTAAACATTTTGATCATGGTTTGCCAATATTATAAAATGAAGTTCTAATACATTTAAACCTAAAGTCTTAGAACCCAACATTCTTAAACACCCAACTACATTTGAGAAGTTGGCAATGGACCCAGTGCAGAAGAGGATGCTCAAGGATGATCTGGACAGGTTTGTTAATAGAAAGGAGGGGTATAAGAAAGTTGGCAAGCCATGGAAGCAAGGGTATTTGCTTTACAGGCCTCCGGGTACTGGTAAATCAAGCTTGATTGTTGCCATGGCTAATTACCTCAAGTTTGATATCTATGATTTGGACCTTTCAAGCATACGCTCAGATTCAGCATTGAGAAGGATATTTCTTTCCACATCTAATCGTTCAATAATGGTAATTGAGAATATTGATTGTGCAAAGTTGGAAGATCGAGAGAAAGAGGAAAAGTCTGATCAGCAGATTCTGAAAAAGCCTAAGGTTAACTTTCTTTATTCTCATAAAAACTATATTATTTATTTTAGACAGTTTGTGATTCTTAGATAGATTTGATCTGCTAAATGTGTTGTGTATGCTGAGGTCTGACAATAGATGTTTATTACATTAAAATAGATTATAAGTGAAGCAAATACCCTCGCTTTCAATTATAAACTTATTTTTAATAGGAAAGAATGTCATAATTAAAATTTCTCCAAATCATTTGACTAGTTCTTTTATATTATAGTGCAAATATATAGTACTTTCCTTTTGACAATATCTCTATCTAGCTATATAATTGAATGCGGTTCATTTAATTTTGTCAATATAGCTATCAGTTTTAGGACCTATGATTCATATTTTACAATGACTCAAGCGTGTGAGCCAGTTTTTGTTTGATGTGGATGTAATTTTTATTTGAGATAGTTAGCTCAATGGTGTCGGTTTGGAAACGTTTTATTTAGTTTTTTTTGCTGAAAACATTTTTTATAAAAGTTTGCTACAGCATACTTGTACCTTGAAAAAATTTTAGAAAGTGAAAAAAACAGAAGAAAAAAAAAATAGATTTTAAAAAACTGTACATAAAAGTTAAAAATTAACGCTAAAAAATGATGCAAAACTCACCCATCTAATTAGGTTTCTACCATAGCAAAAGATTTTTCCTGCCTGTACTATTGGGTTTGAGTTCAGGAATCAACATTCCCCTTCCCCCCCCCCCCCCCCCCCCCCCAAAAAAAAAGAAAGAAAAGAAGAAGAAAGAAAGAGCGCTGCCCCGGGGGGGGGGGGGGGGGAGGGGGGGCGGAGGTGGTAGGGGAAGTAAGGTTGCATACCAAAATCACCTCTCCTAGAACCCATAGGAATTTGGAGTTTTGTTTGTTGAGTACAACTTCCACTGAATATATATGTCGTGATGCTAGATGTCAACAACTATTACCAGTACTATCACACTAGCTAATGCGAATGACATTATCTTATGATTTCATTTAACAATATTTACTATCATGTTATTCTTTTAGTTCACATTATCCGGTTTATTGAACTTCATTGATGGATTATGGTCAAGCTGTGGAGAAGAGCGAATTATTGCGTTCACCACCAATCATAAGGAGAAGCTTGAGAAGCTTGATCTTGGTATCAATGGTGACCACCAACTCTTTGTAGTGATTGAGGCATTGCTGAAGAATAAAAAAGTTACTCCGGCCGAAATCGCTGAGGAACTTTTGAAGAGTGAAGATCCCAATGTTGCTCTTCGAGGAGTCGTCGAATTTCTCGAGCAAAAGTAACTAGAGAATGGAATCATTGATAATTTGATGGGTTTATGGATATCAATTATGTGTGGGCATGACTATGTATGCATTATTATGCATCTCTTTATCATGCATGTAGTACTTTTTTATTTTGTGTCTCTCTATCATGTAGTATAATCTCTATTTGTGATGAATAAATGTATGTATGTTTGAAATTGGATGAATATGCTCAAGAATGTATTCAAACTAGTAATAAAAAACATTTTTTTTTAAATAAAATAAAATAAAATAAAATATCTCACACAAAAAATCTATAAAATTAATAAAAACAACTTAAAAAAAAAAAGAAAAAAAAGAGGGGGTAGTCATATGTAATTAAAAAATGCCACTTATTTTCCATACAAAAATTAATTTGATTGATGCATGCATATTTCAAAATAGTTTCAACTTAAACCTATTCCAAAAATTCAAATACCAAAATTTTAAGTTACCTTACAAATATTTATACATTTTCCAGAAACTCATGGGGCCCTTTTCATTTAAAGAATACTTTTCCAAAGCTCATGAGATTTTTTATTTTTGAAAAATGTTAAAAAAAATCAGTGGTCTTTTCTTTGGATTTTTGTACTTTGAAAAAAAAAATTAATTTTTCAAAATTCCTTTGAACTTTTCACCTCTTTGAAAATAAATTTCCTTATTCAATATAAACTTCTCTTTTTCAAAATAACCATGGAATTTCCTCTTTTCAAAAATGGAACAATTTTTGTGTGAGCTTGGCAACCGATTATAAGTTAGTTTTTTGCTTAAATTATTTATCGTTTACGTTTCTTACACTACCTTTTGTATTAGCTTCATTTCAATTAAGTTTCATCCTTTTTAAAAAATAAGCTAGATTTTTTTTTTGGTCTCATATTATACAAACTAGCATTTAACTTGTGCGGGAACATTCTACATATTTAAAATACCACCAACTTGACATAACAATACAATAATTTACATTAAAATTAATACAGGTAATGCAGTACATCCATTTGTTTTATAGAACAATTAAATTTTGTTTCTCATAGACTGAAATAAAAATTGTAAAGCCCAAAAAGATATATATATATATATATATATAGTATTTAAAAAAAAAATTAAACCAAAGCGAATTACACTTTTTTTTTTTTTTTTTGCTGAGAACTGACATTTTTTTAGCGAAGCAAAACCAACAAAACTACACACACATTGATCGACAAGACGTAATTAAAAATATAAGATAAATAGAGGAATAATATGGTTGTCCTAGCCTGCCAGTTTTATACAGCAACGTTTCTTGCAAAAACGCTAGGTGAACATTATAAATCTGTCTAAACAAAAGGACATTCAAATGTTTTTTTTTTTTTTTTTTTTAAAATGCAGCGAAAAAAGTGATAGAGAGACCACAAAAAAGAGTTTGAAGTAATCGTTGTAAAGTAGTTGATAACAGTGTCTAACAATTTGTTGGAAAGTGTATGCCAATACATTAGTTATCAATCTGTTTATTTATTTATTTTAAATGCAATAATTAACCCAAAAAATCCCATAATCCCGTTTATAAAAAAAAAATTATAATTACCATACACTCTAAACTTTTAGATTTTAAACCATCCATGTTGAAATCTGGCTATTAAAATTAAGGTTGAAAATCCCTAATGTTACCAAAACTTAAGACCAGAAAAATAAAAATTTTAGTCCAAAGTAAAAGATTTTTCCCATTTAAAAGGTAATTCAACAGTTCAATGATTATTATTATTATTTTGAGAAAAAATTCAACAACATTTAGATCTATGGAAATTAAACAATTGTATATCAATTATTGCAAGTGTGGGGCACAAGAATTCAAATAAGATACCTGTGCCACGTGTCTTATCCATGGCCGAGGAGCCCATTATCGTGCCGAGGAGGCCACACGCTTAGACAGTAAAGCCACATCAGTGGCACATTGCTAAAGGTGGTCATACTATTCAGAAAAATCTTCAGAGAGGGAGTTAGCCTTGACATGACTGGAGGGATGGTAGCTGCCTCTACATTTAATGCATCCCACCAAACCTTCTAGCTACATTTATGTGGAGAAGATCTTTAAACACTCACAAGGAGTTTGGGAAGGTGTCTGATGGGACAAGCACTCAAGTGGTGAACTGGACAATCAACAAATGGAAGGCTAAGATCGCCTGAAGGGGGCTATATATTGCATCCACGCCTTTAAGAGAAATATATTCAAGAACTACTCTCTCAGACATTGCCGAGGAAGAATTTCTGTGCATCACATTCGTCTATTCATTGATTTTCCTTATTCTCTTACCATCTTTAGCCCATTAAAGGCGTTGTCCACTACATCGAATCCTAGCTTTTTAGCTCACTCTCTACAAATTTATTGTATTGGGCTTTTTGGGCCTTAATCCATTTATCTTTTGACCCAAGGACTAAAGCCCACCTTTACAATTGGTGACGTTTGTGGGGAAGGCTTGAGCTTTAGTGAGTTCGACGTCCCACCATGGCAGGATGAGTGCAGGATCGAGAGTAGTCTGTTGGTTCCCAGCATTAGGATCAGTTCCTCAACCTTGAGCGGAGGAGGGACCGTAAGGTTAGCATGCACACCATGCATACTAGCAGGAGCTAGTCTTGAGGAGGGAGTCACATCTCCCACGAGGAGAACACTAAGAGCTTGCAGTTGGAGATTAATTTTCTTCGTAGTAGGCTACACTGCGAGCAAAGAAGAAGGACCATATCAGATTCTAACCCTTCTTCTAAGGACGAGGGAGATGGTAGCTACAGGCCTAGGTCCAGGATTCCTTTCAGTGAGTTTTTTTCTTACAATGAAGACCGTCATTACAAGCGGAGGAGTAAGAGTTCGCCACACAGAGGTTTGGGCAATGACGCTATGAGCAGGGTTCTTAACCAGATCTCCAAATCACTATTTACACGAAGAATTGAAAGGCGAAAACTTCCCTAGCGTTTTACTCAGCCAACTTTCACCATGTATAATGAAAGAACAGATCTCATGGAGAATGTAAGCCTTTTCAACCAGAGAATGGCTTTGCATTCCAAGAGCGAGACCCTGATGTGCAAGACGTTCCCATCTAGCTTGTGGCCTCTGGCGATAAGGTGGTTTAACGGCCTGAAGGAAGGCTCTATAAACTCCTTTAAAGAGCTTACTTAGGTGTTTGGGGCCTATTTTGTGACTTGCAATAGGGTACCTCGGCCTTTGTTCTCTTTGCTGTCCATGGCAATGCAGGAAGGGGAGACCTTGAAAACGTACTTCGACAGGTACTAGGAGATGTTCAACGAGATGAATAGGGACTTTGATGACATAGCTATAAGAACCTTCAAGGTTGGCCTGCCAGCCAAGCATGATCTGAGAAATTCTTTGATTAGGAAACCGGTCAAGAGTGTGCGTAGGCTCATAGATTGCATCTATGAGTATAAGCGGGTCAAGAAGGACTAGCAACAGGGAAAGGAGAAGGCTAAGGTGGTCCCTCAGGACAAAAGGGATCTCAGGTCGGACAGGTACAATAATAACCGACCTTGGAGAGATTTTGCGGGGTACTTTGGATCAACTACTACTTAGGTAGTCAGCACTGTGTTCTAAGAGCGGGTACACCAAATCCTAGAAAAAATCAAGAAAAAGCATACTTTCAATGGCTAAACAGGATGGGGGAGACCCCACAAAACACAACCAAAGTCTTCATTGCCAGTACTACTAGGAATGAGGGCACACTACCGAGGATTGCAGGACTTTGTGGAGCCATTTGGAGCAATTAGTTAAGGCGGGAAAGTTAAAGCAATTCCTGTATTTGCCTAATGGACAGGGCAGTTAGGTAGGGTTAGGGGCTTAAAGGGATGCTTCTGCAAGACCACCTTTGGGTATAATCTGCGTTATCCTAGCCGCCCCGGGGAGGACTAGTTCTCAACCATCCAAGGTGATGTTGGTGGCTCAACCACCTATAGATGCCTCGACCCTTGATCCAAAGAGGAGTGGAATGGAGGTTCAACCAACTTTGAGCTTTTTCAACAAAGACAAAGTGAGAATCTTGTAGCCACACGATAATGCCCTAGTAGTTACTCTTAGGATAGGTGGGTATGATGTGAAGAGGGTGTTGGTGGGTCAGGGTAGCGATATAGAGATCATGTACCCTAACCTATTTAAGGGCTTAAAGTTGAGGTTTGAGGACCTGACCTACTATGACTCCTTTCTAATAGGGTTTAACGGCAAGGTTGTCTTTCCAAAAGGCCAAATCTGACTACCGATTCAAATAGGGACAGAGGTCATGGAAGTAAACTTCATTGTGGTAGATGCCTATTTCCCCTACACTGCCATTGTGGCAAGGCCTTGGCTTCACGCCATGGAGGCATTATCTTCCACCCTGCACTTGAAAGTGGAATATCCATCTAGGGAACGGGTTAAGGAACTAGTGGAGCCAATCCATGGCCAGGTAATGCAGGGTAGCCGCAATTAGACATCAGACTGAAGGCGAGTCCTCGGCCTTCACAGGGAAGGACTTATAGCAATCAAGGGTGCTGGAGTTGTCTCCGGGGGCAGCAGCAGAAGGGGCTAAGTATGAGCAATTGGAAAAAATTGTTATTGGCAATGACGAGGATAAATTCTTCCAAGTCGAAGTTCAACTACCTTCTCGGAAGAATGAAAAGTTGATAGATTTTCTTAGAAAAAATATTGACGTATTTGCATGGAGTACTTATGAGGCCCTCAGGGTGGATCTGGACTTTATTTGTCACCATTTAAATGTCAATTCATCTGTCCTCCCCAAAAAGCAACCACCTCGACGCTCATCCAAAGAACATTCTGATGCTATCGAGGAAGAAGTTCTCAAACTTAAGTGAGCTGGGGCTATAAAGGAAGTGTTTTACCTTGAGTGGTTGGCCAACACGGTGGTGGTGAAGAAAAAAAGTGAGAAATGGCAGGTATGTGTAGAGTTTACGGACTTAAATAAGGCTTGCCTAAAGAATCCTTTCCCCCTGTCTCGGATAAATTAGTTGGTGGATGCAACCGTAGGCCATCTTCGGATGAGCTTCTTGGGTGCTTTCTAGGGATACCACCAGATACCCTTGGCTTTAGGTGATTAGGAGAAGACTTCTTTTGTTACGCTTACAGGGAATTATTATTATGAAATGATGCCATTTTGGCTAAAGAATGCGGGGTCTACTTATCAGAAAATGATGACCAGGATGTTCGAACCACAACTGGGCAAGAACATTGAGGTCTACATAGATGATATGGTGGTGAAGGGTAAGGTGGAGTCCGAGCACATAAATGATCTTAGAAATATTTTCAAGATATTGAAGAGACACAAACTACACCTTAATGCCGCTAAGTGTTCTTTTGGAGTGGGCTCTAACAAGTTTCTGGGTTATATGGTTACCCATTGCGAAATTGAAGTCAACCTAGATCAGATTAAAGCAATACACAACCTACAGCCTTCTCGAAATCCCAATGAGGTCCAAAAGTTCACAAGAATGACTAATGTTTTGAATCGATTCATTTCTCAATGAGTGGACAAGTGTAAGCCTTTCTTCCAACTGTTGCACAAGTGGAAGGAATTTGAATGGACAGAGAAGTGTTCCTCGGCCTTCCAACAATTGAAGGAATATCTTTCTCGGCCACCTATTATGTCCAAGCCTGAGGAGGATGAGGTTTTGTTCACTTACATTGCTATAGCCTCACATGTGGTGAGTTTGGTATTGGTGCGGGATGAGAATGAGGTGCATAGACCAATTTATTATGTAAGCAAATCATTACATGAGGTAGAGTTTGCTACTTACCACTAGAGAGGGCTATCTTGGCAGTAGTGCATGCTACGCGGAAGCTCCCACATTACTTTTAGGCTTATACTTTTGTGGTTCTAACCCAACTCCTTCTCTAATCACTTCTTCGGAAAGCTAATTACACAGGGAGGGCCGTAAAATAGGCAATGACCCTAGGAGCCTTCGATATCAAATACATTCCTCACACTTCTATAAAGGGGCAGGTCCTCGTTGACTTAGTGGTTGAGTTTGCTGAGCCTTCGTTTGAAGAAAATGGTAAAAGGCCAAGCAAGGATGTAAAATCAATTGGGGTGGTCTCCTTGCAGGAGCCTCTACCTTGGAAGGTGTATGTTGACGGTACAGCAAACCAGAGGGGATCATGATTGGGGTTAGTTATAGTATCTCCTGAAAGGATTATCATTGAGAAATTCTGAAGGCTGGGCTTCTCGGCCATGAACAATGAGGTTGAGTACGAGGCTTTGCTGGTAGGGATGGCCATGGTTCAAAAAATAGGAGGAAGAGCAGTGGAGATGTTTTCAGATTCTAGGTTGGTTGTAGGCCAGGTAAAGGGGGAGCTAGAAGCCAAGAATGTGAGAATACAAGAATACCTAAACCAGGCTAGGCACTTGCAATCAGGATTTGGCTCTTTTTCCTTACACTAAATCCCTCGAAGCAAAAACACGCATGCTAATTCCTTTACCACTCTTGCAACCTCCTCAGCGTAGTGTCTACCTTGGGTTATCTTAGTTAAGGATCTATACAACCCTACCAAGATGGAAAGGGAGAATGTCCAGATTCATCAATAGAGGGTAGGACCTAGTTAGATGGATCCTATTATCTTATTCCTTAAGGATGACATCTTGCTTGAGGAGAAAGGGGAAGCTGATAAAGTACGAAGAAAGGCTTCACGATTTTGGCTGTCTGAGGACCAAAAGTTGTACAAGCGCTCTTTTTCTGAGTCGTATTTGCTATGCATTCATCTTGAAGTGGTAGAGCCACTCCTAGAAGAGTAGCACAAGGCAATTTATGGAAGCCATATAGGAGGTAGATCCTTGGCTCACAGGGCCCTTACTTTGGGATATTGGTGGCCCAACATACAAAGGGAAGCACAAGAGTATGTGAAGAAGTGTGACCAATATCAGAGATTTGCTCCCAATATTCATTAGCTAGGGGGCATTCTTAATTCTTTATCTAGTCCCTAGCCTTTTGCTTAATGGGGCTTGGACATTGTGAGGCCTTTCCCCAAAGTAGCAGGGAATAAAAGGTGGCTTTTGGTCGATACTGATTACTTTACCAAATGGGTTGAAGCTGAGCCACTGTTGAACATTAGGGATGTGGATGCGAAAAGGTTTGTGTAGAAGAACATTGTCACTCAGTTTTGGATTCCTCATACCCTCATCTCAAACAATGGACTTCAGTTTGATAACAAGGCTTTCATGAGGTACTGTTATGAATTAGGTATCACGAATAGGTATTCCACTCCAGCTGACCCCCAGGGAAATGGGCAAGCCGAGGTTGTTAATAAGGTTATAGTGAATGAACTCAAGAAAAAATTGGATGATGCAAAGGGCAAATGGGTGGACAAGCTTCCACATGTCCTCCGGACATATCAGACTACCCCTCATAAGTCAACAGGGGAAACTCCCTTCTCAATGACCTATGAGGCCAAGGCTATGATTCCTCTAGAGACCAGATTCCTAACACTGAGAACTAGCCTATTTGCCCCAGATATCAATGACAACCTACTGGAAAAGAGCTTTGATTTAGTTGAGGAGCGGAGAGAAAGTGTCATGGTTCAATTAGCATATTACCAGCAGAAACACAAACAAGGGTATGATTCCGGTGTGAAGATAAGATCACTAAACCCAGGGGACTTAGTATTGAGAAAGGCAATGGGCACTGCAAAAAACCCAGCATGAGGGAAGTTAGGGCCTAATTGGGGAGGGCTATACTGTATCACCTTGGTAGCAAGTGTAGGAGCATACTTCCTAGAAGGTCTAGACGAAAAGGTTGTGCTGCGACCTTGGAATGTAAATAACCTACGAAGGTACTATTATTAATGAAAGGTAGCTCTGCCATGTTTTCACTTATGACATTGGGTATTGTGTTAATTACTTGTTTGAATATTAAACAAAACTGTGGCTATGCTTGGATCCTCGGACCACAAAACTTGGGTAAATTAATATTCTTGGTTATCTGCTTAAGTGTTAAATAGAACCTTGGTTATGTCTAGCTCCTCAAACCACATACCTTGGGTAAATTAACACTCTCTGCTACTTGTGTGAGTATTAAACAAAACCTTGGCCATGCCTGGCTTCTCAAACCACATACCTTGGGTAAATTAATACTTCACATTATTTTTCTAAATGTTAAATAGAACCTTGATTATGTTTGGCTCCTCAGACCACATGTCTTGGGTATATTAACACTCTCTGTTACTTGTGTGAGTATTAAACAGAACCTTGGCCATGCCTAACTCCTCGAACCACATGCTTTGGATAAATTAATATTTCATATTATTTCTCTAAGTGTTAAATAGAACCTTGATTATGCCTGGCTCCTTAAACCACATGCCTTGGGTAAATTAACACTCTTTGCTACTTGTGTGAGTATTAAACAGAACCTTGGCCATGCCTAACTCCTCGAACCACATGCCTTGGGTAAATTGATACTTCACATTATTTCTCTAAGTGTTAAACAAAACATTGGTTATGCCTAACTTCTCAAACCAAATCCCTTAAGTAAATTAACACTCTCTATTAGTTCTCTTAGTGTTAAACAGAACATTGGTTATGCCTGGCTCCTCCGACCATATGCCTTGGGTAAATTAACACTCTCTATTATTTCTCTAAGTATTAAATAGAACCTTGGTCATGCCTGACTCCTCAGACCACATGCCTTAGGTAAATTAATACTTCACATTATTTTTCTAAGTGTTAAACAGAACCTTGGTTATGCTTAGCTCCTTAGACCACATGCCTTGGGTAAATTAACACTTTCCATTACTTCTCTAAGTGTTAAACAGAACCTTGACCATGCCTGGCTCCTTGGACCACATATCTTGGGCAAATTTATACTTTACATTATTTCTCTAAGTGTTAAACAAATCCTTGGTTATGCCTATCTCCTTGAATCACATGCCTTGGGTTAATTAATGTTCTTGGTCATTTGTTTAAGTATTAAGCAGAACCTGGGCTACATCTGGTTCCTTGGATCACACCCCTTGGACAAATTAACACTTGTTTATCCATTTTCCTACTAAGTGTTTTGTTTATCTCTGAAGATTTAGACTTCCCTGTTGATTGCACAGTTTTCAGTACTAGCACAGTAATTTTTCTCACTGTTTATACGCGTTTAATTTATTTGAATTAGCAACAATTCATCACTGTTAGTTTTTGTTAAAGTATGAGTATTCACCCTTAAAGGCATCATTAATCTCAAGTCTCATTAGAGGGTAAAACAATAACTACACCGACCGTAAACAAATATTGCAAGGAAAATAAAGATCTATAAAGAAAAAATTGATATCTTTTCATTGAACAAAAAAGATTACATTACAGATGGTGGCAAATTGCCATAAAAAAATAAAAAATAAAAAAATAATAAAAGAAGAAGAAGAAGAAAGTACAAAAAAGAAGAGAAAAGTAAAGGGAAAAAAAAAATCCTAAGACCGTGCCTTGGTTGGAAAGGGGTTAACTTTGTTGCCCCATTGGGAGACAGGGAGGTTGATAACCTTGGGATCAGCTCCTTTGGGTTTGGGATTAGCTTCATTACCCTTGAGAATGGCGTTCTTGGCCTTGAGGGTAGCCTCTGAGCCCTTGGCCTCTAGTGGGAGCTTAACCTTCTTACCCTTGCCCTTATCCTTAGCCACCTCAGCCTCCAAGCCTTATTCATTAGCCTTGTCGGGCCCTTTGGGTACCTCAGCAAGAGGAAGAGGGGCTTGGGTGGTGGAGGGTTGCTCGGAGGAGGATGGGGCAGGGGTAGTAGAAGTAAGGAGTGCAGCTGAAACCTCACAAATATCTATAGGGTAAAAGATATTTTCAGCTTTCCTCCACTCTGAGGTAGCAAGGACTCCTGTCAGGTTGAGGGCTTCCATCCATACCTCCTAACAATAATCCCTGCAGACCTCAGCCAATTCATCTACTAGGCGGATTTTGGTCTCTTGCACCCTAAGGTCGTAGGACACCTGCCTTAAAGCCTCCACCGCTTCCTCGACCATCCGAGTAGCTTTCTTGGCTTTTTGTAGCTCGACCTTCAGCTTCAAGACCTACTGTTTTTCTGTGGCCATCTCTATCTCAGTATGATAAAGCTTTTTGCGTTGATCCTAAGCTTGGTCCTGGGCATTCTATAGATCAACCTCAACACTCTTCCGCGCCTTTTCCTCCGTTGTCAGCTTCGACATGAGCTCTTTGTTCTTTTGCTCAACGGCGCCTAGGGCCTTGTTGGTCTCGGCGCGAAGATTGGCCTCAACCCTAGCCTCGTTTCTGGAATCCTTGACCCACTCCTCGACCACAAAAACCTCCTAGATAGCCTGCACATAAGCAAAAGAGGGGTGCGTTATATAAAAAATAAAAATAAAAAAAGTAAGCAGAAGAAGAAAGGAAAACACCCTTAGTGAGGCATGCCAAGGAACTTACCTGGGCTAGATCCCTCTTTAGGGACAAGAAGAACTGTGGCTGCCTCATGTGTTTCGAGGCAGGGATGTCCTTCGGTAGGAGGAAGGGCTACCCTAGGGCCTCGGCTAGATAATGGGTGTGCCCTTTTTGAAACTCCTTGATGGAGGAGTTCCATGGGATGGCTGCCTCGTCCAACTCTAGCCGAGGGCCCCATGCAGGGTTTTGGTGGCGCACCTCGGCCATGTGCTGGTCCTCCCTGCTCTTTACCAAGGAGGCCCACTTTTGGCCCTTAGCCATTTTTTGCTGCTTTGGCTCCTTCTGGCGGACCAACTCCCCCTCCTTGACCACCTCCTTCTCATTTTCTTCTTTAAGTTAATTGTAGGAGGAGGAGGGAGGGAGAGCAGGAAGATGTTGAGACCTTAAGGCGCCCTTCTGCGCTAGCTCCTTGTTCCTCTCTGCGATGAGCTCCTTTAGGCATTTTTCCTATTCAAGGCCATTTCCTTTTCATCCTCTAAGCTGTCGTCTATGCGTGTGATGACAAGACCACAGATGCAACACCTGAAAATTTGTCGGGCTCGTCTTCGGAGTTCGAGACTTGGACCACCAATTCTCTGGGCTTCTCTTCCTCTTCCACGAGGCAAAATTGGTCTATCTCAGCCTCAAGTGACAGGCGTGAGGAGACTATCTCACGAAGGGAACGATGGAAGGGCAGCTCAACTGGCGGGAGATCTTCTTGGGCTAAGAAACTTGGCACCGAGATGTTTATTCGAGATAGCCGAGGATCGCTTGCTTGGATTGTGTGGCCCACGTCCTAGAATTTTTCGGATATGGGCTCGATGTTATGGATGAGGTGAATGACTCTTAACTGTCTGTCCTTGCTCACGAACACCTTAGACCTTAATACTTTATTGAGGTGTGTGACGTTGACAAAGTTGATGTTGGGCGCTGTGTACGTTTTATTTGCAAAAATAGCCGAGAAGCAAACCACGGTCAGAATGATGAAACACTCTATTCGAAAGAAACGAGTACTAAAAGAAAGGGAAGAAGAGCAAAACTAAGAAATCAGTGCTCATGTTAGAGACCTAAACCTAAGATACCCCACTTGGCTCTCCCTCCAGGACCAAGTAGTGAAGACCGTCATGCCATTCACCCGAGACTATCAAGAAGTCATCCTTCATTCCCTTATTGGATTTGGGGAGGCACGAGACGAGCCTGACAACCGAGGACCTAGACTTAAGATAATACCCTGCGTTTCTGAGCAGGTGGCACTTGTACATCCAAACGATGTCATGCCAAGTAAGGTTTAGCCCATTTGCTCGTTAAGAGTGTCTACAATGCCCAGAATCCTAAAGAGGTTGGGCGCACACTAGTAAGGGCACAACCTATTGGCGATTAAGTAATCTTTAGTTACCCTACCCATGGGAAGCGTCATTCTCCCTTCTATGAAGGCGATCATGGGAATGATGACCTCCCTTTCATTCCTATAGGTAATCAACTGATCCGGAGCACAGTATTGCAAGGAAACTCCCTAGGGAATGTGGCACTTAGCCCTAAATCCCTCCATACCAGTGGGAGAGTCTATGAGGTGAGCGAATCTACCCATTTAAGTAGACTAAGGTGAAGTGAAAGAAATTTTTAATGAAAGGAAACAACAAGCAGAAGGTCGAGGAGAAAAGAACCTAAAAGTGAGAGAACTTACTAGAATAAGCACAAAAGTTGCCTTTGGGACTTCTTAAAGGTTTAAAAACTTTTTTTTCAAAGATCTAGAAAACTTAGAAATTTGGAAAGCCTTGAAGGTTTGAGAGTTTGGGAAGTCTGGAGAGCTCGAAGATTTGTAAAGTGGGGAAAGTGACTCCCCCAAGCACCTTATATAATGGGCGGAATTGGGTGAGAGTTATCCTGCACAAAATTTAAGGAGAAGCATCAGCCGTAGGATCTCCATCTCACCGTAGGATGTGGGGAACAAAGTGCCACTTGGAGCATTTAATAAGATGTTGCGGACTCTGAAGTGTTAGAACGGTTGCAAGACACGTTAAATGGTGCTTTCACTTGTGGAAGTCAAAGAAACGTGCAGAATTAGTATGCTGAAGTCAAAACCCCATTTTTCTCCTTGAATAAGAGAAATAAAATCGGAGTTTTGAAGGGCTATTATGGGGCACAAGAATTTAGATAAAATACTTGTGCCACATGTTGTATCCATGGCCGAGGAGCCCATTATCGTGCTGAGGAGGCCACACGCTTTGACAGTAAGGCCACGTCAGTGGCACATTGCTGGAGGAGGTGTTGTTCATAAAAAGTTTCAGAGAGGGGATTAGCCTTGATATAACTGGAGGGATGGTGGCTGCCCCCTCATTCAATGCATCCCACCAAACCTACTAGCTGCATTTATATGGAGAAGACTCCTGAATAGTGCTGCCTTGGTCGTTGTAACTCACAAGGGGTTTGGAAAGGTTTCTGATGGGACAAGCACTCAAGTGGTGGACTAGACAATCAATAAATGGAGGGCTAAGATTGCCTGAAGGGGGTTATATAATGTGAGAGACCCTACGAAGGGCAAGGGGTAGAAAATATGTAGAAAAAACACTATAGCATGAAGAACAACAACTATAATCAAATCTAAGAGATATATGTTCAAGAACTGCTCTCCTCAGACATTGCCGAGGAAGAATTTCTGTGCATCACATTCGTCTATTCATTGCTTTTCCTTGTTCTCTTACCATCTTTACCCCATTAAGGGTGTTGTCCACTTCATCAAAACCTAACTTTTTAGCCAACTCTTTACAAATTTATTGTATTGGGCTCTTTGGGCCTTGATCCATTCATCTTTTGGACCTAAGGACTAAAGCTCGCCCTTATAGCAAGATATCTAGATGAACAAAAAATCTAGACAAGCAGATGGTACTCATATTCTACATGAGCACAACAAAGTTAAAATATAAGAGTTAAAAGGAGGAAAAATATCAGGAGAATACAATTTTCCCAAAAAATATAAAGGAAGAAACTCATAACAAACTTTAGGGATAATAATTTAATGATTTAACTATTTTTATAAATAATTTTATTACTAAATTCATACAAAATAAGTTATAAACACTCCCTCTCTTGCAAACTTTAAATACTTCTATTCAAGCAAAAGTAAATAAAGATACAACAACTACCAAAATAGCTTTCACATAAATATTTAGAAATTCCCAAGATCTTTATACACAAAGGCAAAACAGATCTCCAGTGTACAACTCCTAGTCTCCACTTGAAAATATTATTTGCAAAATAAGAGAATTCATACCGAAAAAAGTTATTCAATTAGAAGGAAATAAAAAGAATCAATATATATTTTCTCCTGTTAATGGAGACTTCCAATTAGTGTGCAATTCCCTCCCTTTACCACAAGTCCAAAACAATGGGAAGAAAGATCTGACTTATATATATATATATATATATATATATATATATATATATTTATAGTAAGAATATTTGGCTTAAATCCATGAATTGCTTATACTCAGGAGATAAAGCAATTATGAAAGGTACCAATTATTTCAACACAAAAAAAAAGAAAAAAAAAAAAAGAAGGAATAATCATATTGAATTGAAAAGCAAGCAATATGGACGGCTTGAGGATGATGATCCAATATGTTTTTGAAAATAGTGAACAATGCAAGAACCTATAAGTGACTTTCATTAAACATTATACTTATCATGAATTCTATCCAACACATGCCAGAATCTTTTAATTCAAACACTCTTCATAACTAAAGAAAATCAAATATGACTACAAACGATTGGTTTCACAAAGTTTAGAGGGGTTTTCTCGAAATGAGTTCTTGTGTTATAACGTTGTTTGTATTTTTTTAGAAATACGCGTAGATGAAAAAATGTATGAAAATACATGTAATATTGTTTAAACATTGAAAACTGTTATTCAAAATACACTACCAAATAACCCCTAATTTTCTTGGTGCTTATATGCTTTTTTTTTTTTTTTTTTTTGGTTATATTTAAATTTATTAACACATAGATAGTGACTTATCCCAACAAATTTATGGCAGATGTCAACCTTGTGAAGTGACTCAAAACTTTCATAGACAAACCAAGAAATATATACTTGGTGTCCAAACTTCTATATAGCGGCCCTCAAGGCGTAAAAAAGTTGTATCCTTAACTACATCGTTTTCATTTTTATAGGATTTGTAAGAGGGGTGATTGATCCTCAATTTTCAAACCACGTTAACTTTCATGGAGATGCTTACATCTTTGATCACAGCTGCTGGTGTGATTGTACTATGTCCCCTAGTAAAAGAACTCGTACCTTCCTCAATCCTCAATAATCTCTTCTCCATCTATGAAGGATATTTTTGTACGACTAAAATCACTCTGTTCTTTCGCACGGATTGTGGTCTCAGTGACAATCAAATGTGTGATGTTGCCTCAACCTACCTCCGTATTGTTAGAGATATATATTAAACATATATTAGCCCAATGTAATAGGCCCAAACCCATTCTTGCTTGTACTAGTAGTCTAGGGTTTTAGTCGCCTATATATACTCATGTTAGAGTTCATTGTAACACAGATTATTGTACTACACTCTTATACAATAAAGATGTAACCCTTAAGGGATTCCTCCGTGGATGTAGGCTGTCAAGGCTAAACCACGTAACTCTCGTGTTCTCAATGTTCTTATTCTATGCTTTCCCCTTTCGCATCCATTCTAGCATACACAACATGGTATAACACATCACATTTGATAATATTGTCCATTTAACATGGTATCAGAGTTAATATTCAACATGGTATCAGAGCCAAATTCCGTTCTTAGCATCAAACAAAATCTCTAACAAGCAAAGAAGATTCTAATGTGCACACCACCATCAGAAGTCACACATGCTTCTTTGCTGGATCTAGACTCCATGGCATCTCGCAGCCACCGTGGCTCAGTGTTGTGTCCAAGATCCACAAACTCAAGCAAAGACGTGACTCAACTTCTCAAATCTGTGCAAATCCAAGCTTCGCCTGATGAAACCAACACCATAGACATGCTTCACATCCTCCAGCGACCAAAACCCAGAAATCCGGTCACCCGAAGCCTTGCCACGCTCCTCCACGCGCCGCAGTTTTCCCCAGTAAACCTCCCACGAGCCGCCTTAGATTCCCATTTCCAGATCGTCTTCTTGGTACACACGCCGCCCCTACGGCCTCCTTGTCGACCAATCTATAGAACCTGAAATTTCGGCAGCCATCTGACCCTGCATGCGCCCTTACGCGCCTCTAGGATTTCGTGCTTCTCCTCCACGCGCTGGTGAACATTGCATGCTCCTGCCACGCGCCGAAAAACTGATGCTGACGTCATCTTGCCATGTCAGCACCACGCAAGCCGTTGCCACGTCAGCCCTAATCCAAGTCAACACCACGTCATCCGCATGAGTCAGCGTCTCTGCAGCCCGATCCATGACCCGACCCGGAAAGCCCGGAACTGACCCGATCCATGTAGCCATGGACTTGGACCCTGATCTGTTGACTTTGACCAGTTGACTTTGACTTTTTGCGTTGACTTTTGACCAAAAGTCAAAATTTCTGAAATGGCCTATCCTGCTTAGTTTTTTGCGTAGATTCCAATTTTGGACTCCGTTTATTCATTTGAAGCTCCTAAATTGGACAATTGGCACATTCTTCATTTTTGTTTCTTCAAAGGCATTCTTCAAGGCATCTCCAAGTGATCTTCTCATTCTTATCCAAGCTCAAGCCTTCATCGAGATTCCGCCTTGAGTTTGAGGGAGGGTGTTAGAGATATATATTAAACATATATTAGCCCAATGTAATAGGCTCAAGCCCATTCCTGCTTGTACTAGTAGTTTAGGATTTAGTCGCCTATATATACTCATGTTAGAGTTCATTGTAACACAGGTTATTATACTACACTCTTATACAATAAAGATGTAACCCTAAAGGGATTCCTCCGTAGATGTAGGCCGTCAAGGCTGAACCACGTAACTCTCGTATTCTCAGTGTTCTTATTCTATGCTTTCCCCTTCCGCATCCACTCTAGTATACACAACATGGTATAACACATCGCGTTTGATAATATTGTCCATTTAACATGGTATTAGAGCTAATATTCAACACGTACCAAGATTGTTGATTCATCAAAATGTCTCAATGTTGGCAAAACCGTTAGGCAAGATAGGCCAACCTTTGATATAGTACCAGGTGCAGAGGTTATTGATTCCTTTCAAGGCATTAAAGGGCTCAAATGGAAGTTACATATAGAAAAAGGATTTGATGGCTATGAACGTCTTAGATATTTTACGCTTTCCTTTGATAAGAAACTCAAAGAGGTTGTGCTAGAGTCTTATTTAGCTGAAGTAATATCTCGTTCTAAGGCTATACAAGAAGCAGAAAGGGTGGTAAAACTTTATAGCTGTGATCTTGGCCGTGGTTCACCTGGTCGTGAATGGAGTTCTATTGTTCTTGAACACCCAACTACATTTGAGAAGTTGGCAATGGACCCAGTGCAGAAGAGGATGCTAGAGGATGATCTGGACAAGTTTGTTAATAGAAAGGAGTGGTATAAGAAAGTTGGCGAGGCATGGAAGCGAGGGTATTTGCTTTACGGGCCTCCGGGTACTGGTAAATCAAGCTTGATTGCTGCCATGGCTAATTACCTCAAGTTTGATATCTATGATTTGGACCTTTCAGGCATACGCTCAGATTCAGCGTTGAGAAGGATATTTCTTTCCACATATAATCGTTCAGTAATGGTAATTGAGGATATTGATTGTGCAAAGTTGGAAGATCGAGATAAAGAGGAAAATTCTGATCTTCTAAAAAAGCCTAAGGTTAACTTTCTTTAATCTCATAAAAACTAGTATGGTGGTAATTAGATTATTATATATTTTAGACAGTTTCGTGTGATTCTTAGATAGATTTGATCTACCACCGGGCCTAGTTGCCTGAGTGGTTCCCGGTACCTTCTGTGTCCGCTAACAAACCCCGCCACACAAAAAAAAGGGATAGATTTGATCTGCTAAATGTGTTGGGTATGCTGAGGTCTGACATTAGATGTTTATTACATTAAAATAGATTATAAGTGAAGCAAATACCCTCGCTTTCAATTATAAACTTATTTTTAATAGGCAAGAATGTTATAATTAAAATTTCTCCAAATCATTTGACTTGTTCTTTTATATTATAGTGCAAATATATAGTACTTTCCTTTGGAAAATATCTCTATCTAGCTATATAATTGAATGCGGTTCATTTAATTTTGTCAATATAGCTATCAGTTTTAGGACCTATGATTCATATTTTACAATGACTCAAGCGTGTGTGCCAGTTTTTGTTTGATGTGGATGTAATTTTTATTTATGAGATACACTACAAAAAAAAGGGTCCTGTGGCCGCGTTTTTAAAACGCAGTTATAGGACAGAAAAACGTGACTATAAGATGTTTTGGCCTATAGCTGCGTTTTTTTAGGCCGCGTTTTCAAATGTGACTTAAACCCTATGACTATATGCTTGAGGGGGTCTATAGCCACATTTTTCAAACGCGGTCTAAGACCAAGTCCTATGGCCGCGTTTAAAACGTTTTAGAAACATTTTATTTAGTGTTTTTGCTGAAAACTTTTTTATGAAAATTTGCTACAACATACTTGTACTTTGAAAAAATTTAAAAAAAATGGGAAAAAACAAAAGGAAAAAAAATCTATATATATATATATATAGATTTTAAAAAACTATACATAAAAGTTAAAAATTAAAGCTTAAAAATGATGCCAAACTCACCCATCTAATTAGTTTCTACCATAGCAGAAGATTTTTCCTGCCTGTACTATTGGGTTTGAGTTCAGGAATCAACATTTTCCCAAAAGAAAAAAGAAAGAAGGGGGGAATAAGGTTGCATACCAAAATCATCTCTCCTAGAACCCATAGGAATTTGGAGTTTTGTTTGTTGAGTAAAACTTCCACTGAATACATATGTCACGGTGCTAGCTATATGTCAACAACTATTACCAGACTATCACACTAGCTAATGCAAATGACATTATCTTATGATTTCATTTAACAATATTTACAATCATGTTATTTTTTTAGTTCACATTATCCGGTTTATTGAACTTCATTGGTGGATTATGGTCGAGCTGTGGAGAAGAGCGAATTATTGTGTTCACCACCAATCATAAGGAGAAGCATGAGAAGCTTGATCCTGCTTTGCTGCGCCCAGGCCGCATGGACATGCATGTGCACGTCATATATAACCATGGATGGGTTCAAGCAGTTGGTTTCTAATTATCTTGGTATCAATGGTGACCACCAACTCTTGGAAGTGATTGAGGCATTGCTGAAGAATAGAAAAGTTACTCCAGCTGAAATCGCTAATGAACTTTTGAAGAGTGAAGATCCCAATGTTGCTCTTCTAGGAGTCGTCGAATTTCTTGAGCAAAAGTAACTAGAGAATGGAATCATCGATCATTTGATGGGTTTATGGATATCAATTATGTGTGGGCATGGCTATGTATGCATTATTATGTATCTCTTTATCATGCATGTAGTACTTTTTTTTTAGTTTGTGTGACTCTCTATCATGTAGTATAATCTCTGTTTGTGATGAATAAATGTATGTACGTTCGAAATTGGATGAATACGCCCAAGAATGTATTCAAACTTCAAAATTCAAACTAGTAATAATTTTTTTTTAAATAAAATAAAATAAAATAAAATTTCTCACATGAAAACTCTATAAAGTTAATTAAAAAAAAAAAAAAAAAAAAAAAACTAGAGAGGGTAGCCATATGTAATTAAAAAATGCCACTTATTTTCCATACAAATATTTGATTGATACATGCATATTTCAAAATAGTTTCAACTTAAACCTATTCCAAAAATTCAAATACCAAAATTTTAAGTTGCCTTACAAATATTTATACGTTTCCTAGAAACCCATGGGGCCCTTTACATTTAAAGAATACTTTTTAAAAGCTCATGAGATTTTTTTTTTTTTTTTTTTGGGGGGAAAAATGGTCAAAAAATCAGTGGTCTTTTCTTTGGATTTTTGTTCTTCGAAAATAAAATTTATTTTTCAAAATTCCTTTAAACTTTTCACCTCTTTTTGTTTTTCTTTTTGGAAGGGAACATTTCACTTCTTTGAAAATAAATTTTCTTACCCAATATAAACTTCTCTTTTTCAAAATAACCATGCAATTTCCTCTTTTCAGAAATGGAACAATTTTTGTGTGAGCTTGGCAATAGATTATAAGTTAGTTTATTGCTAAAATTATTTTTTGTTTACGTGTCTTACACTACCTTCTGTATTAGCTTCATTTCAATTAAGTTACACCTTTTTTTTTAAAATAAGCTATATTTTAGGGTTTTTTTTTTTTTTCTTTTTAGAACAATTAAGCAAAATTTAGATCTATGGAAATTAAACAATTGCATATAAATTATTGCAAAATATCTAGATGAACAAAAAATCTAGACAAGCAGATGGTACTCATATTCTACATGAGCACAACAAAGTTAAAATATGAGTCAAAAGGAGGAAACATATCAAGAGAATACAATTTTCCCAAAAAATATAAAGGAAGAAACTCATAACAAACTTTAGGGATAATAATTCAATGATTTAACTATTTTTAGAAATGATTTTATCACTAAATTCATACAAAATAAGTTATAAATGCTACCTCTCTCGCAAACTTTAAAAACTTCTATTCAAGCAGAAGTAAATAAGATACTTAACAACTACCAAAATAGCTTTCATAGAAATATTTAGAAATTCCCAAGATCTTTATACACAAAGGCAAAACAGAAATATAGATTTTTCATGTGAGAAATTTTATTTTAAAAAAAAATTATTACTAGTTTGAATTTTGAAGTTTGAATATATTCTTGAGCATATTCATCCAATTTTGAACATACATACTGTAGGGTTAGGATTTGTGGCCCAAGTCCAAAAACAATAAATTTGTAGAGTGTGGATAATAGAGCTAGGTTGACTGTGAAACTTATAACGGTTGATCACAACGTCTCAGTATAAACCAGCATGAAAATACACATAAAGATCAAGTAAGTTCAAGTCCGAAGAAACTTATGATAAATTGAATACAGGTTACAATTCTTAGGGTTACAATAAGACCTCTCTTTTCTCCTTCTCCTCCTTTTTTCTTCTCCCCCCCATTTTTTCTTAGGAACCCTTCTTCTTTATATAGCATCCTCTCCCATCATCTCTATCGTCCACTTGTTCTTCATCTAGTTCCCTACTTGAGTGCATTTCATGTCATGTATTTCTCTGAGCTTTTTGTGAGTAATGGTAGTTGAAGTTATATTGTTTAGGGGTCTTTTCCACATAAATGCGGCCAGAAAAGTTGCTGCAGTATATTTAATATGGTGGTGGCAGCTTTTCCTTTTAGATATTTCTCCATTCCTCTTATCTCCAGGTGTGTCCAAAGCTTATCTAGACTGCTGAAGTCACTAGTAAGCTCATTCGAACCCCCCAGATATTTATATGACCCAGAATCTTTTCATCCGAGGATAATGATCTCTTCGGAACACTGATGCTCTCTTCGGATGGAGTTTTTTCGTCCCCATGTATCCTTCTTTCACGCAAAGTACCCCTCGACAATTTTAGTCTCTTTGGACATAAAATAACCTTCACATTGGGTTTTAGGCCCACTACGTATGGTTGGGCTCTTTCCCCCACAATAACCCCTCAAAATTTTAATTTTTCCTTCGCTTTCGAAGAGAAAAAATAAGATTTTGATTTGCTACAAAATAAAAATCAGAAATGCAAAAATATCTTAATTCACACGTGTAGTAGCATGGATTTGCGTGCTTCATAATTGCTGCTTCCGTTTCAAGGTTTCTAAAGCACCATTAATTACTCCAGGCGGCGTTTTGTCTTTGCCATCTAATGGTGGACTACTGATCCAACGAGCATGATTCTTCCTTAGAATTTAGGTGAGATAACTCTTTCCCCTTCGCTTATCTCTATATAAAGTCCTAGAGGAGGTTTTTCCTCCCTTACTTTACATATTTTCAAACTTTCTAGAGAACAGAGGCATTCAAATCAACCAAACTCTACGATCATCAAATCCAAAATCTACAAGCATCTCCACAAGCTCAGATATCATTTTTCGATCTGGTTCGTGTAAGTCTTCATATATTCGTCTTCAATCTTCTCCTCGGACACCCTTTTTGTCCTTCGAGTAGTCGCCCCCTAGTCATTGTGTTTAGAGTTCCTCCTATCTCTTTTGTTTAAGATGGGTAGGTATCAGTATCTGGTGGACAGTCTCGCTCAGATGGAGAAGTTTAGGGCCATATACCGCATACCTAAAGATGTGGGTTTTAGATATAGCCTCCCCAGAAAAAGTCCTAACAGATCGGAAAAAGGGTGAAATGATAATCCCCATCATTGCCTTCCTGGAAGGATGAATGACGATTCCTATGGGCCCCATCACCACTAACTATCTTTGAAACCATAGGCTTAGCCTCGAGCAATGTGCGCCTAATGTCTTTAGGTTTTTAGGGACCGTTGATGATTTGAACCGCCATTTGCTTTTGGGACTCACCTAGCAAGACGTGGTGCATATGTACGAGTGCCACAGTCAGAAAGGAGCGGGATATTATTTGAAATCTCGATTCGACGCTGTTAGGCTCGTCTCTTGCCTTCCCAAGTCTAACAAGGGGATGAAAGATGATTATCTGATCGTCTCGGATGCTTGACATGACGGTTTTCACTACCCAACCACACCAGGAGAGCCAAGTGAGGGCATCTTAGATTTAGGCTTGCTAACATTAGATTTAGGATTGACCTTTCTTTGCAACTTAGTCTTCTCGGTCTTGCTATTGTCAAGTTTCTGATTAAATTTTGTTGTGATGTTGACAGATAAAAGAAACATTTCTCCTCGGCTGAGCCTTACCAACACCGCTGCGCTCAACTACTTGTTACTGTCGGAGATTTTTGTGAGTGAAGACGGGCAACTCCGATCGGTTCCCCTCATTCTCGGTTATACGTCCAAACCATCTGATTTGCGGCCGGTCGGGAACATGATAAGATAAGGAGACTATCTCCTTAACCGAATTGACGTTGGTCGGAAGGATTTTTTGGCTCCATTCGATCTTCCTCCAGTGCCACATCCGACCACTACTCGTCCAGCCAGTTTAGGAAGTCTTCCTTGAACTAGTGGTTGTAAGCAAAAGGGTTGGCTCTTCAACCTCCTCACTAGAGGAGTAAATAGACAAATTCAACTTCAAAAGGGAAGCTTCAGGAGGGGTTCAAGTGATACCATCCTCAGACTCCAAGGAGGAGATTGATAGGCAATCTAGTGTCCATTCTCATATTCTGATAACTGCTCTTTCGGAAGACTCTTCGGAAGAGGAAAACATGTCAGACCTGAAGGCATTAATAAGGAACAGGGGCAAAAAGGCCGAGCCGAAAGGCACTAGGACTTCCCAACCAGTGGTAGTTTGCCTCCACCGCCACCTCAAGTTCCTGATCTCAGCTTAAAGCCCTTACCGGACCTGAAGAAGAAAAGGCCCCTCGAGACTGAGGAAAGGGAGGTTGTGGTGCCACCAAAGACAACCAAGCAACAGAAGATGGCGAAAGACCACCAGAGCCAAAGGGCCTCATCTACTAAGAGCCAGGATGAGCCTTCTGTTGCTGATGTGCGCCGAGGGCCACGCACGTGGTCTCTCAAGTTGGAGTTGGATGACGCTCCTATTTCTTGGGATACTTCCCTCAGAAACTATGATGGGGGAAGAGCAGGGCTAGTATCTGAAGCCTTAGAGCAACCATTACTCCTTTCTCGAGATATGGAGTCATACAAGCACTTTAGCCAGTATGAACTCTTCATGTCCCTAAAGAGGGACCTGGCCATGGTAAGTGAGTTAAACCAGCTCTTCAGTTTGGCATGTTAATTTTTCGTTTGCTTTATGCTAACTCTCTCATTTTATTATGTAGATTACCCAGCAAGTCTTCGTGGTTGAAGAATGGAATAAAAAGGCATACATCAAAGCCCTAGCAGAGGCCCACTCTCTATCCGAGGCAGAGAAAACTTTGGGCAGCTTGAAAGAGGAGTTTTCTCAAATCTCCGAGCAACTCAAAGAGATAACCAAAGAAAAGAATAGTCTCAATGCTGGCCTGCAAAATGCTGAGAGCTAGGCCGAAGCCCAACGCAAGTTGCTAAATGAGACTCAGACCAATTTAGCAGTTGAGAAAGCGCTTGTGAAGGAACTTCGCGCCGAACTCCAAAAGGCCAGGGAGACTACCAAGCTAGCTCAGAGGAACGCTCAACTGGCCAAGGAGGTGACCGAGGCTGAAAAGAAAGCATTATACCAGCTGGGGGTGGAGGAGATTGAAAAAGGCCTCATCGAGCAGTTTGCCACGGTCAACCGAGACTACTGCAATATAATGTAGGGCAAGGCACTGGATGTAGCTAAGGTGCTTGCTGACTCGAAACTGAGGCTGCCTGGGAGCATATATTACGACCCTGACATCCGAGAGCTCCCAGGGTCTGATCCCCCTCCTCCAACACAACTTCCGGAGGCTTCGGAGTAATTCTTGGTTAGCCAAGTTCCTCCAACCACCCTTGAGGCCTCCAAGGAGTCTGGTTAGCCAGGTGATCAGAGCAAACTAGTTGAGTCACCCAAGGATAAGGGTGAGGACTTGGAAAAAGAGAAGACCTCTTCAGAGCCTAAGGACCAGGCCCCAGAAGCTGCTGCTACTCGAACAAGCCAGGCTGCTAACCCTGTGGTCCCTCAAGCAAAAACTTAGATACTTAAGTTTTTTTTTTTTTAATTGTTTTTTACTTGTTCTTGTTTTTCTTTTATGTAGGGGATTGTAAACTATCTTCTTTTAATCAATGAAACAGTTTCTCTTTTACTTTTGGTGTCTTTGTTGCATATCATATGACTTACTTTTGCTACAAATAACTGTACTTTGTAATTATGATAATGTAGGTAAACATAATCTCCATATCATGCTGATAATGTACATAACTAAAATTGGCACTAAAAAGAGCAGCTTGTATAAGAACTACTACTAAATAATGAATGCAACGAGTTTATAAAAGCTTTACAAGTCTTTTCGAACATGCACAAAGAAGGTTAACATAAGTTAGAGTTAATTTAAATACATTCGAGAATGTCAGGCAAGACTCATTCTAGAGTTAAACTTCAATAGCAATAACTACACAGAGGTGTTGACTAACCCATACTATCTAATTCAAGAATTGCAGGCATGTGAAGGAGTGTTAACTAATCCAAACCATTTGGTCTGAGAACTACAGGCATGATTGGATTTAAGTTTAAACACTTAGAGAACCGATAAGGAGTATTAACTAACCCAAATCATTTGGTCCGAGGACTACAGGCATGATTGGATTTAAGTTTAAACATTTATAAAACCGTTAAGGAGTGTTAACTAACCCAAATCATCTGGTCTGAGGACTACATGCATGATTGGATTTAAGTTTGAACACTTATAGAACCATTAAGAGTGTTAACTAACCCAAATCATCTGGTCTGAGGACTACAAGCATGATTGAATTTAAGTTTGAACACTTAAAGAACTGATAAGGGGTGTTAACTAACCAAAATCATCTGGTCCGAGGACTACAGGTATAATTGGATTTAAGTTTGAATACTTATAGAACCGTTAAGGAGTGTTAACTAACCCAAATCATTTGGTCCGAGGACTACAGGCATAATTAGATTTAAGTTTAAACACTTAGAGAACCGTTAAGGATGACGAATTGTCATAGTGATTAAAAAGAAGATTTGATTAATAATAGTACCTTTTGAGGTTATTTACATTCTAAGGGCACGGTATTACATGACGATATGGCCCTTCCCAGTTCGGTCCTAGCTTCCCCTAGGCTAGATTTTTCGTAGTGCCCACAACTTTCCTGAGTACCAAATCACCAGGTTCTAGAGGCCTTAGCTTTACGTTGGCATTATAGCCTTGCTTGAGTTTTTGTTGGTAATGTGCCAATCGAACCATTGCATTTTCTCTCCTTACCTCAATCAAATCCAAACTCCTTTCTAGTAGTTCATTGTTGCTGGTCAGACTGAACGAACTGCTTTTCAAAGTTAGGAACCCGGTTTCTAGAGGGATGACAGCTTCAGCCCCATAAGTTATCGAGAAAGGGGTTTCTCTAGTAGATCTGCGAGGCGTAGTTCTGTAAGCCCAAAGTACGTGTGGCAACTCTTCCACCCACTTGCCATTCGTATCGTCTAATCTCTTCTTCAATCCATTAACTATGACTTTATTAGCTGCTTTTGCTTGTCCGTTCCCCTGGGGATAGGCAGGGGTGGAGTATTTGTTCATGATTCCCAGTTCGCTACAATAATTTTGAAATGCTTTACTGTCGAACTGTAGGCCATTGTTCGAGATGAGAGAATGAGGAACTTTGAAACGAGTAATAATATTCTTCCATACAAATCTCTACACATCTACGTCTCGAATGTTGGCCAGAGGTTCAACTTCAACCCATTTAGTGAAATAGTCTATACCGACCAGAAGGTACTTCCTGTTTCTTACGGCTTTTGAGAATGGACCCACTATATCTAAGCCCCATTAAGCAAACGATCATGGACTAGATAGTGGGTTGAGGACTCCACCTGGTTGGTGTATGTTCGGCGCAAATCATTGACATTAATCACACTTCTTAACATACTCATGGGCTTCTTTTTGCATGTTCGGCCACCAATAACCTTGAGTAATGGCTCGGTGAGCTAAAGACCTACCTCCAATGTGACTCCCACAAATTCCTTCATGCAATTCCTCTAGTAACAACTTAGCTACTTCAGGATGCATACATAACAGGTACGGTTCTGAATAGGAGCATTTTGTATAATTTCTGGTTTTCGGATAGCCAGAATCTGGTCACCTTCCTCCGAATTCTGTCAACTTCCCCCTTTTCTTCAGGCAGAATATCTTCTTTCAAGAATTTAACTATTGGATCCATCCAACAGAGCCCGGTTCTAATTTGATGAACTTGGATTACATCTCTTATTGCCTCAGTAGGCCCATGCAAGTCCTTGACGAGGATAAATCTCGACAAGTTTTGTGCTGAAGAGGTAGCGAGTGTGGCCAAAGAATCAACATGTGCATTATCGCTTCTGGGTATGTGCAACAAACTAAAAAATTCAAACTGTGATTGCAGACATTTAACTCGGCTCAAGTATCCCTGCATCCTCTCATCCTTCGCCTCAAACTCCCTCTGTACTTGACCCACAACTAACCTTGAGTTCGAGAACAACTCCATTGCCTTTCCTCCCATTCTTTGGACCATAGACATTCCCATCAATAGGGCTTCGTACTCGCTTCATTATTTGTTGACGAGAAATTCAGCCTTAACATTTTTTCAATGATGATTCTCTCGAGAGATATCAATACTAGCCCCACTCCAAAACCTTTCTCGTTCGCTGCACTGTCCATATACACTTTCCAGTAGGAAGGGCCTTATTGAGAAATCATGCTAACCGATTTTCCATCCATGTCCTTCTCTGTCGTTACTTCTTTTAAACTAGGTTCTGTGAACTCGGCCATCAGATCTGCAAGGATCTGCCCCTTGACTGAAGTGTGAGGCATGTATTTGATATCGAAAGCCCCCAGGATAGTGCCCCACTTGGCTGTTCTCCCTGTGTAGTTAGCACTTCGAAGTACGGATTTAAGTGGGAGTTGTGTGAGCACGACGACCGTATATGCTTGGAAGTAATGGGGCAATTTTTGTGTTCCAAGTACTACTGCCAAGATAGCTTTCTCTAGTGGCAAGTACCTAATCTTGACCTCATGTAGAGATTTACTCACATAGTAAACTGGCCTTTGTACACCTTGATCCACTCATATCAATACTAGACTTATAGCATAGGGAACCACAACAATATAGGCAAACAAAACCTCATCCAGTTCAGGGCTAGACATAATTGGTGGTCGAGCCAAGTAGTCTTTGAGTTGTTGAAAGGCTGAAGCACATTCTTTAGTCCATTCAAACCCTTTTCACTTATTGATCAGTGAGAAGAAAGGTTTACACCTATCTGCAGATCGAGAGATGAATCGGTTCACGACAACTGTTATCCCTGTTAACTTCTGAACCTCTTTCAGATTCCGAGGAGGCTGTAGATTTTGAATAGCCTTTATCTAATCGGGGTTAACCTTAATTCCTCTGTGTGTCACCATGTAACTCAAGAATTTGCCTAACCCTACACTAAATGAGCATTTGAAATCATTCAGACGTAACTTATGCCTTCTTAGGATTTCAAAAGTGTTGTCAAGGTCCTTCACATGCTTAGAAATGACTTTGCTTTTTACCACCATGTCATCTATATAGACCTCCATACTTTTGCCTAACTGTGATTCAAACATCCTTGTCATCATTCGCTAGTAAATAGAGCCTGCATTTTTCAGACTAAATAACATCACTTTATAATGGTAATTACCAGTAGGGGTAACAAAAGTGGTCTTCTCCTGGTTATCTGGGGCTAACGGTATTTGATGGTAACCTTGGAAAGTATCCAAGAAACTCATCCGAGGATGGCCGACAGTAGCATTTACTAGCTGATCAATTTTCAACATAGGGAAAGGATCCTTAGGACAAGCCTTATTTAAGTTGGTGAAATCTACACAGACTCACCATTTCCCGCTCTTCTTCTTCACCACCACAGTATTTGCTAGCCACTCGGGGTAAAAAGCTTCTTTAATAGCTCCAGCCTATTTGAGCTTCGTTACCTCTTCTTTGACTGCATCTGCATGCTCTTTAGATGGGCGCCGAGGAGGCTACTTCTTGGGGACAATCAGTGGGTTGACCCTCAGATGGTGGCAAATGAACTCTGGATCCATTCTTGGGGCTTCGTAAGCATTCCAGGCAAATACATCAAGATTTCTCTTAACGAACTCAATTAGCTCTTCTTTTTTTGGTTGAGGTATCTGAGATCCGACTTGAAAGAACCTTTTAAGATTGTCCCCAATTAGAACTTTTACTAAATCCTCACATCTAACGCCTTCATCTAGATCTTTGATGGGCGATACCTGACTTTTTAACTGCTATAAGTCTCCCTCAGCCCTGGCCGAGGACTCGATTTCGGGCTTGTGCTAGATGGCAGCCACCAAGTATTGTCTGGCTGAGGATTGATCTTCATAGATTTCACAAACTCACCCTTCGGATGGATATTTAACTTTTTGATGTAAAGTAGAGGAAATAACCCTTAGCGTATGTAGCCAAGGTTTGGCTACAATTGTCGTATAAGGGGAATACACATCTACGACAATGAAGTCTTCTTCCACTACTTTCAAGCCAGTCTGTACAGGCAGTCGTATCTGGCCCAAGAGGTGACAATTCTTCCCTCGAAACTAACTAAGGGAGAACAGTATGGTGTTAAGTCATCAGGTTTGAGGTTCAACCCCCTGTATAGGTCAAGGTATATTATCTCCACCGTGCTACCCTAGTCTACCATTACCCTTTCACATCATATCCTCCAAGTCTGAGGGTGACTACCAAAGCGTCATCATGAGGTTGGATGGTTCCAATCTTATCTTCGTCTGAAAAGCCTAAAATTGGCTGGATAACCGGTCTAGGTCTCCTCGGATCTCAACCAAAGTCCCCTGCCGGTAATTGAGCTACTGACATAACCTTGGATAGCAAGGACCCTGTTCTTCATGGTGCTGCGAAGATGACGTTAATAGTTCCTAATGAAGGTTTCGGAGAATCATCCCTCTGGGGCTCAGAATTCATTTGACCTCCTCAGCCACTAGAGTGATGTAAGAGGTGCCTCAATTTACCTTCGTGGACCAGTTTAGTCCAAATGATCCCACAGACTTCTGCAATCTTTAGTGGTATGCCCATGGTCTTGGTGGTATTGGCAATAAAGATTGTGATTGTGCCTCTTAGGATTCCCCACTTTCTTACTCGGCCACTTAAAGAATGGTTCATTCTTGATCTTTTCCAAAACTTGGTGGACTGGCTCTTTAAACACTGTATTGACTGCTTAAGCATTTGCTGATCCCGACTGCCCAGCGAAATCTTTTCGTGGCTTGTTGTTATTGTAACAGTCCGACCTAAAATCCTTCCTCTCCTAGGGGATAACCTTGTCCTTACCCTTCCCTTGTTGCTGATCTTCTTCAACCCTTTTATATTTTTCAATATGGTCAATGAGCTGATGCATGTTAGTAACAGGTTTACTAGACAAGGACGTCCTTAAACTGTGGTTAGTAGAAAGGCCGAGCTTGAACGTGTCGAGGGCCATTGCATCAAAGTTGTCCTCCATATCATTAAACATCTCCCAATACCTATCCAAGTACACCTTTAGGGTCTCACCTTCATGCATGCTCAAGGACAGCAGAGAAGACAAGAGCCTGGCCACTCTTTGACAGGTGACAAAACGTGAACCAAAAGCTTGAGTGAGCTCTTTATAGGAATTGATGGAATCTGCTTTCAGGCTGTCGAACCACCTCATTGCAACTGGTCCAAGACTGGAGGGGAAGACCTTACACATCAGAACTTCATCTTTGGAATAGATAGCCATCCTTTGATTAAAGTGGCTCACATGCTCCACAGGGTCCGTTTTACCATTATAAATGGTAAAGGTTGGCTGGTTAAAACGCCGAGGAAATCTCGCTCCTTCGATCCTGTGCGTGAAGGGTGACCTAGAGATTTGATTCAAAACCTTACTCATAGCATCATTTCCTACCCCTCCACGTGATGAGCTTTGAGGTTGCTTTTTGCGATGGTGCTCCTTTTCGTATGAAAAGGATTCACTGATTGGTGTTCGAGACCTTTGCTCGTAAGTGACATCTTGCTCATCACTGACATCTTACTCGCCACCCCAATCCTCATCAGAATGCAAAGAAATACGTTTTCTTTTTGCATGGCGCAACTCATTCCTTAACCTCTCAATTTCCAGTTGCATGTTGTTCTTCTCTGCATAAGACATGTGACTTCCTCCATGCGGTTGACTTCACTCAAGGTGCGTAGTAGGCACGCTACCTTCACGATCTTGTCTCTGCTCTAAATTGAGAAAAGGGTCTATGTGTTAGGACGCCCCAGATTTTGCTGGTTGTTGCCCTGGTTCAGCCATTATCAACTGTTGCTTCCACTTCTACTCAAGCTCTTCCCACAAACGGCGCCAATTGTAGGGTTAGGATTTGTGGCCCAAGCCTAAAAACAATAAATTTGTAAAGTGTGGATGATAGAGCTAGGATGACTGTGGAGCTTATAACAATTGATCACAACGTCCCAGTATAAACCAGCATGAAAATACACGTAAAGATCAAGTAAGTTCAAGTCCGAAGAGACTTATGATAAATTGAATACAAGTTACAATTCTTAGGGTTACAGTAAAACCTCTCTTTTCTCTTTCTCCTCATTTTTTCTTCTCCCCCCCTTTTTTCTTAGGAGCCCTTCTTCTTTATATAGTATCCTCCCCCATCATCCCCATCGTCCACTTGTTCTTCATCTACCTCCCTACTTGAGTGCATGTCATGTTATATATCTCTCTCAGCTTTTTGTGAGTGGCGGTAGTTGAAGTTATACTGTTCAGGGGTCTTCTCCACATAAATGTGGCTAGAAAAAGTTGCTGCAGTGTATTTAATACGGTAGTGATAGTTTTTCCTTTTAAATATTTCTCCATTCCTCTTATCTCCAGGCGTGTCCAAAACTTATCTAGACTGTTGAAGTCACTAGTAAACTCATTCGAACTCCCCAGATATTTATATGACCTAGAATCTTTTCATTTGAGGATAATGATCTCTTCGGAACATTGATGCTCTCTTCAGACAGAGTTTCTTCGTCCCCATGTATCCTTCTTTCACGCGAAGTACCCCTCGACAATTTTAGCCTCTTTGAACATAAAATAATCTTCACATTGGGTTTTAGGCCCACTACGTATGGTTGGGATCTTCCCCCCACACATACATTTATTCATCACAAACAGAGATTATACTACATGATAGAGAGTCACACAAACTAAAAAAAAAGTACTACATGTATGATAAAGATATACATAATAATGCATACATAGCCATGCCCACACATAATTGATATCCATAAACCCATCAAATGATCGATGATTCCATTCTCTAGTTACTTTTGCTCAAGAAATTCGACGACTCCTCGAAGAGCAACATTGGGATCTTCACTCTTCAAAAGTTCCTCAGCGATTTCAGCTGGAGTAACTTTTTTATTCTTCAGCAATGCCTCAATCACTTCAAAGAGTTGGTGGTCACCATTGATACCAAGATAATTAGAAACCAACTGCTTGAACCCATCCATGGTTATATATGACATGTGCACATGCATGTCCATGCGGCCTGGGCGCAACAAAGCAGGATCAAGCTTCTCATGCTTCTCCTTATGATTGGTGGTGAACACAATAATTCGCTCTTCTCCACAGCTCGACCATAATCCATCAATGAAGTTCAATAAACCGGATGATGTGAACTAAAAAAATAACATGATAGTAAATATTGTTAAATGAAATCATAAGATAAAGTCATTTGCATTAGCTAGTGTGAAAGAACTGGTAATAGTTGTTGACATATAGCTAGCATCGTGACATATGCATTCAGTGGAAGTTGTACTCAACAAACAAAACTCCAAATTCCTATGGGTTCTAGGAGAGATGATTTTGGGATGCAACCTTATTCTCCCCTTCTTTTTTTTTTTTTTTTGGGAAAATGTTGATTCCTGAACTCAAACCCAATAGTACAGGCAGGAAAAATCTTCTGCTATGGTAGAAACTAATTAGATGGGTGAGTTTGGCATCATTTTTAAGCTTTAATTTTTAACTTTTTATGTATAGTTTTTTAAAATCTATATATATATATAATTTTTTTTTTCCTTTTATTTTTTCTCATTTTTTTTTATAAATTTTTTCAAGGTACAAGTATGCTCTAGCAAACTTTCATAAAAAAAAAATTCAGCAAAAAAACTAAATAAAATGTTTCCAAACTAAAAAAATTATTCATTTAGAAGGAAATAAAAAGAATCAATATATATATTTTCTCCTGTTAATGGAGACTTGCAATTAGTATGCACTTCCCTCCTGTTAATGGAGACTTGCAATTAGTATGCACTTCCCTCCCTTTACTACTAGTCCGAAACAATGGGAAGAAAGATTTGACTTTTATATATATATATATATATATAGTAAGAATATTTGGCTTAAATCCATGAATTGCTTATACTCAAGAGATAAAGCAATTATGAAAGGTACCAATTATTTCAACACACAAAAAAAAAAAAAAATAAAAAAAAAAGAAGAATAATCCTAATGAATTGAAAAGCAAGCAATATGGATGGCTTGAGGATGATGATCCAATATGTTTTTGAAAATATTGAACATCAATGCAAGAACCTATAAGTGACTTTCATTAAACATTATATTTATCATGAATTCTATCCAACACATGCTTGAATCTTTTAATTCAAACACTCTTCATAACTAAAGAAAATCAAATATGACTACAAACGATGTGAAAAAAATTTAAAACTTTATTAGCAAAATATATTAAAAAACAAGCATAGACCTAGTACAATATAAACTGATAAGGAACTTTATTAGAACAACTTTCTAATCAAAGCACAAAAGCATACAAAAATAAAGAAAATGCTAAATGTACTACTAATTTTACAACAAAAGGCTTAGGAAACTTACTTCAATGAAAAAATTGAAGGGGCGACATTTCATAAAATTTTCACAAATGAGTCATTCTATCCACTACAATGACAACTTCAAATTCTAAAGCATCATCCAAGATGTTGGATTTGTGAATGTAGTATTATACAAAATATGAATGATTCCAATTCATGGGCAACTAACTAGGCCTAGTAGATGCACCTAATGAGGGAGACATGAAAAGAAAAAACCATTGTTAGCTTGAATTTTATTTGCCCTAGTCAAATGATTTCAATGTCGATAAATCATAATTTCTCTACAACTAAAAGTAATGGCTAATAGGGATTTATCATGACCAACTCTAGAACGTGACAAAGAGACTTTCAAAGCATGTTACAAACCCCAAGAAATTGCATGTTGGAGATGGTGAATTTTTTTTAAAAAAAATGTATGATATAGGTGGAACATTTTGATTAGTGAGTTTCATGATGTTATCTTCTCATATACTTGGATCTGCCACAAAAATATTGTCTTACATGCCTAGGAAGGGATGCGATGTTTACTTTTATTGATAAAGGAACAATGTTAGCACCTAATCACCCAAATCATGAAAGACAATTAAGACTCTAGTAGAAAAAGAATTTATTGGCACGTCACAATCCTTAAAAAGCAGCAATATAGAAAGTGTTTTGTTGTTCCTGTTCCAGAAAAGCAATCTTTAAGGTGTAGAGTCCCACTCCATGGTCAGAAACTCCATGTATAAGTTTGCTATTGGATGCAACTATCAAACTAATGGTCAAATAAAGACAAATAGAAATGCTTATCATTAGTTAATATAAAGACATAAGACATTAGACAGGCAGCAGGAACATTAAAAAATCTTATCAGATTAATATGAAAGTGAAGTATTCTAAACATAATATACAAAGTTTGAGAAAAATGATTTGGCAATTTATTTGCTATTTGAATCTTTAAAATTTTCTCGTGTTAAAGCCAAAAATAGTTCCAATTATAAGATATCACATTAAGGAATCGTGAATGAAAAGAAAAGATACCATGTGTCAGATTTGAAGATAATTATTAAAAAAAAGAAAAAAGAGTCAGCAGTGAAGTTGAATAGAGAAAATTAAACATCTTAAACTTCTAAAGTGATGAAGCAGACGAGGCATCCAATTTATATTCATTTGTAGGCCCAAATTATGCAATTTTTTGCTACATTAGAGCCAAAGCTAGTCCAATAATTTTCCTAACAAATTGGAGAATGACAAAATAGCTTACGCTGATGATTCTTGTATTTGAATTTAGTCAGCAGTTCAACTCAAAGTTGAGTTGAACTGGGTAAAAGTGACTTAGAGTAATTAATAATATGTACAATTCCCCTACTACATAGCTAATTTGTCTTCAACTTGGGCATGCTTAAATATGTAAAGCATTTAAAGAATGAAGATTTTGGTGGTACTGAACTCTTAACTTCCAAGGATTTGTTCACAAACGATGGAGTGAAGGGAATTGTGTTTTGCCAGTCTGTATTTAGTTCAGTCAATCTCTGTTCTCTTTCTCTTTCTCCGTACAACAAGCAAATCTATACTTTTAGACCCATTATGTGATTTGGTTGGTGCAATTTTGGGTTTTTATTTATTTATTTATGTTTTTCCTTTTGCTTTTATACATTTTAATAATATTTATCTAATATAAAATATATACTATTATTATGCCCATGCGATACCTGACTTAAACAAAAAATTTATATACTAATTAGAAGCAAATTTTATACATTGTGTAGGGTTAGGATTTGTGACCCAAGCCTAAAAAAAATAAATTTGTAGAGTGTGGATGATAGAACAAGGTTGACTGTGGAGCTTATAATGGTTGATCACAACGTCCTAGTATAAACCAGCATGAAAATACACGTAAAGATCAAATAAGTTCAAGTCCGAAGAGACTTATGATAAATTGAATACATGTTACAATTCTTAGGGTTACAGTAAGACCTCTCTTTTCTCCTTCTCCACCTTTTTTCTTAGGAACCCTTCTTCTTTATATAGCATCCTCCCCCATCATTCCCATCGTCCACTTGTTCTTCATCTAGCTCCCTACTTGAGTGCATATCATGTCATGTATCTCTTTCAGCTTTGTGTGAGTGGCGGTAGCTGAAGTTATACTGTTCAGGGGTCTTCTCCACATAAATGAGGCCAGAAAAGTTGCTGCAGTGCATTTAATACAGTGGTGGTAGCTTTTCCTTTTAGATATTTCTCCATTCCTCTTATCTCCAGGCGTGTCCAAAGCTTATCTAGACTGCTGAAGTCACTAGTATGCTTATTCAAACCCCCCAGATATTTATATGACCCAGAATCTTTTCATCTGAGGATAATGATCTCTTCAGAGCACTGATACTCTCTTCGGATGGAGTTTCTTCGTCTCTATGTATCCTTCTTTCACACGAAGTACCCCTCGACAATTTTAGCCTCTTCGGACATAAAATAACCTTTACATTGGGCTTTAGCCTCACTACGTATGGTTGGGCTCTTCCCCCACACATTGAGTTCGTGATTATATGCAAATAACAATTAAATGTTAAAAAAAACAAAAAGGTATAATAAAATAACTAATCATATATGGGTAACCAATAACCAATATATGTGTATATATATATATATATATATATAGAGTAAGCAATACATAGAGTGACTGCATTAACAATTTTCTTGTTCTTTGGTTCCTAAGCTCTGCGTGCATGAAAATAACTGGATTTGAAGAAAATATCGTTATATTGAGCTAGAATAGTAGATGGATAAAATAGAATTCTATCTAATAAACATTGCAATAATTAATTAAAAGAAAATTTGTAATCATAAATGTACTAGCACTTTTTAACTAAAAATGGTTAAAGATACCATAAAATTTTACAAACTGCCATGGTATCACAAACTAATGTGACAAGAAATAAACTTAATTAACATTATTAAAAAATTATAGATAATAGAAAAATATTACAAATTTGATTACTTATAACATATTAACGTGTCACCAATTCACAAAACACAAATTTATTATATTGATTAAATAACACAAATAATATTTTAGACACCTACATTTATAAATATTTAATAGTAATTTTAGAATATTCACAGTTTCTAGGGAGGCTCAAAGAATTGAGATTTAAAAAATCACTATCTACTAGTAATTTCCTTGTTCTTTCAATAAAAATTGTCATACTTCACGGCTGAGAATGACGTAAATGTAGACGGTAAAGCGCAAAACCAAACAATTTGGTCACTAAACAGTAAAAGATTTCTTATGAAAAAAACAAAACTTTGAATTCCAGCACACGGTTTTGTCAAAGACTCAAGAGCTCAATGTATGAGCTATGTCATTTCCTGTCACAAAAGTGTTTTGCTTTTTCAAAAACTGGGAAGTTTGAAAGAAAGAACAGAGAAACTTCAAATATGTAGGCGAGTGCAAAAGAGTCAAAAATATCAGACCTGATTACTTGTGCATCACGCTCAATCTCATAGTTTATATACAAATTATTGCTATCTTCGTGGATATGATTCTATAGCATTTTGTCAGAGAATCTTTGAAATAACCATGAAGTCGACTCCACACCATGCACCTCCACTTCACTTCCTAGCTTCATTCAATTCATCAATTGTGATGTTAATGAAATCCTTTCTTTTTGTCTTCTCATGCGGACCTGCATGTATAATAATGTATTTACTAGATTTTATTATTTTATTTAAAAATGAATAAATATGGATTTATTGCTAGGAACATTTGTATTAGCTTGTCTAAAAATTTATTTTTATTCTAGATAAGAACTTTTTTTTTTTTTAATTTTACATAACCATTATTTGTTATATTGTCTATTTTATTAAAATATTAAAATTTCTTGATATTTTAGCTGTTTATCTATCTTCACACACCATTAACACCATCCACTCTATTTAGTGGTAGCTCTAGGAATTTTTTTAAGATGATCGTTAAGAAATTGTAATTAACAAAATTTAATAAAAAGATAATTTGAATATATCAAATTGTCAACACAAAAAAAAAAAAAAAATGCAAATATATTAAGTTTTACAACTTCATTCTACTAGTTTTCATATTTCAAATTATTACAAGATAATGCATTATCATTTTTCATTATATATTATCAATATATGTAGATGTGACTATTTTATTTTGTTATGTTTATATAACATTTTTATTTTTATGCAGTTGTTATTATCTGTTTGTAATCAAGTTTGTAATATTTCTATTATCTCTAATAAATTTAACTTGATAAATAAATTATAGTAATAAAAATATTACAAAATTGATTACTTATCTATATATCTAATAATAGGTGAAGCAGAGAGAGTATGAAATTGAATTCCAAATTAAAACTCTAATTGTGTGCCACGTGTACACATTAAATTAGAATTCCTAATTAGAGTTTTAATTTTGTGTCATGTGTCTAGAATTTGAAATTGAAGTTGAATTTTGCATCATGTTGCTAAATGTATGTGGGCTTATTCTCATTAAAACCACTTCTATGTATCGGGTCAAGTGAGTTACTGTGCTAATTAAATTTTTTCTTAATTTTGCAGTCAAACATGAAAACCAAAGATATTAATATCAGTGAAATTAAAGTTGAATTTTGCTTCATGTGGCTAAATGTATGTGAGCTCATTCTCATTAAAACCACTTCTATGTATCGGGTCAAGTGAGTTACTGAGTTAATTAAGTTTTTTTTTTATTTTGCAGTCAAACGTGAAAACCAAAGAGATTATTATCGGTGATAAGAACTTGGTTTGGGTACATTGCATAATTTCCAAAAAGATAGCAAAGACAGAGTTTGCATCTTTGTTATAAATTGCTTACAAAGTTTGCATCTTTACATTTGCACTGAGTTTCGGATTTAAGTGTTTTTTTCTAGGTTTTGACACTGAGTTTTGTTTACTATTCACTTGCAAAGTTTGCATCTTTACATTTGTTATAAATTGCTAATATGTGATTAGATACACATTATGCATAAAATTCACTATCTTTATATTTTGGCTTTTTGTTTAGGTTTGGCACCCATAACAATGAAGAAAGTACTGATGTGGACCGATGGATGATACTTTTTGCAGGCTGCAAAGGAATTTAGCGATCAATGGAATCTTACACGAATTAGAGAGGACCCGGCTGTAGATGTCTGGATGGCTAATGTGAGTCACTATGTTTTTAAAATTTTCAGTGAAGGTAAAAGTTATAAACAATATAAATTTTCCAGAGAGAAATTTATTATTCTATATTTACGCAAGTTTGGTCGCTTTCTTGGAGTGGATCACTCCACCCAGTCTTTCTACTAGAATTTTTTATTTAGATTGTTACAATTTAATCCGAAATTTTATTTGAATTTTCCTATTGTTGTTACTATCATATATTATCATTCCAATTGTTCAATTAGAATCTGAAATTGAAGTCCAATTTTACTATACACATGTACAATCTAATTATTTTTAATTTTGCTGTCATGTGTAAAAGCCAATGAGATAAAATTAATAACATATTAAACACTTATACTTTGAGAATCGGTAGTACTAATTTAAATTCATTGGACTTGTTTCGTGATAATACAACTATGAATGATGTATAAAAACAAACACAAACCCATCTCTCTATAAAAAGAGATTGGAGAGAATTTCTTTTATCAGCCATGGAACTTCAGAGGTTTTTTCTTCACACAAATTCCCATCATGTTACAAAATGACCTATCATAAAACTACAAAATGAGTACAACTCTAAGAGTTTATTTTTATTTTTTTTTTAATTTTTAAATTTTTTAAGCTACGAAAATTTCAATCACCAATAGAGATTGAAGATTCAAAAGCGTGAATGGATCTTTTGGATAAACATTATCACCAAGATTCATCTTTCTGTGTAAAATATATATACTGCTAAGTTTTGTTAATGAAATTTTCTGGTTAATAATATGAATTTAGACTTAACTGAATTTTTTAAACATAAATAAAACTATGATTAATAATATATTCATTCTCGTGCAGTAGCACGAGGCTACATACTAGTTACATATTAATGGGCAAAGACTTTTGCGAAAATTGGGGAAGTTTAAGGAAAATAACAGAAAAACTTCATGTAGTTAAATCACATGATTCATTTTCAAATCAAATGTGTGGTGAGAGCAAAAGACTAAAATGAAAAAGTTTAGGAATGCAAAAAATTACTCAACTTCTTTGTCTCTTGATATCTAAAATTAAAAATTAAAAGTCCCATGGGTTTTTTAGAAAGAAATAACAGGTTTCATATATATATATATATATATATATATTAAAAAAATCGTTCTTTGAAAGTATTTTCACAAAAAGAGAAAGGAAAATTGAAAGCTTGGATAATTTGAAACTTTTTTTAATTTATTTTTTTCTATGTAATGTGAAATTATGAATAAACATTTCACCTCTTCAAAATTCCATGAATTTTTACTACGATAAGCCTATTTATATCATCAAGAAACTATAAATAACAATTTATTATCATATGAACCGACAAATTTTCAGTGAGAAGCTGACCGACAGTGTGAAAACTGGGAAGTTTGATAACAGAAAAACTTCAAATGTGTGGGCGAGAGCAAAAGAATAAAAAAAGATCAGACCTTATTACTTGTGCATCGCGCTCAATCTCATATTCATTGATGTGAACGTACAGCTCAGCCAAACAGAAAATGCCCACCTCACCATCCCAACGTCATACAAAAAAAATTATTGCTATCTTCTTGTTCTACAGCATAGCGTCAGAATCTTTGAAATAACCCATAGGCGTTTGTTACTCAATAATACACACTCTTTGGCTTTTAGTAATAATTAAAACACAGTTAATTTTTATGTGCGCAAAAGTGTGTGTATTAGTGTTTGTTTGGAACAGTTTATTTAATTGAAATTGAATTTTTTTTACTAAAAGTACTATAGATAAAGCTCAAAGGTAGTTGAAATAATACAGCAACATTCATAAATAATACCAAAGAGTGAAATGAAACCTATAAATAGTAACAAAAATATTATAAAATTTATTATATAACTTTCACAAACTAGTTTGACACTACGAACTAATGTGACAAAAAATAAATTTAAAATAATAAATAAATGAATCATAATGGAAATATTACAAATTTTATTACATAAAATTTATTATATTACAAAATTACCAAAAAAATATTTTAAATATTAATTTATTATGTAGTTTAAATAGCACAAATCATATTTTAGACATTAATTTATAAACTTCTTAAAATAATTCTAGCAATTTTCCTCCCAGGTCTCGAGTGAGGCTCAAAGAATTGAGATTAAAAAAAATAATAACATTATCTAAATTCCTTATTCTTTTAATATAACTGCCATTCAATAGGAAAAGAAAATTGAGACAAAATAAATAAATAAAAACCTTCTAGGTAGAGATTGACGAAAAAGAGTAATTAGAGCTTTATTACTTATAAAACTTAAAAATAAAAATTGTATTCCAGTAATCAGTTGTGTCAAAAGCTCAATCAATGAGCTTGAAAATTCCTGCCAGAAAAGTCTTTAGCTTTTGGAAAACTGGTGCCAACGAAGACTGAAAAGGAATAGAGACTAGAGAGTCAATGGAAACCGACATTTCTTAACAGCTTTCGAGGGCGCTGCAGAATGAGAATTGGTGATCACAAATGTTTCCATGCAGAGGGACAGAGATTGACTGACTGATCGAGAGAAGGGAATATTTCTCTCTCTTAACGAGAGACTGAGAAAGTGAAAGGAAATAACAGAGAAATTTCATGTGACTCATCAGGCACTCTGCTCTCTTAACTCTGAGGGTGTCACATGGACAAGCTTATCTAGTAGCTCAATATGAAAGGGAATAGAGAGAGTCAAAAAAATTGAGGCGCTGCATAATGACAATTGGTGATCACATTTTTCCCATACAAAAGTGAGAGGGATTGACTGACTTTGTAAGGGAGGAAGATTTTCCTTTTCTGAGTGAGAGACTGGAGTGTGAAATGAAAACTGAGAAGTGAAAGACATAAAAACACGCGCGGACATGCACATATACTGGAGCAAATGCATTTTTAATATGGGCCTGGTTAAACAAATTCATTTTTGGAAAGTTTTATTGGGACTCCTAATAAACTTTCTTCAAAATTGGATTACTATTGTCTTTATGTGTACGTAAGGGCATATATTAGTAAAATCCTTTTAATATAGTAGCATCTAAAAAAAATGTTACTTTATATAGTTGAGTGAGATTCAAATATGAAGAAAGTTTACCTACAAACTAGTAAAACTAGTAGGTAATAGCAACAAACTTTTATATATATATATATATATATATTATGTTAATTTTGACAAATCTATTATTAAATTACAATTTTTTATTATATTCTCCACGTTTTTAAAATTTCAAAAAAATAAAAAATTAATAGTTATTCTATCAATTAAATGTTTAAATTTAGGAGTGGCTCTATAGCTAGCCTAGGGGGTTCAGCAAAAAAAAAAAAAAACTATATATATATATATATATATTTTTTTTTGTTCTGATCCCTAAAATAAAATTTTGAACACCATAACCCTAAATTTTGTTTAATCTCAATTGAAATAAGTTTGAATATTATCATCTTAGTGCTATTTTCACAATATTATTTTCATAACGATTTTACAATAAAAGTGGCAAGTTTTAATTGATTTTTATCTTGACCCACAAGTGACATCACTTTTTTAAATTTCTTAACAATTTGCAACTTAGATTTTGTTGTGATAGTGTTGTGTCAATAGCTCTACTCTTAAAATTGCTGCTTTGTTTTTAAAAAATAAATAAATATATAAATCTTCTCTCTAGACTTTGGCTTACTTTATGATTGGCCGTGGAATGAAATTGTTTTTCCCTGCATTTTTCTTCTTCATTAGCAAAAAATTACCACTTTTAGCACACAAAAGTTACAACACTATTAACCCTCCTAGAAAAAAAAAATCCTAGAGCCACCACTGTTTAAATTATTCTTTTTTTGGCAAGAAGAACTAAAAAAGTTGAAGACTTGCAATAATTACGTTTGATACTAAATCAATTTTGTTCAACCTTTTCACTATGCAGTATTAGCTTTGCAGAAGTATCAATCACTCTTTTTTGGGCATAGAGAAGTATTATTGAAGACTTTTAACTTTGCAAAAGTATCAATCATTTTTTTTAGCGGGAAGAAGTATTATTGAAGAATTGCAATTGTACGGATGCAATTTGAGTCCTAAGCCCAAAAAGTAAATGGATCTAGGCCCAATGAGCCCAATATAATAAATTTGTAGAGAATGGGTTGGAAAACTAGATCCTATGAGTTGGATAATAGTTAAAATGGATTTAGATGACAATAAAGTAAAAGTAGACTGGATTTATCTAAGAAAATTTGTACTTGGCCAAGTCCAAGAAGATCAGTTCTTGTATATATTACTTGAAGTTGGTTACAAATACAACTCTAATTGCTATAGTCTCTTTCTTAACTCTCCGATTACCCTCTTTTATGGACCTCTTCCTATCTTATTCTCTTTTCCCTCTTTCATCTCTACCCTCCGCGTGTAGATTAGCTTGCTGATCTTGATCCTTGTCACATCAGCTCTCCCCTCAAGTCTTTGGTGAGTAGCTATAAAGTTGAAAACTACTGCTTAGGTATCACTTCCTCATTAATGCGGCTAGAGAGTTAGTTGCAGAACATTTAATGCGGTGGTAGTAGCTTTCCCTTAGATATTTCTCAGCTCCCATTTGTCCCTTACATTTACAGTGCATATTCTTATCAATAGAATTTCCTAGAACGTCATTTTGGATGACAGAACCTACCTTCTGACCTCTACTTCGTTTAGTTGAGGAGATACTCCACCTCTGCTTACCTCCCCCAGCTTTCACAGTAATGGTTTTCTCGTGAAGTTCAAAGTCTTACATCTTCCTTACTATTGACCTATCCTCAGACCACTGAGCCTCCTTGGACAAGGCCCAAGGCCCAACATATATTTTGGGCCCCATAGCCCTATAATAGCCCCTTAAAACTTCGTTTTCCCCTCCTATCCGAGGAAAAAATGGGGGTTTTGATGTAAAAGTAAATCCCACATGTTCCTTTGATTTCCATATGTGAGAATGTCGCTTCGTGTATCCCATAACTGTTCCTAATGCTTTGGAGTCTGAAATGCTTCATTAAATGCTCTAGGCTACGTTCTATTCCCCACATCCTATAGTGAGATAAAGATCTTACAGCTGGCGTTTCTCCTTAAATTTTGCATGAGATAACTCCCACTTAATTCCGCCTCCTATATAAGGCGCCTGGTGGGTTTACTTTTTTTTTTTTTTTTTTTTTTTCACTTCACAAATCTGAGAACTCTTAAGACCTCTCGAACTCTAAAGCTTTCAAGACTTCTCAAATCTCCCAACTTTCAAGAAGTTCTTGAAGTGTTACCTATTTTTACTTTCGTAAGTCTTTACATCTTTAAGTTCATTTCTTCTCGGCTAACCTCCTCGGCCTTCTAATCCTCAGTTCCTTTTAAAAAACATTTCCCTTACTTCCCCTTAACTTGCCTAGATGAGTAGATTCAAACACCTTGTAGATTCTCCTACCACTATGGAGGGCTTTAGGGCCAAATACCACATTCCTCAGGGAGTATCCCTGAAGTACTATGCCCTGGACCAAATACTTACTGATAGGAAAGAGGGGGAGGTGGTCATTCCCATGATCGCCTTCATAGAAGGAGAAATGACACTCCCCATGGGTAGGACAACTCGGGACTACCTACTTAACCATAGGCTGTGTCCTCACCACTGCGTGCCCAACCTTTTTAGGGTTTTGGGTAGTGTCGATGCTCTCAAAGAACTGATGGATTTAAGACTCACATGGCATGACATCGTCCATATGTCCGAGTGTCATTCACTTGCTGACGTGGGGTATTACCTCAAGTCTAGGTCCACCATTATTAGGCTTGTATCGTGTCTTCCCAAGTCTAATAAGGGCATGAAGGACGACTACTTAATCGCCTCTGGGGAATGGCATGACGGTCTTCACTACCCAACTCGGGAGGGAGAGCCAAGTGGGGTACCCTAGGTTTAGGTCCCTCGACACGAGGTTTAGTTCTTTTAGTCTTGCAATTCTTCCCTTTAGCATTTCATTCTTCTTTGATGATGGGTTTTATTGATTTGATCATGATTTGCTTCTTGGCCTTTTTTTTTTTTTTTTTTTTTTTTTTTTTTTGCAGATAAAAGACATGTAGCACCATGCCTTAGTTTGGTCAACGTCGCGGACCTTAACAAAGTTCTAAGATCCAACGTGTTCTTGAGTGAGGACAGGCAGCTGAGAGTGGTCAACCTCATTTTGGACTTTGAACCACTATCGGACACCTTCCAAGAAGTGGGCCACATAATCAGGGCAGGCGACCCTTGGCTTCGCAGGATAGACGTCTCTATACCTGGGTTTCTTGCCCAAGAGTATGTTATGCCTGTTGAGTTGCCTCCTCCTCTTGCACTCCTTGAAGCAGTGGCTACGAGGGAAGAGACTGCTTCCTCATGCTTATCTCTCGAGGAGGAAATAGATTAATTCTAACTCGAGGAAGAAGAAGAGGTGCGAGCAGATCCCATCAAGATCTCGGATTCTAAGGGTGAGCCTGAAAGATCCTTAACAACTTGCTCCCCCAGTTGATAATTGCCAAGGTAGATAGCAGCTTCGAGGAGGAAGATGCGATGGCTCTGAATCCGAGGAAAGGCTTAAGGGACCTCATGGCTAGGAGGAATAAAGGATCATCTTCCAAGGAGGCCCCTAAATCCCAGCTCCCTTCTACTCTCCCCCTTCCCCCTCCTCCTTCCATAACCATAGCCAATCTGCTCCCCATCCTTAACCTAAAAAAGAAAAGGAAGGAGCAAGATGTGGAGGAAGGTAAGGTGGTCCCCCAAAAGGAGGCCAAACAATAGAAAATAGCCAAGGACAAATAGGCCTCCTCCGAGGATAGCAAGGAGGACATAAATATGGCCAAGGTGCGCCAACAGCAACGCACTTAGGCTCCTTGGCAAGAGCTGGATGGTGCTGCCATGCCTTGGAATTCCTCCATAAAAAATTTCCAAAGAGGGCACTCCTCCTATGTTGTTGAGGCCCTAGAGTAGCCCTTCCTCCTGCCCAAAGACATAGAAGCTCTAAGGCGCGTGAGGTAGCCAGACCTCTTTATGTCCCTAAAAAGGGATCTTGCCATGGTAAGTTCACCATCATATCTTTTAATTAAATGCTAAGGTACCTTTTCCATTCGTTCTTCTTTTTCTTTTTTACATGAGATTCCTTTGTCATTTTTGTGCAGGTTATCCATGAGGTTTTTATAGCTAAGGAATGGGTCAAGAACACTTGGAATGAGGCCAGGGTTGAGGCCAACCTTCGCACCGAGGACAAGAAGTCCTTGGGAGCCATGAAGTAAGAAAATCAGGAGCTGGCCACCAAGCTAATTGCTGAGTAGAGGGAGATGAGGAGCGTTGAGGCTGGGCTGAAGAATGCCCAGGACCAAGCTAAAGATCAACGCAAAAAGCTTTATCTCACTGAGATAGAGCTGGCCACCCAGAAGCAGCTGGTTTTAGATCTTAAAGTTGAGTTGGAGAAGGCCAAAGCTGCTACTCAAACGATTGAGGAAGCTACGAAGGCCTCGAGGCAAGCATCTTATAACCTCAGGTAGAAGAAACCGAGATCCAGCTGGCTGAGGAGCTGGCCGAGGTATGTAGGGATTACTGCAAGGAAACGTGGATGGAGGCTCTCAACCTTGTAGGGGTCCCTACTGCCTTGGAATGGAGGTAGGCTAGGAGTCTGTACTATTCTCTTGACATCTGTAAAGCCCCAACTGCCCTCCCATTTCCCTTTACCCTTGTTCCAGAATACTCTGAGAACCCTTGACTACTCAGGCCCTTCTCCCCCCATCTAAGGCTTCCAAAGGATCCAGTCAAGCCGATGATTAGGGCCAAGGGGCTGTGGTGGCAAAGGATAAAGGCAAGGGCAAGGGTAAGGAGACCAATATTCCAACTCTAATATGATGATATTTTCATGTATGCATGTTTTAGGAACCAATAAAACATGAAAAATGGTCAATTAAGTCACTTTATGTATTAATTACTAAACTGATTATTGGTTACCCACATATGATTAATTATTCTAGTCTAATTTTTTGTATTTCATAAAATAAAAAGAAATAAAAAATAGTAAATATTATTATTCATGCATGGACATCCGCAATTCCGCATGAGAAGACAAAAAGATACGGATTCCATTAACACCACAATTGATGAATTGAAGCTAGCTAGGTGAAGTGAAGACTGAAGGTGCATACCATGGAGTCAACTTCGAGATAGTTTGCAATTTTATTTTATTTTTACCATTATTTATAAGTTGTACCGCATTTTTTGATATTATTTATGGATTTTATTATACTATTTAGTTTATTTTAAAACTATTTTCTTTTTTTAAATTTTAATTTTAACTAAATAAGTTGTTATCAAACAATTTTTCATGAAAAAAAAAAAAAAAAAAAAACTAAGAATATCGTGTCTGAAGGCTACGGCATAATATACAAGTCTTTCGAAATGAAAAAAACAAATGCATTATTATGGGTTATTTATTTCAAAGATTCTGGCACTGAAAACGCTGTATGAGTGGGGTTGGCTGGTAGAATCCATGAAGATAGCAATAATTTGTATTTTAATATGACGTAGTGGGCATTTGAATGTGATGAAGTTTCTCTGTTGTTTCCCTTCAAACTTCCCAGTTTTCACACTCTCAGTCGGGAAAAAAAAAAACACGCTTAACACCAATTTTCAAAAGCAAACAGTTGCGGATAATGATAAGTTGCAGCCAACAAGAGACAATGCTAAGTCAGCAAACTCAGACTCAAAGAACGCTATGTATGGAAATGGGAGAAGGGAAAAGTGAGGAAGGGACATCATTTCTTTTGTTTGGTTGTAAAGTAGAAGAGAAAAGTGCACGAGGTCGAGTAATGATATTTCCGTGAGGCCCACTATTTTGGTATCAGCCCAATTTGGGCAGAAATGAATAAAGTTTACTTACAAAATTAGTTTTAGTATTAAATTACAACTTTACTCAATATATTTTTATTGGAGATGAATTTTGACAAATTCACCATTGGATTACATATTCTTTTTATATCTTCCATACTTGCAAAAGTTCTAAAAAACTAAAGATCAATAGCTACGTCATCAATAAATTGTTTAAATTGCAAATTTTTATAGTTTAAAATTATGCATAAAATATAAACGTATAAATCATATAGTAAAAAATATCCGATTAACTTAAAATTTGATATGTGAATTAAGAACATAAAGAATATACAATTCAACGGTTAGATTTTTAAAATATATAGTAATATTTATTTTATTAAGCAAGATTGTAACCTAGCTAAACTTTGTTCTTCTAATATATGAATTTTCTTATAATTAATAAGGGTTCAAAGATAAGAGCATGCATTTTTCTTTTCTCTTCTCTTTGCATACAAACAAGGGAAAGATAAAACTCTTACATTTTTTTTTTCTTTCCTTTCTTTCCTATGTTCAAACACATCAAAGGGAATTTTTTTTCTTTTCTTTTTCCTCTCTCTTTATCTTTCATTCATCTTTTCCTTTCTTTTTCCTTTTACATAGCTACAACCAAACAACGTGTAGGATTATGTTTGGTTGAGTAGAAGGGGAGGGAAGAGAAGAGAAAGGAAAAAGGGGAAGGGAGAAGAAAAAGAGTGGGGAAAGCAATTAAAGTACTTCCTAACCACCCTTGACGAAAAAGCGCTTAGAAAATAGGGGGAGAAAGGAAAAAAGATGTAATGTATTTGACACTTCTATCCTTTTAAATTATAAATTAATTAGGATTAAAAGTCATTTCACAAAAAAAAAAAAAAAAAAAAAAATTTCAAGGCCTATTTTAGGAGAGGAAAAATAATGGATTCCACAAAACCCTTTTCCCTTTCATTCTTCCTTCTTTTTGTTTTTCTTTCTAAGCAAACAAAGGAACGTCATTCCTTTCTATCTCTCTCTCTCTCTTTTTATTTTTCTTTTTTTTTTTTCTCAAAGCTAAACTCTAGAAGATAATGTTAATTAATGTTGATATACGTATGTGTGTGTGTATATATATATATATTGTATTATTGTTGTTTAAATTTAAATTTATGTATAGTAATTAAACAAACTAGTAAGTTGCACGTGCGATGCATAGGTTATTTTGTGATATTTTATGTAAAACGATTTTAGAGAATGTTGCACATATATTATAAAGAAAAAATAAACTAAATTAGAGTAAAGAAACATATACATTTTGAGATATTAAAAATTAGTTTAGTAGCTTCATTGCACTTTTGTAGAATTCTCAAGGATATTAATTTTTTTTTTTAAATCATGAAATGAAAAAAAAGAAAAAAGAAAAAAAGAGTAACAAGACCATGAAAATCAACTAATTTCTGTTGTGTTCATAAATTGCATACCACGAAATGAAAGCATGCCCAGCTTTCTTACCTTTTTCCACTCATCAATAATTCGATATTAGGACATGGTGTGGACAAGTGCGTATACATGTGTCTCTGCATAGATATATAATTTAAAACCATAATAGAAAAACTTTAAATTGCGCACCAAATATTCTCTTTACTTATATACCCAAAACAAAATTATCCAACCACATTACCCAAACTTACATCATATTTAAGCCCCTAATTCAAAAAAAAAAAAAAAAAAATTATCCTTAGGGGTTTCGGCAACTTGATAATAGTAGAAGGCTAGTATGAGCAGTTAATAGTCCTTATTTTATTTTATTTTTTTAAATACTAAAATAGTGGCTCAAGCAATCAATAAGATAATCTTAACCATTCTTTTGGAATCCCACTCAACTTCGTGGAAGTTTCTCATCAATTATTACTTCTCAATTTCCACACTTGACTGAAACTTAAGTCAGTCAATCTCTCTCAGATAAGATCATTGGAGTTTCAAAATTTAAAAACTTAAGACTTGAAAGATACGCTCAAGAATAGTGAGACACGGCTGGTTTATAAAACGGGGCCTAATAGAGAGAATCATTCGTAGAGTGCAAGCAGTGTTAAGGGGAGAAAAAAAAAAAAATAGTGCCTTGTTCAGTGCGGAGATCTCTTGTTGTGTTCTTGGTTTCCCGGAGTTTCTACTGAGGTATTATTGCATTTTTCAAATTTATTGTGAACTTAATAAGTTTTGAGCATATACTTGAGCATTGCATTCTCTATTTTATTATAGTATATAGATTGGTCCCTCTATGTTAGAGGGGTTTTCACGAAATGATAACATTTAGATACAGTATCTTAAGTTCTGTTCTTTGATTCTCCTCTTAAGATAAGGTTCTGTTTTTTAATTCTCCTCTTAAGATTTAGTCACGTAGCTATTTAACTAAAAAATATAGTTTTATCCTATAAAAAAAAAAAAAAATAACATGGCAGAATTTTAAGATAGGAACTTAAAAAATAGTACTTAAACACTGTACCTAAATCTTGCTCTTTACAAAATGAGTTCTTGTGTGATTAATTTTCTTGGTACTTATATGGTTTTGGTTTTGCTTAAGGTTATATTTAAATTTATTAACACATAGATAGTGATTTATCCCAACAAAATTATGGCAGATGTCATCCTTGTGAAGTGACTCAAAACTTTCATAGACAAACCAAGAAATGTATACTTGGTGTCCAAACTTCTATATTGCAGCCGTCAAGGCGTAAAAAATTGTATCCTTAACTACATCGTTTAATTTTTACAGGATTTGGAAGAGGGGTGATTGACCCTCAATTTTCAAGCCATGTTAACTTTCATGGAGATGCTTACATCTTTGGTTACAGCTGCTGGTGTGATTGTACTATGTCCCCTAGTAAAAGGACTCGTACCTTGCTCATTCCGCAATAATCTCTTCTCCATCTATGAAGAATATTTTTGTACGCCTAAAATCACTCTCTTCTTTCGCACGGATTGTGGTCTCAGTGACAATCAAATGTATGATGTTGCCTCAACCTACCTCCGTACCAAGATTGTTGATTCATCAAAACATCTCAATGTTGGCAAAACCGTTAGGCAAGAGAGGCCAACCTTTGATGTGGTACCGGGTGCAGAGGTTATTGATTCCTTTCAAGGCATTAAAGGGCTCAAATGGAAGTTACATGCAGAAAAAGGATTTGATGGCCGTGAATGTCGTAGATATTTTACGCTTTCCTTTGATAAGAAACTCAAAGAGGTTGTGCTAGAGTCTTATTTACCTGAAGTAATATCTCGTTTTAAGGCTATACAAGAATCAGAAAGGGTGTTAAAGCTTTATAGCCGTGATTTCGTCTATGGTACACCTGGTCGTGAATGGAGTTCTATTATTCTTGAACACCCAACTACATTTGAGAAGTTGGCGATGGACCCAGAGCAGAAAAGGATGCTCAAGGATGATCTGGACAAGTTTATTAGTAGAAAGGAGTGGTATAAGAAAGTTGGCAAGGCATGGAAGCGAGGGTATTTGCTTTACGGGCCTCCGGGTACCGGTAAATCAAGCTTGATTGCTGCCATGGCTAATTACCTCAAGTTTGATGTCTATGATTTGGACCTTACAAGCATACGCTCAGATTCAGCGTTGAGAAGGATATTTCTTTCCACATCTAATCGTTCAATAATGGTAATTGAGGATATTGATTGTGCAAAGTTGGAAGATCGAGATAAAGAGGAAAATTCTGATCTTCTGAAAAAGCCTAAGGTTAACTTTCTTTATTCTCATAAAAACTAGTATGGTGGTAATTAGATTATTATATATTTTAGACAGTTTCGTGTGATTCCTAGATAGATTTGATCTGCTAAAAATGTGTTGTGTTGTATGCTGAGGTCTGACATTAGATGTTTATTACATTAAAATAGATAATAAGTGAAGCAAATATCCTCGCTTTCAATTATAAACTTATTTTTAATAGGAAAGAATGTTATAATTAAAATTTCTCCAAATCATTTGACTAGTTCTTTTATATTATAGTGCAAATATATAGATATAGTACTTTCCTTTTGACAATATCTCTATCTAGCTATATAATTGAATGCGGTTCATTCAATTTTGTCAATATAGCTACAGTACGTTTTAGGACCTATGATTCATATTTTTCAATGACTCAAGCGTGTGTGCCAGTTTTTGTTTGATGTGGATATAATTTTTATTTATGAGATAGTTAGCTTAATGGTGTCGGTTTGGAAATTTTTTATTTAGTTTTTTTGCTGAAAACTTCTTTATAAAAGTTTGTTAAAATATACTTACCTTGAAAAAAATTTAAAAATATGATAAAAAAATAGAAGAAAAAATAATTTTTTAAAATTGTACATAAAATTTAAAACTTAATACTTAAAATGATGCCAAACTCTCCCGTTTAATTAGTTTCTACCATAGCAGAATATTTTTCCTGCCTATACTATTGGGTTTGAGTTTAAGAATCAACAGTTTCCACACCCAAAAAGAAAAAAAAAAGGGGGGGGGGGGGGGGGGGGGGTTGGGGAGATGTGAATAAGGTTGCATACCAAAATCATCTTCCCTAGAACCCATAGGAATTTGGAGTTTTGTTTGTTGAGCACAACTTACACTGAATACATATGTCATGATTCTGTATGTCAACAACTATTACCAGAACTATCACACTAGCTAATGCAAATGACTTTATCTTATGATTTCATTGTAACAATATTTACGATCATGTTATTTTTTTAGTTCACATTATCCGGTTTATTGAACTTCATTGATGGAGTATGGTCAAGCTGTGGAGAAGAGCGAATTATTGTGTTCACCACCAATCATAAGGAGAAGCTTGAGAAGCTTGATCCCGCTTTGTTGCGCCCAGGCCGCATGGATATGCATGTGCACATGTCATATTTAACCATGGATGGGTTCAAGCAGTTGGTTTCTAATTATCTTGGTATCAATGGTGACCACCAACTCTTTGAAGTGATTGAGGCATTTCTGAAGAATAAACAAGTTACTCCAGCTGAAATTGCCGAGGAACTTTTGAAGAGTGAAGATCCCAATGTTGCTCTTCGAGGAGTCGTCGAATTTCTCGAGCAAAAGTAACTAGAGAATGGAATCATCGATCATTTGATGGGTTTATGCATATCAATTATGCGTGGGTATGGCTATGTATGCATTATTATGTATCTCTTTATCATGGGTGTAGTACTTTTTGTATTTTGTGTGACTCTATCATGTAATATAATCTTTGTTTGTGATGAATAAATGTATGTATGTTCAATATTGGATGAATATGCTTAAGAATGTATTCAAACTTCAAAATTCAAACTAGTAATAATTTTTATTTTTAAATAAAATAAAATTTCTCACATGAAAATTTTATAAAATTAATAAAAACAATTTTTTTTTTTTAAAAAAAAAAAAGAGAGAGAGGAATCACATGTAATTAAAAAATGCCACTTATTTTTCAAACAAAAAATTGTTTTTTGGAACCACAAACAAATATTTGATTGAAGCATGCATATTTCAAAATAGTTTCAAATTAAACCTATTTCCAAAAATCCAAATGCCAAAATTTTAAGTTACCTTACAAATATTTATCTGTTTCCAGAAACTCATGTGGGGCCTTTTCATTTAAAGAAAACTTTTCAAAAACTCATGAGATACTTTTTTGAAAAATTTTCATAAAATTAGTGGTCTTTTCTTTGAATTTTTTTTCCCAAGAAAATCATGGCATATTTGTTCTCTGAAAACAAAATTACTTTTCCAAAATTCCTATTAACTTTTCACCTCTTTGAAAATATATAAATTTCCTTATTCAAAATAAACTTTTTTTTTTTTCAAAATAACCATGGAATTTCCTCTTTTCAGTGAGTTTGGCAACAAATTATAAGTTAGCTTTTTGCTTAAATTATTTACCATTTACGGGTCTTATACTACTTTTTGTATTAGCTTCATTCCAAATATGTTTCATCTATTTTACATATATATATAAAAAATAATAATAAAAAAAAAAAGCTAGATTTTAGGGTTTTTTTTTTTTTTACACTAATTTTACAAATAAGTATGTGTTTGGATCCGGATGAACCTGTGTCTAGTGTTTTGCATTTTCCTCTTCTTTTTTTTTTTTTTTTTTTTTTTTTTTTTTTTTTTGCACGCACTTCAGCTTTAAGGCACAAAGTGCACTGTTTATGAGACCCACAACCACTTTATTCAAAAAAAAAAAAAATTAAAAATGGGTCCCATGGCACTCTTCACATATTTAAACATTATTTTGCTACAGTGTTTTCTTTTTTCAGTTTTTAGCAAAATAAGTTGTATCCAAACGGATCCTAAATTACCAAAAATAAGTAATTCTTAAATGGACACAAATGCAAAAATCATATTTTCCTAAATTACCAAGAGGATATATTAAATGTTTTCATCAAATGCCAAACGTTTAAGTAACCTTTCAAATAGAGAATTACAGGAACGTGTTCAAAATAAGGGAATATCAAAAGATAAGTGTTGTGAGGGTGTCTAGAACTTGTTCCACATGTAACAGAGCTTTCGAGAGTCTATGACTTCTAGGTCAAGACATTTTTTTATTATTCCATTTTAGCTTTATAAGCCGTTAGGTTTTTCTTTGCTAAATTAGGTAAAAAGATTAAACCTAGAGGTGACCAATTACAACTTAGAAAATCAATTAATTGGTGGCAACTCCTTAAAATGAATAAGAAATGAAAGGCACACTCATGCACACATATCACCCCAAATGTCACGCACAAGTCATTATATACATGTCACCAAGACCTCAATCTGTGGATGTCAAGGCTGAAATCCGGTGTTGACATAATGTTTAAGAATTTGGTTACCATGTGATTTGTATTTGTCATACTTTGATCATTTTATAAGAATTATAAGTGAAATTTTGACCATGAAAAGTTGCAGAACAACTTATTCAAATGTTAAAAAAACCACTTAATATTCAAATGAGTGCCATTTAATTATTGTACATATTAGTTTTAATTATATATATATGTGTGTGTATAGATATACGTATAAATTGTGTGCATTGCATGCATGTATAATCTATGTATATAAGTGTATGAAGAAATATATGTTATTAAAATTTACTTCTAATTAAAGTCAAATCTTAGTTATACCACTATTTTTATACCACATTCATCGATTTTTCCTCTATAATAAAAAAAAAATTAAAAAAATTAAAAAAAAAAAACTGTTCATTGATTAATATAAAATATTAAATGATGTAATCAGGGGGGCACCATTTTATGTTCAAGGGGTTAAATTGAAGCCCCTGACTTGAATACAGATATATATATATATATATATATAATATATTTCATTAGTTTAATTAACTCTTAAAAATATTTTTTCACACATTGAACAACATAAATCATAGATCTTTATTTTTCTCTAATTTGATCTTTGGCCTCATTCTCATAAATTTCATCTCATCTCTATTCTCTATCTGACCATCTCGACATCTCCTACTCTAAGAGTACAAAGTGAGTATATGTGAGTTATGAGTATCTTTCTTTCTAGCATAAATTTATATTATATTATGTGAGTATGTGTCTGGTAGACTAATATTGATTGTGTAAGTTAATATTACTATTATTTTTTATAATGTTTTTTGTGTGAATTGTGATGCATGTGAATGTGTGCGCATATAGTATAAATATAATTTAAAAAATATAGAATTTAATTATTAGGAAATATAAAGGGTTTGTTACATGTGTGTGTATTGTTATCATGTTATAATAACTTTTTGTTATAAAGTTAGTGATTCAAGAAAAAAAAAATTAAAGTTTGTAATTTTTTAAGCATTTGATTGATTAAGTAGACGCGTAGTGTATATTTATGTATGGAAGAGTGTGGATCAATTTAATATAGTGTCAATGGGTTGAGTCTTGTCATTTAGTTTAAAATATTTGTATAAAAATAATGATAAATAGATAATGACAACAGCATAAAAATAAAAATTGTATATAAACTTAAGAAAATGAAATGGTCACACCTACCCACATTGACAATAAATACTGACAACCTATAATGAACAATCTTGTAATGATTTAAATATGAAAACTTGTAGAAGAAAATTGTGGGGGTAAAAGCCCAATATTGTGTATTGGGCCTAGGGTCTCATTTTTGGTTTAAGGTATGTCCGAAGAGAAGAAAATGATTGGGAAGGATCTCATATAGGAGATGTACCTGGAAATGATTATGGAGTATAGTCCGAAGAGATCATCAGCCGGCCGAAGAGTGTATTCTTTTCGGATATAGAACGTCTCGATCAAACAAGTACCTGAGAGGTTCAAGTGATCTTCCTAGCAACTCCAATGATAAAGATAAGCTCTGGGCATGTCTGGAGATGGTAAGAACAGAGAAATATCTAAAGAAAAAAGTTACTACCACCGTGTTCAATGCACTGCAGCAACTTTTCTGGTCGCATTTATGTGGAGAAGACCCCTGAACAGTGCAACTTCAACTACCAACACTCCTGAAGAACTAAAGGAGATATCTGATGTGACATATACTCAAGTGATTGCTTGGATGAAGAACAACTATACACTGCAGATGATTTAGAAGAAAGATATATAAACGAGAAGTTCTCTAAAGAAAACGGGATCGGAAAAAAGAGAATAAGAGGGGGAGAAGGACTTTACAGTAACTCTAAGAACTATAATCAATGTTCAATCAATAATATATCTCCTCGGACGTCAATTTGTTTAGCTTTTACGTGTATTTTTACGCTAGTTCATACATGAGTATCATAGTTAACCGTTACTAAATTCACAATTAACCTAGCTCTTTCACCCACTCTCTACAAATTCATTGTTTTGGGCTTGGGCTACAACCCTACAAAAATCATAAAATTTCATGTATTTGGTGTGTGTGTGTGTGTGTGTGTGTGCGTGCGTGTGTGTGTGTGTGTGCGCGCGTTTTTCCCTTGTTGATAGCTAAATATATTCAAGTTATTTTTTATTTAATTTTTTAATGACAAAAAAAATTCTTTAGTTACCATTGTATGCAATATCATCTATTTTGTTTTTATATACGGTAGTATTTTATGTTGACAGTTAAAATTAGGTAGATATTGTACATAATGGGTTTGTTTGGGATCCATTTATTTTGCTGAAATTGAAATTTTTTTACTGAAAACACTGTAGATAAAGATAAAAGTTAGTTGAAATAGTATAGTAAAACTCATGAATAGTATCAGAAGGTGCAATGAGACTCATAAATAATAGCAAAAATAAACTGAATAGTAAAATAAATTGGCAAAATTAATCATGTTAAACAGACACAATATAATTATAAAAAATAAATAAATAAATAATTGTGTAGCTTAAAATTAGTCATTTTCTATTACCACCGAAGGTGGCAGCTTGATGGTAGAAGTCCCTTGAACCATCACCCTTGTAGGTTTGAGGGTTGTAGTTTGAGTCGTGACGATTCAGTTGAAATGATGTTCCCACATGGATAGCCTCAAGCAGCTTCGTTGATCTCATGCCATAGAATTTAGATTTAGGTGGGCTAGGGCAAGGATACTGCACCCGATGAGCTCTTTTTTTTATTCATAAAAATAAAATAAAAAATAAAAGAAAAGAAAAGAAAAAGAAAAAGTTAGTCAATTTCTATTATAGTCGTAGATGACTAAACAAAGTCTTTTGGCTATATTTTGCTAAAAATATGAGCATAGAGCATTGTAACGAGTTTCAATCAAGCTTAGAGCTAAGAGCTGCTTCCAGCACTCAGTTTTGTCAAAAGCTCAATCAATGCTTGTCGTTCCCCGTCACAAAGGTCTTTTGCTTTTGGAAAATTGGTGTTAAGACTAGAGTGTCAAACACGCTGAAAGCCAACAAAAAGAGAAGACTGAAAAGGAATAGAGTCTGTCAAGTTAAAACTTAAAGCTAATGACATTTCTTATTAACAACTTTCTAGGAGCGGCAGAATGAGAATTGGTGACCACGGTGTTTCCATACAAAGAGAGAGAGATTGAGAATAGTTTATCTCATTTTTTGTTGAAATTTTTTATTAAAAGTGTGCTAAAATATTCTTGTATTTTGAAAAATTTATAAAATATAGAAAAAAAAAGTAAAAACTAAAAATTAAAAGCTGATGTCAAACAGGCTTTCAGTGTCAAAACTGAGAAGCAAGAGGTAATAGAGCAACTATTTACTTTGTTCACTGAGGTATGTTGAGCAACTATACCAGAAATCATAAGCAAAAGAGTATATATATATATATATATATATATTGGTAAGAGAAAAAATATATAAATTGACTACTTGTGTAGCACGCTCTTTAATATGAACACAAAAGGCATAGGAGAACATATATCACTTATGATGTCATGGAAAAGGGTAATTCTTCCGCCTAAAAGAGTAATATATTAAAAAATGAAAAAAGTTTTGCTGCAAACATATTTGGAATCATATTGTGAATATCATTCTGTTTCGGCTAGAACAATTGTAAAATCTAGTACAACTATATAAACTGGAAACATAATCCCACTTTACCACCTTGAATCAAATTTCGCCCCATTGTTTCAGTCAATTTCGGCCAAAAATTTGGCCAGTATGAGTTAAGGTTATGGATTTGAATATAGAGAGAGAAAGAGAGTGTTAAATTATTGATTCTTGATACCATTGGAAAGCTTGTGTAACATAAGTTGTAAGGGACCAACTTTGGGTCATTTTGTGCTATGATAAAAAAATTAACTTATTTATTGTTGATTATTTCACAAGCTCACCAATCTTATGGTTACATCCTCTGCCATTGATCAACCACTTGATTATTTTGATTTCATCACTTTTCTCTTTGCTAGCTTGGGATCAAATAAAGTCTCTTACGTCACTACCATAGTTGATTCTTTCTCGTTGAAGGATTTGTATGACTATCTTTAATTTTAGCTTATGAATTTTGTGTCGAGCAAAATCAAATTTCCACCAATCTTCCTCTTGTATGTACAAACATTGCTACCGAAGGAATCTCTTTTCATAGTGTTTGTGGTGGTCACAATCAAAATTTATAGTGTACAACCCAACCATGGTAACAACCCATTGAATTGTAAATATATAGCCACCAAATTATTCTTTTTTTCCTAATGTTTGTGGTAGTTGCAGTCGAATATTATACATTATAGGAATGGGAAGTATGCCCTCAATTCTTAAGATATATGCCCCTATAATTGACCTTCTCCTTCTCAAGAAATAAAGTTAATTAGGCATCAATGAATTAATTTTTTAAATTTAAAAGAATATAATTTCTCTCAAATAAAAATGAAAAAAATCATTAATTAATCAATAATCAATATTTTTTAATATTTTTATTATATTTAAATATTTATTTTTCATAAGTCAAAATTGCAAACCTTTATTTCACTATTACAACTATATTTTGTAGACAAATAAATAAGTTTACATTTCCAAAATTAGCTAGTAATAATATTTTAGTACATCATAAATAAATGTATGTATAAACAAATGTTTATACATATTGTTATAGGGCAAAAAGGTTATAACACAAGGGTATATGGTGTAGATGCAATATAAAGAGATAATATTTTTCTAAAAAAAATGTTAGACACATGAGAGGAAAAAGATTAATAACCTGCCTTATATAAACAAGATTGTTATTCAACACCAAAAAGATAATTATTGTAGTTAACTTGAGACTTGATAAGAAATTAATGACAATTAACATTTCTTTTAGAAATTGGAAGAATTTAAAGTAGGGTAATGAAGTCTGCAAGGGCTTGGGCTTTTATTGCTTCCCTTGGTCGCTATCACACATCAAATTTTCTAAGTTCCACTGCCCACTGGATCAATCGTCTAGCAACTTCCAGCTTATTCATAGCCTTCTTCAGCGAGTGATCTATTAGGACGTTGATAACATAAGCTTGGAAATAAGGCCTGAGCTTTCTTATTGTTGTTACTAATGAAAAGGCTAACTTTTCCATTGGTGGGTATCGTCCTTCTTCTCCTCTTAAAGCTTTGCTGATGTAGTAAACAGGCTTCTATACCTCTCCTTCTTCCCTGATTAAGGCCGAACTCACTGCATGAGGGGACACCTCTAGATAAAGATATAACTTTTCACCTTGTTTGGACGGGCTCAACAACGGAGTTGAAGTGAGATAAGCCTTCAAGACTTCAAATGCTTGTTGGCACTCATCTATCCATTCAAATGTTCTCCTTAACACTTTGAAAAATGGTAAACACTTGTCAGTAGCTTTTGAAACAAACCTGTTAAGGGCAGCTACTTGTCTAGTGAGTGTCTAGACGTCCTTAGCATTTTTTTGGGGCTCCATGTTCAAAATCACTTGGATTTTATCAGGATTTTCTTCAATTCCTCTTTGTGAAACCATAAAACCAAGGAATTTTCTTGATGCAACTCCAAAGGCACATTTTCTTGGATTCAGCTTCGTCTTGTATCATCTAAGTGTGCTGAAAGTTTCCTAGAGGTCATCTAGATGTTACGTCTCATTTGCACTTTTGACCAGCATATTGTCCACATATACTTCAACATTTCGCCCAATTTGTGGACGAAACATGTGGTTAACTAGTCTTTAACAAGTAGCTCTTGCATTTTTCAGAACAAACGAAATTATTTTGTATCAAAACAAATCTTGGCTTGTGATGAAGGATGTTCTCTCCTAGTCTGCCTCATCCATCTTAATATGGTTGTACCCTGAGTATGCGTCCATGAAACTCAACAATTGGTGTCCAGCTGTTAAGTCTACCAACTGATCAATGCGTGGAAGAGGATAACTGTCCTTGAGGCATGCCATTAGCTATGAAGTCCACGTATATTCTCCATTTGCCATTAGGTTTTTTGACCATCACTACATTAGCTAGCCAACCAGGGTAGTAGACTTTGCGAATAAACTCTATGCTTACCAACTTCTAGACTTCTTTTTTAATGGCATTGTCTCTTTTTGGGGTAAACACTCTCTTTTTCTAATAGACGGGCTTATGAAATGGTGATACATTCAAACGATGAGTAATCATGCTTGGGTCAATCCCAGGCATGTCTTCGTGGCTCTAGACAAAAACATACGTGCTCTTCTTGAGGAATTGGACGAGATCCTGCTTCCTCTCCTCTTATATGCTTGTCCCAATCCTGGTGAGCTTCTTGAGGTTGGACTTGTCCAATGGTACATCTTACAATACTTCAATTGGTTCTGCCAATGTTCTTCTCTTTTCAATGTTCATCATCTGTATTTGCTCGTCCATTGCCAACATTGCTAAGTAACACTCTCTAGCAGCTAGTTGGTCTCCTTGTATTTCCCTAATGCCATACTCCGTTGGGAATTTGACAGACAAGTGGTAGGTGGACGTTACAACCTTCCAACTGTTCAAAGTTGGTCGTTCGATGATGGCATCATACGAGGACGAATAGTCCACAACAAGGAAGTTCACTTCTTTATTAATTTGCTGTGGGTAAGAGCCAACCACGATTGGCAAGGAGATAGTGCCCACTGGTAGAACCTTTATTCCTCTGAAACTAATTAAAGGCACACTCATTGGACGAAGTAACTCCTTGTTAATTCTCATTTGTTGGAAGACTGGGTAATAGAGGATGTCTGCTGAACTCCCATTGTCTATTAACACCCTTCTAGTTGTATAATTTGCAATCCCTAAAGTGATGACAATTGCTTCATCATGAGGATGGTATAGTTGTCTTGCATCTTCGTCCATGAAAATAATGGCAGGCTCGTCTTCTTTTATCATCCTTGGTGGTTGTCCAAATAATTGAACATTCTGGACTACTTGCAAGTAGGTCTTCTTGGCTTTGGACGAGCTTCCAGTTGATGTGCCCCCTACAATGACTCTTATTTCCCCAAGTGGTTAACGCACTGGTTCTTCTGTTTTACCCTTCATTGGCTGCCTTTTGTCCTTGTGGTCTCATCCAAGGAAATTTTTCAACTTTCCCTGCTTAATGAGAACCTCAATTTGTTGCTTCAAGTCGTAACACGCGTCCGTATCATGTCCATGGTCTCGATGGAAACAACAATACTTGCTTTTGTTCTACCTGCTAGGATCTCCTTTCATCTTCTCTAGTCATTTTAAGGATGACTCATCTTTTATCTGCATCAATACTTGGTCAAGTGGGGTATTCAGGGAAGTGTAGTTAGAGTATCGTTTTGAGGACGACCTTACCTTCTTGCCATCTCGATCCTTTTTCTCCCATGTCTTGGCCTTCTTTGGACGAAGGCCTTGCTTTGGATGGTGTACATAACCATTTTCCACTCGTTCAACCTTCTTCTTTTTCTTAGCCATAATTGTGTCTTCTACGTTCATGAAACTTTAGGCTGAATGTATCAACTCAGCCATCATCTACAACTCCTGATTGTACAACTTATGGATGAACAAATCTGAATTGACTCCATTGTAGAAGGCTGTCAAGAGGATCTTGTCATCCATCTCGTCCACCAACAAGGCTTACCTATTAAAATGACTAATGAAAGTACACACACTCTCATTTTCTTGTTGCTCTATGTTTAGCAAACTAGACAAGGAACGCTTATACCTTTGGCCCCCCACAAAGTTGTTGACGAACAACTTTCTTAACTCCTAAAATGAAGTTATGGTGTTTGTTGGTAGCTTATCAAACCATACTCTAGCTGGGCCTTTCAATGTGGTAGGAAAAACTCTGCACATGATTTCGTCTAGAACACCTTAGAGGTGCATGGTTGTCTTGAACATGACAATGTGATCGCAAGAGTCCCGCATTCCATCATATGAGTCCAAGGTAGGCATTTTAAATTTTGGAGGGTAGAGGATGACTGGTGATTGACGCAGTGAAAGGAGAATCAATCTTTTGGACAAGGTCATCCATGTGATTTTCCCTCCTCATGGAGTCCTTCATCTCCTCCATGGATCTTTTCATTTGATCCATCTCTCTCTCTCCAAATGTGGTACTCTACGAGTGACAGTACCTCTAGAATGATCTCCTCCTTCAGCACCATTTTTAGCTCCTTCATGGTCTGAATTTTGCCTATGCTCCTCGCCACAACGCTGTCAATAATGTCTGTTAACTTCCCTAGTTAACTCTTAGTTTTGTTACATCAAGTCCACCATTGCAGCAACCATGGACTGCAATTGTTGCTGGATGGTCAATTATGGTGCTGGTGCACGATTTGGGTGACTGGAGGCATTTCCACTCTCCTGGTGCTCTGGACTAATGGCCATTGACCTAGTCCGAACCATGCAATCTTTTTTGTCTTGGAAAGCTAGGTAGTTAGCACTTGCGAACTTTTCTTGCCACCTTATCTTGTTTTACTTCCTCATAGACGGTGCCAACTGATGATGCACGAAAATCAGTAGGTTGAAATGTTTCTAACTATGGTGATGGCTTTAGGACCCGAAAGGAAAGAAAAGACTGTCAAGGGTGACTGGTGTAACCCGGCTAAGGACCCTCCGACTGTTAAGTTAGTTTTCTTTCTAGAACACAAGGATGGAAAACTGTGAATAGTAGAACTTACCTTGGGTGAATGGGGCTTAATCCTTTTATAAAGAGTTAGAAGTGGGTCTACTTGTTTGGATCCACCACCATCATGGGAAATGTGTGTGGTTAATGGAGAAAATGGAGAAAATGAGGTACGTGGAGCGGATTACGAGGAGTCCTCTTCACCTTTTAGGAGTAGTGCATCATGGTCTGATTATGTGGAACCTTTTGAGAAGTTCTTTTAAAATTCACTAAGTGTCGTCTGGTCATCCATACCCTTGCGTCATGAACAACTCTTCTAAGATTGGATTGTCTTGTTACCCATAGACAGATACTGTTCATGCACGCGTTGTTTCTGTTGGGTTTCTTTCCTTGCGAAGCTTTCTGGATGTAGTCTGGTTATGGATGACCACTTTGGACGAATTGACTTTAATTTGATCCCTATCACAATTGATTTGGACTCACCCTTTCTTATTTACTAAAAAATTTACCATGGATTGTTTCTTTGGTAAATAATCTGCCATGTTTTATTGACAAACAAATCTTGCAATGAAAGCAATGACAATATAATTAAGCAATAATAATGAATTTCACATTGTCAATTACCGTGAGTAATTCATCACTAAAAGTGAGTGTGAAAGAAAAAATTGGAGTACATACTAATGAATTACATATATATAACTCAAGTGATTTATAATAAAAGGAGGGATACCCAAGTTATACATACATGGATGTGTTTATTTAATCATGAAAATTAACATACCAACATAAGCTTGAGAATAATAGCCTAATTATGCATATCTACATATTCATTATCACCCAAACATGATTAATATGCAATCACACAAGCATGGTATTCATTATAGCGACTAGAAGCATAAAAACAATGAAATAAAAAGGATACAGCTTATCAAAAAAAAAAAAAAAAAAAAAAACGATTTTGAGATTATACCTATAAAGAAGCTTTGAGGAAGGATTATTTATTTGGAAATTTTCTAGATTGATTGGGAGAGAATTTGGGTGTTTTATGGTGTTTTTGTTTCATATTTTCAAGCAAAAGGGTGATGAATTTATAGAATGGGAATAACAAATTTTCTTTTACGCGCCATGAGCATCAACGCCAAAGCACAAGGTATATGTGAGCATGTGCTTTGGGTCCTAATTTGGTTCATCTTATTTTGAGTTTTTTTTTTTTTTTTTTTTTTTTTTTTTGAGCTACAAATTTTGCATACTTAGTTAGAACTTAGAGGTTTTCACGAACACCTTGCTTGTTCTTGATACCATTGGAAATTTTGTGTAACATATTTTCTAATGGTAGCTGATGTATAACAAAAAAATCACATCTATGGTTCATCCAGATGGGTCGTCCAGAGAGTTGCGGTTAGCCAAACATCAGGCCATCTTCAATTCGTCCAAATATCTCGTCCTTGGGATGTTGGGCAATTGATTACTCCAGGGAATCAAATCGAGAGATTCGTCCATGCACAAGGTGCATGGACGACCACACAACGACAGCAGCGGCGACCACACAATGACACAACAAAGAGTCGTCCATGCGCAAAGCACATGGTCGACTACGCAAACACTTAGCGAACCTCATAGCAGTTCATCAACCCGCGTTCATCGCCGCCAATCCCTCCAATGGATGTAACTTCCAACGGCAGTTATGATTTTTTGTAGCCGTTGAAGAGGTTATGTCCGAATTCCAAGATTCTGGGGGAAGTTATTGAACTAGTAACCGCCCTAGAGTACCCTATATAAGGCCCAGTCTTCACCATGCAAAGGTATGAATTTCCTAAGATTTTACACTAGGTAAAGTTGGAACTCCATTAGAAGAGAAAAACTAACTTCATCATCGGAGGGTGTTTGGTCGGCTCACCCCGGTCACCCTTTGACTGCTTTCTCTCTTTGTAGGCCTCCGCTAGCACTGTAGTCCACCGAAACCGAAGTGTTCAACTAACTGATTTCATACATCATCAGTTGGCGCCGTCTGTGGGAACTATTTTTCGTGAAACGATTTGCAATTTACTTTTCTGGGGACAAAAATCGAATGGCTCGGACCAGATCGAAGGCTACTAGCCCAGGCCATCAAGGGAGTAGGGATGCTTCTAGCCATCCCCATTGAAATCACCAATCAGCGCCTGTCACGTAGTCACCTTCCATCCAACACATACAATCCATGGCGGCCGCGATGGCGGAATTAACCCGCCAAAACCAAGAGTTGACTAGGGAGATAGAAAGGCAGCGACGTGAAGGGCAAGCTGAGAGACAATCCCAGAGTCGAGGAGATGGAGGAGGAAATGTTGAGCTCGAGATTCAACCAAAAGGCACCACTTCGTGAAGGGTGCCACATCTGGAGAAGGAAATGGATCAGATGAGGAAGGTTATGGACGAGATGAAGGAGAACATGAGAAGGGCAAATCCTGTAGAGGATTTGGTCCACCAAACAGACTCCCCTTTTACTGCTTCCATCAATGGCCATCCCTTGCCGCCTAAGTTTAAAATGCCTTCCCTGGACTCATACGATGGAGCACGTGATCCCTTCGATCATATCGCTACTTTCAAGACAACAATGCATCTCCAAGGAGTTCCGGACGAGATCATGTGCAGAGCCTTCCCTACCACCCTTAAGGGACCAGCACGTGTATGATTCAGCAAAATACCCCCGAATTCTGTAAGTTCTTTCGAGGAGTTGAGCAAGTTATTCGTCAATAATTTCATTGGGGGACAAAGACACAAACGTTCCTCGTCCAGTTTGTTGACCATAGAGCAAGGAGAAAATGAGAGCTTGCGTTCCTTCATCACGCGCTTCAATAGGGAAGCCTTGACAGTAGACGAGGTGGACGACAAGCTCCTATTGGCAGCCTTCCACAATGGGGTTAACTCTGATTTATTTATTCACAAGTTGTATGAAAAAGAGCCCCAATCCATGGCTGAACTCGTCCATTCAACCCAAAACTTTATGAACGCGGAAGATGCTATCATAGCTAAGAAGAGGAAGAGAGTTGAGAGAACGGAAGCCAACCCCCCACGTCATCCTAACCAAGGGCCTCGTCCAAAGAAGGGATGAACGGAAGACAAGAAGGATCAAGACAGGGATAACAGGAAGGCAGGCCCACCAGCATGGAATTAGAATTACACACCCTTAAATGCCCCACTCGACCAAGTGCTCATGCAGATCAAGGATGATCCTTCCTTGAAGTGGCCAGAAAAGATGAAAAGAGATCCTAACAAGCGCAATAAGAATAAATATTATCGCTTCCATAGGAATCATGGGCATGACACGGATGAGTGTTATGACTTGAAACAGCAGATTAAGAATCTCATCAAACAAGGAAAATTGAGGCATTTCGTTGGAAGAGATCATAAAGATGAAAAATTGAAAGCGAAGATGGAAGAATCATCACGGCCCCCACTCGAAGAAATAAGAGTTATCATTGGTGGGACGTCGACAGGGCAATCCTCCAAGGCGAAGAAGACGTACCTCAAAGCGGTGCAGAACGTCCAACTCTCTGGACGACCCCTAAGGACGAAGGAAACAGACGAACTAACCATCACTTTTACGGACGAAGAAGCTGAAAGGATCCATCATCCGCATGACGATGCAATCGTCATTACCCTGCTCATAGCAGATTACAAAACCAGGAGGGTGTTGGTGGATAATGGAAGCTCCGCAGATATATTGTATTATCCCGCCTACCAACAAATGAGGATTGGACGAGATCAGCTCCGTCCTGCATGTTCGCCACTGATAGGATTTGGTGGAATGAAAGTGCAGCTCGTAGGCACCATTACCTTACCTGTAGTAGTAGGGTCATACCCGTAACAAATAACCAAAGAAGTAAATTTCCTTGTGGTGGATTGTTCCTCTTCTTATAATGCCATCATTAGAAGACCAACTTTGAATAGTTGGAAGGCGGTAACGTCTACCTATCATCTGTTAGTTAAATTCCCTACGGAGTGCGGGGTGGGGCAAGCACAAGGAGATCAGTTGGCAGCCAGAGAATGTTACCTAGCCATGTTGGCTGTGGACGAGCAAATGCAATCTATGATTATAGAAGAAAGAAAAATTGTTGCAAAACCGACTGAGGTATTGGAAGATGTTTTATTGCAAGAAAATGATAATGAGAAGTTTACTAGAATTGGGACAAGTATGAAGAAGAGGGCGAAAGAAGACCTCGTCCAGTTCCTAAAGAAGAATGTCGATGTTTTTGCATGGAGTCATGACGATATGTCTGGTATTGATCCAAGTGTAATTACTAATCGGCTGAACGTATCCCCCTCATCGAAGCCTATTCGTCAAAAGAAAAGGGTGTTTGCCCCTGAACGAGAGAAGGCTATCAAGGAAGAGGTTCAGAAGCTAACCGCAGCACAGTTTATCCGGGAAGTCTACTACCCAGATTGGTTGGCAAATGTAGTAATGGTAAAGAAGGCAAACGGCAAGTGGAGGATGTGCGTCGACTTTACTGACTTAAACAAGGCTTGCCCTAAGGATAGTTATCCTTTACCCCGTATTGATCAATTGGTTGATTCTACAGCTGGCCATCAACTGTTGAGCTTCATGGACGCCTTCTCAGGATATAATCAGATAAAGATGGACGAGGCAGATCAGGAAAAGACATCTTTCATTACCAGTCAGGGTTTGTTTTGTTACAAGGTGATGCTCTTCGGTCTGAAGAACGCAGGGGCAACTTATCAAAGGTTGGTGAATCACATGTTTCGTCCACAGATAGGACGAAATGTGGAAGTGTACGTGGATGATATGCTTGTGAAGAGCTTAGACGAAGGTAGCCACTTGGACGACCTACAGGAAACCTTTGAAACGCTTAGGCGATACAAGATGAAGTTGAACCCAAGTAAATGTGCATTCGAAGTATCGTCGGGAAAGTTTCTAGGGTTTATGGTTTCAGAGAGAGGAATTGAGGCAAATCCAGACAAGATCCATGCCATATTGGATATGGAGCCACCGAAGAACATCAAGGAAGTCTAATCCTTAACTGGACGAGTTGCAGCTCTGAACAAGTTTGTCTCAAAAGCCATCGATAAGTGTTTACCCTTTTTCAAAATCCTCAGGAAGGCATTTGAATGGACGGACGATTGCCAAAGGGCCTTCCAGGACCTAAAGCAATATCTTACCACAGCCCCGTTGCTAAGTCCATCCGCGCTAGGAGAAGAACTATATTTGTATTTAGCAGTGTCCCCACATGCCGTAAGTTCAACGTTGATCAGAGAGGAAGAAAAGGTACAGAAGCCTGTGTATTATACTAGCCAGGCACTGAGAGAAGCAGAAGGAAGGTACCCATTGATAGAAAAATTAGCCTTCGTGCTAATAACAACCTCAAGGAAGTTGAGACACTACTTTCAAGGTCATGTCATCAATGTCATGACTGATCATCCACTCAAGAAGGCAATAAACAAACTTGAAGCTGTAGGATGATTAATTCAGTGGGCAGTTGAGCTCAGTGAGTTTGATGTTCGGTACCAACCGAGGAATGCAATAAAAGCTCAAGCCTTGGCAGATTTCATTGCAGAATTCACTCCAAGTTATGAGGACTTGGATGGGAAAGAAGATAGTGGAAGATGGGTCGTCCACGTAGATGGATCATCTACGCTGCATACATGAGGCATAGGAGTTGTTTTGCAGTCACCAGAAGGAGACAAGCTGAAGTGCAAGGTTCGCTTGCAATACCAGACTACTAATAATGAAGTAGAATATGAAGCCCTTCTTAAAGGGTTGGAGTTGGCCAAATCTGTAGAAGCGGACTCAGTACTCGTCTTGGGAGACTCACAGCTGGTCATAGGCCAAGTAAATGGGACGTGTGAAGCCAAGGAAGATAGAATGAAAAAATATTTGAAGAAAGTATTACGCCTTGCAAAGAAATTCAGGGAAGCTAACTTTGTACAAATCCCAAGAGAAGAGAACATGGAAGCAGACACTCTAGCGAAGGAAGCCTCTGCCAATGAAGCAATGGACAAGTTTGATGAAATACGATACATGCCCAGCATAGATCTCCCAGAAATGCTGCAAATAGAAGGTGGGGAGAATTAGATGACCCCAATAGTATCATACCTGAGGGACGGAAGGCTCCCAGAAGGGAAGGACGAAGCCCGAAAGCTCAGGGTTAGATTGGCTAGGTACATCCTCATGGACGAGGTGCTCTACAAAAGTGGTTTTTCACAACCATACCTAAGGTGTTTGGCCCCAGACGAGGCGAATTATTTACTAAGAGAAGTTCATGAAGGAGCGTGTGGTAACCACTCGGGGGCCAGATCACTCGTCCATAAGGTCATTCGTGCAGGGTATTATTGGCCAACCATCCAAGCTGACGCTAAGGCGTATGTTAAGGTATGTGATCAATGACAACAATTCAGCAATATTCCTAGGCAACCATCTGAATACCTTACCCCAATGATGGCCCCTTGGCCTTTTGCACAATGGGGTTTAGATATTTTGGGTCCCTTCCCAATTGGAACCAGACAGATGAAGTTTTTGGTAGTGTGGATAGATTATTTCACTAAATGGGTGGAAGTGAACCCTTAGTGAAAATCACGCAGCAAAATGTCAAAAACTTTGTTTGGAAGAGCATTGTATGTAGATTTGGAGTACCAAGGGTGTTAGTGTCCGACAACGAACGACAGTTTGATAATACACCCTTCAGAGAATTTTGTGAACAACTCGGGATCAAAAATCACTACTCCTCACCCTCCTACCCACAGGCCAACGGGCAAGTAGAAGTAGCAAACCGATCCTTGTTAAAAATTATCAAGACTCAGCTTGAGGGGGCAAAAGGAGTATGGCCGGATGAATTACCAAGTGTTTTGTGGGCTTATAGAACAACAGTGAGGACTCCCACAAGAGACTCCTTTCAAGTTAGCGTACGGGAGCAAAGCAGTCATGCCCGCAGAAGTGCATATGGCCAGCCATAGGGTGATGAAGTATCAAGATGAAGAGAATAATGAACAGATTCGTCTTAATCTCGACCTCATAGACAAGGTAAGGATGGACGCGGAGCAAAGAGTAGCAAGGTACAAAAATCTCATGGCGAGACAGCATGACGCCATGGTGAAACTTAGGCGCTTCAACATTGGGGATCTCGTCCTGAAGAACGTTTCTTTGGCCACCAAGAATCCGGCCCACGGAAAACTGGGACCAAACTGGGAAGGACCTTACAGAGTTATCAACTCCAAGAGACAAGGATCCTACTATCTGGAAGCCCTGGATGGACAAAAGTTAGAGCACCCGTGGTACGTTAAACACCTAAGGAGGTACTATCAATGAAAGGTGATCAAGGACGAGCCATGAGATGGACGAGATCCTCGGACGTTTTAAGTAATGTGTTTAAATATTATTTTCCAGTGTGCTTATTACTATTGTGTTTTAAGTGGATAAGTATTTTATGCTGCTCATGGACGAAGTTATGTTGTATTATGTATTTTTAATTCCCTAAAAGCACAAGCTCTCAAGCATGTGCCGTGATTGTGGACGAATGATTATATAGTATGGATTTCTGAAAATGATGCATTTTAAATGTGTATGATTGTATGGGAATCCCCCATTTTCTATGATTCAAAATGATCCACGGAAGGCGAAAGGCCAAAGACGAGTAAAACCCTTGGACGCAAGGAAATATCGTCTAAAAGCTTTCCTTTAGAGAAGGATAAAGCAAGAAAAATAAACGAAGGTATGTCCGTCTAAGCTCAAGACGAGACAAACCTAAAGAGCAATCGTCTACACTATGGACGAACACTGTGCGTGTGAAAACATCATGGGCCCATAGACGAATCTAGCCAACTTAACAATCCAGTCCATGGACGAGAATTTGTTGGCAAAATTTTATTAAGGATGAATAAATAATCGTCCTAAATTTGAGTAACGATTAAGTCTGGCAAAAGGACATCATTCATGGACGAATGTTACTTAATGAACATTTCATAATGTTATACACGAAGAAATTCGTCCATATGTTCAATACGAGATTAAACATCCATAAGGAAAATCCCACAACAGCCAAAAATGGTATGGACGATATAAATGAAATTTTGTTCACAAAACGTGAGGAATATTCAAGCACAAGGAACAATGAAAAGGAAAATCATTCATACATTCATATAAAATTCATAGGGAGGACGACCACCGTCCAAAAACCCTTAAAGAGTAATGAGTGCCTATTCATAAAACTCGTCCATAAACTTGGACGAAGAAATTGTACTCAAATAGATTTTAAAGAGAAAACAAAAAGGTAAAAGAAAAAGCCCAAAACACTAGGGCACTTTAAACAAAAAACATAAAAACTTTCTGGATGAATTCAATTCGCTTTCTTCGGATCATCTTAGTTCACCTCGTTAGTGGCATCGTCCTCTACATTCACATCCTCAGAGCCCGTCATAAGCAAGGAACTTTCTGTGGCTTGAGGAATCTTAAATGCATCAAAATTCAAGTCAGGGAATGCGTCCTTGGCATCAGCACGGAAGTCCTCATACCCAGCAGCGTAATGGCTGTCTAGACGATTCTTATATTCGCCAGACTTCTTGAAGGCTGATATGGCTTCTTCACGTGCCTTCTCCAAGGACGAATTAAACTCTGAAACTTGTCCCTTCAAGTAGGCGATGTGAGTATCTTTTTCAACAGCATCTGCCTTAAGTTCCTCAACCTCGTCTTTCAATCTCGTCTCAGCTCCTAGCAAACGGTTGATTTCATCCGTCAGCCTGATCACCTCCCCCTTTTTCAGCAAGACTTCATTGCCTAACTCTTTAGCCTTCTCATTTGCCATCTTGGCCTCCTCAGCTAGTTCCTTGGCCTAGCACGTCGCTGTATAAAACTTTGATATAGCCTGTGCAGGGACGAATAAGAGTTAGCCAGATATATATATATATATATATATATATATATAAATTAAAAAAAAAAAAAAAAAAAAAAAAGCAAAGCACAAGGACGAGTTAAAGTCTACCTTAAAGAGGTCATGGATGCCAGAATGTTCAAATTCTTTCACTGACATGTTGTAACATTCGTTAACCTCATTGTCAGTGACAATCCCTTTGAACGTCCTCCACGCATACCCCTCGTCCAGCACCAAGTTAGAAGGACGATCTGATTGCTCTAACGGATGAGGCTTCCTAGAAGTCTTGGTTGAAGGTGCAAGGTCAGTCTGAACAGGATGAACTGTTTGGACGGGCTCCACGTCGGTAGGAGACTCGTCCAAATTCACTGTGGGGGGAGGAGTGAATTTGGGGACCTTGGGAAGAGGAGTCTGAGTGGTTTTTGATTTTTTAGGACCTCGACGACTAGGAAGGTCATCCAGGTCCACAAAACTTGAAATCTTCTTGGACTTCCTCTTCCCAGGCTGGACGGTAGCCTTCTGGACGATTGGAGGTGAAGGAGCATCCTCGTCTCCACTAGTTACTGTTTTTTCTCTATTCTCTCTCATTGTAAATATTCCTACAATGAAGGAAGTCAGTTAATAAAAAATAAGCAATGTTAATAATGAATATGGAAATGGAAGAAGCTGGACGATACTTACTCTTACGCGTAGTTTCTTCGTGGCTTAAATTCTTAGCAGTTGGTTCTGGACCAAGACCCACGTGGCTAAACTGCTAAGAGTCACTAAATCGTGGAAGGTCCTTCTAGGGAAGGCACGTACACGATCAATTCGTTCTAAGAAAGTTTTGTTTAAACGTGGATGAGTAACAGCTGCACCAACAAAAGAAAAGTGGTTAGACGAATGAGAGATAGAGAATATAAGTAACAAAGTGAATCACATGAAAAGAAAACATACCCTCAGGACGAAGGCGACCTATGGGGCTGGTAAAAGGAGGGAAGGGGGCATTACTAACATCTGTTGGGTCCCCAGCCCAGTTACCAGAAATGATAAAAAATTCTTATTTCCAGAGCCTATCAAACGAGCTACGGCCCTTTATTAAGCTATAGGGAGAGCCTTTGGACGAGAACTGGTAAAAACTAGCTGACTATTTTATTTCTGAGGGCTTATAATAGTAGAGGAACTCGTCCACTGTTATAGGACGATCCCCTTCCAGTGCCTCACGCCATAACACTTGCATGGCGACTATCGTCCTCCAACCATTGGGATTAAGTTGATTGGGACCAATACCTAACCTATGGAAGAGACCTCTACAAAAGGAATTGAGGGGAAACCTTAGACCAGCTAAGAGATAAGATGAGTAAACCCCCAAACCAGAAGAAGGTGAACAACACCATTCTCCTTCCCTAGGCAGACGAGGTTTAAACTCGGTAGGAATTTGGTATCTATCTACTAATGTTTTTAACTTAGGAGCGTCCAAAGTGGATGCTAACTCAGGTGCACAGCTATATATAATGTTTTCTTCCTCCTCCTCATCCTGAGAAGGGCTGGGTGGCACTCTGGATGAGCTAGCCCTAATTCCAGAAGCCATCCTACGTTGCATTTCCTGAAATTCTTCTAAGGAAATGCCAGGCACCCCAGACGAATACTGGTCGTCCAAGGAACTGCTACTTAAACTAGTACTACTCTCACCACTTTCATAGCTTCCAAACGAAACGTCCTGATACTCATCTATTTCTCTCTCTATACTACTGGACGAAGACATAACTAAAGTAAAGGTCAAGACGAAAACCTAAAAAGGAGAGGAAGTACCTGAGAACTAGGACAAAATGCTAGACGAGATTCTTGGACGAGATGGTGGAAAGAAGTTTATGAGAAAGGTGAAGGGCAAGAAAGAGAATGTGCCAATTTATAGTACCCAGAAGTGGGGTCAGCGAAGCGACACCACCCACTGAGAAAATGACACGTGGAAATCATATGGGGAAATGCAATCGATTTAATTGCTCAATGAATTAAACCGTGACACGTGGCCACATAAATGGGATAAAACCCCCATAATGTCCCTGGACGACGCCCTAGACAAGGGGGCAACTGATGTATAACAAAAAAATCACATCTATGGTTCGTCCAGACGGGTCGTCCAGAGAGTTGCGGTTAGCCAAACATCAGGCCATCTTCAATTCGTCCAAATATCTCGTCCTTGGGATGTTGGGCAATTGATTACTCCAGGGAATCAAATCGAGAGATTCGTCCATGCACAAGGTGCATGGATGACCACACAATGACAGCAGCAACGACCATACAACAACACAACAAAAAGTCGTCCATGCACAGAGCACATGGACGACTACGCAAACACTTGGCAAACCTCGTAGCGGTTCATCAACTCGCGTTCATCGCCGCCAATCCCTCCAATGCATGTAACTTCCAACGGCGGTTATGATTTTTTGTAGCCGTTGAGGAGGTTATGTCCGAATTCCAAGATTCTGGGGGAAGTTATTGAACTAGTAACCACCCTAGAGTACCCTATATAAGGCCCGGTCTTCACCATGCAAAGGTATGAATTTCCTGAGATTTTACACTGGGTAAAGTTGGAACTCCATTAGAAGAGAAAAACTAACTTCATCATCGGAGGGTGTTTGGCCGGCTCACCCCGGTCACCCTTTGACTGCTTTCTCTCTTTGTAGGCCTCCGCTAGCGCTGTAGTCCACCGAAGCCGAAGTGTTCAACTAACTGATTTCATACATCATCAGTACCAACTTTGGGTCATTTTGTACTGTGATAAAAAAGTTATTCAATTTGATAAGGCAAAAATGTATTGACCCCTTGCAAATTAATTAATTACACAAGTTAATTAATTAAGTCAATTTAACATGCAAAGCATAGAGGCACAAAAAAATCACCAATTATACTAAGTGCAGCAGAAAATAAATTTGACACAGGTGATTTGTTTACGAATGGGGAAAACTACAGAGGCAAAACTCCATTTGGTAATTTTAAGGTCACCAAAACCAAGAATCCACTATTATCAATCACAAGTGGTTACAAGTATAAGGAATCTTACCAAACCCTTTAGCCTATTCCAAAATACCAACCTACAGTTGAACCCTTACTCCAATACCCAATTGGACTTGTATTGTAGTGGCAATCTTTCTGTTCAATGCATGAATCCTAGTAAGTGACTAACTAATGATGCACGGATCCCAGTACATGACTAACTCCACCAACTTGAAGACGATGTTGGTCGCAAAGTTCTTCAGTTCATCAACAATGAAGATCAGGAAGCTCCTTGGTCACAAAACCCTTGGCGTAAAGATGCAGTAGCTTCTTCAGAGAGAATGATGAATTAGGGCACTTTCTGCATTCGGTCACACAATGCATACACGACGGCCTTCAAAATAATCCCGATATATGTCTAGGGCTATGAGAAAAGAAACTTTACACAAATACATAGGAATATGCGTGTAATCTGATCTAAAAAGTCTAATTTCATAATTCTTGACAGATACAGCTTGTGCCGGGCTTCTGTTGAGCTTCAACATTAAATCTCGATAGAAAGGATTCTGTCGAGACTTTTATCGAGCTTTAATGAACAACACTTTCTTCACTTGTTTCTTGGTCAGATTTGCATGGATTCAATACTTAACTTGAACACTTGTTTCTTGAAGTATTAAACCCATCATAGATCTATTTAATTACAAATAAAGTGCGTTTTGTCAAAAGATTACCCAATTACATAAAGTATGTCCCTAACACAATTGAAAAATAAGGTGATTCAAATGGGAAGTTTTCAGTGTTGATTTTTTGTCATCCTTGGTGCATGCATATTCCAACAATTTGGAGAACATCCAACAGAACTTTTTGTTTCAGAGCATGGAGAAACATGACTAGTTTACTAAATCCCAACTTTTTAGATCACCAATGGGTAATTTGTGACAAATTTGTATGCAAAGTGGGCATCTCAAGCTTATCTTGATCCATTTTCTATGGGTTTTGCATGATTCTATTCATTTATGTAAACTAGGGATGGACCCAGGGGGGCCCAAGCCCCGGCCCAAAGAATAAAAGGAAAAAAAAAAAAAACTATTTTGGGCCTCCTGGCCCAAAGAAAAAAAAAAGGAATTTTTTTATTGGTTATATGTTTTTTCTTCTAGAGTTGCACCTCCCTCTTCCAAAAACTTAGTTCCCCTCCCTTTTAATTAACCTAGCTCAACTAGCAGCTACTAAACTCAAAAACTTAACAAAAACAAAACTTTAAAATAAAAAATAAAAAATCCTAGTTAGCCTAGTATTAAAGTACTAGCATCAGGTTTTCTAAATGCTAAATATTTAGTATTTAGAACACCAAATACCAAAAACACTATTGTACAAGATATTTCAAATGCTATATTAACGTAGAAAAAATAATTTTTAGTTTGTGAAAATAATTTTTTTTGCAATAGTTGATGCTCTTAAGAAACAATATTATTTTGTGTTTTTTTGTCGTTATTGGTAGATGATTGCATCTTAATATATTAAGAAACAATGATTTTGTGTATTTATCTTTGTTGATAGTTTGTTAATACTATATGGATACCTATTTGGTTTTTTCTTTTTTCTTTTTTTCTTTTACTTCGGCCCCCTAACTTGAAATCCTAAGTCCGCTCCTGATGTAAACTTACATTTTGGCCTTTTAGATCTCCATTTAATAAAAATGATGTGTCATTAAAAAGCTTATGATGCCCATTTTCTAGCTCCTCATATCATTTTTTATAAGCCCAAAAATGTGGTACCAAACTCAAGTTTGTGTTTGAAATTTTACTTTTTTTTGTATCTGTGTGTGTTATCTTTGTTTGTGTGGAATTTGTGTGCCCCAAACCTATCAAATTGAAGCTTCTCATAAGATATATCCAAAAACACCTCATTTGCATCAAACCAGTGCCAGTTGCTTTACCTTTCAAAAATGAGATACAAAATAAATCAATTGATTAAAAACCTAATAGGACCTCACATTATTTATGTAATAATTTATTCACCTTCATAATTGTGTATAAGTAATCAAATAGTGTATACTTATGTAAGGTTGAATTTATTCAACCATGTATTGGCTTTATTCCGTGTCAAATTTGCTTGCATTTTAGCAATTAGATACGCTGTATTTAAATGGGAATTATGTAAGGATTGTGTGTGAGAGAGTGTAAAGAATTCAAGTATGTGTGCATTCAGAGAGGTTCTCGCGGCTTCTCGCGATTGGATCTCACGAGTGACTCGCGACTAGCAACTCACCAAAATGCCACATGTGTGAAGGATAGTCTAGCCTGACAATTATCTCGTGACTCAAACTCCCAACTCATCCTAGTAGCGAGTGAATCCCCAAAACACCCTGTTTTGCAAAAAAAATGTCTTTTCACATTCCTCACATACCCTACTATAAATACCCTTATACCCACAAAATGTAGAGAGCTTCTAGAGAAAATTTTGAGAGAGAAACCTTAGAGAAAAACAAGATTGACTCATCCACAATCTTAGACATTTGATTCTCCAAATTCCTCTATTTTCATCCTCTCCATTGACACACCCTTGAGAGGTTTATTAGCCAAATTCTTATCTCACCATACCCATATCAGTGAGGAGGTAATTTGGTGCTTGGGAAGCAATTCGAAGATGACCAATTTATTTGGTTGATGCAATGGGCTTATTGCGGGATCCGAAAAGCCAGAGAAGACACGGTTAGGCTTAACCTTGTTGGAGCAAGAAGCTTGGAGGGCTTAGGTGCATTGGGTAGATTAGGCTTGGAGGCTCTATTACTATTCATGTATTCCAACTTAATTCTTTTGTGGACAATTTCACCACTTGGAGGGCGGCAAAGAGGTTTTTCGCCAAGTTCTTCGGTTTCTTCTTTGATAACACGTACTAGTATTATCTTTGTATTTGCATCCCTCTAACCCTTACTCTTTACCTTTAATTTCTGCTGTGTTGTGATTAATTACCTTCTAGAGAAAATTTTGAGAGAGAAATCTTAGAGAAAAACAAGATTTACTCATCCACAATCTTGGACATTTGGTTATCCAAATTCCTCTACTCTCACCCTCTCCATTAACACACCCTTGAGAGGTTCATTAGCCAAATCCTTATCTCACCATACCCATATCAGTGAGAAGGTAATTTGGTGCTTGGGAAGCAATTCAAAGATGACCAATTTATTTGGTTGATGCAATGGGCTTATTGCGGGATTCGAAAAGCTAAAGAAGACACGGTTAGGCTTAACCTTGTTGGAGCAAGAAGCTTGGAAGGCTTAGGTGGATTGGGTAGATTAGGCTTGGAGGCTCTATTGCTATTCATGTATCCCAACTTAATTCTTTAGTGGACCATTTCACCGCTTGAAGGGCGGCAGAGAGGTTTTCGCCGAGTTCTTCGGTTTCTTCTTCGATAACACGTGCTAGTATTATCTTTGTGTTTGCATCCCTCTAACCCTTACTCTTTACCTTTAATTACTGCTGTGTTGTGATTAATTATGGTTTAAATTAGTTTTTTTATTTGGGTATTTCTTGTACTTATCATTCTACACATATATTGTTTGAGTATAAGCTTGTGTTGGTTATTTTGAAATCGGGGGTCTAAACATTCACTAGTTTTTTATACACCAAGTGAGCTTTCAACTTACATAATAATATAAATTTACATAAGTTATACTTTGTGTCTAACTATCTAACTATTAAAAATCTTTTCATTCATAAGTGAAATTTTGATTTTAAATAAATGTGGCTTATTCTTAAAAAAAAAAAAAAAAAAAAAAAAAAAAAAAAAAAAACAACAACAACAACAACAACAACAACAACAACAAATAAACAATATTTAGCGAATCTTACATCAATACATCACTCATGAATTTTTTTTTTATATATTTTATATTAGTGTCAAATACATTTTATATATGTACAAAGTTTGTAGTCTTAAACTTCTTCACTAGTTTAATTCTCAATGGTTGAGGATTGTGGCAAACAAACTACCAACAAAAAGGTATAATAAAAAGCATACTAAGCATGTTTTGCTTTGGTTTTTTTTGTTTTTAAAGAATCGCATACTAAGTAGAATCTTAGCCGTCACTTTTGGGTGTGAATTTTTTTAATTTAACTACGTTCTTTCCATCTAATAAGCATGTTTTCCACCTAAACACAAGAACAAAGCGCTAATGCTTTGATTCACATACACTGACACTAGTACACAGCACACACACCGCACTTTTCTTTCAATTGATGCACTGCTAGCTTTTTCTTTAAAGAAAATGCTAATGAATGTCTTTAGAACATTGGTTAATAATTTATTTAAAGAAAGTTTTTATAGGAAAAGAAAAAAAAGCAATTAATGTTTTGACACTAGTTTTTTTGGCTACCAATACACTCAACACTAGTGCATAGCACATGCACTGCACATTTATACATGCTGGAGTTCGGTTCATGTAACCGACATTGAAGCTTCTAGCTTCATTTAATTTCTGTTGGTGGAGTTCTAGTAGTTTTAGGCCTTAGCTTTTTATTTTTTAATTTCTAGCCCATGACAATTTCTAGACTATTACGAAAACTTGTTTTTGAGTTTTACTTTTACATAGAAGTCTCTAGAGAATCGAGAAGAGACATCTCATAGAAAAATCCGGAAAGAGCATCATAGAGAAATTTTTAGAATGCAAGAGAATATTTTTAGAGAGAGAGAGAGAGGTGCTCAATTTTTAATATGTTTGTCAATGAGGTCAAAAACTTTTTAAACACCCAACCTAACATAGGTAAATTTAGACCTTTTTGCTTACATGGCCCACTAACACATCATTACCAATTACAACTCGTCATAAGGCGAGTTGTAACACAAAATTATATTAAAAATTAGGGTCCGTTTGGATACAGCTTATTTTGCTGAAAACTAAGAACTAAAAACTGAAAACACTGTAGCAAAATAATTTTTAAATAGGTGAATAATGCCGTGAAACCCATTTTTAATATTTTTTTTCTGAATAAAGTGATGGTGGGTCCCGTGAACAGTATGTGAACAGTGAATAAACAATGTGAATAGTGAGTAAACAGTAACTTTGTCCCTGAAACACGTGCAGCAAAAAAAAAAAAAAAAACACTGAAAATGCAGATGCAATAATCCGGATCCAAACGCTACCTTGATGTCCTTAGCATTTCTCGTCAAAACGTAGTCAGTAGGACTTCCTCCCTAGACGTAAGCTATTAGGCCACCAAATAATGTAATTCCCTCTTTTTGTGTTACTCATTCTCTCTTTCTGGATTTTTTTCTCTCTACAATTTTCTTATTATTTTACATTATTTAATAGACATTATCCTTCAAGCCAATTGTATTGGAACAACATTAAGCTTGGTCTGTAAAAGTACAACTCTGGACAAAGATAGGGACTTGGAAAAAATGTTTGCTAATTGATCCCAACAGAACCCAAGAAAAGAACGGGGAAAAAAAAGAAAAAGAGAAAAGAAGTAGAAAAAGAAGATAAATCAATTGGCTATCATATCTCAAACTAAAGTGAAAATCAATTTGAGCATGGAAATAGGAGTGCTATATTGGCCCCAATTAATGTAACCCTTCGTCCATTGCCTTGTTTTCAGTAACAATATTAGAGCACTCACAGCAGTGGTGCTATATAGGTATATTGGTATATTTTAGCTCCTCAGTCACAAAAAACATGCTCCAGCAGTGGAGCTAAATCTATTTTTTTTAGCTCGACTGCTACAGTGCACATCTAAAAATAGATGTGCACTGTTCATAAGAGCTAAAAAAAAATTTATTATTTTAATCAACTGGTGATTAAAATAATACACACCTGCCTCTCTCTCTCTCTCTCTCTCATCTCATCTCTGAACATCTCTCTCAAGCTCACTTTCTCACTCTGGTCTCTCACTCTCTCACTCCGGCCTCTCACTTTCTCAACTCCGGTCTCCCAAGCTGCCGATCAGCCTCAGACCCACGCTGCCGATCGGAGTGCTTGCTCGTGGGGTTTTTTTTTTTTTTTTTTCCCTGCTGTGGACTAGTGGTGGTGGTGGTTGTGGTTGAGGGAAAAGATTGGAGATTTAGGTTTTTTTTTTTTTTTTTTTTTTTCCCTGCTGTGGACTAGTGTTGGGGATATTGGTGGTGGTTGTGGCTGTAGCTGATAGAAGAGGTGGTTGTGGTTGGTGCTGTGAATTTTTTTTTTAGTAGTGGGATATATTATTTTATTATAGTGGTTATAATATTTAATTGTGATATTTATATTATTTTATTGTATTAAAAGCTAAAATAAATCCACTATTGCAGCATATGTGTAGCTAAAATAGACAGAATAACTTTTGGTGGAGCTAAATAACTAAATATTTAGCTCCATTGCTATGGATGCTCTTAGATTAACATTTTGCACGCCTCCATTCTTTATTCCCAGAATTTCTAGACATACAAATTCCCTTCGGTTGTCTCCCTTGTTCCCAATATGAGCTCTAGAATGCGGTCCATATTGAATTTGAGTAGCCCATTATAAAAGATACACATTTCATTAGTGAAGTGCACTTCTAAAAACTAAAAAGTATAATCCAAACGGCACATGGAAAAAGACGTGGCATGTGTGGCCTTTTTTGACGTGACATCCGTTGATACTGTAAAGTCTACAGACAAAAGGAATTTGATTTCTAATCTTACTTTACATATTTGAGTAATGCTAGTGTAAACATGAAAGAAATTAAGTTATTATATTACAAAAAACCACCATTTTTTTTTTAACTTCAGGATCATCAAACAAATAAAATACAAAAGAAGGGAGAAGTGAATGGGTGTGAGTCATATCACAACATTTTATGCGATCAGTACTATTCTCTCACTACAGTTATCAAATAACACTGATATACATCTTTGACTTTTTTTTTGGAATGATACATCTTTGATTTATATACATTGCTTTTTTCAAAGAATAGAAAATAACCTCCAAAGACTTTTATATGCTTTCTCACCGTTACCAAAGCATTAAATGATTAAATACTAATTAAATATGAACACTCAATGATGGTAGGATTGTAACTGAATGAGAGAAGGGAGGGCTGTTAGATTAGGATCCGGTGCAATATCCATCGGATGCAATTCACCCATATCTTCTCACAATTTTTTTTTTCAATTTTTATCTTTTAACCTTTTACTTTTTACTTTCTAAATTTTTTTTTTCTTAACTTTTTTGAATTAATGATTGAGATTGAAAATTTCTTTTTGCAACTATCAATCTTAACCATTTATAGTAACTAGTAAGTTTCCCGTGCGATGCACGGATAATGTTATAATGTTTTATATAAATTTGTTTTTGGAAAATATTATACATATATATTATAGCAAATTTATTATAAAACTTTGTTAGTAATGAGTTCATCATAAAAAGTAACAATTATAAATTGCACACATATATCTATTATAATTAGTTTGTTCAAGTAATGAGCAATAATGAAAACAACATGGAGTAATATTGTCTAATAAAAATTGAAAAAAGCATATTAATTCATTCTATATTATTGATTTTTATTATGTGATGTAATAAAAAGCTTCATTACAAATTTTTTTCTTATTCAATGCTTTGTTATTGTGGTATGGTGACACTTGTTGTCATTATCAGTTTCTCCATCTTTAACATTTGAAATTTAGTCCATCCATATTTGTTCAATTTTTGAGCTTTCATCATTTTTTTTCCTTTTGTTGCATCATTTGTGTTAATTACTAATGAATTGGCACCAAGAGATTCTTGATTAGATCTTACAAAGTTTGGACTTTGTTACTAAGATTTTTCCTAGGTATTTGCATTTTTATATTAAATTTCAATGATGTGACAGTTTTTTGTAAATTTTTTATTTTTGTTAATTTTGGAATAGTGCAGCAAAAAGAATTAACATAGCATGTTGAATTTTGTTTTTTTTTTTTCTCTTTATCATTTGAAGGCGCATAAAAAATCTTAGCAACTATATAATTTTCAAAACCATCTTTTAGATTGAATTCATTCAAATGAAGTAGAGAAATCCTTTTTTTTTTTTTAAATAACGTGAGATTCTTTCTCCAATATCAATATTTTTACAATAATTTTAATAAGTTGTACCTTATTTTATTTTTCAGCAAGATCTCGATCTTGTAGATTTATTTAGGATTTTCTCGACATCTCAATAAAATATCACAAACTTTGTTTTGTTAGTTGCATTAAAAACTTCAATTTGAGTCCTATATCTAAAGTAGTTTGCAATTGTATATATACAGTGGTTATAGTGAGATAAATATATTATAAATATTTGGAGAGTATGTAGTTAATGTGAGTGTCTCTAACTTTGGGATAGAAAGATTTATTTTTGTTTTACATTTTACACACCAAAATGATCTTGTTTGTAATTTGACTTTCCTTTCACAAAGTACGCACAAAAAGTAATACCAACCCATTGTTGTATCAATATTACTTATTATTGCAATACCCTAGCAGTTCACATCTTGCAATGAACTTTGAAATTAATATGTATTTTTTTTAATGTAAATAATATGATCTATTATTATTTTTATACATAAATTATGAGTATAATTTGAAATAATTAACAAACCTTTTTTGTAAGATCTCATTCAATACATTTTATCTTTACTATTGTCTGAGTTTTGTTGCTAAGTTTTATCTTTAAAAGTACATGATACATTTTTTATATAGTTGCTAAGTTTTACCTTTAAAAGTAGACCAAACCTCTTTTTATCATTAACCAACCACCCCTTCCTATTCATTTCCTTTTGTTGCAAATAAATCCTCCTATGAAAATTGTTTTGCATGTATTTTTGGTATTTCTTGTATAGGATCATGTTTTTTACCACTCCTATCATTGAATTTTTTAAAAGAAAATATTAAGTTAATGGCATTTTGTGAGATAGTATATGCTCTTTATTAGACTTTTTTGTTATCATAAATTTTAGAAATATGCATTTGTCAATTATTTCAGCAACCTGAGGGATCTCAAGATTTATATATATTTTTGTTACATTGGTCGATTACAGAGAATTTGTTTGCATAAATTGCATAGAATATTATTAATAGACAAAAGCATATTGAATTGAAATTGGAGGAAAATGAAAAGATATTTCATGAGAATGAGATTTTCTAGAAGTATCATCTATACGTAGGGGAGGAAGAAGAGAGCTTGTAAGAGGGTAAGATTTTTTGCTTTGATTTACACGTGGGAATGGTCAAACTTGGGTCATAATATGTAAGGTAAGAACTGGACTTGAGTTTTTCATAAGGTTTGGTCTACTTTTAAAGGTAATCAATTTTATAGTGAATAATTTTTGGTCTAATTGGTCTAATTGTCAAGAACAACTCATATCAATATAATAGTAAAAAATAAGTTACTATGATCTATTGAGTAAAAAAAAAAAAAAAAAACATAATAAAAAGAGGTAAAACATGCTAAATTTATATAATAGTAAAAATAAGTTACTATGATTTATTAGGTAATAGTAAAAAAAATTTAATGGAAAAAGGTAAAAAAAAGATTAAATGCAATAAGTTACTATGATCTATTGAGTAACAGTAAAAAAAAATTTACTAAAAAGAGGTAAAAAATGCTAAATTTATATAATAGTAAAAATAAGTTACTATGATTTATTAGGTAACAGTAAAAAAAACATAATGAGAAAAGGTAAAAAAAAGTTAAATATAATATTAGAGTGCCATGTGGCAGGACTTCATGCACTCTCACATGAGGTCTCTGCTTTTATATATATATTGATTGCATAAATTGCATAGAATATTATTAATAGGCAAAAGCATATTGAATTGAAATTGGGGGAAAATGAAAAGATATTTCATGAGAATGAGATTTTCTAGAAGTATCATCTATACGTAGGGGAGGAAGAAGAGAGCTTGTAAGAGGGTAAGATTTTTTGCTTTGATTTACACGTGAAAATGGTCAAACTTGGGTCATAATATGTAAGGTAAGAACTGGACTTGAGTTTTTCATAAGATTTGGTCTACTTTTAAAGGTAATCAATTTTATAGTGAATAATTTTTGGTCTAATTGGTCTAATTGTCAAGAACAACTCATATCAATATAATAGTAAAAAATAAGTTACTATGATCTATTGAGTAACAATAAAAAAAAAACATAATAAAAAGAGGTAAAACATGCTAAATTTATATAATAGTAAAAATAAGTTACTATGATTTATTAGGTAATAGTAAAAAAAATTTAATGGAAAAAGGTAAAAAAAGGTTAAATGCAATAAGTTACTATGATCTATTGAGTAACAGTAAAAAAAAATTTACTAAAAAGAGGTAAAAAATGCTAAATTTATATAATAGTAAAAATAAGTTACTATGATTTATTAGGTAACAGTAAAAAAAACTTAATGAGAAAAGGTAAAAAAAAGTTAAATATAATATTAGAGTGCCATGTGGCAGGACTTCATGCACTCTCACATGAGGTCTCTACTTTTATATATATTGATTGATTGCATCAAATACAATACTTAGAGTATTGCACATGATCTCAATCCCGCTATTCACCCTAATTTCCTCTCAACCAGTCATAAAAGAACTTGCTTAACACCAATTTTCAAAAGCAAAAGAATGTTCTAGCTGAAAATCAAAAGCTCAGTTTTTCTTCTTCTTTCTTTTCTCATGTAACGGCAGTTTTATTGAAAGAACTACGATAGAACAAGCTTATTATAATAATATTTGAACTTTATTACTTTTATATATATAAACGCATTCAGTTCTGTCAAATGCTCAATTATGAGCTTGTCCTTTCCAGCCAAAGTCATTTGCTTTTGGAAAATTGGCATACAAATGCACGAATTGAGATCCAAAAGCTATTTCCAAAAATAGTACTTATTTCCTTATATAGCATAAATTTATTTTCTTTGCACAATGTCTGGGCATATGGTTTACATGCTAGCTTCTCAGGTTGTATTTTAAAAATTCCATTATCACATATCAATGCTTGACTCAAAAGTATTTTCAAAATAATTATCAACTAGCTTGTTTTCAAAATAATTTTCAACTAGCTTGTTTTCAAAATTAGTTTTCAAAAAGTGTTTTACAAGATTTTATAGAATTTTTAACCCCAAACATTGTTTACATGGAAATATTTATCTCATAAAAAAAGCATTTACAAAAATCCATGAAAATTTTTTGTCCTTTGAAGACAAAATTACTTTTTCCAAAATTCCTTTGAACTTTTCACCTCTTATTTTTTAAGGGAATTTTCACCTGTTTGAAAAACAATTTCCTTATTCAAAATTATAAACTTCTCTTTTCCAAAATAACCGTGGAACTTCCCATTTTCAAAAATGGATCTTCAAAAATTAGAGGCTGTTTGGATTGAGTATTTCCATGACTCAATTCTTAGTTTTCATAACTCAATTCTTAAAAATGGTGGGACCCATAGCAAAATACTCGTTTGCCTGCACCAATACTCTATTTCCATAACTCTGTTTCCAATACTCAATTCTCTACTTTTTGAGTTATGAGTTATGAAAACGAAACAACTTTTGGCTGTTTTCAATTTTCAGTTTTCAGTTTTCAATGGCAAACTTGTAATAAAATACACATAAGGGACCCACAGCCGCAACTTTTGACCAAACCAACTTTTTTTTTTCTTCTATCTTTCTTCTCCTGTGGGTTCGTTCTTCCCTTTTTTTTTTTTTTTTCTTTTTCTTTCCCCATTCTTTCCTGGGTTCGTTCTTCCTCTTTTTTTTTTCTTTTTTTTTTTTCCATTCTTTCCTGGGTTCGTTCTTCCTTTTTTTTTTTTTTTTTTTTTTTTCCCATTCTTTCCTGGGTTCGTTCTTCCTTCTTTTTTTTTTTTCCATTCTTTCCTGGGTTCGTTCTTCCTTTTTTTTTTTTTTTCTTTTTCTTTCTTGGGTTCGGATGATCTGAACTTTCTTTTTTCTTTTTTTTTTCCTTTCTTCTGGGTTCGGGTTTGTGGGTACTCTGAAAAAAAAAAAAAAAAAAAAGCAAAAAAAAATAAATAAATAAAAAAGCTGCAGTGTGTGACAGAAATTGGGCCCACAAATAGTGTGAAAAATATTGAGTGATGAGAAATGAGTGATGGTGCCAAACAAACATAGTATTTTAGAGTGATGAGTGATGAATGATGAGTTATGAGTTATGAGTGATGAGTGATGAAAATTGAGTGACGAAAATTGAGTGATGAAAAAGTTGGTGCCAAACAGCCTCTTAGTTTCCCTCGAAAATAAATTCAAAGGAACGATTTTCATTAACCAAAAATCCGCTTTTTCCAAAAATGGCAAAATGTTAAATAAAATGTTTAATTTTCAAAAAGATGTCAAACTCGAGGTGATTAGCCATGGCAGCAATCAAGGCTGATTTACCAATACCCGGGGGGCCGTGAATCAGATACCCTCGCTTCCATGCTCTGCCAACTTTCTTATACCACTCCTTTCTTTTAACAAAGCTGTCAAGGTCATCTATGAGCCTCCTCTTCAGCTCTGGGTCCATTGCCAACTTCTCAAATGTAGCTGGATGTTCAAGAATAATAGAATACCATTCACGACCAGTTTGAACACCGTCAAATTCACAGCTATAAAGCTTTACCACCCTTCGTGCTTCTTGTATAACCTTGGAACAAGATATTACATGAGGTAAATAAGAGTTTAGCATAACCTCTTTGAATTTCTTTTCAAATGAAAGCTCAAAATATGTCAAAAGAACATCACCATCCTTGTTTTTTTTTTTTCGCACATAACTTCCATTTGTGCCAATTAATGTCTTGAAAGGAATCCATAACCGATTGACTGATTACAATATCGGCGGTTAGTCCCTGTTGCCTACTGTTTTTGCTTACTCTGAGATGGTTTAAGTTAGATGAATCACCAATCTTGGAACGTAGGTAGGTTGCGGCAGCTTCATAGATTTGATTGCTACTGATACCACATTTCTCTTCAATTAAGAGAGTGAGTTGAGGCGTAAAGAAATATTTTCCACAGATGGAAACTCAAAGTTCAAATAGTGTATAAACCACTATGAACGTTTAGACTCCCAAAATACAAAATACTAATTCAAGTTTTATTTCAAATAATGTATGTGTGAAAAATTATTATAAGCGTATACCAGAATTGATAAACAATCTAAACCAAATAAAATTACATCCACGGTAGAAATTAAATAGCAAAGATTAAGAGAAGAGAGATGCAAACACAAGGACAACACAATGATGTGTTATCGAAGAGGAAACCGAAGCCTTTTGCACAAAACCTCTCCGCCACCCTCCAAGCGGTCAATAATCTACTATAAAATGAAGTTGAAATACATGAACAACAATTGACCCTCCAAGCCTAATCTATTCAGGTAGCTAAGTCCTTCAAGCTTCTTGCTCTAACGAGGTTACGCCGATCCTTTGTCTTTTCTAGCTTACCGGATTCTACTATAACCCATAGCATCAATCAATAACCATTGGTCCCTTTTTAACTGCTTTCCAAAGCACCAAATCACCTTCTCACAGATGTGGATATGGTGAGAAAAAAATTTGGATAAGAACCTCTCAAAGATGTAACAATGGAGAGGATGAGAGTAGAGGAATTAAAGAGTTTCTATGTGAAAATTGTGGATGAATCAATCTTATTTTTCTCCAGGGTTTCTCTTTCAAATTTCTCTCTGGAAGCTTCTACATTTCGTAAGTATAAGAGGTATTAATACTAGGGTGAGAATGGAATGCAAAGAGTTAGGTTTTTCAAAACAGGGCTGGCTGGCAGCTTGGCCTCGTGACTTGGCTGAGTCGCGAGTTCAAGCCGCAAGATAACAGAACAGCCAGGCTGGACTTTTTGTCCTGTAGTGCTCCAGTTGGTGCGACTGTTCATCTTCTAGCACGCTTCACTGGTGTGCTATAGTTGGCAACTTGTCAATCGCGAGTCACCCGTAAGTCTCAGTTGTGAGTCTCTACATCCTTGCACAATCTTGAGTATTTCTTCACACTCTCTCACTCACTACCCTTACATGATTCCTACCTGAATACAGGGTTACTAATTGCTAAATTACAAACAAATTTGGCACAAAATAAAGCCAACACAATGGTTGATTAAATTCAACCTTACAGAAACGAGATAATTTTTTACAATAGAAGGTATGAGTTCTTCCACTATGGAAGCTAGTACAATCACAATAGCAGTTGTGAACAATGGTTTAATGATGAAAGCAGCTCCATGAAAGAAAACATGATTTGGGGATATCGTTGTTTACCAATCACCTCTTCCAAATCCTAAAACATGAGATCAATGTGGTTAATGATACAACTTTTTTATGGCTTGAGGGCTACAATATATATAGGAGTCTGGATGCCTTGTTAAAATTATGGAAGTTTTGAGTCACTTCACAAAGAGGACATCAGCCATAAATTTGTTGGGATAAATCACCATCTATGTGTTAATAAATTAAATATAACCTTAAAAAATAATAATAATAAAATTAAAAAAAAAAAAAAAAATCACGTAAGCACCAAGAAAATTAATAACACAAGAACACATTAAGTGAAAAACAATCTAATATAGAGGGACCAATCTACTACAATAAAATAGGAATGCAATGCCCAAGTATATGTCCAAGACTTCAAGTTCAAAATAAATTTTAAAAATACAATAATACCTCTCTAGAAACTCAGTAAAACCAAGATTGCAACAAGATCTCTGCTTTGAACAAAGCATTGTTTATTTATTTATTTATTCTAGATATTCACATAGCTTAATTTCACTTTGCACGTTTCTCTCTATTACATCCCTGTTTATAGACCTAGATGCGTCACTATATTCCTGAGCTTGTCTCCCAAGGCTAAGGCCATTGATGAGAAACTTCATGTAGTTAAGTAAGATTCAAATGTGGGATTGAGATTAAAAAAAAAAAAAAAAGAGGTATAAAATAATAATAATAAAATATCTAACCTGAACGATGGGATTTCATAATTCATTCTATTAAGAGTTTGTTATTGGGATGTGATAAAAAGTTCAACTTATTTGAGTTTTTAGCTTCTTTTTGGTATTATTTATGAGTTTCATTTTACTATTCAGCTAGCTTTTAACTTCTTCTTTTTCCTGCACTTCCAGTAAAAAGTTTTTAGTTTCTACTAAATAAACTGTTCCCAAACAAACCCTTTACATAATTAAGGAAACGATACATGATTCTTGTTTATAGTTAGATTTTAGTCCAAAACTTTCATCCATTGTTCGTGATTACTCCACCTCGTGTTGTTACTTCAAAAAACCACTGTTTTAAAAATCGGATCGGCCAGTCCGACCGGTTCAACCGAGAAACAAGAGCTAGTCCGATCCGGTAAAAACCCCCCAAAACTAGGTAAAAACCAGAAAACCAATCAAAAACCAGGGTTGAACTGGAAATTTTTAAAAAAACGGTTTGATGTCATTAGCTCCTATTCTCTCACAGTACATTAATCAAATAACTGATATACATCTTTAGCTTTACATAGCTTTTTTCAAAGAACGGAAAATAACCTCCAAAGACTGAAATAAGTACCAAAGCATCTCCCGATGCCACCAACACTCAAAAGGTGGCAGAAATTTGCGAAGCATTAAATGCTTTAGTATCAATTAAATATGAACACTCAATGGTGGTATGGCCGTAACAGAATAAGAGTAGGGCTGTAACACAAACTAAAACTATATATCCTCCATTTTTGTAAAAATCACTCTCTGCCCTCTCCCTCATCATCCATCGAAACCACTAACACAGAAAGAAGCCCCACAGATCTCAAACACAGAAAACCCACAGAGAATAAGAAACTCACAGCAACACTTTCAAAAACGTGACCACAACAACAAAAACAATCACAGGTACCAAACAGCAAAGGCAGGGATAGGAGATTAAGAGTGTGAGTCAACATTACCAGCAATAAAAATAAAGTGATCAGAAGCAAATAGCAGCGCACATAAAAAGCGTAATGCAAAATATCCCTTCAACAAACATGTAATTCTTTTTTAAAACAACATCTCCCACAAAAAGTCACACAATTTGCACAAGTACATAATCAGATTTACAGCAGTGCACACCCACACATTGATACGATACATATTATTTCACAAAGAGAAGAAAAACTCACAAATGATGGGAGGAACAGATAAGGATCACCACCAGCAGGGAGTCACTCAGGGTCACCAAGACGAAAAACTCAAATGCGATTTGACAAGTGCTAGAATGGCATGGGAACATTACTAATTCCTTGAGAACACGAACCATCTCTTTTGAAATTACCCATCAGTTAAGATTTGTTTGGATTTATACACTTTGCCTCTGCAGCCTTTGCATCCTTAAATTTTTTTTGCTTGAAAAATTTGACCAGTCCTTCAACATCAACATCAGTATCACCACTGTTCAAAAGTTGCTCTTCCTCAGCGGCCTCTGCATTCTCAAGTTTTTTCTGCTTGAGAAATTTGACGAGTCCTTCAGCATCAACATCTATATCAGCACTCTTCAAACGTTCCTTCAAACGTTCCTTTAACTCTGCAATTTCAGCTGGGGTAACCTCTACATTCTTCAACAAACCTTCAATCTGCCTATAGAGTTGGTGGTCACCTTCGATTTTAAGATTATTAGTAGCCAACAACTTGAACCCATCTATGGTGCCATATGACATGTGCACGTGTGCATCCATGCGGCCTGGGCGCAACAAAACCGGATCAAGCTTGTCCTTATTATTGGTGGTGAACACAATAATTCGCTCTTCTGCACAACTCGACCATAATCCATCTATGATGTTCAATAAACCCGATAGTGTGAACTGAAAAAAAAAAAAAAAATGAAAGTAATATTGTTAGATGAAGTGCATTAGATAATGTCATTTACATCACCTAGTGTAAAACTGGTAATTGCTGTGGACAAAGTGCACATATGTACTCGGTAAAAGTTGTTAACAATACACAAAACTCACTTCATAGGGGTTTAGGAAAGATGATTAGTAGGCTGTCTTATTCCCATTTCTTTTCTAATTTTATGTTGAAAAATACTAGTTCTCGGACTCAAACCCAACAATACTTGTATCCAATAATAGGAAAAATCTTCAACCAGGATAAAAATCTAATTGGACTCATTGAGCAAAATTTCTCATTAAAATTATTGCCAAATTGTGTCATTCATCAGATCTGATGAACGACACAATTTACTATTTAATTATTGTAATTTATTATTTTTGGTATTTTTATGTAAAAAAACGTTATTTTAGATTTAGGTGATTTATTTCCTTATTTTTAGGTGCATTTAATGCTTTTTAGGTCAAATTTGATTCCTAATATGGTTAGGTATTAATTAGGAGTTATTTTAGAATATATTTTCTTGTCTATCAAGTTTTATGGAGCCCTTAAATAGGTCCCTAAGTCTGTAAACGTTTTTCATACATTATTGAATAAAAATTAGAAAAGGTGAGGCTTTGCTCTTCTTTTGGTTCTTCAAGAACTGTGAACTTATCAGGGATTCTTCCTTGTAGCGTTCAAAATTTATACCTTTGGTTCATGATTCCATTATAATCATTGGGTCAAGGTCTGTTACTTATACCTTTGGTTCGCGTTTCACTTATAAATGTTGGGTTAGGGTTCTATCAAAATATGAATTTTAGCTTTCTTGGGCAAGAATTCCAATATTTTTGTTGGGTCTCAAAGCGTGTTGATTGAGGTTCGCATCAATTCCAATATTTTTGTTGGGTCTCAAAGCGTGTCAATTGACGTTCGCATCACAAAGGGTCCCTTCATCAACATCCCAGCCATCACTTCTCCTTGTGCATTCTGGATTATTGCTCCAAAGCTTGAACATCGCTGATCCGAGAAAACAGCTGCGTCAAAATTGAGCTTGAATAGATTCTGTGGAGGGGGCTTCCATTGTTGTCCGCTTGGTGCTGCCATTGAAATAACCAAATGTTCTTGCGCCCTTTTGTAGGTGTCTATAGTATAAATCATACATATCATAAGGTATATAGATATGTGGGTTAAAAATTAGTTTTTTTTTATATATATATATATATATATATATTAAAATTTGTGGTGGTATTTTATTTATAGGGACAGTTTCAAGTGTTAATTAAGGTGGTCACATGACTACCCTAGGAAAAAAAAAAAAAAAAAAAAAAAAAAAAAAAAAAAAAAAAAAAAAAAAAAAAAAAAGTACAACTCAACCACCCTAAAAAATATTAAACACCTAAATAAAAATTTGAGCTCATTAAAAATAAATGATTCATGATAACGAATGCTCCTAGGGCAATTGTTAATAAACGATAATAAAAAAATTTTGACACTGCTTTTATGAGAATATAAAAAGTTGTCAACAACATTTATTATTTTATCGTTCCAATAAAGTGTTTCTAAAAATAGCTCCAAAATCAATGTCCTAAGGGCATTACTTAACATTTCCCAAAATAAAATTCAACCTCTCCAAAATTTTGGTCTATTGAATGTTGAACCAAAAAATTGTGAGAAATGCTATATTCACAACACTTTCGTAACAAATTCTAAGTATCAAGTTGTTACTTGTGGGAATCTCAAAAAAAAAAAAAAAAATTGTTGCTTGTGGACAAAAAAATAATTTGAATGGCAGGTTCAAATTAGAACCAGTAAAAACTTACCACCTAGGCTTTGTTGTGAAAATGTTGTGGACATATCACTTCTCAAAAATTGTCCAAACAAAAAAAATTTAGCCAAAAAGCCCACATCAAACGTTTAATTATGATTTTTAAAATTTCGTTTTCAAATGACATATTTTAAAATCTCTATTTAAAAAAAAAAAAAAACAAAAAAAACAAAACAAAACAAAATGCACACTTTTTAAACCGTTAGGATGTTAGTGTTTACTTTAGTCATTAGTCAAATTTGTTGGATTTATGTAATACATTTAAAAAAAAAAAAAGATAATGCATTTTGTTTATATTGTTACTAATTTAGTCAATATGTTGGTACTTGAATGTGAGATTAATAGTTTAATGATTTTTTTTTTTTTTTTTTGAGAAAGTAAAAATGGGGGTCTTTATGGTCATATTACACCCCCGAGCAGGGAGCCAGTGGCTAGTTTAATAATTTTTTGATTGTGTACATTAAAAAATATCTAGCTGATAACATTAACAGTGAAGCTATCATTTGAAAATTTCAAAATATAAAAATTTGTGAAAGGAAATTTTAAAATTTTATGTATTTGGACGCTTTTTTTTTTTTTTTTTTTTTTTTTGCGAGGCTAATAGATTCAAGTTTTATTTTGATTAATTTAAGTTTTTTAATGACCACTCTAAAAAAAAATTTCTAGAGCCAACACTGTTTCTTGCTAATTCATACAGGATTCCACGTGCCCCATGCTACTCGGGTCAGAGCGTAAACTAGTGATACTTTAAATAAGTTTTAGACTTGCATTTAACCAAAAAAAAAAAAACAAATTCTGCTAGTTAATTGAGTCCAATAAAATAACATGTTCATGAGTTTTTTCTTTTCCTCCTTTTCTTTCTCTTACAGAATTTGGACGACACACTTGATACTTTACTTTCATATTTACAAATTTATTTTCTATGCTATGAATAATGTATTAAATTAGAATATAATTTTTTTTTAGTTTTTGCTATTATTGTTATAAGTCTAAGAAGCTAGAATGCCAAAAATAAATAACTATATATATATATATATATATAAAGCGATAAGAAATGTTATTGATGATGAAAAAAATGTCAATGAAGAAAAAAAATTGTATTCCAGCACTATGTTCTGTCAAAAGCTCATTTAAAAGCATTAGCATCAACAAATTATGCATTAAAAAAATGCATTTTTCTTTTTGCATCACCAAAATCCAATTTATTTATTTTGTATTTCTAACACAAGAAAATAATATATTTTCTACTCACATGTTGCTACACTTACATGAGTCTAGAGTGTGAGACTAAAAAATACAAAAAATAAAAAAATAAAAATAAAAATTGATATACAAGTATAGTTTTCTACAGTGATGCATAAGCCCAAGAGTGTTTTTTGAGCTTGTCCTTTCCTGCCACAAAAGTCTTTTGCTTTTGGAAAATTGGTGTTACAAAGTGTCTTTACACGCTGAAAAAGAAAAAGTGAAGAATGGAGAGTGATGCATAAGCCCAAGTGTGTTTTTTGAGCTTGTCCTTTCCTGCCACAAAAGTCTTTTGCTTTTGGAAAATTGGTGTTACAAAGTGTCTTTACACGCTGGAAAAGAAAAAGTGAAGGTTGGAAAGGAATAAAGAGAGTAAAAAAGAATTGGAAGCATTTCTTAAAATAGCTTTTGCCTTTCCAGGGGCGGCTCTACAGCGAATCTAGGGTTCAAATAAACCCCTTGCCTTGGCCCTCTAAAAAAAATTATATATAAATTTTTTTTTGACCCTTAAAATAAAATTTTAAACACTTTGACCCTAAATTTTGTTTAAACCCAATTGAAATAAACTTGAAATATGATCATATTAGTGCTATTTTCACAATATATTTCCCTATCCTAGTCAAACCCAATTCATAGGTGCCCAATTCATAGGTTTACAAGTTGCCAACCAGCTTTGTCAAAAGAATTTTTTCAATATCCTTTAACTCCTCAACAATGGTGATCTTGGCATGGAATCTCTCTGGTAGAGATCTAAGCACTTTTCTCACAACCTTGGGTTTGAGAATAGTTTCCCCAAAATTAAAGGCGGAGTTGACTATGTCCTTCAGCTTGGCATAGAACTCATCAAATGAATCATCCTTCTCCATCTTAATCTCTTCAAAGCTTGTAGTAAGCTTTTGAAACTTTAAGTCCTTGACAGCTTTAGTCCCTTCATAGGTTGTCTGGAGGATAGTCTATGCTTCCTTAGTAGTTTTAGTGGAGGATATCTTTTTGAACTTCTCATTAGTAAACGCACTGAATAAAGCATTCAATGCTCTGCTATTGAAGTTTGCCGCTTTGATCTTGGCATCATCCCAATCAGCCGGTGCTTCCTTTGGCTTAATCCAGCCAATCTTCACAGCTTGCCACACCTTCTCATGTAAAGACTGTAAGAAAGCTCTTTTGCGTACTTCTAGTATGCATATTTAGTACCATCAAATAAAAAAGGTATAATTAGAGACTGTCCTCTATCTATGACAAACAGAGGTCAATGGATCACATAGTATAGATTATAAACCCTAATCAGAGTGTGCTCGCTTTGATACTACTTGATAGGCCGAAAATGTATTAACCCCTTTTGGTAAAACAATCAATTAATTAGCCACGTAAATTAATTATATTCAATTACATGCAATAAGCGTGATAGTAAAAACAAATCACCAACTAAGTTAAATGTAGTGAAAAATAAATTTGACATAGGTGATTTGTTTACGAATGGGGAAAACCACCGAGGCAAAACCCCACCGGGTGAATTTAAAGTCATCACTCCCGAGAATCCACTATTATCAAAACAAACGATTACAAGTAAAATGAATCCTAGTACCTAAAACCAACCTACAGTTGAACCCTTACCCCAATACCATATTGGACTTGTAATGCAGTGACAATCTCTTCTTTCAATGCACGACTCCTAGTATGTGACTAACCAATCGATACACAGATCCAAGTACATGACTAACACACCGCAACTTGAGAAAAGATGTTGGCTGCAAAGTTCTTCAGTTCATCCAACGATGAAGATCAAGAAACTCCTTGGTTACAAAACCCTTGGCACAAAGACGTAGCAACTTCTACACAAAATATGATGAATTAGGGCAAATTATATCTCCGGTCACAATTTGCATGCACAATCAATTTGCGTTGAGTTGCATCACTTTGCATCACCTTTGACGGTCCTTAAAATAATCCTTATATATGTCTAAGGTTGTGAGAAAAGAAACTCTACACAAATACACTTGGATATGCGTGAAAACAAATCTGGAAATTTGAATTTCGTAATTCTCGATAGATACTATTTCTGTCGAGCAACTGTCGAGCATTAGCATTAAACCTCAATAGATATCTATCTGTCGAGCTATCTGTCGAGCTTTAATGAACAACACTTCTTCACTTGTTTCTTAGACAAATTTGCATGACTTCAATACTAGACTTGAACTCTTGTTCATTGAAGTACTAAACTTATCCTAGATCTACCCAATTACAAGTAAAGTGCGTTTTGTCAAAGGAGTAGCCAATTTTACATAACATATGTTCTAACAAGTTCCACGTATGTCCTAACAATTTGGGACAAATTTGTGTGATAAGTGGGCATCTCAAGCTTATCTTGATCCATTTTCTATGGGTTTTGCATGATTTTATTCATTTATGTAAACCAGGGACAAACCCAGGGGGGCCCAGACCCCAGCCCAAAGAATAGAAGGAAAAAATATATTTTGGGCCTCTTGGCCCAAAGAAAAAAAAAAAGAATTTTTTTTATTGGTTATATTTTTTTTTTCTAGAGTTGCACTTCCCTTTTCCTAAAACTTAGTCCCCCTCCCTTTTAATTAACCTAGCCCAACTAGCAACTACTCAACTCAAAAACTTAACAAAAACAAAAATTTAAAGTAAAAAATAAAAAATCCTAGTCAGCCTAGTATTAAAGTACTAGCATTAGGTGTTCTAAATGCTAAATACTTAGTATTTAGAACACCAAAAACCAAAAACACTATTGTACGAGACATTTCAAATGCTATATTAATGTAGAAAAAGTAATTTTTAGTTTGTGAAAATAAATTTTTTTTTTTTTTGCAATATTTGATGCTCTTAAGAAACAATATTATTTTGTGTTTTTTTTGTCGTTATTGGTAGATGATTGCATATTAATATATTAAGAAACAGTGATTTTGTATATTTATCTTTGTTGATAATTTGTTAATACTATAAGGATACTTATTTGGTTTTTTTTTTTTTTTCCTTATACTTCGGCCCCCCTAGCTTGAAATCCTAGGTCCACTCCTGATGAAAACTTACGTTTTGGCCTTTTAGATCTCTGTTTAACAAAAATGATGTGTCATTAAAAAGCTTATGATGCCCATTTTCTAGCTCCTCATACCATTTTTTATAAGCCCAAAAATGTGGTACCAAACTTGAGTTTGTGTTTGAAATTTTACTTTTTTTTGTATCTGTGTGTGCTATCTTTATTTGTGTGGAATTTGTGTGCTCCAAACCTATCAAATTGAAGCTTCTCATAAGATATATCTAAAAACACCTCATTTGCATCAAAGCAGTGCCAGTTGCATTACCTTTCAAAAATGAGATACAAAATAAATTAATTGATTAAAAAACCTAATAGGACCTCACATTATTTATGTAATAATTTATTCACCTTCATAATTGTGTATAGGCAATCAAATAGTGTATACTTTCATAATAATATAAATTTATATAAGTTATACTTTTTCTCTAACTATCTAACTATTAAAAATCTTTTCATTCATAAGTGAAATTTTGATTTTAAATAAACGTGGCTTATTCTTTAAAAAAAAATTAACAAATAAACAATATATAGCGAATCTTACATGAATACATCACTCATAAATATTTTTATATTTCATATTAGTGTCAAATACATTTTATATATGTACAAAGTTTGTAGTCTTAAACTTCTTCACAAGTTTTTTTTTTTTTTTTTTTTTTTTTTTTTTTTTTTTTTTTTTTCTGAGAAGAAACTTCTTCACTAGTTTAATTCTCACATTGGTTGTGTGTGTTTAGTATCTGTTATTATTATAACCTTAGTCTACAACTACAAAAGTTATGCCTTTTTATAGTTGTACTCTGATTATGTAATATATTATAAACTCGGTTTAAAACACTAATATTACTATTTTTATGTGTGTTCTAATAAATATTACTATTTACTTAAAAAAAAAGTTTAATTCTCAATGGATGAGGCTTGTGGCAAACAAACTACCAATAAATAAGTATAATAACATACTAAGCATGTTTTGCTTTGGTTTTTTTGTTTTCAAAGAATCGCATACTAAGTGGAATCTTAGCCGTCACTTTTGGGTGTGAATTTTTTTAATTTAACTACGTTCTTTCCACCTAATAAGCATGTTTTCCACCTCAACACAAGAATAAAGCACTAATGCTTTGATTCACATACACTGACACTGTTTCTCAAAAAAAAAAAAAAAAAAAAAAAAAAAACCTACACTGACACTAGTGCACAGCACACACCGCACTTTTCTTTCAATTCATACACTGCTAGTTTTTTGTTTAATACACTTAACACTAGTGCACAGCACATGCACGGCACATTAATTTATACATGCTGGAGTTCGGTTCATGTAACCCACATTGTAGCTTCTAGCTTCATTTAATTTCTGCTAGTGGAGTTCTACTAGTTTTAGGTACCTTGTTCAGAGCGAAGATCTCTTGTTGTGTTCTTGGTTTCACAGAGTTTCCAGTGAGGTATTATTGTATTTTTCAAATTTATTGTGAAGTTAATAAGTTTTGAACATATACTTGGGCATTGCATTCTCTATTTTATTATAGTATGTAGATTGGTCCCTCCCTCTATGTTAGAGGGGTTTTCACGAAATGAGTACTTGTGTGATTAATTTTCTTGGTGCTTTTTTTTTTTTTTTTTTTTTTTTTTTTTGCTTAAGGTTATATTTAAATTTATTAACACATAGATAGTGATTTATCCCAACAAATTTATGGCAGATGTCATCCTTGTGAAGTGACTCAAAACTTTCATAGACAAACTTCTATATTGCAGCCTTCAAGGCGTAAAAAATTGTATCCTTAACTACATCGTTTTCATTTTTACAGGATTTGGAAGAGGGGTGATTGATCCTCAATTTTCAAACCATGTTAACTTTCATGGAGATGCTTACATCTTTGATCACAGCTGCTGGTGTGATTGTACTATGTCCCCTAGTAAAAGGACTCGTACCTTCCTCATTCCGCAATAATCTATTCTCCATCTATGAAGAATATTTTTGTACGCCTAAAATCACTCTCTTCTTCCGCACGGATTGTGGTCTCAGTGACAATCAAATGTATGATGTTGCCTCAACCTACCTCCGTACCAAGATTGTTGATTCATCAAAACATCTCAATGTTGGCAAAACCGTTAGGCAAGAGAGGCCAACCTTTGATGTAGTACCGGGTGCAGAGGTTATTGATTCCTTTCAAGGCATTAAAGGGCTCAAATGGAAGTTACATGCAGAAAAAGGATTTGATGGCCGTGAATGTCGTAGATATTTTACGCTTTCCTTTGATAAGAAACTTAAAGAGGTTGTGCTAGAGTCTTATTTAGCTGAAGTAATATCTCGTTCTAAGGCTATTCAAGAATCAGAAAGGGTGTTAAAGCTTTATAGCCGTGATTTCGTCTATGGTACACCTGGTCGTGAATGGAGTTCTATTATTCTCGAACACCCAACTACATTTGAGAAGTTGGCAATGGACCCAGAGCAGAAGAGGATGCTCAAGGATGATCTGGACAAGTTTATTAGTAGAAAGGAGTGGTATAAGAAAGTTGGCAAGGCATGGAAGCGAGGGTATTTGCTTTACGGGCCTCCGGGTACCGGTAAATCAAGCTTGATTGCTGCCATGGCTAATTACCTCAAGTTTGATGTCTATGATTTGGACCTTACAAGCATACGCTCAGATTCAGCGCTGAGGAGGATATTTCTTTCCACATCTAATCGTTCAATAATGGTAATTGAGGATATTGATTGTGCAAAGTTGGAAGATCGAGATAAAGAGGAAAATTCTGATCTTCTGAAAAAGCCTAAGGTTAACTTTCTTTATTCTCATAAAAACTAGTATGATGGTAATTAGATTATTATATATTTTAGACAGTTTCGTGTGATTCCTAGATAGATTTGATCTGCTAAAAATGTGTTGTGTTGTATGCTGAGGTCTGACATTAGATGTTTATTACATTAAAATAGATTATAAGTGAAGCAAATTAATATCCTCGCTTTCAATTATAAACTTATTTTTAATAGGAAAGAATGTTATAATTAGAATTTCTCCAAATCATTTGACCAGTTCTTTTATATTATAGTGCAAATATATAGATATAGTACTTTCCTTTTGACAATATCTCTATCTAGCTATATAATTGAATGCGGTTCATTCAATTTTGTCAATATAGCTATCAGTACGTTTTAGGACCTATGATTCATATTTTTCAATGACTCAAGCGTGTGTGCCAGTTTTTGTTTGATGTGGATATAATTTTTATTTATGAGATAGTTAGCTTAATGGTGTCGGTTTGGAAATTTTTTATTTAGTTTTTTTGCCGAAAACTTTTTTATAAAAGTTTGTTAAAATATACTTGTACCTTGAAAAAAAAAATATGTAAAAAAAAAAAGAATAGAAGAAAAAAATAATATTGAAAAACTGTACATAAACATTAAAACTTAAAAATAATGTCAAACTCTCCCATCTAATTAGTTTCTACCATAGCAGAAGATTTTTCCTGCCTATACTATTGGGTTTGAGTTTAAGAATCAACAGTTTCCACACACACACACAAAGAAAAGAAAAGAAAAGAAGTAGAAAAGAAGAAAGAAAGAAAGGAGAAGGGGGGAAATAAGGTTGCATACCAAAATCATCTTTTCTAGAACCCATAGGAATTTGGAGTTTTGTTTGTTGAGCACAACTTACACTGAATACATATGTCATGATTCTGTATGTCAACAACTATTACCAGTACTATCACACTAGCTAATGCAAATGACTTTATCTTATGATTCATTATAACAATATTTACGATCATGTTATTTTTTTAGTTCACATTATCCGGTTTATTGAACTTCATTGATGGAGTATGGTCAAGCTGTGGAGAAGAGCGAATTATTGTGTTCACCACCAATCATAAGGAGAAGCTTGAGAAACTTGATCCCGCTTTGTTGCGCCCAGGCCGCATGGACATGCATGTGCACATGTCATATTTAACCATGGATGGTTTCAAGCAGTTGGTTTCTAATTATCTTGGTATCAATGGTGACCACCAACTCTTTGAAGTGATTGAGGCATTGCTGAAGAATAAACAAGTTACTCCAGCTGAAATTGCTGAGGAACTTTTGAAGAGTGAAGATCCCAATGTTGCTCTTCGAGGAGTCGTCGAATTTCTCGAGCAAAAGTAACTAGAGAATGGAATCATCGATCACTTGATGGGTTTATGGATATCAATTATGTGTGGGTATGTCTATGTATGCATTATTATGTATCTCTTTATCATGGGTGTGGTACTTATTGTATTTTGTGTGACTCTCTATCATGTAATATAATCTCTGTTTGTGATGAATAAATGTATGTATGTTCGAAATGGGATGAATATGCTTAAGAATGTATTCAAACTTCAAAATTCAAACTAGTAATAATTTTTATTTTTAAATAAAATAAAATTTCTCACATGAAAATTTTATAAAATTAATAATTTTTATTTTTAAATAAAATAAAATTTCTCACATGAAAATTTTATAAAATTAATAAAAACAAATTTTTTTTAAAAAAAAAAGAAAAAAAAAAAGAGAGAGAGGAGTCACATGTAATTAAAAAATGCCACTTATTTTTCAAACAATTTTTTTTTTTTTTTGAACCACAAACAAATATTTGATTGAAGCATGCATCTTTCAAAATAGTTTCAAATTAAACCTATTCCAAAAATCCAAATGCCAAAATTTAAGTTACCTTACAAATATTTATCTGTTTCCAGAAACTCATGGAGCCTTTTCATTTAAAGAAAACTTTTCAAAAACTCATGAGATTTTTTTTGAAAAATGTTCATAAAATTAGTGGTCTTTTCTTTGAATTTTTTTCCCAAGAAAATCATGGCATATTTGTTCTCTAAAAAAAAAAATTACTTTTCCAAAATTCCTTTCAACTTTTCACCTCTTTTTATTTTTCCTTTTCGAAGGGAACTTTTCACCTCTTTGAAAATAAATTTCCTTATTCAAAATAATCTTTTTTTTTTTTTTTCAAAATAACCATGGAATTTCCTCTTTTTAGAAATGGAACAATTTTTGAGTGAGTTTGGCAACAAATTATAAGTTAGCTTTTTGCTTAAATTATTTACCATTTACGAGTCTTATACTACTTTTTGTATTAGCTTCATTCCAAATATGTTTCATCTTTTTTATAAAAAATAAAAAAAATAAAAAAAAAAGCTAGATTTTAGGTTTTTTTTTTGTTTGTTTGTTTGTCTCACACTAATTTTACAAATAAGTACGTGTTTGGATCCGGACGAACCTGTGTCTGGCGTTTTGCATTTTCCTCATTTTATTTATTTATTTTTTTTTTTTTTTTTGCATGCACTTCAGCTTTAAGGGACAAAGTGCACTGTTCATGCACTATTCACATACTGTTTACACACTGTTCACATATTGTTTACACACTGTTTATGAGACTCATAACCATTTTATTCAAAAAAAATTAAAAATGGGTCCCACGGCACTATTCACACATTTAAAAATTATTTTGCTACAGTGTTTTCAATTTTCAGTTTTTAGCAAAATAATTTTCAGTTTTTTTTCCACGCACTTCAGCTTTAAGGGACAAAGTGCAATGTCCATATACTATTCACATACTGTTTACGCATTGTTCACATATTGTTTACACACTGTTTATGAGACCCACAACCACTTTATTCAGAAAAAAAATATATTAAAAATAGGTCCCACAGCACTATTCACACATTTAAAAATTATTTTGCTACAGTATTTTCAATTTTTAGTTTTTAGCAAAATAAGCTGTATCCAAACGGACCCTAAGTTACCAAAAATAAGTAATTCTTAAATGGACACAAATGCAAAAATCATATTTTCCTAAATTACCAAGAGGATATATAAAATGTTTTCATCAAATGCCAAACGTTTAAGTAACCTTTCAAATAGTGAATTTCAGGAATGTGTTCAAAATAAGGGAATATCAAAAGATAAGTGTTGTAAGGGTGTCTAAAACTTGTTCCACATGTAACTGAGCTTTCGAGAGTCTATGACTTCTAGGTCAAGACATTTTTTTATTATTCCATCTTAGCTTTAAAAGCCGTTAGATTTTTTTGCTAAATTAGGTAAAAAGATTAAACCTAGAGGTGACCAATTACAACTTAGAAAATCAATTAATTGGTGGCAACTCCTTAAAATGAATAAGAAATGAAAGGCACACTCATGCACACATATCACCCCAAATTTCACGCACAAGTCATTATATACATTTCACCAAGACCTCAATCTGTGGATGTCAAGGCTGAAATCCGGTGTTGACATAATGTTTAAGAATTTGGTTACCATGTGATTTGTATTTGTCATACTTTGATCATTTTATAAGAATTATAAGTGAAATTTTGACCATGAAAAGTTGCAGAACAACTTATTCAAATGTTAAAAAACCACTTAATATTCAAATGAGTGCCATGTAATTATTGTACATATTAGTTTTAATTATATATATATATATATATGTGTGTGTATAGATATACGTATAAATTGTGTGCATTGCATGCATGTATAATCTATGTATATAAGTGTATGAAAAAATATATGTTATTAAAATTTACTTCTAATTAAAGTCAAATCTTAGTTATACCACTATTTTTATACCACACTTATTTAATCATAACTGTTAATCGATTTTTCCTCTATAATTAAAAAAAAAAAAAAAAAAAAAAAAAAAAAAAAAAAAAAAAAACTGTTCATTGATTTTTTTTTTGAAGAGAACTGTTCATTGATTAATATAAAATATTAAATGATGTAATCAGGGGGGCACCATTTTATGTTCAAGGGGTTAAATTGAAGCCCCTGACTTGAATATATATATATATATATAAAAGATATATTTCATTAGTTTAATTTACTCTTAAAAATATTTTTGCACACATTGAACAACATAAATCATAAGTCTTTCTTTTTCTCTAATTTGATCTTTGGCCTCATTCTCTTAAATTTCATCTCATCTCTATTCTCTATCTGACCATCTCGACATCTCCTACTCTAAGAGTACAAAGTGAGTATATGTGAGTTATGAGTATCTTTCTTTCTAGTATAAATTTATATTATATTATGTGAGTATGTGTCTGATAGACTAATATTGATTTTGTAAGTTAATATTGCTATTATTTTTTATAATGTTTTTTTGTGTGAATTGTGATGCATGTGAATGTGTGCGCATATAGTATAAATATAATTTAAAAAATATAGAATTTAATAATTAGGAAATATAAAGGGTTTGTTATATGTGTGTGTATTGTTATTATGTTATAATAACTTTTTATTATAAAGTTAGTGATTCAAAAAAAAAAAAAAGTAAAGTTTGTGATTTTTTAAGCATTTGATTGATAAAGTAGATACTTAGTGTATTATTTATGTATGGATGAGTGTGGATCAATTTAATATAGTGTCAATGGGCTGAGTCTTGTCATTTAGTTTAAAATATTTTTATAAAAATAATGATAAATAGATAATGACAACAGCATAAAAATAAAAATTGTATATAAACTTAAGAAAATGAAATGGTCACACCTACCCACATTGACAATAAATAATGACAACCTATAATGAACAATCTTGTAATGATTTAAATATGAAAACTTGTAGAAGAAAATCATAAATTTTCATGCATTTGGTGTGTGTGTGTGTGTGTTTGTGTGCATTTTTCCCTTGTTAATAGTTAAATATATTCAAGTTATTTTTTATTTAATTTTTTAATGACAAAAAAATTTCTTTAGCTACCACTGTGTGCAATATCATCTATTTTGTTTTTATATACGGTAGTATTTTATGTTGATAGTTAAAATTAGTTAGATATTGCACATAATGAGTTTGTTTGGGATCCACTTATTTCACTGAAACTGAAAACTTTTTACTGAAAAATACTGTAGATAAAGATAAAATTTAGTTGAAATAGTATAATAAGACCCATGAGTAGTATCAAAAAGTGCAACGAGACCCATAAATAATAACAAAAATAAACTGAATAGTGAAATAAGCTGGCAAAATTAATCATATCAAACAGACACAATATAATTTTAAAAGAAAAAATTGTGTAGCTTAAAAGTAGTCATTTTCTATTACCACCGAAGGGTGGCAGCTTGATGGTAGAAGTCCCTTGAACCATCACCCTTATAGGTTTGAGGGTTGTGGTTCAAGTCGTGACGCTTCAGTTTAAATGATGTTCCCACATGGATAGCCTCAAGCAGCTTCGTTGATCTCATGCCATAGAATTTGGATTTAGGTGGGCTAGGGCAATGATATTGCACCCTATGAGCTCTTTTTTTTATTCATAAAAATAAAAAATAAAAGAAAAAGTTAGTCAATTTCTATTATAGTCGTAGATGACTAAACAAAGTCTTTTGGCTATATTTTGCTAAAAATACGAGCATAGAGCATTGTAACGAGTTTCAATCAAGCTTAGAGCTAAGAGCTTCCAGCACTCAGTTTTGTCAAAAGCTCAATCAATGCTTGTCGTTCCCCGTCACAAAGGTCTTTTGCTTTTGGAAAATTGGTGTTAAGACTAGAGTGTCAAACACGCTGAAAGCCAACAAAAAGAGAAGACTGAAAAGGAATAGAGTCGGTCAAGTTAAAACTTAAAGCTAACGACATTTCTTATTAACAACTTTCTAGGAGCGGCAGAATGAGAATTGGTGACACGGTGTTTCCATACAAAGAGAGAGAGACTGAGAATGGTTTATCTAATTTTTTGTTGAAATTTTTTATTAAAAGTGTGCTAAAATATTCTTGTATTTTGAAAAATTTTTAAAATATAAAAAAAAAATGTAAAAACTAAAAATTAAAAGCTGATGTCAAACAGGCTTTCAGTTTCAAAACTGAGAAGCAAGAGGTAATAGAGCAACTTTTTACTTTGTTCACTGAGGTATGTTGAGCAACTATACCAGGAATCATAAGCAAAAGAGTAAATATATATATATATATATATATATTGACTACTTGTGTAGCACGCTCTTTAATATGAACACAAAAGGCATAGGGGAACATATGTCACTTCACTTATGATGTCATTGATAAGGGTAATTCTTCCGCCTAAAAGAGAAATATATTAAAAAATGCAAAAAGTTTTGCTACAAACATATTTGGAGTCATATTGTAAATATCATTCTGTTAACAATTGTAAAATCTAGTACAAGTATATAAACTGGAAATTTAATCCCCCTTTCCCACCTTGAATCAAATTTAGCCCCATTGTTTCAGTCAATTTCGGCCAAAAATTTGGCCAGTATGAGTTAAGGTTATGGATTTGAATATATAGAGAGAAAGAGAGTGTTAAATTATTGATTCTTGATACCATTGGAAAGCTTGTGTAACATAAGTTCTAAGGGACCAACTTTGAGTCATTTTGTGCTATGATAAAAAAATTAGCTTATTTATTGTTGATTATTTCACAAGCTCACCAATCTTATGGATACATCCGCTGCCATTGATCAACCACTTAATTATTTTGATTTCATCACTTTTCTCTTTGCTAGCTTGGGATCAAATAAAGTCTCTTACGTCACTACCATAGTTGATTCTTTCTCGTTGAAGGATTTGTATGACTATCTTTAATTTTAGCTTATGAATTTTGTGTCGAGCAAAATCAAATTTCCACCAATCTTCCTCTTGTATGTACAAACATTGCTACCGAAGGAATCTCTTTTCATAGTGTTTGTGGTGGTCAATCAAAATTTATAGTGTACAACCCAACCATGGTAACAACCCATTGAATTGTAAATATATAGCCACCAAATTATTCTTTTTTTCCTAATGTTTGTGGTAGTTGCAGTCGAATATTATGCATTATAGGAATGGGAAGTATGCCCTCAATTCTTAAGATATATGACCCTATAATTGACCTTCTCCTTCTCAAGAAATAAAGTTAATTAGGCATCAATGAATTAATTTTTTAAATTTAAAAGAATATAATTTCTCTCAAATAAAAATGAAAAAAATCATTAATTAATCAATAATCAATATTTTTGAATACTTTTATTATATTTAAATATTTATTTTTCATAAGTCAAAATTGCAAACCCTTATTTCACTATTACAACTATATTTTGTAGACAAATAAATAGGTTTACATTTCCAGAATTACCTAGTAATAATATTTTAGTACATCATAAATAAATGTATGTATAAACAAATGTTTATACATATTGTTATAGGGCAAAAAGGTTATAACACAAGGGTAGATGGTGTAGATGCAATATAAAGAGATAATATTGTTCTAAAAAAAAATGTTAGACACATGAGAGGAAAAAGATAAATAACCTGCCTTATATTAACAAGATTGTTATTCAACACTAAAAAGATAATTATCATAGTTAACTTGAGACTTGATAAGAAATTAATGACAATTAACATTTCTTTTAGAAATTAGAACAATTTAAAGTAGGGCAATGAAGTCTGCAAGGGCTTGGGCTTTTATTGCTTCTCTTGGTCGAAATTGCACGTCAAATTTTCTAAGTTCCACTGCCCACTAGATCAATCGTCTAGCAACTTCCAGCTTATTCATAGCCTTCTTTAGCAGGTGATTTGTTAGGACGTTGATAACATAAACTTGGAAATAAGGCCTGAGCTTTCTTATTGTTGTTACCAATGAAAAGGCTAACTTTTCCATTGGTGGGTATCGTCCTTCATCTCCTCTTAAAGCTTTGCTAATGTAGTAGACGGGCTTCTATACCTTTCCTTCTTCCCTGATTAAGGCCGAATTCACTACATGAGGGGACATTGCTAGATAAATATATAACTTTTCACTTGGTTTGGATGGGCTCAACAACGGAGTTGAAGTGAGATAAGCCTTCAAGACTTCAAATTCTTGTTAGCACTCATCTGTCCATTTAAATGTTCTCCTTAACACTCTAAAAAATGGTAAACACTTGTCAATAGCTTTTGAGACAAACCTGTTAAGGGCAACTACTTGTCCAATGAGTCTCTAGACGTCCTTAACATTTTTTTGGAGTTCCATGTTCAAAATTGCTTGGATTTTATCAGGATTTGCTTCAATTCCTCTCTGTGAAACCATAAAACTAAGGAATTTCCCTGATGCAACTCCAAAGGCACATTTGCTTGGATTCAGCTTCATCTTGTATCATCTAAGTGTGTTGAAAGTTTCCTAGAGGTCATCTAGATGTTGCGTCTCGTTTGCACTTTTGACTAGCATATTGTCCACATATACTTCAACATTTCACCCAATTTGTGGACAAAACATGTGGTTAACTAGTCTTTGACAGGTAGCTCCTGCATTTTTCAGAACAAACGGAATTATTTTGTAACAAAACAAATCTTGGCTTGTGATGAAGGATGTTTTCTCCCAGTCTACCTCGTCCATCTTAATATGGTTGTACCTTGAGAATGAGTCCATGAAACTCAACAATTGGTGTCCAGCTGTTGAGTCTACCAGCTAATCAATGTGTGGAAGAGGATAACTGTCCTTGAGGCATGCCATTAGCTATGAAGTCTACGCACATTCTCCATTTGCCATTAGGTTTTTTTACCATCACTACATTAGCTAGCCAACCAACGTGGTAGACTTCACGAATAAACTCTATGCTTACCAACTTCTAAACTTCTTTTTTAATGGCATTGTCTCATTTTGGGGCAAACACTCTCTTTTTCTAATAGATGGGCTTATGAAATGGGGATACATTCAAACGGTGAGTAATCATGCTTGGGTTAATCCCAAGCATGTCTTCGTGGCTCCAGACAAAAACATATGTGCTCTTCTTGAGGAATTGGATGAGATCCTACTTCGTCTTCTCTTCCATGCTTGTCCTAATCCTAGTGAACTTCTTGAGGTTGGACTTGTCCAATGGTACATCTTCCAATACTTCAATTGATTCTACCAATGTTCTTCTCTTTTCAATGTTCATCATCTGTATCTGCTCGTCCATTGCCAACGTTACTAAGTAACACTCTCTAGCAGCTAGTTGGTCTCCTTGTACTTCCCTAATGCCATACTCCATTGGGAATTTGACAAACAAGTGGTAGGTGGACGTTACAACCTTCTAACTGTTCAAAGTTGGTTGTTCAATGATGGCATTATACGAGAACGAATAGTCCACAACAAGGAAGTTCACTTCTTTATTGATTTACTGTGGGTAAGAGCCAACCACGACTGGCAAGAAAATAGTGCCCACTGGTAGAACCTTTATTCCTCTGAAACTGATTAAAGGCACACTCACTAGACGAAGTAACTCCTGGTTAATTCTCATTTGCTAGAAGACTGGGTAGAAGAGGATGTCTACTGAACTCCCATTCTCTATTAACACCCTTCTAGTTGTATAATTTGCAATCCCTAAAGTGATGACAATTGCTTCATCATAAGGATGGTGTAGTTGTCTTGCATCTTCGTCCATGAAAATAATGGCAGGCTCATCTTCTCTTATCATCCTTGGTGGTCGTTTAGAAAATTGAACAGTCTGGACTACTTGCAAGTAGGTCTTCTTGGCTTTGGACGAGCTTCTAGTTGATGTGCCCCCTACAATGACCCTTATTTCCCCAAGTGGTTGACACACTGGTTCTTCTGTTTTGCCCTTCATTGGCTGCCTTTTGTCCCTGTGGTCTCATCCAAGGAAAATTTTCAACTTTCCCTGCTTAATGAGAACTTCAATTTGTTGCTTCAAGTTGTAACACGCGTCCATATCATGTCCATGGTCTTGGTGGAAACAACAATGCTTGCTTTTGTTCTACTCGCTAGGATCTCCTTTCATCTTCTCTAGTCATTTTAAGGATGGGTCTCTTTTATCTGCATCAATACTTGGTCAAGTGGGTTATTCAGGGAAATGTAGTTAGAGTATCGTTCTGAGGATGACCCTACCTTCTTGCCATCTCGATCCCTTTTTTGCCCTATCTTGGCCTTCTTTGGACGAAGGCCTTGCTTTGGATGGTGTACATAACCATTTTTCACTTGTTCAACCTTCTTCTTTTTCTTAGCAATAATTGCGTCTTCTACGTTCATGAAACTTTAGGCTGAATGTATCAACTCAGCCATCATCTGCAACTCCTGGTTGTACAACTTATGGATGAACAAATCTGAATTGACTCCATTGTAGAAGGCTGTCAAGAGGATCTTGTCATCCATCTCGTCCACCAACAAAGCTTCCCTATTAAAATGACTAATGAAAGTACGCACACTCTCATTTTCTCATTGTTCTATGTTTAACAAACTAGACAAGGAATGCTTATACCTTTGGCCCCCCACAAAGTTGTTGACAAACAACTTTCTTAACTCTTGAAATGAAGTTATGGTATTTGGTGGTAGCTTATCAAACCATACTCTGGCTAGGCCTTTCAACGTGGTAGGAAAGACTCTGCACATGATTTCGTCTAGAACACCTTAGAGGTGCATGGTTGTCTTGAACATGACAATGTGATCGCAAGAGTCCCGTGTTCCATCATATGAGTCCAAGGTAGGCATTTTAAATTTTGGAGGGTAGGGGATGACTGGTGATGGACGCAGTCAAGGGAGAATCAATCTTGTGGACAAGGTCATCCATGTGATTTGCCCTCCTTATGGAGTCCTTCATCTCCTCCATGGATCTTTTCATTTGATCCATCTCTCTCTCTCCAAATGTGGTACTCTACAAGTGACAGCACCTCTAGAATGATCTCCTCCTTCAGCACTGTTTTTAGCTCCTTCGTGCTCTGAATTTTTCCCATGCTCCTCGCCATGGCGCTACCAACAATATTTGTTAACTTCTCTAGTTAACTCTTAGTTTTGTTACATCAAGTCCACCATTGCAGCAGCCATGGACTGCAATTGTTGTTGAATGGTCAATGGCGGTGCTGATGCTGGTGCACAGTTTAGGTGACTAAAGGCATTTTCACTCTCCTGGTGCTCTGGACTAGTGGCCATTGACCTAATCTGAACCATGTAGCCTTTTTGTCTTGGAAAGTTAGGTGGTTAGCACTTGGGAACTTTGCTCGCCACCTTATCTTGTTTTACTTCTCCATAGACGGCGCCAACTAATGATGCACGAAAATCAGTAGGCTGGAATGTTTCTGCCTATGGTGATGGCTTTAGGACTTGAAAGGAAAGAAAAGACTGTCAAGGGTGACTGGTGTAACCCGGTTAAGAACCCTTCGACTGTTAAGTTAGTTTTCTCTCTAGAACACAAGGATGGAAAACTGTGAATAGTATAACTTACCTTGGGTGAATGGAGCTTGATCCTTTTATAGAAAGTTAGAAGTGGGTCTACTTGTTTGGATCCACCACCATTATGGGAAATGTGTGTGGTTAATGGGGAAAGTGGAGAAAATGAGGTACGTGGAGCGGATTACGTGGAGTCCTCTTCACCTTTTAGGAGTAGTGCATCATGGTCTGATTATGTGGAACCTTTTGAGAAGTTTTTTTAAAATTCACTAAGTGTCGTCTGGTCGTCCATGCCCTTGCGTCATGAACAACTATACTAAGATTGGATTGTCTTGTTACCATGGACAGATACTGTTCATGCACGCGTTGTTTTTGCTAGGTTTCTTTCCTTGCGAAGCTTTCTAGATGTGGTCTGGTTATGGACGACCACTTTGGACGAATTGACTTTAATTTGATCCCTATCACAATTGATTTGGACTCACTCTTTCTTATTTACTAAAAAAACTTCCTTGGATTGTTTCTTTGGTAAATAATCTGCCATGTTTTATTGACAAACAAATCTTGCGATGAAAGCAATGACAATATAATTAAGCAATGATAATGAATTTCACATTGTCAATTACCGTGAGTATATCATCACTAAAAGTGAGTGTGAAAGAAAAAATTGGAGTACACACTAATGAATTTCATATATATAACTCAAGTGATTTATAATAAAAGGAGGGATACCCATGTTATACATACATGGATGTGTTTATTTAATCATGAAAATTAACATACTAACATAAGCTTGAGAATAATAGCCTAATAATGCATATCTAAATATTCATTATCACCCAAACATGATTAATATGCAATCACACAAGCATGGTATTCATTATAGCGACTAGAAGCAAAAAAAAAACAATGAAATAAAAAAGATACATCTTATCAAAAAAAAAAAAACGATTTTGAGATTATACCTATAAAGAAGCTTGGACTTGAGGAAGGATTATTTATTTGGAAATTTTCTAGATTGATTGGGAGAGAATTTGGGTGTTTATGGTGTTTTTGTTTCATATTTTTGAGCAAAAGGGTGATGAATTTATAGAATGGGAATAACAAATTTTCTCTTACGTACCATGAGCATCAGGGCCAAAGCACAAGGTATATATGAGCACGTGCTTTGGGTCCTAATTTGGTTCATCTTATTTTGAGTTTTTTTTTTTTTTTTTCCTTTTTTTTTTTTTTTTTTTTTTGTTTGAGCTACAAATTTTGCATACTTAGTTAGAACTTAGAGGTTTTCACGAGCACCTTGCTTGACCTTAATACCATTGGAAAGTTTGTGTAACATACTTTCTAATGGTACCAACTTTGGGTCATTTTGTACTGTGATAAAAAAGTTATTCAATTTGATAGGGCAAAAATATATTGACCACTTGCAAATTAATTAATTACCCAAGTTAATTAATTAAGTCAATTTAATATGCAAAGCATGGAGGCATAAACAAATCACCAATTATACTAAGTGCAGGGGAAAATAAATTTGATACAGGTGATTTGTTTACGAATGGGGAAAACTACCAAGGCAAAACTCCATCAGGTAATTTTAAGGTCACCAAAACCAAGAATCCACTATAATCAATCACAAGCGGTTACAAGTATAAGGAATCTTACCAAACCCTTTGGCCTATCCTGAAATACCAACCTACAATTGAACCCTTACCCCAATAACCAATTGGACTTGTATTGTAGTGGCAATCTTTCCATTCAATGCATGAATCCTAGTACGTGACTAACTAATGATGCACGGATCCTAGTACGTGACTAACTCCACCAACTTGAAGACGATGTTGGCTGCAAAGTTCTTCAGTTCATCAACAATGAAGATCAGGAAGCTCCTTGGTCACAAAACCCTTGGCGTAAAGATGCAGTAGCTTCTTCAGAGAGAATGATGAATTAAGGCACTTTCTGCATTCGGTCACACAATGGATACATGACGACCTTCAAAATAATCCCTATATATGTCTAGGGCTATGAGAAAAGAAACCTTACACAAATACATAGGAATATGTGTGTAATCTGATATGAAAAGTCTAATTTCGTAATTCTTAACAGATATAGCTTGTGTCGAGTTTCTATTGAGCTTCAACATTAAATCTCGATAGAAAAGATTCTGTCGAGACTTCTATCGAGCTTTAATGAACAACACTTTCTTCACTTGTTTCTTGATCAGATTTGCATGACTTCAATACTTAACTTAAACACTTGTTTCTTGAAGTATTAAACCCATCCTAGATCTACCTAATTACAAGTAAAGTGTGTTTTGTCAAAAGATTACCCAATTACATAAAGTATGTCCCTAACACAATTGAAAAATAAGGTGATTCATATGGGAAGTTTTCAGTGTTGATTTTTTGTCATCCTTGGTGCACGTATATTCTAACAATTTGGAGAACATCCAATAGAACTTTTTGTTTCAGAGCATAGAGAAACATGCCTAGTTTACTAAATCCCAACTTTTTAGATCACTAGTGGGTAATTTGTGACAAATTTGTGTGCAAAGTGGGCATCTCAAGCTTATCTTGATCCATTTTCTATGGGTTTTGCATGATTCTATTCGTTTATGTAAACCAGGGATGGACCCGGGGGAGCCCAAGCCCCAACCCAAAGAATAAAAGAAAAAAAAAAAAATTTTGGGACTCCTGGCCCAAAGAAAAAAAAAAAGAATTTTTTTATTGGTTATATTTTTTTTCTTCTAAAGTTGCACCTCCCTCTTCCAAAAACTTAGTCCCCCTCCCTTTTAATTAACCTAGCCCAACTAGTAGCTACTCAACTCAAAAACTTAACAAAAACAAAACTTTAAAATAAAAAATGAAAAATCCTAGTTAGCCTAGTATTGAATTACTAGCATTAGGTTTTCTAAATGCTAAATATTTAGTATTTAGAACACCAAATACCAAAAACACTATTGTACAAGATATTTCAAATGCTATATTAACGTAGAAAAAGTAATTTTTAGTTTGTGAGAATAATTTTTTTTGCAATAGTTGATGCTCTTAAGAAACAATATTATTTTGTGTTTTTTTGTCGTTATTGGTAGATGATTGCATCTTAATATATTAAGAAAAAATGATTCTGTGTATTTATCTTTGTTGATGGTTTGTTAATACTATATGGATACCTATTTGATTTTTTTTTTTTTTTTCCTTATACTTTGACCCCCTAACTTGAAATCCTAGGTCAACTCGTGATGTAAACTTACATTTTGGCCTTTTAGACCTTCGTTTAATAAAAATGATGTGTCATTAAAAAGCTTATGATGCCTATTTTCTAGCTCCTCATATCATTTTTTATAAGCCCAAAAATGTGGTACCAAACTCGAGTTTTTGTTTGAAATTTTACTTCTTCTTTTTTTTTTTTTTTTTTTTTTTTTTTTTTTGTATCTGTGTGTGTTATCTTTGTTTGTGTGGAATTTGTGTGCTCCAAACCTATCAAATTGAAGCTTCTCATAAGATATATCCAAAAACACCTCATTTGCATCAAACCAGTGCCAGTTGCTTTACCTTTCAAAAATGAGATACAAAATAAATTAATTGATTAAAAACCTAATAGACCTCACATTATTTATGTAATAATTTCTTCACCTTCATAATTGTGTATAAGAAATCAAATAGTGTATACTTATGTAAGGTTGAATTTATTCAACCATGTATTGGTTTTATTCCATGCCAAATTTGCTTGCAATTCAGCAATTAGATACCCTGTATTTAAATGGAAATTATGTAAGGATTGTGTGTGAGAGAGTGTAAAGAATTCAAGTGTGTGTGCATTCAGAGAGGTTCTCGCGACTTCTCGCGATTGGATCTCACGAGTGACTCACGACTGGCAACTCACCAAAATGCCACATGTGTGAAGGACAGTCTGGCCTAACAATTATCTCGTGACTCGCAACTCATCCTAGTAGTGAGTGAGTCGCCAAAACACCCTGTTTTGTAGAAAAATGTCTTTTCACATTCTTCACGTACCTAACCATAAATACCCTTATATCTACAAAATGTAGAGAGCTTCTAGAGAAAATTTTGAGAGAGAAACCTTAGAGAAAAACAAGATTGACTCATCCACAATCTTAGACATTTGATTCTCCAAATTCCTCTACTCTCACCCTCTCCATTGACACACCCTTGACAGGTTCATTAGCCAAATCCTTATCTCACCATACCCATATCAATGAGGAGGTAATTTGGTGCTTGGGAAGCAATTCAAAGATGACCAATTTATTTGGTTGATGCAATGGGCTTATTGCGAGATCTAGAAAGCTAAAGAAGACACGGTTAAACTTAACCTTGTTGGAGCAAGAAGCTTGGAGGGCTTAAGTGCATTGAGTAGATTAGGCTTGGAGGGTCTATTGCTATTCATGTATCCCAACTTAATTCTTTAGTGGACCATTTCACCACTTGGAGGGAGGCAGAGAGGTTTTTTGCCGAGTTCATCGGTTTCCTCTTCAATAACATGTGCCAATATTATCTTTGTGTTTGCATCCCACTAACCCTTACTCTTTACCTTTAATTGTTGTTGTGTTGTGATTAATTATGGTTTAAAGTAGTTTGTTTATTTGGGTATTGCTTGTACTTATCATTCTGCACATACTAGTATTTTATACACCAAGTGAGCTTTCAACTTACATAATAATATAAATTTACATAAGTTATACTTTGTGTCTAACTATCTAACTATTAAAAATCTTTTCATTCATAAGTGAAATTTTGATTTTAAATAAATGTGGCTTATTCTTTTTTTTTTTTTAAAATCAACAAATAAACAATGTTTAGCGAATCTTACATCAATACATCACTCATGAACTTTTTTTATATTTCATATTAGTGTCAAATACATTAAAGTTTGTAGCCTTAAACTTCTTCACTAGTTTAATTCTCAATGGTTGAGGATTGTGGCAAACAAACTACCAATAAATAGGTATAATAAAAAGCATACTAAGCATGTTTTGCTTTGGTTTTTTTTTTTTTTTTAAAGAATCGCATACTAAGTGGAAATGTTAGCCGTCACTTTTGGGTGTGAATTTTTTTAATTTAACTACGTTCTTTCCACCTAATAAGCATGTTTTCCACCTAAACACGAGAACAAAGCACTAATGCTTTGATTCACATACACTAACACTAGTACATAGCACACACACCGCACTTTTCTTTCAATTCATGCACTGCTAGCTTTTTCTTTAAAGGAAATGCTAATGAGTGTCCTTAGAGTATTGGTTAATAATCCATTTAAAAAAAGTTTTTATAGGAAAAGAAAAAAAGACAATTAATGTTTTGACACTAGTTTTTTTGGCTACCAATACACTCAACACTAGTGCATAGCACATGCACTGCACATTTATACATGCTGGAGTTCGGTTCATGTAACCAACATTGAAGCTTCTAGCTTCATTTAATTTCTGTTGGTGGAATTCTAGTAGTTTTAGGCCTTAGCTTTTTATTTTTTAATTTCTAGCCCATGACAGTCTCTAGACTATTATGAAAACTTGTGTCTGAGTTTTACTTTTACATAGAAGTCTCTAGAGAATCGAGAAGAGACATCTCATAGAAAAATCCAGAAAGAGCATCATAGAGAAATTTTCAGAATGCAAGAGAATATTTTTAGAGACAGAGAGAGAGAGAGAGGTGCTCGATTTTTAACATGTTTGTCAATGAGGTCAACAACTTTTTAAACACGCAACCTAACAAAGGTAAATTTAGACCTTTTTGCTTACATGGCCCACTAACACATCATTACCAATTACAACTCGCCATTTGGCGAGCTGTGGCACAAAATTATATCAAAAATTGGGGTTCGTTTAGATACAGCTTATTTTGCTGAAAACTAAGAACTAAAAACTGAAAACACTGTAGCAAAATAATTTTTAAATGGGTGAATATTGCCATGAGACCCATTTTTAATATTTTTTTCTGAATAAAGTGGTGGTAGGTCCCGTGAATAGTGCATGAACAGTGTGTGAACAGTAACTTTGTCCCTGAAACGCGTGTAGCAAAAAAAAAAAAAAAAGAAGAAGAAGAAGAAGAAGAAGAAGAAAACACTGAAAACGCAGATGCAAAATAATCCGGATCAAAACGCTACCTTGATGTCCTTAGCATTTCTTGTTAAAATGTAGTCAGTAGGACTTCCTCCCTAGACGTAAGCCATCAGGCCGCCAAATAATGTAATTCCCTCTTTTTGTGTTACTCATTCTCTCTTTCTTGATTTTGTTCTCTCTGCAATTTTCTTATTATTTTACATTATTTAATAGACATTATCCTTCAAGCCAATTGTATTCGAACAACATTGAGCTTGGTCTGTAAAAGTACAAATCTGGACAAAGATAGGGACTTGGAAAAAATGTTTGCTAATTGATCCCAACAGAACCCAAGAAAAGAAGGGGGGAAAAAAAAGAAAAAGAGAAAAGAAGTAGAAAAAGAAGATAAATCAATTGGCTATCATATCTTAAACTAAAGTGAAAATCAATTTGAGCATGGAAACAGGAGTGGTATATTGGCCCCAATGTAACCCTTCATCCATTGCCTTGTTTTTAGTAACAATATTAGAGTACTCACAGCAGTGATACTATATAGGTATATTGGTATATTTAAGCTTCCCAGTCACAAAAAACATGCTCTAGCACTAGAGCTAAATCTATTTTTTTTAGCTCCACTGCTACAGTGCACATCTAAAAATAGATGTGCACTGTTCATGAGAGCTAAAAAAAAATATTATTTTAATCAACCGGTGATTAAAATAATACACACCTGTCTCTCTCTCTCTCTCTCTCTCTCTCTCTCTCTCATCTCTGAACATCTCTTTCAAGCTCACTCTCTCACTCCGGTCTCTCACTCTCTCACTCTGGCCTCTCACTCTCTCAACTTCGGTCTCCCAAGCCACCGATCAGCCTCAAACCCACGCTGCTGATCGGAGTGCTTGCTCGTGGGGTTTTTTTTTTTTTTTTTTTTTCCCTGTTATGGATTGGTGGTGGTGGTGGCTGTGACTGAGAAGAAAGATTGGAGATTTGGGTTTTTTTTTTTTTTTTTTCCTAATGTGGACTGGTGTGGGGGTGTTGGTAGTGGTTGTAGCTGTAGTTAATGGTAGAGGTGATTATGGTTGGGGCTGTGGATTTTTTTTGAGTAGTGAGATATATTATTTTATTATAGTGGTTATAATATTTTATTGTGATGGGTGAGAGTCATATCACAATATATTATTTGATCGAGAAATGCTATGCCTACAACATTTTTACAACAATTTTACAACAAATCCTAAGTAGCAGGTTGTTACTGGTTATTATTGTTGGGGTAAAAAAGTAATCTTACTATTAGTTTCAAATTTGAACCAATAATAACTAACCACCTATGATTTATTGTAAAATTATTGTAGACGTAACATCTCTCTTATGTGATCAGTACTATTCTCTCACTACAGTTATCAAATAACATTAATATACATCTTTGACTCTTTTTTTTCTTTTTTTGGAATGATACATCTTTGATTTATATACATTGCTTTTTTCAAAGAATAGAAAATAACCTCCAAAGACTTTTATATGCTTTCTCACCCTTACCAAAGCATTAAATGATTAAATACTAATTAAATATGAACACTCAATGGTGGTAGGGCTGTAACTAAATGAGAGAAGGGAGGGCTGTTAGATTAGGATCTGGTGCAATACCCATCCAATGCAATTCACCCATATCTTCTCACAATTTTTTTTTTCAATTTTTACCTTTTTAACCTTTTACTTTTTATTTTTAAAATTTTTTTTCTTAAATTTTTTGAATTAATGATTGAGATTGAAATTTTTTTTTTACAATTGTCAATCTTCACCATTTATAGTAAGTGCGTCAAGTACAATACTTACAGTATTGTACATGATCTCAATCCCCCTTTTCACCCTAATTTCCTCTCAACCAGTCAAAAAGAACTTGCTTAACACCAATTTTCAAAAGCAAAAGAATGTTCTAGCTGCAAATCAAAAGCTCAGTTTTTCTTCTTCTTTCTTTTCTCACGTAACGGCAGTTTTATTGAAAGAACTACGAAAGAACAAGCTTATTATAATATTATTTGAACTTTATTACTTTTATATATATAAACGCATTCAGTTCTGTCAAATGCTCAATTATGAGCTTGTCCTTTCCAGCCAAAGTCATTTGCTTTTGGAAAATTGGCATACAAATGCACGAATTGAGATCCAAAAGCTATTTCCAAAAATAGTACTTATTTCCTTATATAGCATAAATTTATTTTCTTTGCACAATGTCTGGGCATATGGTTTACATGCTAGCTTCTCAGGTTGTAGTTTAAAAATTCCATTACCCCATATCAATGCTTGACTCAAAAGTATTTTCAAAATAATTTTCAACTAGCTTGTTTTCAAAATTAGTTTTCAAAAAGTGTTTTACAAGATTTTATAGAATTTTTACCCCCAAACATTGTTTACATGGAAATATTTATCTCATAATAAAAGCATTTACAAAAATCCATGAAAATTTTTTGTCCTTTGAAAACAAAATTTCTTTGAACTTTTCACCTCCTATTTTTTAAGGGAATTTTCACCTGTTTGAAAAACAATTTCCTTATTCAAAATTATAAACTTCTCTTTCCCAAAATAACCGTCGAACTTCCCATTTTCAAAAATGGATCTTCAAAAATTAGTTTCCCTTGAAAATAAATTCAAAGGAACTATTTTCATTAACCAAAAATCCGCTTTTTCCAAAAATGGCAAAATGTTAAATAAAATGTTTAATTTTCAAAAAGATGTCAAACTCGAGGTGATTAGCCATGGCAGCAATCAAGGCTGATTTACCGATACCGGGGGGCCGTGAATCAGATACCTTCGCTTCCATGCTCTGCCAACTTTCTTATACCACTCCTTTCTTTTAACAACCTGTCAAGGTCATCTATGAGCCTCCTCTTCAGCTCTGGGTCCATTGCCAACTTCTCAAATGTAGCTGGATGTTCAAGAATAATAGAATACCATTCACGACCAGTTTGAACACCGTCAAATTCACCGCTATAAAGCTTTACCACCCTTCGTGCTTCTTGTATAACCTTGGAACAAGATATTACATGAGGTAAATAAGAGTTTAGCATAACCTCTTTGAATTTCTTTTCAAATGAAAGCTCAAAATATGTGAAAAGAACATCACCATCCTTTTTTTTTTTTCCGCACATAACTTCCATTTGAGCCAATTAATGTCTTGAAAGGAATCCATAACCGATTGACTGATTACAATATCGGCGGTTAGTCCCTGTTGCCTCTTGGTTTTGCTTACTCTGAGATGGTTTAAGTTAGATGAATCACCAATCTTGGAACGTAGGTAGGTTGCGGCAGCTTCATAGATTTGATTGCTACTGATACCACATTTCTCTTCAATTAAGAGAGTGAGTTGAGGCGTAAAGAAATATTTTCCACAGATGGAAACTCAAAGTTCAAATAGTGTATAAACCACTATGAACGTTTAGACTCCCAAAATACAAAATACCAATTCAAGTTTTATTTCAAATAATGTATGTGTGGAAAATGATTATAAGCGTATACCAGAATTGACAAACAATCTAAACCAAATAAAATTACATCCACAGTAGAAATTAAATAGCAAAGATTAAGGGAAGAGAGATGCAAACACAAGGATAACACAATGATGTGTTATCGAAGAGGAAACTGAAGCCCTCTACGTAAAACCTCTCTGCTACCCTCCAAGCGGTCAATAATTTACTAGAAAATGAAATTGAGATACATGAACAGCAATTTACCCTCCAAGCCTAATTTACTCAAGTAGCTAAGCCCTTCAAGCTTCTTGCTCCAACGAGGTTACGCCGATCCTTTGTCTTTTCTAGCTTACCGGATTCTACTATAACCCATAGCATCAATCAATAACCATTGATCCCTTCTTAACTGCTTTCCAAATCACTAAATCGCCTTCTCACAGATGTAGATATGGTGAGAAAAAGATTTGGGTAAGAACCTCTCAAAGATGTAACAATGGAGAGGATAAGAGTAGAGGAATTTGAAGAGTCTCTATGTGAAAATTGTGGATGAATCAATCTTGTTTTTATCCAGGATTTCTCTCTCAAAATTCTCTTTGGAAGCTTTCTACATTTCGTGGGTATAAGGGGTATTAATACCAGGGTGAGAATGGAATGCGAAGAGTCAAGTTTTTCAAAACAAGGCTAGCTGGCAGCTTGGCCTCATGACTTGGCTGAGTCGCGAGTTCAAACAGCGAGATAACAGAACGGCCAGGCTGGACTTTTTGTTTTGTAGTGCTCCAGTTGGTGCGACTGTTCATCTTCTAGCACGCTTCACTGGTGTGCTATAGTTGGCGGCTTGCCAGTCGCAAGTCACCCGTGAGTCCCAGCTGTGAGTCTCTACATTCTTCCACAATCTTGAGTATTTCTTCACACTCTCTCACTCACTACCCTTACATGATTCCTACCTAAATACAAGGTTACTAATTGCTAAATTACAAACAAATTTGGCACAAAATAAAGCCAATACAATGGTTGATTAAATTCAACCTTATAGAAACGAGATAATTTTTTACAATAGAAGGTATGAGTTCTTCCACTATAGGAGTTAGTACAATCACAATAGTAGTTGTGAACAATGGTTTAATGATGAAAGCAGCTCCATGAAAGAAAACATGATTTGGGGATATCGTTGTTTACCAATCACCTCTTCCAAATCCTAAAACATGAGATCAATGTGGTTAATGATACAACTTTTTTATGGCTTGAGGGCTACAATATATATAGGAGTCTGGATGCCTAGTTAAAATTATGGAAGTTTTGAGTCACTTCACAAAGAGGACATCAGCCATAAATTTGTTGGGATAAATCACCATCTATGTGTTAATAAATTAAATATAACCTTAAAAAATAATAATAATAAAATTTAAAAAAAAAAAAAATCACGTAAGCACCAAGAAAATTAATAACACAAGAACACATTAAGTGAAAAACAATCTAATATAGAGGGACCAATCTACTACAATAAAATAGGAATGCAATGCCCAAGTATATGTCCAAGACTTCAAGTTCAAAATAAATTTTAAAAATACAATAATACCTCTCTAGAAACTCAGTAAAACCAAGATTGCAACAAGATCTCTGCTTTGAACAAAGCATTGTTTATTTATTTATTTTTTTCTAGATCTTCACACAGCTTAATTTCACTCTACACGTTTCTCTCTATTACATCCCTGTTTATAGACCTAGATGCGTCACTATATTCCTGAGCTTGTCTCGCAAGGCTAAGGCCATTGATGAGAAACTTCATGTAGTTAAGTAAGATTCAAATGTGGGATTGAGATAAAAAATAAAAAATAAAAAAAATAAAAAGAGGTATAAAATAATAATAATAAAATATCTAACCTGAACGATGGGATTTCGTAATTCATTCTATTAAGAGTTTGTTATTGGGATGTGATAAAAAGTTCAGCTTATTTGAGTTTTTAGCTTCTTTTTGGTATTATTTATGAGTTCCATTTTACTATTCAGCTAGCTTTTAACTTCTTCTTTTTCCTGCACTTCCAGTAAAAAGTTTTTAGTTTCTACTAAATAAACTGTTCCCAAACAAACTCTTTACATAATTAAGGAAACGATACATGATTCTTGTTTATAGTTAGATTTTAGTCCAAAACTTTCATCCATTGTTCGTGATTACTCCACCTCGTGTTGTTACTTCAAAAAACCACTGTTTTAAAAATTGGACCGGCCATTCCGACTGGTTTAACCAAGAACCGAGAGCTAGTCCGATCCGGTAAAAACCCCCAAAACCGGGTAAAAACCAAAAAACCAATCAAAAACTAGGGTTGAACCAAAAATTAAAAAAAAAAACGGTTTGATGTCATTAGCTCCTATTCTCTCACAGTACATTAATCAAATAACTGATATACATCTTTAGCTTTACATAGCTTTTTTCAAAGAATGGAAAATAACCTCCAAAGACTGAAATAAGTACCAAAGCATCTCCCGATGCCACCAACACTCAAAAGGTGGCAGAAATTTGCGAAGCATTAAATGCTTTAGTATCAATTAAATATGAACATTCAATGGTGGTATGGCCGTAACAGAATAAGAGTAGGGCTGTAACACAAACTAAAACTATATATCCTCCATTTTTGTAAAAATCACTCTCTGCCCTCTCCCTCATTATCCATCGAAACCACTAACACAGAAAGAAGCCCCACAAATCTCAAACACAGAAAACCCACAGAGAATAAGAAACTCACAGCAACACTTTCAAAAACGTGACCACAACAACAAAAACAATCACAGGTACCAAACAGCAAAGGCAGGGATAGGAGATTAAGAGTGTGAGTCAACATTACCAGCAATAAAAATAAAGTGATCAGAAGCAAATAGCAGCGCACATAAAAAGCGTAATGCAAAATATCCCTTCAACAAACATGTAATTCTTTTTTAAAACAACAACATCTCCCACAAACAGTCACACAATTTGCACAAGTACATAATCAGATTTACAGCAGTGCACACCCACACATTGATACGATACATATTATTTCACAAAGAGAAGAAAAACTCAGAAATGAGGGGAGGAACAGATAAGGATCACCACCAGCAGGGAGTCACTCAGGGTCACCAAGACGAAAAACTCAAATGCGATTTGACAAGTGCTAGAATGGCATGGGAACATTACTAATTCCTTGAGAACACGAACCATCTCTTTTGAAATTACCCATCAGTTAAGATTTGTTTGGATTTATACACTTTGCCTCTGCAGCCTTTGCATCCTTGAATTTTTTTTGCTTGAAAAAATTGACAAGTCCTTCAACATCAACATCAGTATCACCACTGTTCAAAAGTTGCTCTGCCTCAGCGGCCTTTGCATTCTCAAGTTTTTTCTGCTTGAGAAATTTGACGAGTCCTTCAGCATCAACATCTATATCAGCACTCTTCAAACGTTCCTTTAAACGTTCCTTTAACTCTGCAATTTCAGCTGGGGTAACCTCTACATTCTTCAACAAACCTTCAATCTGCCTATAGAGTTGGTGGTCACCTTCGATTTTAAGATTATTAGTAGCCAACAACTTGAACCCATCTATGGTGCAATATGACATGTGCACGTGTACATCCATGCGGCCTGGGCGCAACAAAGCCGGATCAAGCTTGTCCTTATTATTGGTGGTGAACACAATAATTCGCTCTTCTGCACAACTCGACCATAATCCATCTATGATGTTCAATAAACCCGATAGTGTGAACTGAGAAAAAATAAAAAAAAAAAAAATAAAAAAAAAAATAAAACCATGAAAGTAATATTGTTAGATGAAGTGCATTAGATAATGTCATTTACATCACCTAGTGTAAAACTGGTAATTGCTGTGGACATAGTGCACATATGTACTCGGTAAAAGTTGTTAACAATACACAAAACTCACTTCATAGGGGTTTAGGAAAGATGATTAGTAGGCTGTCTTATTCCCATTTCTTTTCTAATTTTATGTTGAAAAATACTAGTTCTCGGACTCAAACCCAACAATACTTGTATCCAATAATAGGAAAAATCTTCAACCAGGATAAAAATCTAATTGGACTCATTGAGCAAAATATCTCATTAAAATTATTGGGAAAACTGAATTACTTCATTAATTTAGCTTATGACTATATATATACATGATTATGTTCCACTGAGACTGAAACAGAGAGCTTAACAAACTAATCCAACTGCCTAACAACCAATCTCACGTGTGACCAAACTAATCTACTCACGTGTGAACACTAATAACAAATCCAAAATAAAACTAAACTACAAGTCGTATTATTTACCATTCAAAACAGCTACTGAACAACAAGAGCATCAGATATGGCTTCTTGAACTTCAGCTATGCATGTTGAACCTTGTTGCTTCTGCTCTAACTGCTTGCCTTGATCTTGATACTCTCTCTCAAGATGGACTCCAGGTTGATAAATGTTGATAAGACCCATCTTGGACAAAAGCTCTGAAAATTGTTTGTGACTCAAAGCCTTAGTGAGTAAGCTTGCCAGTTAGGACTGTGTTCTAACATGGATGAGCTTGATAACTCTCTCCAACACCTTATTCCTCACAACATGGCAGTCAATTTCTATATGCTTCGTTCGCTTATGAAATACAGGATTGGAACCTATGTGGAGAGCTGCCTGGCTGTCACAAAACAGCAATGCTTCTCTATTGTGATTGACTTGAAGATCCTTCAACAAATAGAGAATCCAAAAAATTTCACAAGTTGAAACAGCCATTGCCTTATACTCAGCTTTTGCTGAGGATCTGGAAACAGTGGATTGTTTCTTTGATTTCCATGAAACCAATGATTCTTCAATGAATATACAATATCCAGTAATAGACCTTCTGGTATCCGGACATGAAGCCCAATCAGATTCTGTAAAGCCTTTTACATGCAACTCTGAACTTGCTGAGAAGAAAATCCCTTTACCAGGTTCACACTTTTAGTATTGCAGAACCTTAAGTGCTACCTCAAGATGTGGTTTTCTTGGTTTAGCCATAAATTGACTTAGTTTGTGAATTGCAAATGTGATATCAGGCCTAGTAATGCTTAGGTACAGCAACCTTCCCACCAATCTTCTATACTGCCCTGGATCATCAAGCAATAAGCCTTCATGTTTGCTAAGTTTTAGATTCGGATCCATAGAAATTTTGACAGGTTTGCAACCAAGAAGTCCTGCATCCTTCAAAATCTTAAGTGCATATTTCCTTTGACACAAAGAGATTCCTTAGGCTGTTCTAGCTACCTCCAAACCAAGAAAATATCTTAATGCACCCAAATCCTTCAACTTGAATTTCTGATTCAGCATCACCTTAAACTGATCAACTTGCTCTTTGTCATTACTTGCTATAAGAACATCATCAACATAGACTAATAAAACAATGAAAGAAGCTCCTTGTTTCCTAGTAAAGAGTGAATAATCTGCTTTGGATTGAATGAAGCCAAGCTGAATTAGTGTGGTTGAAAATTTAGAGAACCACTATCTTGATGCCTGTTTAATACCATAAATGGACTTGTTTAACCTGCATACAAGCTGCTCTCCATGCTCCCCCTTATTGTGAAATCCAGGTGGAAGACCCATATATACTTCTTCATGTAAATCACCATGAAAAAAAGCATTATTTACATCAAGTTGGCTAAGAAACCAGCCCTTCATAGTAGCTACTGCCAGAACACATTTCACAGAAACCATCTTAGCAACAGGGTTGAATGTCTCAAGGTTATATAAACCCTCCTTTTGGGTAAAACCCTTTGCAACCAACCTAGCTTTATACCTTTCAACAGCTCCATCAGCCTTATACTTAATCCTATATACCCATTTGCACCTAATAGGATGTTTATCATGAGACAAGGGAGTGATAGTCCAAGTATTGTTTGCTTCTAAGGTTGCAATTTCAGCATCCATGGCATCTTGCCACTTAGGATCAGACACTACTTGTGAAAAATGTTTAGGTTCTGTGGTGGTACAAATGGAGCAACAAAAGGATTTGTAGGTGGAAGATAAATTGTCATAAGAGAGGTAAGATGAAAGAGGATAGGAAGTACCTGATTAGAGCTGATTGGAATGTGATGTTGATGAAACTTGGTTACAATGATAAGCCTTAAGATAGGATGGAGGTTTAGGCACCCTATTGGACCTTCTAGGGACACCAGTGGGTTCAGCTGGAGTAACAAAAACAACATGCTCAAGTATGTCAGGAACAACATGATCAAGAGCATCAGGAAAAGATTGATTATCTGTGTCAAGATCATGATGTATCTGTACAATGGAATCAGTACTGACAAAAGAGATAGGATCAAGAAAAGCTGGGGAAATGGAAGGAAAACTAGGCAAAGGAATTAAGGCAGAAGGAGGAAGGGAAGTGTGTGAGGCAAAAGGGAAAACCTTTTCATGAAAAATTACATCTCTAGAAATAAAAATGGAATGAGATTGAAGATCAAGTAGTTTGTAACCTTTGATATTAAAAGGATACCCTAAGAAAACTGACTTCCTAGCCTAAGGAGTGAACTTGTGTTTATTTGGAGAAACATCAGTGGCAAAACAAAGGCAGCCAAAAGTTCTAAGATGAGAGTAAGAAGGAACTTGATTGAAAAGGACCTCATATGGGGACTTATGTTGCAGAAAAGGAGCAGGAAGTCTATTGATCAAATAGACAGCGGTGAGAATGCAATCTCCCCAGAAAACAAGAGGAATGTTGGACTGAATTTGTAAGGCCCTAGCTGTTGCCAAAATATGCTGGTGTTTCCTCTCCACAACTGAATTTTGTTATGGAGTGTAAACACAGCTTTGTTGATGAATAATGCCTTTAGAATTGTAGAAATCAAGCATGTTAAACTCTAAGGCATTATCAGTTCTGATGGACTTAATTGTGGTTTGAAATTGAGTATGTACCATATTGTAAAATGAAACAATCAAAGGCCTAACTTCTGATTTTGCTTTCATAAGGAAAACCCAAGTAGCTATTGATGCATCATCTACAATGGTAAGAAAATATCTATGTCCAGCAGTGGTGGGAATGGAAAAAGGTCCCCAAACATCCATATAAACAAGATCAAAAGATTGAACATCTCTTTTATTATCAAAGGGAAAGGGTAGTCTCTTTTGCTTTGTCAAAGGACATACAACACAGTGTTTAGTACAACAATTTTGCAAGAAAGGAAAACGATGACCTAAAGAATGAAGTTTATTATCAGATGGATGTCCTATCTAGAATGCCAAAGAGAATACAAATTGGCAGAAGAAACAGAAGAAGAAAAGGCAGTAAAAGGGCTGAACTTATTCTTGAGAAGAAAATCATCAAGAGACTTGGAAGCTGTGGAAAGGCTAGAACCTTGTAACAAATAGAGTCCATCATGCATTCTGCCTATTCCAATCGTGTTCCAACAGGTAAGGTCCTGTATAAAGCAATAATTGGAAAGAAATACCAAGCAAAGGGGTTGAGAATGAGTTAAGGCACTGACAGAGATCAAATTAAATGAAAAAGAAGGCACACACAGGACATTTGTGAGGGTAATGTGTGAAGAAAGTTTAAGTGTACCAACATGAGTCACAATAGCAGCCTCTCCATTAGGTAATTCAACCACAGAATGTGAAATTGCAGTAAAAGAAGTCAACAAATGCATTGAACAAACTATGTGATCTGTAGCACCAGTATCAATAACCCAAGTTTCAACACCAAAAGCTTTTCTATTCACAACCTTAGCAGAAAAGATTGAATGTGGTGAAGAAATAGTACCTGCTACTGCATTGGATGACAAAGATGTAGCATTAACCATATGAGGTTCTGGAACTGATGAAGTGTGATGAACTCCAATCAAAGACAGAAGCTGTTGATACTGATCAAGGGTAAATGCAGGTGCTTTAGTAGTGGCAACATGAGTAGATTCAACAATTGGAGCTAAGCATTGACCCTGAAACTGATTTGCAATTGCTGAAACTTGATGAGCCATCATATTTTTGTTCTTAAATTTGTAACCCGGTGGGAAACCATGGAGCTTGTAGCATTTATCCACAGTATGACCCAACTTTCCACAGTGAGTGCATAAAGGCCTTTCCTTTCCTTTTGGATTGTTTCCTGAGCTCTTGGTGGCCAAAACAGTAGACTCAACTCTAACAGAATTGACAACTGATTTCTGCAATTCCTCTTAGATGAATAAAGAATGGGCCTTGTTAACAAAAGGCAATGGATCCATAAGCAAAATTTGTGTTCTAACTTGAGAAAACACATCATTTACTCACATAAGAAAATTCATTGTTGCTTCTTTTGCTTGTAGATCCTTCAACCTTTGATTAACATTGCATACACACTTACCACAAGTGCATTGGGGAAATGGACTAAGATTCTGAAGCTGATCTCACAAGACCTTAAGCTGAGTGAAGTAGTCAGTGAGTGATTGTTTTCCCTGATGAATCTCAACAATTTGCTTCTGGATATTGAAAACCTTGGTCCCATTCCCTTGACTGAAGGTGTCTTGAAGCTCAGTCCAAATCTCAAAAGTAGTATCTCTGTAAATGATACTACCCTGAAGTTTTGTTGATACTGAGTTAGTAATCCAAGTACCAACTACGTTATCAGCATGAATCCATGCTTGAATAGCAGTTGGTGAATTCACGAGTGGAGAAGAAATGGTTATGGATCCATCTATAAAACCAAGTTTATTCTTACCAATCAAAAATTTCCTCACTGATCTCGCCCATGCAGAATAGTTCTCTTCTCCAATCAAAAGCTGAGAAGAAAGAACAACTCCTGGATTTTCTCCAGGATGTAAGAACAGGGGATCATTGAAATTATATGATTCTTGTGAGGAAGATGAAGATTCAGTGTTAGTTGTTAGTGCATCTGCCATTGAAGCAAAAGGAAAAGCTTAAATCCTTGAGATTTTGAGGAAGCTTGAGAAAGCCGAAGAAAATCGTGAAAGGATTTGAAGAAATCTTGAGAAACAACAATGGCGAGAAGAAATCCCAAATTCGTAAACCCTAGAATTCTAAGCCTCTAGAGAGCTCTGACACCATATGAAGAAATGAAAGAATTGGGAAAACTGAATTACTTCATTAATTTAGCTTATGACTATATATATACATGATTATGTTCCACTAAGACTGAAATAGAGAGCTTAACAAACTAATCCAACTACCTAACAACCAATCTCACGTTTGACCAAACTAATCTATTCACGTGTAAACACTAATAATAGATCCAAAATAAAACTAAACTACAAGTCGTATTATTTACAATTCAAAATAGCTACTAAACGACAAGAGCATCAGATATGGCTTCTTGAACTTAAGCTATGCATGGTGAACCTTGTTGCTTTTGCTCTAACTGCTTGCCTTGATCTTGATAGGCTCACTTAAGAAAAAGTTAATATTGAAACGCACTGCACTCATATATAGATCATTTCAACTTAATAAACATCGAATGTCAGAGTCAGTACATATTCACAAAAATCACACACTTATCCGATTAAATCCACGTAAGATTAACACAAAAACTGCCTAAAGTGTATAATTATCTAACTAGCACGACAATAGTTGACTCTAATTATAGAGGTAATTAAAACAATATTTTATGAGAATAAAGAATGCTAACTGAGTCAAACCGTCTCCTTTGAAAATCCAACTCTGCACCGCAATCTATATCCTCAATTACCAATATTGAGCGATTAGTTGTTGAGAGCAATACACTTCTCAAGTCTTCATCTGTAAATCGACCGGAAAGGTTCAAATCATAGATATTAAACTTGAGGTAATTAGCCATGGCAGCAATCAAGCTTGATTTGCCGGTACCCGGTGGGCCATAAAGCAAATACCCACGCTTCCATGTCTTGCCAACATCCTCATATAAGTCCTTCCTTCCAAGAAACCTGTCCAAATCATCCATGAGCATCTCCTTCTGCTTTGGGTCCATTGCCAACTTCTCAAACGTAATTGGATGTTTAAGAACAACATAAATCCAATGTCCATCTCGATCATGAGCTTTGGAACCACGAAAGCCATTATCACGGATATAAAGCTTTACCACGTTGTTGTCGTTTTGAATTCTCTCATAACGTTCTACTATATCAGGTAAATAAGACGCTAGCACTTCGTTTTCGAATCCCTTATCAAAGTAAAGCTCCAAATATCTATCAATATTACGGTGAACGACCTCTTTTACAGCATGTAACTTCCATTTGAGTGTAATTCCAATAAATATATCAATAACCTCTTCATTCTCGACGATATCAATGGTTGATTCATTTTGCCTATCTTCTTTGTTTACCTTGAAACGTTTTGGTTTTGTTGAATTAGAAATCAGGGTACGAAGGTAGGCTCTAGCAGCTTCATAGATTTGGTTGCTGATTTTGAGATTACCTTTGTCTTCAATGACGACAGTGACTTGAGGCGTAGAGAATCTAGACAGCCACATTTGATACATGGAGACGAGATAATTGCTGACTGCAGAAGGTGTGTGTTCTTTTACAAAGGGACTTAGTACAATCACAACAGCAGCTGTGAAAAATAGTGCCAATGATGTAAAAATCTCCCTGAAAGTAGACATGGTTTGAGGGTATGGTTGTTCTTTCAAATCCTGTAAAAATGTGAAGAATGTGGTCAGTGATACAACTTTTTTATGGCTTGACGGCTGCAATATAGTAGTTTGGACGCGAAGTATTTCTTGGTTTTGTTTATGCAATTTGTTTAATATTATGAAAGTTTTGAGATACTTCACAAAGAGGACATCTGCCATAAATTTGTTGTGATAAATCTCCATATCTGGATTAATGAAATTTAAATATAACTCGAAGCAAAAAAATAATAATAGAAATCACGTAATTACTAAGAAAATTAATCACACAAGAACACATTACGTGGAAATCCTTGTAGAGGGACCAATCTACTATAATAAAATAGAGAATGCAATGCTCTAAAGTTGATGTCCAAAAATTAATTTGACAATAAAATTTGAAAAACACAATAATACCTTTCTAGATACCCAGTAAAACCAATATTTGTAACAAGATCTCCACTCTGAACAAGGCAATGATTTTTTTTTTTTTTTTTTTTCACTTCGCACAGCTTGCACTCTCTGCATGTTTATCTCTATTACATCTCATTTTATTGGCCCAACTGCGTCACTATTCCTAAGTGTGTGAGAGAAAATGAGCAGGAAAATTTTTTTAGAGTGTATTTGATTAAGTGAGAAGGAAGGAAAATAAATGATAGAGCCGGGTGTTTCTCCTTTTGCCCACCAAAATGTTTTCTCCTCAAAATCAAGAGAAAACTAAAAACTAAGCGGGGATGCATTTTTTTTTTTTTTTTTGGTAAAAATGCCCATGTGCAAGTGCACATGAGCTTAGTCTAGTTGCTTTTTTTTTTTTGGTGGGTAGTAACGTTGCCCCTTTTTTCTGGGCACTAATGTTGCCTCTTCTTTTATTTTTCTATTTCTTTTTTTCCTTTTAATTTTCTAGGGCCTGGGAGTGAAAGTTTTTTTTTTTTTTTTTTAACTAGATGTGATTTTTATTATTTTTAAAAAAATTGGGTGATAGCTCTTTTTTGTGGTTATTTGTCACTTTTTTGTTTTAATTGGACATTATTCTTTAACAAAGATATGAGTAAATTTATTCAAACACATTTTTTCCATCTCTTCACTTTTTCACTCTCAACCAAATTAACAAAAAAGAAAAAAGAAATTAAAATCATTTATATCTTCCACTTTTCCATCCTTCCATTATTTTCTATTCTCTTACTTTTCTACCCCACAAACCAAACGAACCCTAACTGAGTGTGAATGCCGACAAGGTGAAAGGCAAATTGAGAAACTTTATGAGTGTGAAAACTGATAAGTGAAAGGAAATACGTGATCGAGAGCAAAAAAATGAGATAAAAAAATATCTAACCGGAATGACGCAGTTTCGTAATTGATTCCATCTAGTTTTACATAGTTAAGGAAATGAGATTTAACTCTCGTGTTTGGTTGGATTTTACTTGTTAACACAACTCTTCTTTTATCTTTAAATATTTCTGTAGCAACATGTATTTTTTACTATATTGAATCAATATGTCAGGTTGAGTCGGGTCGGTCAGGTTTCCGAGTGAGTCGGGTCCCTTTCTCAGTCCTAATTGATATAGATGAGCTGCTGGTGCGTGTCTTGTAGTGTTTTGTTTGCTGCAAATTGCTCAATGGGAATGCTAAGAAACACAAAAATAGCAATATTTGAAAGAAAATAGTCAAATACTACTCTTGTCCCTATACAATGTTTTTGTTTTTTATTTGGCCTTTTGTCTCTTTCATTTTTTTTTCTTAATTAGAATTTAAGACTTTCACACTACTCTCTCTATTGTTGCATCTTCTAGAAAATAGAAGTGAAACCTGGATTAAATTTAGTTAAATTTTTTAAGTAAATCATTTTTTTCCCCTGTTCATCTACTTTATTATTATTTTTTTGGTTATTTTTATCCTTTTTTTTTTTGGGGGTTTCTTTTACTTTTATTATTTTAATAGCCACATCAACATTTAGTGTGTCAGCTATTCACTAACATGTAGGTGATTTTCATTAATGAGATGATGATAGGAGCTACATTGAGAACAATTTGAAAAAAATATATGGACCAAAATATATAGGAGCTAAAAAAATATAAGGTCACGTTAACAAATTCCCTTAAGGAAATTGTTAACAAATCATACTCCAATAGAAAAGTTTTGTCAAAACTTTCAGAAGAAATATAATTAAAAAAAGTTATCAACAACATTCATTATTTTATTATTCATATATATATATATATGTGTGTGTGTGTGTGTGTGTGTAAAAGGTTTTACTAACATATGTTCTTAAAGAATCTATTAGTAAATTATTTTAAGAAAATTTTTACGAGAAAAATGAACAAATTAGCAACTTTTTTTTAATAATTTTTTTTAATTTCTCATAAAATATTTTTAAAAATAAATAATTAATGTGAACATAAGCGATACTTAATATTTAATATATTTTGTAAAAAAAATTTCATATCACACATATGGCCTTTTTTTTTTTTTGAAAGCAAAACAATCAATCATTCATTAATATGTAAAGAGTCTTGGTACAAAGCCTCCACCGCCGGTGGTGGTGAATCCTCTAACCAATACATTTCATCACTAAGATTCTTTGCATACCTAGCTAATGAATGGGCCACCATATTCCCCCCCCCCCCCCCCCCCCCTCTCCTAATACAACTAACTAATGCATGCTGCATTTCCCTAAGATAAAACCAAATATCCTCATAAATATGTCCAAGTAATGAATTGTGGGAAGACAAATCTAATATGGTTTTCATCACTATAAAATTGTCACCTTCAACCACAATCTCTGAAAACCCAGCTTCCATGGCAAAAATAACTGATTTTCAACACGCCAATGCTTCTGCCTCTTCGCTGTTTTGCACAAAGGGTCCCTTCATTGACATCCTAGCCATCACTTCTCCTTGTGCATTCTGGATTACTGCTCCAAAGCTTGAACATCGCTGATCCGAGAAAACAGCTGCATCAAAATTAAGCTTGAATAGATTTTGTGGAGGGGGCTTCCATTGTTGTCCGCTTGGTGCTGCCACTAAAATAACCAAATGTTCTTGCGCCTTTTTGTAGGTGTCTATAGCATAAATCATACATATCATAAGGTATATAGATATGTGGGTTAAAAATTAGTTTTTTTTTTTATATATATTAAAATTTGTGGTTGTATTTTATTTATAGGGACAGTTTCAAGTGTTAATTAAGGTGGTCACATGACTACCCTAGGAAAAAAAAAAAAAAAAAAAAGCTCGACCACCCTAAAAAATATTAAACACCTAAATAAAAATTTGAGCTCATTAAAAATAAATGAGTCATGATAACGAATGCTCTTAGGGAAATTGTTAATAAACTATAATAAGAAAGTTTTGACACTGCTTTTATGGGAATAAAAAAAGCTGTCAACAACATTTATTATTTTATCGTTCCAATAAAGTGTTTCTAAAAATAGCTCCAAAATCAATGTCCTAAGGGCATTACTTAACATTTGCCAAAATAAAATTCAACCTCTCCAAAATTTTGGTCTGTTGAATGTTGAACCAAAAAATTGTGAGAAATGCTATGTTCACAACACTTTCGTAACAAATTATAAGTATCAAGTTGTTACTTGTGGGATTCTCAAAAAAAAAAAGTTGTTGCTTGTGGACAAAAAAATAATTTCAATGGCAGGTTCAAATTAGAACCAATAAAAACTTACCACCTAGGCTTTGTTGTGAAAATGTTGTAAACATAGCACTTTTTAAAAATTGCCCAAACAAACAAAATTTAGCCAAAAAGCCCACATCAAACGTTTAATTGTGATTTTTAAAATTGTGTTTTCAAATGACATATTTTAAAATCTCTATTTAAAAACAAAAAAGCAAAAAAAACAAAATGCACACTTTTCAAACCGTTAGGATGTTAGTGTTTACTTTAGTCATTAGTCAAATTTGTTGGATTTATGTAATACATTTAAAAAAAAAAAAAAAAAGATGATGCATTTTGTTTATATTGTTACTAATTTAGTCAATATGTTGGTACTTGAATGTGAGATTAATAGTTTAATAATTTTTTGATTGTGTACATTAAAAAATATCTAGCTGATAACATTAATAGTGAAGCTATCATTTGAAAATTTCAAAATATAAAAATTTGTGAAAGGAAATTTTAAAATTTTATGTATTTGGACGCTTTTTTTTTTTTTTTGTGAGGTTAATAGATTCAAGTTTTATTTTGATTAATTTAAGTTTTTTAATGACCACTCTGAAAAAAAATTTCTAGAGCCACCACTGTTTCTTACTAATTCACACAGGATTCCACGTGCCCTATGCTACTCAGGTCAGAGCGTAAACTAATGATGATTCAAATAAGTTTTAGACTTGCATTTAACCAAAAAAACAAATTCTGCTAGTTAATTGAGTCCAATAAAATAACATGTTCATGAGTTTTTTCTTTTCCTCCTTCTCTTTCTCTTACAGAATTTGGACTACATACTTGATACTTTACTTTCATATTTACAAATTTATTTTCTATGCTATGAATAATGTATTAAATTAGAATATAATTTTTATTTTTATTTTTATTTTTATTTTTATTTTTTGCTATTATTGTTATAAGTCTAAGAAGCTAGAATGCCAAGAATAAATAACTATATATATCAAAATAAAAGAGATAATAAATGTTATTGATGATGAAAAAAATGTCAATGAAGAAAAAAATTTGTATTCCAGCACTATGTTCTGTCAAAAGCTCAATTAAAAGCATTAGCATCAACTAATTATGCATTAAAAAAATGCATTTTTCTTTTTGCATCACCAAAATCCAATTTATTTATTTTGTATTTCTAACACATGAAAATAATATATTTTCTACTCACATGTTGGTACAGTTACATGAGTCTAGAGTGTGAGACTAAAAAATACAAAAAATAAAAATAAAAATTGATATACAAGTATAGTTTTCTACAGTGATGCATAAGCCCAAGTGTGTTTTTTGAGCTTGTCCTTTCCTGCCACAAAAGTCTTTTGCTTTTGGAAAATTGGTGTTACAAAGTGTCTTTACACGCTGAAATAGAAAAAGTGAAGGCTGGATGGTGATGCATAAGCCCAAGTGTGTTTTTTGAGCTTGTCCTTTCCTGCCACAAAAGTCTTTTGCTTTTTGGGAAAATTGGTGTTACAAATTGTCTTTACACGCTGGAAAAGAAAAAGTGGAGGCTGGAAGGAATAAAGAGAGTAAAAAAGAATTGGAAGCGTTTCTTAAAATAGCTTTTGCCTTTCCAGGGGCGGCTCTACAGCAAGCCCAGGGGTTCAAATAAACCCCTTGCCTTGGCCCCCAAAAAAAATTATATACCTTAAAATAAAATTTTAAACACTTTGACCCTAAATTTTGTTTAAACCCAATTGAAATAAATTTGAAATATGATTATATTAGTGCTATTTTCACAATATATTTCCCTATCCTAGTCAAACCCAATTCATAGGCTTACAAGTTGCCAACCAGCTTTGTCAAAAGAATTTTTTCAATATCCTTTAACTCCTCAACAATGGTGATCTTGGCATGAAATCTCTCTGGTAGAGATCTAAGCACCTTTCTCACAACTTTGAGTTTGAGAATAGTTTTCTCAAAATTAAAGGCGGAGCTAACTATGTCCTTCAGCTTGGCATAGAACTCATCAAATGTCTCATCCTTCTCCATCTTAATCTCTTCAAAGCTTGTAGTAAGCTTTTGAAACTTTAAGTCCTTGACAGCCTTAATCCCTTCATAGGTTATCTGGAGGATAGTCCATACTTCCTTAGTAGTTTCAGTGGAGGATATCTTTTTGAACTCCTCATTAGTTACCGCACTGAATAAAGCATTCAATGCTCTGCTATTGAAGTTTGCCGCTTTGATCTTGGCATCATCCCAATCAGCCGGCGCTTCCTTTGCCTTAATCCAGCCAATCTTCACAGCTTATCACACCTTCTCATGTAAAGACTGTAAGAAAGCTCTCGTGCGTACTTCCAGTATGTATAATTAGTGTCATCAAATAAAAGATGTATAATTAGAGACTGTCCTCTATCTATGACAAACAGGGGTTAATGGATCACATAGTATAGATTATAAAACCTAATCAGAGTGTGCTCACTCTGATATTACTTGATAGGCCGAAAATGTATTAACCCCTTTTGGTAAAACAATCAATTAATTAGCCACATGAATTAATTATATTTAATTACATGCAATAAGCGTGATAGCAAAAACAAATCATCAACTAAATTAAATGCAATGAAAAATAAATTTGACACAGGTGACTTGTTTACAAATGGGGAAAACCACCGATGCAAAACCCCACCGGGTGAATTTAAAGTCACCACTCTCGAGAATCCACTATTATCAAAACAAACGGTTACAAGTAAAATGAATCCTAGTACCTAAAACTAACCTACAGTTGAACCCTTACCCCAATACCATATTGGACTTGTAATGTAGTGACAATCTCTCCTTTCAATGCACGACTCTTAGTATGTGACTAACCAATCGATGCACAGATCCAAGTACGTGACTAACACACCACAACTTGAAAAAGATGTTGGCTGCAAAGTTTTTCAGTTCATCCAACGATGAAGATCAAGAAGCCCTTTGGTTACAAAACCCTTGACACAAAGACGCAGCAACTTCTACACAGAATATGATGAACTAGGGCAAATTCTATCTCTGGTCACAATTTGCATGCACAATCAATTTGCGTTGAGTTGCATCACTTTGCATCACCTTTGACGGCCCTTAAAATAATCCTTATACATGCCTAAGGTTGTGAGAAAAGAAACTCTACACAAATACACTTGGATATGCGTGAAAACAGATCTAGAAATCTAAATTTCGTAATTCTCGATAGATACTATTTCTGTCAAGCAACTGTCGAGCATTAGCATTAAACCTCGATAGATATCTATCTGTCGAGCTATCTATCGAGTTTTAATAAACAGCACTTCTTCACTTGTTTCTTAGACAGATTTGCATGATTTCAATACTAGACTTGAACTCTTGTTCCTTGAAGTACTAAACTCATCCTAGATTTACCCAATTACAAGTAAAGTGCATTTTGTCAAAGGATTAGCTAATTTTACATAACATATGTTCTAACAAGTTTCACGTATGTCCTAACAATTTGTGACAAATTTGTGTGATAAGTGGGCATCTCAAGCTTATCTTGATCCATTTTCTATGAGTTTTGCATGATTCTATTCATTTATGTAAACCAGGGACAGACTTAGGGAGGTCTGGGCCTTGGCCCAAAGAATAGAAGGAAAAAATATATTTTGGGCCTCTTGGCCCAAAGAAAAAAAAAGAATTTTTTTTATTGGTTATATTTTTTTTTTCTAGAGTTGCACTTCCCTTTTCCAAAAACTTAGTCCCCCTCCCTTTTAATTAACCTAGCCCAACTAGCAACTACTCAACTCAAAAACTTAACAAAAACAAAACTTTAAAATAAAAAATAAAAAATCCTAGTCAGCCTAGTATTAAAGTACTAGCATTAGGTGTTTTAAATGCTACATATTTAGTATTTAGAACACCAAATACCAAAAACACTATTGTACGAGACATTTCAAATGCTATATTAACGAAGAAAAAGTAATTTTTAGTTTGTGAAAATAATTTTTTTTGCAATATTTGATGCTCTAAAGAAACAATATTATTTTGTGTTTTTTTTTTTTTTTTGTCGTTATTGGTAGATGATTGCATATTAATATATTAAGAAACAATGATTTTGTGTATTTATCTTTGTTGATAATTTGTTAATATTATATGGATACTTATTTGGTTTTTTTTTTTCCTTATACTTCGGCCCCCTAGCTTAAAATCCTAGGTCCACTCCTAATGTAAACTTACATTTTAGCCTTTTAGATCTCCGTTTAACAAAAATGATGTGTCATTAAAAAGCTTATGATGCCCATTTTCTAGCTCCTCATACCATTTTTTATAAGCCCAAAAATGTGGTACCAAACTCGAGTTTGTGTTTGAAATTTTACCTTTTGTATGGAATTTGTGTGCTCCAAACCTATCAAATTGAAGCTTCTCATAAGATATATCTAAAAACTCCTCATTTGCATCAAAGCAATGCCAGTTGCATTACCTTTCAAAAATGAGATACAAAATAAATTAATTGATTAAAAAGCCTAATAGGACCTCACATTATTTATGTAATAATTTATTCACCTTCATAATTGTGTATAGGCAATCAAATAGTGTATACTTACATAATAATATAAATTTACATAAGTTATACCTTGTCTCTAACTATCTAACTATTAAAAATCTTTTCATTCATAAGTGAAATTTTGATTTTAAATAAATGTGGCTTATTCTTTAAAAAAAAAATTAACAAATAAACAATATATAGCGAATCTTACATGAATGCATCACTCATAAATATTTTTATATTTCATATTAGTGTCAAATACATTTTATATATGTACAAAGTTTGTAGCCTTAAACTTCTTCACTAGTTTAATTCTCATATTGGTTGTGTGTGTTTAGTATCTGTTGTTATTATAACCTCAGTCTACAACTATAAAGGTTATGCCTTTTTATTGTTGTACTCTGATTATGTAATATATTATAAACTCGGTTTAAAATACTAATATTACTATTTTCGTGTGTGTTCTAATAAATATTACTGTTTACTTAAAAAAAAAAGTTTAATTCTCATTGGATGAGGATTGTGGCAAACAAACTACCAATAAATAAGTATAATAACATACTAAGCATGTTTTGCTTTGGTATTTTTGTTTTCAAAGAATCGCGTACTAAGTGGAATCTTAGCCGTCACTTTTGGGTGTGAATTTTTTTAATTTAACTACGTTCTTTCCACCTAATAAGCATGTTTTCCACCTCAACCCAAGAACAAAGCACTAATGCTTTGATTCACATACACTGACACTGTTTCTCCAAAAAAAAAAAAATACACTGACACTAGTGCACAGCACACACCGCACTTTTCTTTCAATTCATACACTGCTAGCTTTTTGTTTAATACACTTAACACTAGTGCACAGCACAGCACATTCACGGCACATTAATTTATACATGCTGGAGTTCGGTTCATGTAACCCACATTGAAGCTTCTAGCTTCATTTCATTTCTGCTAGTGGAGTTCTAGTAGTTTTAGGTGCCTTGTTCAGAGCGAAGATCTCTTGTTGTGTTCTTGGTTTCACAGTGTTTCCAGTGAGGTATTATTGTATTTTTCAAATTTATTGTGAACTTAATAAGTTTTGAACATATATTTGGGCATTGCATTCTCTATTTTATTATAGTATATAGATTGGTCCCTCTATGTTAGAGGGGTTTTCACGAAATGAATTCTTGTGTGAATAATTTTCTTGGTGCTTTTTTTTTTTTTTTTTTTTTTGCTTAAGGTTATAGTTAAATTTATTAACACATAGATAGTGATTTATCCCAACAAATTTATGGCAGATGTCATCCTTGTGAAGTGACTCAAAACTTTCATAGACAAACCAAGAAATATATTCTTGGTGTCCAAACTTCTATATTGCAGCCTTCAAGGCGTAAAAAATTGTATCCTTAACTACATCGTTTTCATTTTTACAGGATTTGGAAAAGGGGTGATTGATCCTCAATTTTCAAACCATGTTAACTTTCATGGAGATGCTTACATCTTTGATCACAGCTGCTGGTGTGATTGTACTATGTCCCCTAGTAAAAGGACTGATACCTTCCTCATTCCTTAATAATCTCTTCTCCATCTATGAAGAATATTTTTGTACGCCTGAAATCACTCTCTTCTTTCGCACGGATTGTGATCTCAGTGACAATCAAATGTATGATGTTGCCTCAACCTACCTCCGTACCAAGATTGTTGATTCATCAAAATGTCTCAATGTTGGCAAAACCGTTAGGCAAGAGAGGCCAACCTTTGATATAGTACCGGGTGCAGAGGTTATTGATTCCTTTCAAGGCATTAAAGGGCTCAAATGGAAGTTACATATAGAAAAAGGATTTGATGGCTGTGAACGTCGTAGATATTTTACGCTTTCCTTTGATAAGAAACTCAAAGAGGTTGTGCTAGAGTCTTATTTAGCTGAAGTAATATCTCGTTCTAAGACTGTACAAGAAGCAGAAAGGGCGGTAAAGCTTTATAGCCGTGATCTTGGCCGTGGTTCACCTGGTCGTGAATGAAGTTCTATTGTTCTTGAACACCCAACTACATTTGAGAAGTTGGCAATGGACCCAGTGCAGAAGAGGATGCTCAAGGATGATCTGGACAAGTTTGTTAATAGAAAGGAGTGGTATAAGAAAGTTGGCAAGGCATGGAAGCGAGGGTATTTGCTTTACGGGCCTCCGGGTACTGGTAAATCAAGCTTGATTGCTGCCATGGCTAATTATCTCAAGTTTGATATCTATGATTTGGACCTTTCAAGCATTCGCTCAGATTCAGCGTTGAGACGGATATTTCTTTCCACATCTAATCGTTCAATAATGGTAATTGAGGATATTGATTGTGCAAAGTTGGAAGATCGAGAGAAAGAGGAGAAGTCTGATCAGCAGATTCTGAAAAAGCCTAAGGTTAACTTTCTTTTTTCTCATAAAAACTAGTATGGTGGTAATTAGATTATTGTGTGATTCTTGGATTTGATCTGCTAAATGTGTTTTGTATGCTGAGGTCTGACATTAGATGTTTATTACATTAAAATAGATTATAAGCGAAGCAAATACCCTCGTTTCAATTATAAACTTATTTTTAATAGGAAAGAATGTTATAATTAAAATTTCTCCAAATCATTTGACTAGTTCTTTTATATTATAGTGCAAATATATAGTACTTTCCTTTTGACAATATCTCTATCTAGCTATATAATTGAATGCGGTTCATTTAATTTTGTCAATATAGCTATCATTTTTAGGACCTATGATTCATATTTTACAATGACCCAAGCGTGTGTGCCAAATTTTGTTTGATGTGGATGTAATTTTTATTTATGAGATAGTTAGCTCAATGGTGTCGGTTTGGAAACATTTTATTTAGTTTTTTTGCTGAAAACTTTTTTTATGAAAGTTTGCTACAGTACACTTGTACTTTGAAAAAATTTTAAGAAGTGAGAAAAAACAAAAGAAAAAAAAAATTAGATTTTAAAAAATTATACATAAAAGTTAAAAATTAAAATTTAAAAATGATGGCAAACTCACCCATCTAATTAGTTTCTACCATAGCAGAAGATTTTTCCTGCCTGTACTATTGGGTTTGAGTTCAGGAATCAACATTTTTCCAAAAAAAAAAAAAAAAAGAAAAGAAGAAGGGGGGAATAAGGTTGCATACCAAAATCATCTCTCCTAGAACCCATAGGAATTTGGAGTTTTGTTTCTTGAGTACAACTTCCACTGAATACATATGTCATGATGCTAGCTATATGTCAACAACTATTACCAGTACCATCACACTAGCTAATGCAAATGACATTATCTTATGATTTCATGTAACCATATTTACTATCATGTTATTTTTTTAGTTCACATTATCCGGTTTATTTTACTTCATTGATGGATTGTGGTCGAGCTGTGGAGAAGAGCGAATTATTGTGTTCACCACCAATCATAAGGAGAAGCTTGAGAAGCTTGATCCTGCTTTGTTGCGCCCAGGCCGCATGGACATGCATGTGCACATGTCATATATAACCATGGATGGGTTCAAGCAGTTGGTTTCTAATTATCTTGGTATCAATGGTGACCACCAACTCTTTGAAGTGATTGAGGCATTGCTTAAGAATAAAAATGTTACTCCAGCTGAAATCGCTGAGGAACTTTTGAAGAGTGAAGATCCCAATGTTGCTCTTCAAGGAGTCTCGAATTTCTCGAGCAAAAGTAACTATAGAGAATGGCATCATCGATCATTTGATGGGTTTATGGACATCAATTATGTGTGCGCATGGCTATGTATGCATTATTGTGTATCTCTTTATCATGCATGTAGTACTTTTTTTTTTTTTAAATTTTGTGTGACTCTCTATCATGTAGTATAATCTCTGTTTGTGATGAATAAATGTATGTATGTTCGAAATTGGATGAATATGCTCAAGAATGTATTCAAACTTCAAAATTCAAACTAGTAATAATTTTTTTTTTTAAATAAAATTTCTCACATGAAAAATCTATAAAAATAAATAAATAAAAGATAAAAAACTAAAGAGGGTAGTCATATGTAATTAAAAAATGCCACTTATTTTCCATACAAATATTTGATTGATACATGCATATTTCAAAATAGTTTAAAATTAAACTTATTCCAAAAATTCAAATACCAAAATTTTAAGTTACCTTACAAATATTTATACGATTCCCAGAAACCCATGGGGTCCTTTTCATTTAAAGAATACTTTTTAAAAGCTCATGAGATGTTTTTTTTTTTTTTTTTTTTGGGAAAAATGTTCAAAAAATCGGTGGTCTTTTCTTTGGATTTTTGTTGTTTGAAAATAAAATTAATTTTTCAAAATTCCTTTAAACTTTTCACCTCTTTTTGTTTTTCTTTTTTGAAGGGAACATTTCACCTCTTTGAAAAAAATTTCCTTATTCAATATAAACTTCTCTTTTTCAAAATAACCATGGAATTTCCTCTTTCCAAAAATGGAACAATTTTTGTGTGAGTTTGGCAACAGATTATAAGTTTTTTTTTTTTTTGCTTAAATTATTTGTCGTTTACCTGTCTTACACTACCTTTCGTATTAACTTCATTTCAATTAAGTTACATCTTTCTTAAAAAAAATAAGCTAGATTTTAGTTTTTTTTTTGGTCTCACATAACCCGTGCAATGTGAGGGAACATTCTACATAGTTAAAATACCACCAACTTGACATAACAATACAATAATTTACCTTAAAATTAATCCGGGTAATGTAGTACATCCATGCGATTTATAGAACAATTAAATTTTGTATCTCATAGATTGAAATATAAATTATAAAGCCCAAAGGGAGATATATATATATATATATATATATATATATATATATAATATATATATATATATATATAGAGAGAGAGAGAGAGAGAGAGAGTATTTTTATAAAAATAAAAAATAAAAATAAAAATAAACCAAAGCGAACTACGCCTTTTTTTATTTTGCTGAGAACTAACATTTTTTTAGCAAAGCAAAACCAACAAATATACACAAACATTGATTGACAAAACGTAATTAAAAATATAAGATAAATAGAGGAATAGTAAGGTCGTCCTAGCCTGCCAATTTTATACAACAACGTTTCTGGCAAAAATGCCAGGTGAACATTATAAATCTGTCTAAACAAAAGGACATTCAATTTTTTTTTTTTTTTTAAATGTAGGGAAAAATGTGATAGAGAGACCACAAAAAAGAGTTTAGAGTAATCGTTGTAAAGAAGTTGATAACAGTGTCTAACAATCTATTGGAAAGTATATAACAATACATTAGTGTAGGGGCTCCTTTTTTCGGAAGGGCACCCCCGACAATAAATTTGTAGAGAGTGGGGCAAAGGGTTTGGCTCCGGCCGGCCTTTCGCCTGTCCTTCTTGAGCTTTTCCTTTGTTGTTCTCTGTCTGGGGTTGCTCCTCGGCTGGCGTCCAAGGAGGCCCTCCTCTCACGAGGGGGCTCTTTGCCTTATATATGCCCTTTGGCTTGATCCTGGCCTTACAGCTGTTGGCCATCCAGGCCACTGCTTACAGAGCTTGTCCCATCAGACAGGTTCTTCACCATGCTATGGGTTACGACCTCCAATGTTGCACTGTTCAGGGGTCTTGTCACCATTAATGTAACTTGGGGGGTCAGGTAAACATCTTAAGTGTGGATGTGACCACCTATTCTGGGTTTGCCCCCTACCTAGGATTAAACTAGGTGTGCCGAGAAAGGGTGTGTCCTCGGCACGGGTCCGAGAAGGGCTAAAACAGTTTGGACGACTGTCTGGGACAATTGTCCTCTTCAGCTTGGGCTTTGGGCCAACCTAAAGGTGGGCCGGGGATTCCGGGCCCACGGGCCCCACAATAGCCCCTCAAAACCCTGCTGCACGTTTCTTCGGACGAGGAGGAGGGTTTTGAAAACTTCGGCCCTTATGTTCCGGAAGGCCTTCCGCTGGCTGGTCCTCCCTTAAGTGGCTGGATCGACACTCAGACCCCTCAGTAGGTAGTCAGTTTCTCCACATGACTAGGTCTTTGGACCATGCAGCACCTTGGCTCCGTCGTAAATGGCTAGCTCCCCATAGGCTTGGGTCCGAGGACCGTGCAAGACCTAGGTACAGTTGCTGCCTTCAGAGCGAGTGGCTAGCTCCCCGTAGGCTTGGGTTCGAAGACCATGCAAGACCTAGGTACAGTTACTGCCTTCGATGGTAAGTGGCTAACTCCCCATAGGCTTGAGTCCGTAAACCATGCAAGACCCAGGTACAGTTGCTGCCTTCAAAGCGAGTGGCTAGCTCCCCGTAGGCTTGGGTCCGAGGACCATGCAAGACCTAGGTACAGTTGCTGCCCTCGATGGTAAGTGGCTAGCTCCCCATAGGCTTGAGTCCGTAGACCATGCAAGACCCAAGTACAGTTGTTGCCTTCAAAGCGAGTGGCTAGCTCCCCGTAGGCTTGGGTCCGAAGACCATGCAAGACCTAGGTACAATTGCTGCCCTCGATGGTAAGTGGCTAGCTCCCCATAGGCTTGAGTCCGTAGACCATGCAAGACCCAGGTACAGTTGCTGCCTTCAAAGCGAGTGGCTAGCTCCCCATAGGCTTGGGTCCGAAGACCATACAAGACCTAGGTACAATTGCTGCCCTCGATGGTAAGTGGCTAGCTCCCCATAGGCTTGAGTCCGTAGACCATGCAAGACCCAAGTACAGTTGCTGCCTTCAAAGCGAGTGGCTAGCTCCCCGTAGGCTTGGGTCCGAGGACCATGCAAGACCTAGGTACAATTGCTGCCCTCGATGGTAAGTGGCTAGCTCCCCATAGGCTTGAGTCCGTAGACCATGCAAGACCCAGGTACAGTTGCTGCCTTCAAAGTGAGTGGCTAGCTCCCCGTAGGCTTGGGTCCGAGGACCATGCAAGACCTAGGTACAGTCGCTGCCCTCGCGGTTTTGCCTTCGTCCCCGAGTGTGAAGACACAGTGTTCACCTCTTTGGACAACTCAGTCTCACATCGGATAGAAGTCCCTTCCACTAACCCCTTATAAGCTTCTGGAGCAGGAGTTAGTGTACCACCACTGCACAGTTGCCTTCAATAGGAGTTCGTCCTCGGATCCGAGAACTTTGCTTTTAGTGTGAAGACGTCCACGGGTCGTTTTCTGGGAGCTGTTCTTCCTCAAGCCGGATTGTGACTTCACACGTGGGGCTGATCTCGCCTCCGGTTCGTGTTCCTCGTCTTTCTGGTTTATGAGGCGTCGCTTGGCCTTCCGCGCTCCGCGTTTGACGCTTCGGTGCCTGTAACGCGCCTTCATTAATGCCCTCGTGAATTAACACGCATCAAGCGGTTGGCAATCCCCTTGGAATTGGGTGGGAATTAATTCCCTTTGACAATTCTCCCTTCGAATTCTACGCGGCTCAACTCCCACCGGTTTTCGCCTTCCATAAAAGGCGTTCTGGGGGGAATGTTTCTCCTCATTCCATGAATCTTCCACCACAAACAGAAACATATACTTTCACCTCCCTGAGCCCCTTTGACACCGCCGCCAGGATTGTGACCAAAATTAGGAGGTCTGGAGTTAAGGGCCGCCGTGGCCGCAGCCCCCACTGGGCTGCCGGCGCGGCAGAGTTTAGGCATAACACTGGCAGGGCCTTGTACGGTGGCCAGGAGGGACGTCGCTAAAGTACCTAACGTCTCTCCCCAGAGCGCACCTCCGACGAAGGAGGCACGCGAACTCTCGTCATGGCTGGTGCCCGAGTATTGCCGTCTCCGACGGCCAATGCTCGTGCAGTCTGGAGGGGGTCGAGGAAGCATCACGAGGGATGGTATTCCGAGGCCCCTAGGTCGGCTCCTTACTTTGTTCAAGCTTTGGCTTGAAGGCGAGCCAGCCCCCAGCCCCCCTTCCCGTGCTTGTACTGTCTAGTTCTCCCATTCTCTGGACGCAGGTAAAAGCACGGGTTGACACCTCCCTCATTCCTAATATTAATTCTTTGCGAGCCTCTTGCCCGGCTAGTTCTAGGATCGGTCCGCCTGGGCCTCTGATTGTAGGATTAGTTTGTAGGATTTCTTGTAAAACATGCCTGTCTGAGCCTCTGATTGTATTTGTAACTTTCTTTTATGAAATAATAAAGATTGTATTTGTAATCTTCTTATGAAATAATAAAGAACTCTTCTTTTTATTTGCTGTTGAGTCTTCTTTTCTACTGCAGAAATTTTTTTTTCTTCTTTCTTCTTTCTTTCTTTTTTTTTTTTTTTTTTGATACGCCGCCAACTTTTGCATAGCCACTACTGTAGAACGACCGCCGGTTGCGCCGGCCGGTGCACTAACTCTCCCCACAGACGGCACCAATTGTAGGGGCTCCTTTTTTCGAAAGGGCACCCCCGACAATAAATTTGTAGAAAGTGGAGCAAAGGGTTTGGCTCCGGCCGGCCTCTCGCCGGTCCTCCTTGAGCTTTTCCTTTGTTGTTCTCTGTCTGGGGTTGCTCCTCGACTGGCGTCCGAGGAGGCCTCCCTCTCACGAGGGGGCTCTTTGCCTTATATACGCCCTTTGACTTGATCCTGGCCTTACAGCTATTGGCCATCCAAGCCACTGCTTACAGAGCTTGTCCCATCAGACAGGTTCTTTACCATGCTGTGGGTTGTGGCCTCTAATGTTGCACTGTTCAGGGGTCTTGTCACCATTAATGTAGCCTGGGGGGTCAGGTAAACACCTTAAGTGTGGATGTGACCACCTATTCTTGGTTTGCCCCCTACCCAGGATTAGACTAGGTGTGCCGAGGAAGGTGTGTCCTCGGCACGGGTCTGAGAAGGGCTAAAACAGTTTGGATGACTATCTGGGACAATTGTCCTCCTCGGCTTGGGCTTTAGGCCAGCCTAAAGGTGGGCCGGGGATTCTGGGCCCACGGGCCCCACAATTAGTTATCAATCTATTTATTTTTTTTATTTTAAAAGCAGTAATTAACCCAAAAAATCCCATAATCCCACTTACAAAAAAAAATTATAATTACCGTGCACTCTAAACTTTCAGATTTTAAGCCATCCATGTTGAAATTTGGCTATTAAAATCAAGGTTGAAAATCCCTAATGTTACCAAAACTTAAGACTAGAAAAATAAAAATTTTAGTCCAAAGTAAAAGATTTTTCCCATTTAAAAGGTAATTCAGTAGTTCAATGATTACTCTTTTTTTTTTTTTTTTTTTTTTTTGAGAACAATTCAACAACATTTAGATCTATGGAAATTAAACAATTGCATATCAATTATTGCAAAACAAAATATCTAGATGAACAAAAAATCTAGACAAGCAGATGATACTCATATTCTACATGACCACAACAAAGTTAAAATATAAGAGTCAAAAGGAGGAAAAATATCAAGAGAATACATTTTTCCCAAAAAAATATAAAGGAAGAAACTCGTAACAAACTTTAGGGATAATAATTTAATGATTTAACTGTTTTTAGAAATGATTTTATTACTAAATTCATACAAAATAAGTTATAAACACTCCCTCTCTCGCAAACTTTAAAAACTTCTATTCAAGCAGAAGTAAATAAAGATACTTAATTGTTAGGTTCTAAAGACTTAGGATTTCATGTATTTAGAACTTTAATATGTATTATTGGCAAACCATGATCAAAACATGTTATTTAGTCTTGTTTAGATTTGCTCAAAGTAGTGTTGTTTATGTAAAGTTGGAATCGAGTTGATGCAGAATTCACTGTACATCTCGGCCTGGCTTGATTGATCGAAGCTTATGCTTGATCAATCGAAAATCGGGCAGATGCGTTTTTTCTGCAGAATTTCCAACTCAGCCCTAACTCCTAAAACGTTTAGGGTTTTATGTTTTTGCCTTAGGTGTATAAGGCAAACCCTAGCCAAGTTTTAGAGGTTGCTCATATTGCTGTTTTGTGTAAATCTCTTGTGAGATCTAGAAGAGCTTTCCTTTACACAAAAATTAGGATTTTCAAGGAGGAGATGTTATCTACACCTTGATGATCAACTCAATTGTTGTCATTGAAGCTTAAAGAACAACAAGCGTGGGTGCTTGTACTTGATGGTGAATCCAAGAAAGAAGGAGTCCGTGGTCTCGAAGCTTGCACGTGATTGTTTCAGTAAGTTCTGCTGGTGGATAGCAATAAAAAGTCAAGCGTGGGGGCTTGTAAGTCTTATTGTATGAATTTCGATTCTTTCAAGATAGTGGATTCAATTTTACCTTAAAGATAGTTAGGTTAAATCTTCCCCAGGTTTTTTTACCAGTTTGGTTTTCCTGGGTTATCATATCTTTGTGTTATTTATATTTCCGCTGCTATATACTTGATATGATTGTTTAATTATGATAACCTAGATTTGCATAATTTGACTAAGTTAATCACTTGGCTAATTAACTAGGTTAATCTGGTTGTGTTAAAGAGTCTAAAAACTATTCATTAATAACTACCAAAATAGCTTTCACAAAAATATTTAGAAATTCCCAAGATCTTTATACACAAAGGCAAAACAAATCTCCAGTGTACAACTCCTAATCTCCACTTGAAAATATTATCTACAAAATAAGAGAATTCATACCTAAAAAAATTATTCATTTAGAAGGAAATAAAAAGAATCAATATATATTTTCTCCTGTTAATGGAGACTTGCAATTAGTATGCACTTCCCTCCCTTTACCACTAGTCCGAAACAATGGGAAGAAAGATTTGACTTATATATATATATATATATATATAGTACGAATATTTGGCTTAAATCCATGAATTACTTCAGGAGATAAAGCAATTATGAAATCAACCAATTATTTCAACACCAAAAAATAATAATAGTAATAATAATAATAATAATTAAAAAGAATAATCCTAATGAATTGAAAAGCAAGCAATATGGATGGCTTGAGGATGATGATCCAATATGTTTTTGAAAATATTGAACATCAATGCAAGAACCTATAAGTGACTTTCATTAAACATTATATTCATCATGAATTCTATCCAACACATGCTAGAATCTTTTAATCCAAACACTCTTCATAACTAAAGAAAATCAAATATGACTACAAACGATGTGAAAAAAATTTAAAACTTTATTAGCAAAATATATTAAAAAACAAGCATAGATCAAGTACAATATAAACCGATAAGGAACTTTATTAGCACAACTTTCCAATCAAAGCACAGAAGCGTACAAAAATAAATAAAATGCTAAATGTACTACTAATTTTACAACAAAAGGCTTAGGAAACTTACTTCAATGAAAAAATTGAAGGGGCGACATTTCATAAATTTTCCACAAATGAGTCATTCTATCCACTACAATGACAACTTCAAATTCTAAAGCATCATCCAAGATGTCGGATTTGTGAATGTAGTATTATACAAAATATGAATGATTCCAATTCATGGGCAACTAAATAGGCCTAGTAGATGCACCTAACGAGGGAGACATGAAAAGAAAAACCCATTGTTAGCTCGAATTTTATTTGCCCTAGTCAAATGATTTCGATGTTGATAAATCATAATTTCTCTACAACTAAAAGTAATGGCTAATAGGGATTTATCATGACCAACTCTAGAATGTGACAAAGAGACTTTCAAAGGATGTTACAAACGCCAAGAAATTGCATGTTGGAGATGGTGAATTTTTTTTTTTAAATGTATGATATAGGGGGAACATTTTGATCAGTGAGTTTTATGATGTTATCTTCTCATATACTTGGATCAGCCACAAAAATATTGTCTTACATGTGTAGGAAGGGATGCGATGTTACCTTTATTGATAAAGGAACAATGTCAGCACCTAATCACCCAGATCATGAAAGACAATTAAGACTCTAGTAGAAAAAGAATTTATTGGCACATCACAATCCTTAAAAAGCAACAATATAGAAAGTGTTTCGTTGTTCTTGTTCGAAAAAAGCAATCTTTAAGGTGTAGAGTCCCACTCCATGGTCAGAAACTCCATGCATAAGCTTGCTATTGGATGCAACTATCAAACTAATGGTCAAATAAAGACAAATAGAAATGCTTATCATTAGTTAATATAAAGACATAAGACATTAGACAGGCAGCAGGAACATTAAAAAAATCTTATCAGATTAATATGAAAGTGAATTATTCTAAACATAATATACAAAGTTTGAGAAAAATGATTTGGCAATTTATTTGCTATTTGAATCTTTAAAATTTTCTCGTGTTAAAGCCAAAAATAGTTCCAATGATAAGATATCACATTAAGGAATCGTGAATGAAAAGAAAAGATACCATGTGTTAGATTTGAAGATAATTATTATAAAATGTAAAAAAACAAAAGAGTCAACAGTGAAGTTGAATAAAGAAAATTAAACATCTTAAACTACTAAAGTGATCAAGCAGATGAGGCATCCAATTCATATTCATTTGTAGGCCCAAAATGTCCTAACAATAAACGAAGTAGGGTGCAAGTGACTGTTGCTACCATTTTGAAATAAAAAAGTTCATAATTTCAGTTGCATACAATCCAAATTGCATAAGTATAGAAAATCAGGACATTTTGGAAGTAGTTTAACATAGAAACAAATTTGAAATACAAAATAATTTCAACTTAAAAGACCTAATGCTATGATGTTACCTATTTCATTTGGTCATAACTGGCTGGGTTAACAACATTTCCTATGCATTTTTTGCTACATTAGGGCCAAAGCTAGTCCAATAATTTTCTTAACAAATTGGAGAAGGACAAAATAGCTTACGCTCATGATTCTTGTATTTGAATTTAGTCAGCTATTCAACTCAAAGCTGAGTTGAACTGGGTAAAAGTGACTTAGAGTAATTAATAATATGTACAATTCCCCTACTGCATAGCTAATTTGTCTTCAACTTGGGCATGCTTAAATATGTAAAGCATTTAAAGAATGTCGATATTGGTGGTACTGAACTATTAACTTCCAAGGATTTGTTAACAAACGATGGAGTGAAGGGAATTGTTTTTTGCTGGCCTGTATTTAGTTCAGTCGATCTCTGTTCTCTTTCTCTTTCTCCGTACAGCAAGCAAATCTATACTTTTAGACCCATTATGTGATTTGGTTGGTGCAATTTCGGTTTTTTTTTTTTTTAATTTAATTATTTATGTTTTTCCCTTTGCTTTAATACATTTTAATCATATTTATCTAATATAAAATACATACTATTATTATGTCCATGTGATACATGACTTAAACAAGAATTTTATATACTAATTAGAGGCAAATTTAATACATTGAGTTCGTGATTATATGCAAATAACAATTAAATGTTAAAAAATACAAAAAGGAAGAATAGAATAACTAATCATATATGGGTAACCAATAACCAATATATATATATATATAGTAAGCAATACATAGAGTGACTTCATTAACAATTTTCATGTTGTTAGGACATATGTGTTTCATTTATTAAGAACATATGTCATTCTTTTATATAATTGGCTAATCCTTTGACAAAACGCACTTTACTTGTAATTTGGTAGATCTAGGTATTCTTAATACTTCAAGAAACTGTGTTTTAAGATCAAATGTTGAAGTCATCAAGTTTGTTCAAAAAACAAGCTAAGAAGTGCAAGTTTATTAAAGCTCGACAACTCCTATCTGTCGAGGTTTAAGAAAGAAACAGAAATTCTGATCTGTTTTATTGGAATCCGTAAATGTGTATTTGAAACTTCTTTTCTCCTAACCCTAAACATATAAAATGATTGTTTTAAGGGCCATAAAACAGTTCACAAGTTGCACAAGCTTTGAGAAAAGTTTGCTCAAACAAATTGTGACTAGAGACAAAATTTTACCCTAGTTCATCATTCTTGAAAAAGTTGTTGTGTATGTGCACCATAGGATTTAGTGACCAAGCATCTTCTTGATCTTCATCATAGATAAATGAAGAACTTTGCAACCAACAATCTTCTCTAATTGGTGATTGAAGTTGCGTACTAGGATCCGTGCAATTGGTTAATCATTTACTTGGGAGCCATGCATCAAAAGGAGAAATTGTCACTACAGAATAAGTTTAATTGGGTATTGAGGTAAGGGTTCAATTGTAGGTTGGTATAAGATACTGGGATTCCTTTACTTATAACCGCTTTGTTGTGATAATAGTAAAATTTCGAGAGTGGTGACCTAAAAATCACCTGATGGGATTTTTGCCATGTAGGTTTTCCCCATTCGTAAACAAATCACCGTGTTAAATTTATTTTCCGCTGCACTCGGATTAATTGGTGATTTATTTGTGCTACCACGCGCTTTGCATGTTAATTGAATTAATTAATTAAACTTGGCTAATTAATTAATTAATTTATCACAAAGGGTCAATACGTTTTTGGCCTATCAAGTGGTATCAGAGCAGGCACACTCTAATTAGGTTTAATCTTTGCTGTGTTGATCCATTGACCCCTGTTTGTCATGGATAGAGGACAGTCATTAATTATACCTCCTTTATTTGATGGCACTAACTATGCATACTAGAAAGTGTGCATGAGAGCTTTCTTGCAGTCTTCAAATAAGAAGGTGTGGCAAGCTGTAGAGATTGGCTGGACCAAGCCAAAAGAAGCACCAGCCAATTGGGATGAAGCCAAGATCAAGGCGGAAAATTTAAACAGTAAGGCATTGAGTGCTTTATTTAGTGCGGTCATCAATGAGGAGTTCAAGAAGATATCCTCCACTGAAACTACTAAGGAAGCATGGACCATCCTCCAGACAACCTATGAGGGAACAAAGGCTGTCAAGAATTCAAAGTTTTAAAGGCTCACTACAAGCTTTGAAGAAATAAAGATGGAGGAGGATGTATCGTTTGATGAGTTCTATGCCAAGCTTAAGAACATAGTGAATTCAACTTTCAATCTTAGAGAAACCATTCGTGAACCCAAGATTGTGAGAAAAGTGCTTAGATCTCTACTCGAGAGATTTCATGCCAAGATCACAGCGATCGAGGAATCAAGGGATATTGACAAGATTCCTTTGACTGAGCTGGTTGGAAACTTGCAGACCTACGAGTTAGAGTTAACAAGAATTGGCAAGTTGGGTAAAGGCAAGAGCATGGCTTTGAAGGCCAAGAGCAGTGACATTGATGAGTCTTCAGTTGATGAGGATTCTAAGATAAAGTCCTACATTACAAGGCAATTCAAGAAGTTCATGAAGAATGCCAATGGGAAGGGCTTTGACAAGAACCGTAGGCAATCTAGTTTTTCTCAGTTCAAGAGCCAAGACAAAGGGAAGAAGGATGCAAAGGATGGCGATCAGTACACTGTTCCCAAAGGACCTAAGTACTTTGGGTGTCATGGATTCGAACACATGAAACAAGAGTGTCCTACATATCTCAAGAGCATTGGGAAGAGTAAGGCACTTGCTGCAACCTTAAGTGACACTAAACCTAAGGATGATTCCGACAATGAGGATAACGAAATCTTGAATGCCTTCACTACCACAGTCAATCCTACTAAATGAATTATTGAAGACGTGGACGAAGAAGAAGAATTGGTGGATTCTAAGTGTGAGAAGATGGATGAAAGTTCAAGTAGCATTGAAAACACTATAAACGTTTAGACCTCCAAAATACAAAATATCAATTCAAACTTATTATCAAACAATAAATGTGCGGAACATGAACATAAGCTAATGACAGAATTGATAAACAATCTAAACCAATTTAAAATCACATCCACAGTAGAAATTAAATGGTAAAGATTAAGGAAATAGAGATGCAAACACAAAGACAACACAGCGATGTGTTATCGAAGAGGAAACTGAAACCCTCGGCGTAAAACCTCTATGCCACCCTCCAAGCGGTCAATAATCTACTAGAAAATGAAGTTGGGATACATAAACAGAAATAGACCCTCAGAGCCTAATCTATCCTGGTACCTAAGCCCTCCAAGCTTCTTGCTCCAACGAGGTTACACCGAACCTTTGTCTTTTTTAGCTTGCCGGATTCCGCTATAAACCATAGCATCAACCAATAATCATTGGTCCATTCCAAACTACTTCCCTTAGCACCAAAATACATTTTCAAAGACATGGGTATGGTGAGAAAAGGATTTGGTCAAGAATCTCTCAAGGATGTATCAATGGAAAGGAAGAGAGTAAAGGAATTTGAAGAGTCTCTTAGATGAAGATTGTGGATGAATCAATCTTATTTTTCTCTAAGGTTTCTCTCTCAAAATTCTCTCTAGAAGCTCTCTACATTTCATGGGAATGAGGGGTATTTATACTAAGGTGAGATAGGAATGTGAAACGTCAGGTTTTTTCAAAACAGAGCTGGTTGGCGGCTTGGCCTCGCGACTTGGCTAAGTCGCGAGTTCAAGCCGCGAGTTAACAGAACGACTAGGCTGGACCTTTTGCTCTGTAGTGCTCCAGCAGGCGCGACTGTTCACATTCTCGCACGCTTCACTCGTGTGATGAATTTGGCGGTTTACCAGTCACGAGTCACCCGCGAGACCTAGCCGCAAAGCCCTGCTTTCTTGCACTTTTTTGAGCATTTCTTCACACTCTTTCACTCACTATCCTTACATGAATCCCACATAAATACAAGGTTTCTAAATGCTGAAATACAAGCAAATTGGCACGGAATAAAGTCAACAAGATGGTTGATTAAATTCAACCTTACAATGGATGATCAAGATGATATCCATACCGCCTATGAGAAACTATACAAGTTGTCTGAGAAACACGAGAAACTTTATAGGCTGGCCACTAAAAAACTCAGTGATGTGGAACTTGACTGTGAAGAGTTGTTCACAAAATTTAATGAGGCTAATCAGACTATTGGAGCATTGAGGTTTAAGAACAATTTCTTGGCTGAGAAAACCAAGAAGCTTGAAGTGGAGTTGTTTCAAAGGTAGAGCTCAATTGGAGAGGACTTCAAGTGCGAAGCTTGCCGAAATGCTTTGTATTCAGAAATCTGCTTTGGATTGAATATGTTTAAGGTATGGTCTTTCTTCCTCTAATATTGCTTCTATTAGTAATACTGTTTTTGTTCCTCTTACTAATAATGTTGAAATTGAGAACAATGATGTTAAAACTGAATTAGCTAGTGAGAACTTAGACAATGGTAAATCTATCTTAGAAGCACCCTCTAAGCAGGAAAATAAAGATGTTAAAAACCCTAGAGCTAAGAAGACTAACTCTCAAAAGCCTAAACAGAAGAAGTAGCATCTTTGTCATCATTGTGGAGCTGCCGGTCATACTCGACCAAATTGCTATAAGTGGTTAGCCACTCAACAGAGTAATGGCATGATAGCATCTAGAAGCCAGAATCAGCTTCAATTCTTTCTTGCTCCTCTTGGAGATCTTCTCAAAACCCTCATGTTCCTTTCAAACTTGAATGGTTTCAATTATTCCCCCTCACCGCTGGTTCAAAGATTTAATCAACGAAAAGGTTCTTCCAATGTGTAGAAGGAAAAAGGCTCCAAGTGATTCTATCACTTTCCTCTCTTTCTTTGTGTTTTTGTTTTTGCATAATTTGTGTGTTTTGCTTTACTGTTTTGAGTTAGTCTAGTTTTATGCTTTGCTTTGCTTAACATGTTTTTGTTTGTTTATTTTCAGTTTTGCTTATTTTTGTTTTTCATATAAAAAAAATTGAAAAATCAAAAGAATACAAAACAGTGTGTATTTTGTGTACATTGGTATTTGTGTACCTTGGATGGTCATTGAAACAAAATTTTCTAAACTTTGTATCTTTTGTAACTTAAATGAGTATCTATATGCACAACTAAGCAAGTGAGCTTTGTGTCTCTTGTTTGCGATGAATAAGATTAAGTTATCTCTTGTACTTAACACTCGTATCACTCTTTTTGACCGGTAGGACTAGAAAATCCTAAGAGAAATGCATAAATAATCATCTCGCCACTGTTACTCGCCAATCTTGTAAGACATTTGTATGCTTCGGCATAGCAAAAGTGTGATGTCAATGATATTTGTGTGTTTCGGCATAGCAAAATTAGAATGTCAATTATCATTGGGTATTTCTTTTCTCTCTCTTAGATTAAATGGTGATTTGTTTGTGCTACCACGCGCTTTGCATGTTAATTGAATTAATTAATTAAATTTAGTTAATTAATTAATTTAATCACAAGGAGTCAATACGTTTTTGGCCTATCACATGTTTATTGGTTCCTAAGCTATGCATGCATGAAAATAACTGAATTTGAAGAAAATATCGTTATATTGAGCTAGAATAGTAAATGGATAAAATAGAATTCTATCTAATAAACATTGCAATAATTAATTAAAACAAAATTTGTAGTCATAAATGTACTAACACTTTATAACTAAAAATCGTTAAAGATACCATAAAATTTTACAAACTGCCATGGTATCACAAACTAATGTGACAAGAAATAAACTTAATTAACATTATTAAAAAATTATAGATAATAGAAAAATATTACAAATTTGATTTCTTATAACATATTAACGTGTCACCAATTCACAAAACAATAATTTATTATATTGATTAAATAACACAAATCATATTTTAGATACCTAAATTTATAAATATTTAATAGTAATTTTAGAATTCTCTCAGTTTCTAGGAAGGCTCAAAGAATTGAGATTTAAAAAATCACTATCCACTAGTAATTTCCTTACAATAAAAATTGTCATACTTCACGGCTGAGAATGACGTAAATGTAGACGGTAAAGCGCAAAACCAAACAATTTGGTCACTAAACAGTAAAAGATTTCTTATGAAAAAAAACAAAACTTTGAATTCCAGCACACGGTTTTGTCAAAGACTCAAGAGCTCAATGAATGAGCTATGTCATTTCCTGTCACGAAAGTGTTTTGCTTTTTGAAAAACTGGAAGTTTGAAAGAAAGAACAGAGAAACTTCAAATGCGTAAAGAGTCAAAAATTTCAGACCTGATTACTTGTTCATCACGCTCAATCTAATAGTTTATATACAAATTATTGCTATCTTCGTGGATTGGATTCTAGAGCATTTTGTCAGAGAATATTTGAAATAACCATGAAGTCGACTCCACACCATGCACCTTCACTTCCTAGCTTCATTCAATTCATCAATTGTGAGGTTAATGAAATCCTTTCTTTTTGTCTTCTCATGCGGATGTACTTGCATGTATAATAATGTATTTACTAGATTTTATTATTTTCTTTAAAAATGAATAAGTATGAATTTATTGCTGAGAACATTTCTATTAGCTTGTCCAAAAATTTATTTTTATTTTAGATAAGAACTTACTTTTTTTTTTTTTTACATAACCATTATTTATTATATTGCCTATTTTATTAAAATATTAAAATTTCTTGATATTTCAGTTGTTTATCTATCTTCACACATCATTAACACCATCCACTCTATTTAGTGGTGGCTCTAGAAATTTTTTTAAGGTAATTATTAAGAAATTTTAATTAAACAAAATTTAATAAAAATATAATTTGAATATATCGAGTTGTCAACACAAAAAAAGGCAAATACATTAAGTTTTACAATGTCATTATACAAGTTTTCATATTTCAAAATTATAACAAGATAATTCATTATTATTTTTCATTATATGTTATCAATGTAGATTGATGTGACTATTTTATTTTGTTATGTTTATAAAATATTTTTATTTTTATGCAATTATCATTGTCTGTTTGTAATCAAATTTGTAATATTTCTATTATCTCTAATAAATTTAACTTGATAAATAAATTTAAGGTAATAAAAATATTACAAAATTGATTACTTATTACATATTAATGGGCAAGGACTTCTGCGAAAACTGAAGAAGTTTAAGGAAAATAACAGAAAAACTTCATGTAGTTAAATCACATGATTCACATTCAAAACAAATGTGTGGCGAGAGCAAAAGAGTAAAAAGGAAAAGTTTAGTGAGGCAAAAAATTATGCAACTTCTTTGTCTCTTGATATCTGAAATTGAAAATTAAAAGTCCCATGGAATTTTTAGAAAGAAATAACAGGTTTCGTATATATTTTTTTTTAAAATAAAATAAAATAAATAATTCTTTGAAAGTATTTTCACACAAAAAAAAAAAGTTTGGATAATTTGAAACTTTTTTATATTTATTTTTTTCTATGTAATGTGAAATTAAAATTACAAATAAAACATTTCACCTCTTCAAAATTCCATGAATTTTTACTACGATGAGCCTATTTATATCATCAAGAAACTATAAATAACAATTTATTATCATATGAACCGACAAATTTTCAATGAAAAGATGACCGAGAGTGAGAAAACTAGGAAGTTTGACGGAAATAACGGCCAAATTGGCCATTTACCACTTTTTGTGGAAATTATTAGTAACATACCATTGTTTGCAAAATAAGTAGCAATATATTACATTTTTGAAACTCAAGTTTGCTGTGTAAATCGAGTTTTAAATACTCGAGTTTCATAGAAAAATAATAATAATAAAATAAATAAATAAACACTTGTGCTAACGTGGTAAATGCTATCTTTTGTACTTCTATGATACTTGAGCTTACCAAGCTTGAGTTCCTTGTATGGAACTTGAGTTTGACAAACTCAAGTTCCTTATTCCTTTTTCTTTTCTTTTTTTCGATAATCAACAAATAAACATAAATATAAAAATATGTACTTTTTTTTTCATTTGAACACACAAACATATGCAGTGAACAGAGAATAATTTATGCAAAAAAAAAAAAAAAAATAGTGAACAATTTTTAAAATCTGTTTCTCATAAAAATTGTTCACTGTTTTTTGCATAAATTGTTTTTAGCATTCTGCATAAAACTATTTATGTTCAGCATTATTTAAAAAAATTATTCACTATTTTTTTTTGCATAAATTATTCTTTGTTTACTGCATATGTTTGTGCGTTCAAATGAAAAAAATTACTTATTTTTATGTTTATGTTTATTTGTTGATTAAAAAAAAAAAAAAAAAAAAAAAAAAAATAAAAAAAAAAAAACTCGAGCTTGGTAAGCTCAAGTACCATAGAAGTACAGAAAAGAGCATTTACACAAGGTTTTTTTTATAAAACTCGAGTGTTTAAAACTCGATTTACACAACAAACTCAAATTTCCTGAACTCGAGTTTCAAAAAAATATATTGTTACTTATTTTGTAAATAGTGATGTGTAACTAATAATTTTTGCAAAAAATGATAAATGGCTGATTTCACCCGAAAATAATAGAAAAACTTCAAAGTGGATGAGAGCAAGAGAATAAAAAAGATCAGACCTTATTACTTCTGCATCACGCTCAATCTCATAGTTATTGATGTGAACGTAAAGCTCAGCCAAACAGAAAATGCCCACCTCACCATCCCAACATCATATACCCAACGTCATACCAAAAAAAAATTTATTGCTATCTTCTTGTTCTACAGCATAGCGTCAGAATCTTTGAAATAACCCGTTGCCGTTTGTTACTCAATAATACACACTCTTTGGCCTTTTGTAATAATTAAAACACAGTTAATTTTTATGTGCGCAAAAGTGTGTGTATTAATGTTTGTTTGTGAACAGTATATTTAATACAAATTGAAATTTTTTTACTAAAAGTATTATAAATAAAACTAAAAAATAGCTAAAATAATACAATAATACTCATGCATAATATCTAAGTATGTAATGAAATCCATAAACAATAGCAAAAATATTACAAAATTTATTATATAACTTTCACAAACTAGTATGACACTACAAACTAATGTGGCAAAAAATAAATTTAAAATAATAAATAAATGAATCATAATGGAAATATTAAAAAAATTTATTACATAAAATTTATTATCACAAAATCACTAAAAAATATTTTAAATATTAATTTATTATGTAGTTTAAACAGCACAAATCATATTTTAGACATTAATTTATAAACATTTTAATATAATTCTAGCAATTTCCTCCCATGTCTCGAGTGAGGCTCAAAGAATTGAGATTTAAAAAAAAAAAAAAAAAAAAAAAAAAATAAAACGTTATCTAATTTCCTTATTCTTTTAATAGAACTGCCGTTCAATAGGAAAAGAAAATTGAGACAAAAAATAAAAACCTTCTAGGCAGAGATTGTCGAAAAAAGAGTAAGAGCTTTATTACTTATAAAACTTTAAAAAAAGGAAAAAAAAAAATTCTATTCCAGTACTCAGTTGTGTCAAAAGCTCAATCAATGAGCTTGTGTATTCCAGCCATAAAAGTCTTTAGCTTTTGGAAAATTGGTGCCAACGAAGACTGAAAAGGAATAGGAGACTAGAGAGTCAATGAAAAACGACATCTGTTAACGGCTTTCGAGAGCGCTGCAGAATGAGAATTGGTGATCACAAATGTTTCCATACAGAGGGACAGAGACACAGAAATTTCACGTGACTCATCAGGGACTCTGCTCTCTTATCTCTCAGGGTGTCACATGGGCAAACTTATCTTAGTAGCTCAATATGAAAGGGAACAGAGAGAGTCAAAAAAATTGAGGCGCTGCATAATGATAATTGGTGATCACTTCTTTTTTTTTTTTTTTTTTTTTTTTGAGAGGAATTGGTGATCACATTGTTCCTATAGAGAGTGAGAGAGATTGACTAACTTTATAAGAGAGGAAGATTTTCCATAAAACTTAGGCGCCATTCGGTTTGCCATTTTAAAACAACATTTTTTTAGTTTTTAAACAATATTTTATGTATTTTAACACACTTTTTCATCCACACGTATTTCAAAAAACAATAAACAACAATTTTCAAACTACTCTACCAAACACCCCCTCATTATCCCTAAATCATCGAAAAATATTTTAAATATTAATTTATTATGTAGTTTAAATAGCACAAATCATATTTCAGACATTAATTTACGAATTTATTAAAATAATTCTAGCAATTTTCTTCCTAGGTCTCGAGTGAGACTCAAAGAATTGAGATTTTAAAAAAAAAAAAAAAACATTATCTAACTTCCTTATTCTTTTAATAGAACTGCCATTCCTTAGGAAAAGAAAATTGAGAAAAATAAAATAAAATAAAAATAAAAACCTTCTAGGCAGAGATTAACGAAAAAAAAGTAAGAGCTTTATTACTTAAAAATAAATAAATAAATAAAAATTGAATTCCAGTACTCAGTTGTGTCAAAAGCTCAATTAATGAACTTGTAAATTCCTGCCATAAAAGTCTTTAGCTGTTGGGAAATTGGTGTGTCAACGAAGACTGAAACGGAATAGAGATTAGAGCATCTCTAGCTAGTAGTCAAATTTTTGTATTAATTGGCTAATAAACAGTGGTATTTAACTTTTACCTACTCATTTTTTTAAATACACTTTCAACAGATTCTTTATCACATTCTCTATCTCATTTAAATATTATTTCTTTATTAATTGTTTATTCTTTTTTTAATCATCATTTATTCTTTTTTTAATAACTATATTTTTTAATGAGAAGTGTTATATTCACAATATTTTATGTAATATTTTCACAACAAATTTATGTGAAAAGTTGTTACTAGTTCTAATTTGAACCTACCACTGAAATTATTTTTTTACTCGCCAATATTAATTAATAACAATCTGTTACTTAAAATTTATTGTAAAAATATTGTAGTAATATTTTTCAATTAAAATTTTTTTTATTTTTTTATATTACTTTTCTTCCTACCATTTCATTTCCATCATCCACGTTTCATTTCTTTTTTTCTTTTTTCTTTTTCTTGCTTTTCTCCACCACACAAGGGTCCAGACCCTCTTTTATTTTCATTTTCACCTCATCTTAAGAACACTCCAGTGTCTTCACATGAGAGAGAGAGAGAGAGAGAGAGAGAGAGAGAGAGAGGCTTGTCGTCCTCTAGCCGCACCAGTTGCCACTCGTCGTCCTCCCCACCACCATCAAATCGGCTTGTTCTTTCTTCTTCTTTATTTCTTTTTCTTTTTCTCTTCTTTTTTTTTTGTCCATATTTGCTTGTTCTGTTCAACTTTATTTTAAGAAATGGATTTTGTTTTGTGTTTAGATTATGTGAGAAACGGAGAGAATGAGAGAAAAAAAAATTCAGAAGAGAGAGAAAGAATTGATAAACAAGTAGCTGGCTTAATTTTTTAATCCAAGAAATTCAATAGCTAATGAACAGCAGCCCATCAAACTTGATGAGCTACTGCTCATGAGCCAAAAAAAAAAAAAAAAATCAAGGTTTTCCGAATTTGCTGGAGCATGAATAGTATACAAATTTTCCAAATTTTAGCTATTATGCTCAGATACAGAACATATATGTTGGAGATGCTCTTAGAGACTAGAGACTAGAGATCGAGTCAATTGAAAACGACATTTCTTAACAGCTTTCGAGGGCGCTGCATAATGAGAATTGGTGAAAACTGAGAAGTGAAAGGCATAAAAACACACGCGCGAACATGCATATATACTGAAGCAAATGTGAAGAAAGTTTACCTACAAACTAGTATACTAAACTTCAACTATATATTTTTCCTTTCACGTTGATATTGACCAATCTATTATTAAATTATAATTTTATATTATATTTTTTTTATATTTTTAAAATTTTAAGAAAATTAAAAATTAATAGTTATGTTATCAATAAAATATTTAAATTTAGAGATGACTTTACAGTTAGCCCAAGAGGTTGAACCCCCTAACCTGGCCAAAAAATAAAAATTATATATATATATATATATTTTTTTTTTTTTCATATCCCTAAAATAAATTTTTGAGCACCCTTAGCTTAATTTTTTTTTAATCCCAATGGAAATAAACTTGAATACAATTATTTTAGATTCTGTTTGGATACCACTTATTACTGAAAATTAAAAATACTGTAGTAAAATAATTTTTAAACGTGTCCATAGTGCTGTGGAACCTAGTTTTTAAAAAAAAATTGTTGAAATCCGTACTTGCAGTCTCGTGAACAGTGCACGGGACCCACAAACGTGTATTTTTTGCCATTTCATTACAATCCAAACCCAGCTTTAGTGTACGTTTGGGTTAGTATGAAAAATAAAAATTATTTCACTATTCAGTTTTTTTTTTTTTACTATTCTTTATGGACCCATTACACTTTTTGACACTATTTATGAGCTCCACTGTACTATTTTAATTAACTTTTACCTTTATCTAAAGTACTTTTAGCAATAATTTTTCAATTTTAACAAAGTACAATAAAACTCATAAATAATAATAAAAATAAACTAAATAATAAAATAATTTTAATTTTTAAGCTTTACCCAAACACACATTTATTAGGGACGAAATGGGTATTTAGCCATAATTACCCAACTATATAGTTAGTTGGCCTGGTTCAGAAACTATATTATTTAATAGCACCTCGAGTCTCAGAGACTCGAATTGCATACTCATACCTCGACGCTTTGACACTCGGTTTTTATAGTTTGAGCTGGCGTGGTTCCATGTGGCGTCCACATGGAACTCGAGTTTTTGAGACTCGAGGTCCACATCGACGCCACATGGCGCTGACGTGGTCGTCCACGTGTTGCCAGTTGGCTCAGACGTGGAACTCGATTTTCAGAAACTCGAGTTTTAATAGGGCTTTTCAAATTAAACGTCTATCTCTGACTTAGTTCCACTCTCACTTTGTCTCTCTGGTCTTCTCTCACACACCATTTCTGTGTCACCCACCTCACCTCAGCCTCACCTCTGCCGCTCTCTCTCCCTCGCTCACTCATCGTTTCTCCGTCGCCCACCGAAGCTCAGCCTCACCCCAGCCACTGTCTCTCCGTCACTCACTCACCGCATTGTCTCCCTCATCGTCTTCTCTGGCTCGCCGTGTTCTTTGTCGCGCACTGAAGCTGAGCCTCACCTCAGCCCCTCACTCTCCCTCACTCACTCACCGTCTCCTCTCCACTCTCGCTCACTTTACTCGGTCTCACAGAACTGAACAAAAAGGTGAGTTGCTTTTTATGGTTTGTGGGTTTGATGATTTTTGTTTTTTTTGTGGGTTTTGTTTTTGTTTTTCAGTTTGATGGTTTGTGGGTGTGATGATTTTTGTGTTTTTGTGGGTTTTGTTTTTGTTTTTCAGTTTGATGGTTTGTGGGTTTGATGATTTTTGTTTTTCAGTTTGTTTTTTTGTGGGTTTGAAGTTTATTGCATTTTTCTGTGACAGAGATTGATAGAGATTGACAGAGATTGATGATCTTTACTGATTAAGCTAACTAGAACCACCTAATCTCTTATACATAACATTTTTTTTCTCCCGGTTCTATAAGACTATAACTAGTTCGTGCAAACAATAGAGGTCTGTTTTTTATTTTTTAGAATTTGTGAAGTATAATTATAGTAACAAATTAACAAAGAAACTTAAAACGTTAAATGATCAACATCAGATTAGTTGAAGCCTTGAAGGAGTATTTCTAGTTATCTTAAGCTTGCATCATATTTTCTGATAAAAAAAAAAAAGAAAAAAAGCTTGCATCATATTCGGGTGCCACAAGCCTAGATCCCCAACAGAGATACTTGATATGGGTTTGGTGGTGAGAGCCTAGGTTGCCAAACCTAAAACTTGTGTCAGAGAATATATAGATCATTATTTCTCAAGTTAGGCTGTGGTTGTATTGGCTGCATGAGAAATGTGGGTGCTTTGGATGCAAATTAAATGATACAGAGACACACTGAAAGCAGGAAGAGTTTCCACATGCATTGGGAACATCATTTATTATTGCTGTTTGACCCTTTGAAAATATTTTTTTGATAGGTACTATATAAAAGAGCTCATGATATTGTCAAGTGGATAAGAGTAAGACTCCAGATGCACAAGCTACCAAATTCTTTAGCTTCATATGTTATAGCTGCATCACCCTTTCTCTGGGTATAACGAGGTACATTCTCTTTGAAACCCTCTGTTTTCAATTATTATATATGCCTCCATGCCTATTAAGCGGGATTGAGTTCCATGATTTGTGTTATTAGATCATGATATTTTGAGATTTATGTTCCTGGATCATGCTATTTTAATATTTTTGGTCTTAGTCCTACTGATTTGCTTCTATTTAATTAAGTATTGTTTGGGGTGGATCTAGGTTCATATTTAAACTTAAAAACCCATAGATTCATGTCTCAAAAAATTATTATTTTTGTTTGATCTTTAAGGGAAGTAATTATCATAAATTTATTTCATAAAACCTAAAATATGACTCTTGGCTGATGTACTTAACAACCCCCCCCCCCCCCTCCCCCCTGTTAAAAATAGAAGAGTCCATAGGCTGATTGGATCGTGAAATAATTCATCAATTGTAGTTTATATGATTATACAATCCTTCATTATTTCTTTGACGGAATATCTCTATAACGTATGGGCTTTGATAATTTATTCATTTATAAACTGACAGTATCTTTGCTGTCTTCAGCAGTTAATGCAGTGTTCATATTTCAAAGAAGATGATCTTTGTAATCTTTATTCAACCAAAGAAATCAATGGCACGCCAATGATCATTTACTATAAAATATTTGACTAAACTAGTATAATATTTAATAGCACAATCAATTAACTAGATCAACATTAAAAAATAGAGAAAGAAATCTCAGTTTGATCGGTCAAGATGTTGAAAATGTGGTCATCGGAGAAGATGCTCTATAAATGCTTTACTCCAAAGCTCTTGTAGAGAGTTTAGTAAAGGATGAGCAGGCTGTCACTAGCTCATAAACATACAAACAAGTCTAGGTCTTGCTCTCCATGTGAAAGAGTATCTTTCTTGTCTGATATAAACTTTAGATGAATTATGTCACCTTTTTTTTATGCTTTTCACCTTCAACAACGGTTTGACAAATGGACCTATTAACAAAGACCAAATACTAATCCAGCTATGTCATGATAATCACCTAATTTAACATAATTTACTCCTTTGTCCTTTAAGTCTATGACTGTTTCTGTATGATTTTAATTATAAGAAGAAGAAACCTTCACTAATTTTCTTGAAAATTCTCTGGTCAAACTTCTTTCACCTACAACATTGTTGTCCTATTAGGGTTCAAAGTTCAGAAGGAAAATCCTTTGTGTGTTCATTCAAATTGTCTATGCCGCCTGATCCCAAGAAAACTTCTCAAAGTCCCTTTTGTAGTCAATCAAATTTTCAAATTGCATGGCTATTCATGTATAGGGATAGGGCTACCTTTATGAACCGTTCCGGTTTGACTAGAGAGAAAAATTATTTATAATAATCTATTTAGTAAACGAATCAAGCTCATGCGTAACTTTTGGCTCAACTATTAGATGAGACAAATTTAAATATGATAATGAATTCATGAGCAATTTCTAATTTAGATATATCTCACACAATTTCTATAATATATACTCCACAGACACACACACACATATATAACACATTAATTTGACACATTTTTTCTAAAAATTAGCACACACTATCTATATTTAAAAATATCTCACATATCTCTTATTCATTTTTTCTGCACAAACTTTTATATTGTCTCTCCCTTCGTTCTCACCCTCATTTCTCTCTATGTCAAAACTGTGTTCTACAAAATTAATCTTTGGTTGAATTGATCTGTCACTGCAAAATCAAACCAAACCAAAAATTATGGTTTATTAAATTATTAGTAGTTTAGTACCAATTAACAGATGGAAAGAATAAATAGTTTATTTTGGCGGTAGTTCAGGACTACAAAAGAAATAATTCTTTGTTTTTGTTTTTTTTTCTCTTTGTGCTAATAATTTCACTGGGTTTCAACTTTCAATAATGGTTGTCGCATTTAGTTTACTGTATTAACAACTATGAGTTTTTTTTTCCTTCCCTTTTATGAATAGATTGTGAGTGAGATTCATGTCTCAAAAAATTATTATTTTTGTTTAATCTTTAAGGGAAGTAATTATCATAAATTTATTTCATAAAACCTAAAATATGACTCTTGGCTGATGTACTTAACAACCCCCCCCCCCCCCTCCCCCCTGTTAAAAATAGAAGAGTCCATAGGCTGATTGGATCGTGAAATAATTCATCAATTGTAGTTTATATGATTATACAATCCTTCATTATTTCTTTTCTATTTTGAACAACCACTCATACAATAATTGAATGACATCCTTGGTCAATAGTCAACAGTCAGTAGTGACTCAATAGCATCAATAATGGCTTCAAGAAAGCCATGCGAAGTTGCGAACACAAAAATTTTCATCTCTTTCCACCTTGCAACAAGGTTCGAGGTAATACTTTCCTCACACTTTCCTGTCCACATCTTGGAACAATTGAATAGGCTCTTTCTTCCGTTGTTTTCAACACTTAACACGAGGCTTTTTTCCATTTCCTGCTGGGATATATGCTACTGATACCCATCCTTGGAACTTTGCTACCGGTCTTATCAGTCTAAAGGGATTTTCAATCAGTATTGAGCAAGCTTAAAAATGAAACAAAGTCACAGTCAATGGCAATGTTAGAAAATTTGGTTTGGGGTGGGGGAGGGGGGGCACGATTAATCTTAATCTTTTTTTTTAATAGATAAATAGTGGGGGAAGGTCGAAACACAAACCTTAGGCACCACAAAGGATGCCATTACCACTAGACTATCGCTTGAACCCGGATTAATCCTAATCTCATATATATGTAAAAATAAAATAAATTATTTTATCCAAACATTAAAAGAAGAGTCATCTAAGTATACACAACGCATACAGCCAGCTGGGGATCAATACAATCAAGAACACAAATTAAAAGCATCCATCAAATCATAAATCAAAGAGACAGTATGGCTTTCTACACTAGACATCCAATCTAATAGCGTTATAAAAAAATAGAAGTTTTAGATCAATTACATATTTTATATATATATATATGTATAATGTTATGTAATAAATTATATATATTGCATCTAAACAGCACAAAACTACAAACATAAGGAAAAAAGTTTATGTCATTATCATTCATAAGCATATACTTTGAAGAATTCTTTTTATGTTTTTATTTTTTATTTTTTATTTTTTATTTTTATTTTGAATTTTGAATTGCTTTTAGATGTAAAAGAATATCATATAAGTATAAATATTTCTTCTTCTTTTTTAAATTACATATCATGTACTCTATGATTTATAAGCCGTATGAATATTAATGAAACATCTGTTCATCCATTTGCCAAGATTGTGATTAAATCAATTATAAATCGTAGATGCGCAAAAAAATAATTGAAAACTACATGGCAAAATAAGAAATGTTTCACACTGAAGAGATATTATTACATTTTATACTAAAAAAGACTTAATGCTAAATTTATAACCTAATATATAAGAGAAATACTGTGTCCACAATATTTTCACAATACTTTTACAATAAATCCTAACTGCTTACCTGTTTTTGTGTAGTATGGCTGCTGCAAATGCTGCACGGATTAACCATGCAGATCCTGGACCCATTAACCGCTTGGTGTTGACACAGCAGCCCAACCATCGGTCCGAAGCTATTTGGAATGGGCAGGTAAAATGCAACACTAAATCTCTATGCAATATGTACATGCATTGAATTCATACAATGTACACGCTGCAGCTGTCAAATATTAATCCATGGATCTGTTTTGTGCAGGATCCAGGGACCCTTACCTGCCGCAGCCGTAGTTCAGAGTTCTCCAATCGAGAGCCAATGGTGGACGACCGAGTCGTTAACATCATTAAGGCTCTTGGTTTGGAGGGACTCCTCTGGATCCCAGGTAGAGAGATTGACCATGGGTTGATAACGGCCTTAGTGGAGAGATGGCGACCTGAGACGCACACCTTCCACATGCCACATGGTGAGGTCAGCATCACATTGCAGGATGTTGAGGTTCTTCTCGGGCTTCCTGTCGATGGTGAAGCTATAACAGGGAGCACGCAGAAAATTTGGATAGAGGTGTGTCGGGACTTCCTTGGGTTTATACCTATAACTCAAGACCAGCATAAGCAATTAGATGGGCAGAGGATTCTGATCAGTCGACTTTTGGAGCAAGTTGTTGGTCCATTGCCGGCTAATGCTGAAGAGGATGCCTTGCATAAGTACACACGATGCTACATCCTAGCGCTATTGGGGGACACAATATTTGGGGACAAATCTGGCGATAGGGTGCATCTAATGTGGGTACAGCAGTTGGAAGATCTTCGCAACCCACGTATGTACAGTTGGGGAAGTGCTTGCCTTGCATGGTTGTATCGAGAATTATGCAAGGCAAGCGATAAGGGCACCAGTCAGATCGGTGGGTGTTTACTGTTGGTCCAGTATTGGGCATGGGCCAGGTTCCCCTATTTGTGCCCGGCGGTTGAGCGTGGCCCGCCAGTGGGTGCTTACGGTCCTCCAGTGCGTGCTCCACTGGCCCTGAAGTAAGTCTTTCTTGAATCCCATCCCCACTTCCTTTATTTTGGACACACTACATTCTCTCTTCCAAAACCCACTCCACCTGGTTTTTAACACTTTCTTTATGTCACTTTGGCGAATTTTTTTTTTTGGTGGACTGGGGAACTAATTGTTTTTTATAAAGGCAGTTTTGGGCAACCCTTGATGAATTGAAAAATGTTTGAAGAGTCCATTATTGCTGTGAAAATGTGCTTGGGTGTGAAAAATAGTATTTTTAATATTGTTACGTGATAACGAATAACTTCTACAACTTTGTTTGAATTTCATAGGACATTGTATAAGAACATTGCACAATTGCCCTTGTAGGCATTGTTACAAATGTGGCCTAGAAATTATAAATGGTAGGAATGGCTAGCTTAAGTATATCCATTACCATGAATTTACAAAAAATAGTATAACCATATTCCAATTACAAAATGAATTGAAATCATATCTTAGAAATATGATAGATGAATATGTATACGTAGGCCATGGCATAGAAACCAAGGGTAATGATGCTGCACGCCTTGCTGCCTCATGTGATCCCTCCACCAAAAGTTTTCCTCAAGTTCCTAGTAAACATTAGCTGATACACTTAATTTATTGCTTACTAACAAAAGAGCACGTGCATGATTGAGTTTAGAAGCTAGTGTCTTGGTGTGTTACGTGTTTGTTAGTGTACATATATATGATAGAAGCCAAACCTTGAACATGGGAGCCAGCCACCATCCCCCAACAATTGATAGGAGCATTTGAAATATTAACAAGGCCAATGAGATATTGAAAGTGGCATGTATGTAAAAGATTTGATTAAAAAACAAACATATGGTTTTAGGTTCGTTCCACACTAGGTTGGTTCAAATAAAATCAAAATGTCTATAATTTTGTGATTGTTATGTGCCTTGTATGTGCTCTGTTTTTTATAAGGAGTGTTGAAGTTCTAATGATATTATTAATTGAGTAAATATCAATAAGATTATCTTAGTTGTTATATGTGATTACATTTTAGATTTAATCATAACATTATCTTAGTACGAAAGTTGTAGAAATTGATCTATTGTTCTTGATTGTGCTAGGTGGTTATGGGTCCCAAACAAGAAAAATAGGCCCGCCCACATCTTCAGGGACAGGTATCGTGAGCAACTAGCTTCAATGTTGCCAGGCCAGGTATGAAAATGCCTTGTTTTACATGTTTACGAACAATCTTATACGTTTGGTAAATTTTGAAATATAAAGCCTAATGTGTTGTGTATTTGTTTTTTGGCTGTTGCAGGTGGTGTGGCAGCCATATGAAGCTGAGTTGGAGAACCTTCCGCCGTGGTGTGTTGCAGGGAGGGCCGTGTGGACGGCAACGGTGCCACTTGTATGTTTCCACCTAATAGAGAAACATACACCGGATCGTGTCGTTCGTCAATTTGGGATGATCCAACAAATTCCCGATGTAGTTGACACTGATACAGTCCTGCATAAAATTGATTTGAGGGGGAAGGTCGGTGTTAATTGGATGCGGAGACATGCTGTGCATATAGTCCACTGGGGTAATCGCCATCAACGGCGTTTTGACATAGTGCTTGGTGAGATGCCTCCACAGCACGAGTACTTTGGCTGGTTCAACCAGGTAACTTGAAGGTTCATCGATAAGCCCGGTGCTAAATTGACTATGCTGGTAACTTCTTTATGTCTTCTACATCTTACCGTACTTGTTAGCATGAAAGCACTGTTTATAGAACATGATATATGTTATTACATTGTCTGCTTAGCACTTGCTCTCCCTATAATTTGCAATAATTAGTACCAGCTCCAATTCAAAACCAAATTGTGTGTTGAAAGCTTCTCTTCATTCTAGGTAAATTGCAAAGCAAAGCATATGTCAATCCCAAAAAAGTTCATGCACAATTTGACCATTAATATGTGTGTGTGTGTGTGTGTGTGTGTGTGTGTAAACATTAATCTTGTAGCAAAGATTGTACCACTTGAAGGTTGAGTGTAAGCATTACTTAAGTGTTGAGGACCAAACATTTTGTTTTAGATTTGGATGCATGAATAGGTCTGTGTAGGCAATTTTGTTTCAGTTTTATACTTGTGTTTAATTTTTTCTGATAGTTAGTTGCCTGCTGGTATCTGTTTTAAGTCCGTTTAATTCTGTTTTAAGGGTGTTTCTTTGGCTATTTATGATAGTTAACTTTGCTAGCTGTTTATGTGACTGTTTTACTGCTGTTTGTGTGGCTGTTTTACTGTTGTTTGTGTGGCTGTTTGGTGAGATTAGAAGCACTATGTCATGTACCTCTTAATTTTTTTTTTTGGTGTGGCTGTTTGAAAGGGAAGGGGAATTCGTCATGGTTTTTTCATGTAGATGATATTAGAGCTCTTCTTCTAAATTGTCCTACCATATATATGCACTCTACTCAGGAAGGCTGCTCTCTTCTTCTTCACATACCCGCTCAATTTTATATTTCTAACTCCTCAATGTCTCAGCCATATGCTTCTCAAGATAATACTTTAATTTGTTAATTGCATCTCATATATATATATATATATATACACCACACCCGTATCTTTACATGTTTGGAGCACACTTACTTGCTAGGCATGCTTGTAATCTTCATGACTGTGTAATATGGGTTGAGGACAGCCCTCCCATGATTGCTGATCAGATCTGTATGGATGTTGTTTCAATGGGTTTAGGCCTAGATTAATGAAGTTGCTCACGGATTGATTATGAAGAAAACAAGAAAAAGATCAAATTAACCGCAATATCGCTTTGCTTTGATGATTCATTGTCTTCTTATTTTTTTTCCCAAAACTTTTCCCTTCCTTCAACGTTCTTGTGATGCTGGAGTGGAGTTCATTTTCACTCCAATTGCTTTCGTGGCAAAATTAAAAGTTTCCACTACCTCTCCAAAGCCTTCCTGTTGCAAGGCCTCTTTTCCTTTGGCTTATCTCTTTTTCAACTATTGCCAAAAAGATTGAGCTATTATAAATTCTGTGCTTTCTAGTGCTACCGTTCTTGTTTCTTCTTCAATAGCTTTATGAAACTGTTATATTACTAAATGATGAACTTGATTGCATAATTGACTGTAGTAAGTTTGGGATCACACAATTGTGTATGATCTGGTTCATTGTTTCTAAGTTGAGTAGGAGTGAATGGAATAATGCTTTATAATATGTGATATGCTAGAGGAGCATTATCTTTAATAGAAATTGTGAAACTGGCTTATTTGATTTGCTTGATGCAATGTCTTGGTATGAGATTTGTGTATTTGTACCACTCAATAGGTTTTGTCTTTTAGTGCTGTGTGTAGAACTTTCGCAATTGGTTAAATGGTAATAGTTGCAACCTGAATTCTGGACCCTATTTTTGTTAACATCTGAAATTTGCAAGAGATAATTTGGTTCTTGGTATGTTATTTTGTTTTGTATGGTTGGGAAGTATGCTCATGAACATTTGGCTTCTTGTTTGGTTCAAGTGGTAGAGAAATTTAATGCAATAACTTCATCAGCCGATATTTAAATTTAAATTTAAATTTAAATTTAATGCAGAAATTTAGTGAAGTGTAGCAGCCGTTGGAAACTTGGAACCATGCCAAAATCTGAAAAATATTTGACACTTTAAAGAAATAATAAAGAAAGTTAAAAAAACTAATATTTGAATAAAAATAGAGTTTTGGGATGTGGAGGAATTGTAAAATGGTATGGTATAATAGAATTGTGAGTTTTTAGAATTGTACAATAGAATAGCATTAGCATTTTCCAATGCTAATGCTCTTATAAGGTTTTGTACAAATATGAAATAACCATCATCATTTGGGAGATAATTGCTAATTGTTTCTAACAGCCCCATGCAAACCATGGACATGTGGTCCATGCAACCCCCAACAAATTATGTCAAACAACAACAATGAACAAGATAAAAGGGTTGACAGTTAAGAAAGTTTTAAGTTTTTGCTTATACTCAAGACAGTTCCAACCAAATTCATAACTTGGGTAGCACCCACTTTTGCCTCATTTAATATTTTTCTTTTATTTCTTATAAAAAAAAAACAAATAGAGTAATGACTCTATTGGTCTTCCCTTCTCAAACCACTGCATAATAATAATGATTACAAGCATTTTATTTTTGAAATAGTCCAAAACAAAGTAGATTGACCACATTAAATGGCATGGTTGTTAAAATTGAAATTTGGATCATAAAATCATAGGATATTACAATCTAAAATATCTTATACAATTAAATTATAGGAAAAATTGTATAGTCATCACATCTGACGGTAATCAAGATTTGGACCATAAAATCAGCAGAATTGGGAGGCGTTATTGGTTTTATTTTGTATTTATAAAGTGGGCCAAAAAAACCGAAGCTCAAATGCCACATCAATGTTCAATTGGTTAAAAAACTTAACTCCAAATGCCAAATGAACTCATATTGACCCAAAACATAAAATATAAGTCCAAACATAAACTTTTGCTCTATGTAATAACTGATTTAAAAAAAATTGCTGTAATATGAAATAATAATGTTCTAGCAATTATACTATATCTATCTATTTGGTTTTGAAGATAGGTTTTGAATTTGCAAATGAATTTATATTATTCATAGAGCTTAGTTGAATGAGAATCCTACATTTTTATTTGTACTTGGTTGAGATTAATTATAGTAAGAAAGAAGAATTTATGTCGGAATTTTTCTTTTAGAATTTAACAATGATTCATGCTTTTGATTCTAGTCATGTCAAGTTCTAGTCTAGAATGAAGCTCTACCTTTTGAGCACAATCCCACTTCCTTTTTTTTTTTTTTTTTTTTTTGGGAGTAAAATATCCCAATTTATTTAATGGTAATACTGAAAATATAATTTTTAAGCTTTGACTAGGACTTCCTGACATATATGTCTACTAATATATGTGGGTTTTCTATGTGCAGGTTTCACTTGTCAACCGTTTGTCGATGCATCACCCAGTGGGCACGGAGGAGCACGAGGACATTACTGATGTGCTGACGGCAGTGCATCATATTGACCGTGTACAAGCTCCCATCCCTGAGGCCCCGAATGAGGAGGCAGCTACGCCTGCGGGCCCAAGCAGTACTGAGGGCCCAAGCACGAGCACACCTCCGACGGGCTGCCCCTCTCGTTCGCCTGTTGCTACCCCTCAGGTTGTCCCTACTCCCGATTCCTCTCCATACACCCCACATGCATCCCCCAGCCTTACTATCCCTGCATTCACCTCACATGCATCCCCTAGCCTTACCATCCCTGCATTCACCTCACATCCATCCCTTAGGTTTCCATACACTCCACATGCATCCCCTAGCCTTACCATCCCTGCATTCACCTCACATCCATCCCCTAGGTTTCCATACACTCCACATGCATCCCCTAGCCTTACCATCCCTGCATTCACCTCACATCCATCCCCTAGGTTTACCATCCCTGCACTCACCTCACATCTATCCCCTACCCTGACCATCCCTTCATCCACCCCACATCCATCCCCTAGCCCCACCATCCCACATCCAGCTCCTCGCCCCACCATCCCTCCACCCACGCCACATCCTTGTCATGGGTCTGACATTCGTCCACCCCTCCCACAGTCATTTCCTGAGCTGTCACCCATTCCATCTTTTGACCTGGGTCTTCATCCAACCCCACCTGAGATGCAACAGGAGCCACCCTCCCACAGTACGTCTATTGCCCCTTCTTTACCCATCGACCCACCCCATATTCAGGCTGAGCAGGCTGTTGGGTTACCTGCTTCTCTAGCAGAAGGTCGGCCAAAACGCATATCAAAGCCACCTCCTTGTGGGACGGGGGGGCACAAACATGGACACAAGGCTGGGCCCGAGGCATCTGACGAAGAGCATGCAAGACCTCCTCCTCGTTATACGAGACATCCTAAGGTCCAAAAAAGGTAACTCCATTGATACCTTTTGCGAAGTTTATTTCAAAATTTATGAGCAACTAAAAAGCATTATTTGTTCTGCTGGTTAGTTCATTATATTCTCTGATCAAACATGTTTCCCTTTGATCAAGTGAACTAATATATCTTCAATTAATGTGTTGTGGGTCTGTGGGGAAAGACGTCATTGAAACATATCATTTATTCCATTTTGTTGTACGGGACAAAAACTTAGTTCCTTGATGAAATGCAGTTTCAAAATAACTGTTTACGACTTACGAATTGTCATTCTTTAAAATAGGTTTAAGTACAAACCACTCCACTAAATTTTGAAATCTGTAACAAAGGATCTTAAAGTAATGTCGATCTAACTCATTTTCACTTGTTACTTTGATGAAGATGATGATGCTACGAAAAGGCTGGAAGCAGCAACAAAATAAGCTTTCAGCACAATAAAAGCAGCAACAAAATAAAAGCCGCCACAAATTCTCTGTCATATAGTTACTTTCAGCACAATAAAAGCAGCAACAATTCAACTTTTCTAATGCCAATAAGCTTGGAGAGTCCAGATTTAGTTGATTTTGAAGTGGCTGGTAATGATTCTAACTTAGTCACCCACCACCCATCACCTCTCCATCAGATATTGGACTCATATTTTGATTATTTTCCTCCGTATATATATATATTTTTTTTTTATGTATTTGCATATATATCTATAATGTAACATAGAAAAACTCACTATACTATCAACAACCCACCACACTCACTCCAATGGAATAATAAAAAAACCAAAACAAAACAACTTTACTTCCTGTTTTCTTTGGTCTTTTCATTGTTCTCACCAACCCCATTTCCTCTTTGCTTTTGCTGTTTGTTCATTTTTGTTTATGTTTTTGCAAAAACAGAACACACCAAAGTAGAAAGAAGAAAACTTTTGTAATTGCCAATAATTGTCACCCTATAACAATTGATATTTGTAAGACTAGAGCTGATGGTTTTGATCGTAAAGTACTTACCACAGATCTTAAGGATATCAATTACAAATCTGGGGATATGTGTGGTGTTTTGGTTCAGTACCCGGGGACTGAGGGTGAGATTTTGGATTATGCGGAGTTTATTAAGAATGCTCATGGTCATGGGGTCAAGGTTGTGATGGCTTCGGATCTATTGCCATTGACATTGTTCAAGCCAGCAGGTGAATTGGGGGCTGATATTGTTGTTGGTTCTGCTCAGAGGTTTGGGGTTCCTATGGGGTATGGAGGTCCTCATGCTGCGTTTTTTGCCACAACATTTACCCATTTTCTTTGACCAATTTGTTGAAGTTTTTAAAACAGTTTGTACGTTGAAAATCCCTTTCTTAAAAAATACAAAATTATTTGAAGTCTTCCAATGGTGTGGGGTTAGGAGTAGGAGTACTCTGTTTGCCTTTTTTGCACTCTTCTTTTCTTTTCCTCTCTTTTCTCTTTTTTCACTAAAAATCTGGTTAACATTTTCTTGTTGAGCAAATTTTATAATTTCACCATTGCAGTGCATTTAGATTAGGTTTTTGTTAAATTTTCTATTCTATTTGTTAAAATTTATTTGCATATTACAAATTTTCTATTCTATTTGTTTTCTTTGCCCAAACTTTTTGGTTTTATGTTGTTTCTTCTTTGTATAAATAGGCAGGTTTTCATTATTCTCTTAATGAATGGTTTCCAGGAAATGTTCAAAGATTTAGGTGAACTATTGTGTACCATCACTGGCTTGGACTCTTTTTCCTTGCAACCTAATGCTGGTGCGGCTGGAGAGTATGCTGGCTTGATGGTTATCCGGGCATATCATTTGGTACGGTAACATTGGCCAAATTTAAATAGTGTTTTCTTTCGATTGTAGTCAAGAAAGTAAGAGGCATTTGATGCTTTCTCCTTACGGCTCATTTAGATGCAAAGATAAAGTAATCACCTCAACTTGAAGCCTAGAATCTAGTATGATGATTTGTACGCTCCTAAAGTGCCTTGTGCACATGAATAATCCCTTTTCAACATCATAAGATACATAGGCTTGAGTGATCACACTCCTGTATGGGGTTCTCATGTCACTCCTGAGTGATCACTCCTGTATGTAGCTGTTGTTTTGATAAGTTCCTCTTTGCAATATGTTATGGTGTTGTCTTTAGGCTGTATTTTCTTTCATATCTGATTGGTCTCTGTACATGGTGGATGCCTACATTGTTCATGTTTCAAACATAGAACAAATGGCTTTTAAACCATTTTTTTAATGCTTTTTTCCACTTAATAGTACTACATGAAAATATCAATGAAATAGAGATGTTCCAACTTCGAAGTGATCCATTGTAATGAAACATATAGCTTGCAGAAAAATTGCCTGTGGTAAGGAAGAAACTGAGATATTTAGTTGAATTGTTGTTTTGATTTTTCTGTTTACTCAATCTGTATTTGGACAGTCATTGGTGGCAAGACAGAGACACATGCCAGTACAGTTTCTGCCAAGGAGGTAAATGCCACTACCGATAAGGTATTGGGTGCATTTGAGCTCAAGAACACTCATAACGTGAACACCATGACAACACCTACTAGTGTCCCTCAATCTTGTACAGTACCGCCTTCTGAAGGGTGGACACAGGTATAATCTGCAAATGAAGCTCTTTAGTTCTTCAAATTCCTTCCCTCCCTTATTCGTCCAGTATATGCTTCATTTTGTCAAAAGTTTGAATTATTATGCTGTTTAAAGTCTACTGATTCATTGTCTAAAGCCTTTTCTGTATGCTGGAGTACATTTGCTAGTGATTCCAAATACTGATTCCAAACCCAAATTCCTCAATCTGCAGCTTTGTTTCAGCCGCCAGTTCTGGAGTTCTATAAATCGAGCTGACTACATGGCCTTGCGCTTGGGCTTCATCACTGTATGTGTGTGTTTTTTTTTTTTTTTTTTTTTTTGGTTTAAATGGAATGTTTTATCCACTTATATCTTTTGATCGAAGATAAATATAAAATACTGTATGTTTATATATGCCAATAATTAATCCTTATCTGCATCATCCTTCACTTCGGTGGGCTATTGCCAAAAAATCAAGTCAACAATAGCACCTAAGAGGTTGGAGGACTGTAAATTGCGTTCATTATTATTTTTTTAGTACTGGACGATTGAGTTGACTTCATTGTCCGTGTTCTAACTTTGAATGGTATAAAATATCCTATTGCCACATTTGCATTTCTTTGGTTCTTATTTCCAATTTTTGAAAATCTTTAATTCTTAAAATGCAAACAGAATGTGGCAGTTCATGAGACCAAATTTGCATCAACTAGCTTCAACAGCATGGCCATCAACTGACCTACATCTGGTGCAGTAGAGTAAAAAGACCTAAAAATGAAAAGCTTATTATCTTTCTAGAATCTGTTACATAAAAAAATGCTTGAAACTCTCCACCAAGTCATTTTAAAGGCAGAATCAAGAATGGGTGCAATAAACAACTTCACTAATTCTTTCAGTGCCAACTACTGAATCAGTAAGATGATTTACAATATGCACATCATTCTTTGTCTTATGCACCATTTCTTAAAGTGGGATATACTGCATAAATTAATTTGTTCCATTTCATTCCCATGGCCTTTTTTGGATGAACAAGTGACTTTATTGAAAACAAAGAAACATGCTTACAAGCAAAGTACACAGCTGCTAAGCTGCAAACACCCTACACTTGTACAAACTAGTTAAATTTAACTGCTACTACAATCAACTTTAGCTACCTTACTAACCTACTGCACAAACACCAAATTACTCTTCACTTTCTAGATCTTTTGATTCCCCATTAACACCTCACTTATAATATATTTTGTCATCTATAGAAAGGAGGATTCCCTCTTCACAACATAGGACTCTATTCAAGATTCAGTGGTTCCAACACCTGTTTTGTTGCCTAGGCACTGAGGTTCAAACCCCATCAGTCCCCTTCCTACTATTTACCTATAAAAAGAAAAAGGATTGAATACAATAGCTCCCTCTATTCTCCACATGAGCACTAACTTCCAATCTGATAGTATGAACTATACCATCCTCTGTTTCGACTTGGTCACTGAATTCTTGCATTTCTTTTAAGCTAGATGCAGCTCATAGTTGCATTCCAAGCTAGCTTGAAAAGCACAACTCTTTTCTCCCCAATCAACTGTTTCAACTCTCCAAGTGGGAAGCAGCTCCTGCAGAAAATACAAGCCGTATCACCATTGTAACCCCATTGCTGCAGCCTATCCTGAATGACCAACCTACTTCTGTATGCTAACCAGCCAATAAAAGCATATCTAGGGACAACAATGGAGAACCATATTCACTTCTGCTCACTTGGATCTAATTTCATTCAATGTCTCTGCACATGTCAATTTTCCTGATTGGAATGGAATCCAAATGGCCTGGTCCCTCTCTTCTTAATCACAGGAAGCTTGTTTTGAATTGATACTAGAGAATCCACCTGTGATTTCGAGGAACATAATGGAGAATCCAGCTTGGTACACTCAATACACACCTTACCAAGCTGAGATATCTCAAGGGCGTCTTGAATCTTTGTTACATTTTCAAACTTTGATTACGGATCTTACTGGCTTAGTTGTTATTGCTGTTTGGGTCTAAAGCTTAGTTGTTATTGCTGTTTTATTACTTTTGTAATTAGTTTAATAGCGCTGCTTATATGGATATTTGAAAATCTTGTGAATCATTATGTTTTTGACAATTATGAATTATGTAACTGCGGTCCAGCTCAATCTTTTTGCTGGGCGTAATTCTAGAATACGTGTGTTAGCGTTGAAGGAGTTGGCTTTCTAGTTTGAATATCTGTCCTGTTTTATGTAGGCACTGCTTGCAAATATGGCTGCTATGTATGCTGGTTATCATGGACCTGAAGGCCTTAAATCCATCGCACAACGGGTTCATGGTCTTGCTGGGGCATTTCCACTTGGATTGAAGAAGATTGGGACCGGGGAAGTTCAAGGCCTTCCCTTCTTTGACTCTGTGAAGGTTAAGGTTGCTGATGCACATGCAATTGCTGATGCTACTTAGAAGAGTCAAATAAATTTGAGAATTGTAGACCAGAATACCGTAAGTGTGATTTTTTCAGCAAACCAATTAGTTTTCTATAGGTCTATGTGATGACATTAATTGGGTCATATGCATTTCAGATAACCGTTTCTTTTGATGAGACAACCACCTTGGAGGATGTTGATAAACTTCTCAAAGTTTTTGCTGGTGGCAAGCCTGTGAGTCTCATTAGTTTTACATGGTGTTCTTTTTCCCCTTTTATTTTAAACGTATAACATAGTTTTCTCTATAGGAAACTCTATTACCCATGGGTTTGGTATATTTAAAATAAGCGAAATCTTGATGATTTGTCATTTTGGTCCCTTCATTTTTTTTTTTGGGTCATTTTAGCCCGGAATGGTTGTGTTTGTTGTCAATGTTGGCCCTTCCATCCATCTCTATTAAGTACTTAAAAATTTTTTTGATTCTAAAAGATAATAAAATTTGATTCTATTTATAACAAAAAGACAATGTAGACCCCATAGGTTTGATAAATTGTCATTAAAAAACTATTTCTTTAGTAGTTAATGGAGTTTATGGATGGAAGGTATTCAAGCTTTCTAGGAATTGTTCTTCACATTTGCTGTGAATGATGCTGATGATTAAAATCTGCAGTATGTGTGTGTGTTTGTCTGCATAAATATATAATGGAATAGCATTTTGTTCCTGAAATATGTAAATGAATGGAAGCAAGTCTAAATTGCAGTATTTTCTTCCCATAAATCTAGAAGTCCTCAGATCATCACTTCACTTCAAAAACAATATGACATTGTATTAGTCTTATTTTGTCAAAAGCTGATGCTGAATGAACATTGTAGGCAAGAGGTGACCATCATCGCAATGTGTGCATTATACCTGTTTCAGCACATGGGACAAATCCTGCTAGTGCTGCCATGTGTGGAATGAAAATTGTCTCTGTTGGAACTGATGCGAAGGGAAACATCAACATTGAAGAATTAAGGAAGGCTGCTGAAGCTAATAGGGACAACCTCTCTGCTCTTATGGTAATTTTATTTTGCATCCTATGCTGGGAATTTGCATTTGTCATTTGACAAAAGTAAAGGAGATGGAGGTGGAGATGTAATTCAATATTGACAGTCTTCTAATTTTGGTTGAGCTGATAGGTCACATATCCTTCAACTCATGGAGTCTATGAAGAAGGTATTGATGAGGTATGTAAGATAATTCACGACAATGGAGGTGAAGTATACATGGATGGGGCTAACATGAATGCACAGGTCAGCTATTTGCCCCATCTTCCTTTGTTTCCTTCATATGTTAATTGTATTCATTGAGCACATAATCTAGTAAAATCAACTAATAACCGTTACCTTATAATCAAATGGTGTACTAAAATATATAGCTGTAGGGCTAGTTTGTGTGTGTGTTGGCTGATTGTTTGATTCTCTAATTTATATTCCCTGGGTTTGAGTAGATAATTTCTGGGTCATTTGACTTTTTGCTCTTTAAATACATATCTACATATTGTTGTAGTGGAAACTTTAGCTTCTAGTAATGCATTTCATTTTTCCGGGCATTTCTTTTCAATTTAATTTCACATTAAATCTGAAAAACCTTTGGTCCTTATAGGTGGGACTGACCATCTTCTTTTTGTTATAGGCTCTTGTTGATATGGTGGAAAGTATTGCAGGGGCAATACTACTTGACACCAACCTTAATCTTAATGAAGTTTGGAGGATATATAAGCCGTTGTTGTCTCCAATTGTGACCCCTAATAAGCTTGAACTGCATCCATTTCGAAAACTGAATGAATTATGTGCATCTCGTGGGTATTTTCTAAAAGAAAAATTTATAAAGAAGGGAGATATGGTGCATGCTGACCTTAGTTTACAACTGAAAGATGTCCTTCTCATTGGAGAGGGATATGAGGGGAGAACAAAATTGCAAGAGGAGAAGCAGCTTGTCGCTTATTAAAGGAACTTGAGGTCTGTTGGTGCTTCTCTACATACCTGCTCCTTAAGTATAGTAACTATTGTTTACCTTATTTACTAAGTCAGTTTATGTATAATATTTTAGAATGTCTTTTATTTAGATACAATTACATTTTGACAAAACTTAATTGCAATTCCTTGGGTGTTGTAATTTAGATTCCTCATTAAATTCAATGAGATTACCAAATGAACAATAAGTCATATAACTGAATTTTTTAAATAGAAAAATCATTCACTTGAATTTACTTGTTGTAGATAACACATTTGATCTTATATAGTAGGTCAATATAATCACATAGTTGAATTTCCATTAGATTTGAAGTTCCGTCGTACTGAAAAAATTTGTGCAATGGCTAAGTTCAGTGGGACCGAGTTTTCACTGTCTGAAACCATGACCTTTTATCCAGATTTCTCAACTGGTAGTTGATATAATCTGCCAAGTTTCCAACACAATGTTTCTAGTATTGTTTTCCATTTTCATTGACATTGTTTTATCCATTCACATTGGCTATTGCAGCTCAGACTGCGGACAAATTCAGCCACCTCAGCCATCACATCTGTTTTTGGGCAATGAAAAGAAGGGTATTAATCAGTATCCACACTTATTGGCAGATTATATGCTTTACCCATTGTATTGATTTTTAGAAACTGCTTAATGCATAACAATCAAACTGTGAGCATTTGCCTTGTACACTAGCAGAAAACATCATGTAGTTGAAGAAGTGGTAGAGGTAATCAGAATGTACAATGCTGCATTTAAAGCATTTGAAGCATGTAGCATATTAGCCCTTGTGGTGAACTGAGTCAAACAGTTCAAGTAGCATAATTGTACGTGTTGATTAAGTTTCTTATATGCAGGAAATTTAGGAAGCTGCTGAGAAAGGAGAACTCAATGAACTTGTCGTAATTATCATTTTATCGCCTTCATATAGCATAATTGTAAGTATAATGTTTTGCAATATTATTGATTCAAATCCTTAGAAACTATCAATATTGGAGAGAGATAACACATTTAATGTGATTTATGGCAGGTTATCAGCAACTCGGAAAAGACACCCACCCCGGCAGCAAACATCAACAACTGGGTAGAAAAGTTAGCAAGAAGTTCATCCCATGGTTTTGTCATATGAGGGCAGGTTTTCAACTACTGCTTCAGCATCAGCAAAAGTCAACCCTAGCTTTAATGATTCTCTGTCTACGAGATTCTTCTTGCTTCCTCAAGTCTTCCATTTCTTTATATTTTTCCCTCGGGGTCCGAGGGGAAAATATAAAGAAATGGAAGAGTTGCGGATGCAAGAGAATCTCGTAGACAGAGAATCATTAAATGTAAAGAGTATGTTGCTGCTGCTGAAGTGGATCTTTAAAACCTGCCTCCATATTACATTATTCATTTTGGTATGTGTCAATTCATTTTTCTCCTACTTGACATGGGAACACTTTTCGGTAACCTTATTCATTTTGAGTGTTATCTTTTCAAGGAACCTATGTCGAGGGTATAAAAGAGGAAGTGGTTTTGTCTCCTGGACATGCACTTCCCTTCATTGCTGCTGGGGAAGGTACTTTTACCTCTTCCTGTTGCTATGTTCACTGATTTTTGTTTTATTTATTTTTTCAAACAATCTTTTGTATTACATCGGTGACCACTTAAGGTATACATGGACACAATGTCTCAAGTGATGTTTGAGCTGGCTGAGTATCGTCATGTCGGATCAAATAATTTCAATCTGTTCAGTAGCCGAAGTCAGACCATATTTACCTGGTAAACATTCCATATGTAGATGAATGATATCTGTTGCTTTATCAGTATTGAATATTGATATAAACTCAATAGGACTAAGTTGCTAGTACTGATAAATCTTTGACTTTGAGCTGTACTTTTTTTTTATTGGTAAGTTACACTTATGTAGTGGGTTTTGAACCCATGGTCACACCCTCCACCTTATTATTTGAAAGGAACGTCTTGATTGAGCTAAAGTTCATTGTCCAAGTTAGTACTTCATATTATTATTTTGAAATGTTAAGGATTAGCTTCACACTCTCCCTTACGTGTGCACAATCACTGCCACATAGACATTCAATTCATATTTTCTGTTAAATAATCAGTATATATATATATATATATATTTATTTATTTATTTATATTCCGGAAGGCATCCTGAGTACCTATTTGGACTTCGGAACTGAAAACCATTGTAGTGCTACTTTGTGAAGGTTGAGGTGGGGTCGTAATATGTAAAAGTTAGCATTTTCAATGGCTGATTTATGAATGTGATGTTATATGAAATAAAATTTCTATAACCTGTGTTAATGGACATTTCTGAGACTCAATGATTCAATGAATGTGGTATTATGTTTAGGAAATACCTAGTTTTGTTTTATGAAAGTACACATTGAAGTACTTTTTAAGAATTATTTATTTCATCATTGGTGCTATACTCTATCTTCAGAGTCAATTCTTTCTTGTCTTCTGTCTGTAACTCATCAATGCATTTGCCGATGATTGAAAGTAGTGCCCATGGTGATGAGTACGATGGAGTGATCTTCTCTCAACTTGTATGATAAAAGCATTTATTTATTGTTGTTTTTTGAAGAAGATAGAATGTTATTTTTAAGTACATGGTTGACTCATTGGTCTCTCTCTCTCTCTCTCTCTCTCTCTCTCTCTCTCACACAGAATTTGATTGATCTTGCCGGATCTGAGAGCTCAAAAACTGAAACGACTGGACTACGAAGAAAGGAAGGATCTTACATAAACATTGATGACTCGGTTCACCCTGCCTCCTGCCATGAATATTGGTAAGCAACTCTCACAATATGCAGTCTCTAATAACGGGCTTACAGAATCTTCATATGCTGTCATTTCTTTTTGAACATTAAACATGGTACAAAATTAAATGAAATAATTTTGCAGGAACCATGACCCAAATGCTTGCGCTGGCTGAAGAAGAGCGTTCGGTTCTATTTCTATGGACATACTTGGTTGCGGCTCTTGCACTCACAGTTTGGTCAACAATGTACATGTGGATTTTGTCTTGAGTGTGCCTTGAACTCAGGTTGAACATGTCTGAAAACAGCAAACTATATAAGAAACTTGGTATATGGAGTAACAACTAGAAGCCATTACAAAATATTCCATTAATTACATACATTACAATTTTATGTTTTTTTTTTTTTTTTCCTGCTGCAAATGAAGTCAGCTGTTGATGTAAGTTATTGTCATTGGAGGAGTTTTTGGTAGATTTTAGTTATAAACTGAGAGTTGTTGTATGTATTTCATGTACTCGCGTGTAATAAGGTAATGCACACCAGATCTAGAGGATTCGAGCCTGGATGTAGGCCATCTGTATGAAAGATTCTATGGTTCAGTGGTTCAGTCTATTCGGTCCGTTTCAGTCTATTCGGTCCGTTTCAGTCTATTCGGTCTGTTTCAGTCTATTCGGTCCATTTCATCAATTTCGGTCTACTTATTTCCACTTTGGTTCATTTTGATTTATCCAATCCATTTCGGTCCATTTAGATCTTTCTGGTCCAATTTGGTCCATTCGGTCTGGTTTAGGCTATTCGGTCCATTTGATCCATTTCGGTCTATTATTTCCACTTTGGTTCATTTTGATTTATCCAATCCATTTCGGTCCATGTAGATCTTCCTGGTCCAATTTGGTCCATTCGGTCTGTTTCAGTCTATTCGGTCTGTTTGATCCATTTCGGGCTACTTATTTCCACTTTGGTTCATTTGGAGTTATCCAATCCATTTCGGTCCGTTTAGATCTTTTTGGTCCAATTTGGTCCATTTCGGCTTGTTTGATCCACTTGAGTCCATTTTCTTTGATTGTTAGATGTAATACTATTTTATTATAAATATAGTATATAATAATATAGTTTTATTCGATTGTATTATATAATATATAATATGACATAAATAATTTGATGTTTACAATTATACATTTTAGATAATAAATTATACATTATTCTCTCTATCAAAATAATTACATATTCTCATGCATTACATGAATTTGTCACTACTTGTATTGAAGTCCACAATTCTACACTCCATTTCCAACAATTATTGCGCAAAACGCAAGGTGGGATGTCCCACATACACTAAGCAACTATATCATATTCTCATAATTTTTTTAATGCCTTGAACATATGAAATGTGATCTTTAGAATATTTGCTTTTCTGCATCTTTTAGTAAGAATTTAACCCCTTCGGAATACGTATAACTGACTAACGAAACCAAGTCACACCTGAAAATGCTATATATCTCTGAAAGTGAGATTCGTACATGTATGTATTTTGAAAATATTCCACTTATTTAAATTGAAGACACTGTAATTTCTAATATATTAGTAAGTTGTAACAGTAGAATTGCAGTGAAGGAGAATGAAAATCCTTGACCATAACAAATCACAATAGACAAAGATCATTTCCAAGGAATGCAATTAAACAAACTATGAAAGTCACAACTAAGAGTAATGGAGTACAAAGGGAATGAGAAAAAGTTCCCATTTCAATAATTCCATCAGTCACTTTCTCAACAGAACTACTACACTATTCATCTTGACTTTCATCAGTCACTTCATCAAATTCAGAATCCTCATTATGATTATCAATTTCATTAATATCATCATCATCAGCATCAGATATCTCCGAAACAGTTGCCAAGGGCTTCATCTTCTATGAAGGAGCAGCCCTTTTTCTCGGTTCTTTCTTCTTGGCTGACTATCAAAGTCACAACTAACAGTAATGGCGTACAAGGGGAATGAGAAAAAGTTCCCATTTCAAGAATTCTATCCGTCACTTTCTCAACAGAACTACTACACTATCCATCTTCACTTTCATCAGTCACTTCATCAAATTCAGAATCCTCATTATGATTATCAATTTCATTAATATCATCATCATCACCATCAGATATCTCCGAAACAGTTGCCAAGAGCTTCATCTTCTATGAAGGAGCAGCCATTTTGCGCGGTTCTTTCTTCTTGGCTGACTATCAAAGTCACAACTAAGATTAATGGACTACAAGGGGAATGAGAAAAAGTTCCCATTTCAAGAATTCCATCCGTCACTTTCTCAACAGAACTACTACACTATCCATCTTCACTTTCATCAGTCACTTCATCAAATTCAGAATCCTCATTATGATTATCAATTTCATTAATATCATCATCATCACCATCAGATATCTCCGAAACAGTTGCCAAGAGCTTCATCTTCTATGAAGGAGCAGCCATTTTGCGCGGTTCTTTCTTCTTGGCTGACTATCAAAGTCACAACTAAGATTAATGGACTACAAGGGGAATGAGAAAAAGTTCCCATTTCAAGAATTCCATCCGTCACTTTCTCAACAGAACTACTACACTATCCATCTTCACTTTCATCAGTCACTTCATCAAATTCAGAATCCTCATTATGATTATCAATTTCATTAATATCATCATCATCACCATCAGATATCTCCGAAACAGTTGCCAAGAGCTTCATCTTCTATGAAGGAGCAGCCATTTTGCGCGGTTCTTTCTTCTTGGCTGACTATCAAAGTCACAACTAAAAGTAATGGACTACAAGGAGAATGAGGAAAAGTTCCCATTTCAAGAATTCCATCAGTCACTTTCTGAACAGAACTACTACACAAGTCATCTTCACTGTCATCAGTCACGTCATCAAATTCAGAATCCTCATTATTATCATCAATTTCATTAATATCATCATCATCACCATCAGACATCTCCTAAACAGTGGACCGAATTAGTCTGAAGTAGATAGAATAAGGGCCAATGTGAACTGAATGGACCAAATTAAACAGAAGTTGATTAAGTAAGACGGAATGAGCCGAATTGGACCAAATTGGACTACAGATGACAAAATGGACCAAATAGAACCAATATGGACTAAATAAGAGTTTTGAATATTTCTCTTCTTTATTGCATTTTGAGGGCTCATATTTGTAATTTCTAATGTCGATTTCAGGGTTTTTTTTTACTAATTGTTTGTTTTTTTTTCCTTTTTTTTTTTTAAACTCAAAAGTAAAGAGTTTAGCCCAAATTTAATAAAATTTCATACTTGTTAACTCAAAAAATGAAGAGGGAAAGAAAAAAAAGTATTTTTGAGCTAAACATGAAAAGAAAAATAACAGAAATAATCATTTTAAGGCCCAATTACTCTAAAATGGACTAAAAGAGGACCGAAATTGACTGAGTGGACCAAAATAGACCTAATTGGCCCAAATACAAAATTATTTAATTTTTACAGAAAACAAACTATCTTCAAAAACATTATAAATTATATTACAATACAAAATAATAATTTATTCTCATATATCACGTGGATCTACAACTAGTTTTGAAAACAAAACTTGACAAAACACACGACTACATAAGAATTATATGAAACAAGGCAAGACACGGGTAAAGCAATTTCCTGACAAGTTTACAATCTATAGAGCAATGATTTATTAGGATTTTGGAAATGGAAAATGCATGTAGAAAAATATTAATACAATATCAAAGTCAAGTCAAATCATGGGGTTCTGAATTGCTATTAACATCATCATGTTGTATGTTTTGGCCTAAGATAGCAATGTCACCACCTATTATTATTATTATTTTGTTTTTGTCGGAAACTCAATATATTCAAGTTCTTTGTTTAATAAAATTTTGTAATGAACCCTGTAAACAAAATTCCTGGAGCCGCCACTGAATGTCACCACCTATTACAACATCCCGAACGAACACAACATCAAAAAAATTCCAAGCACTGACCAAAACCTCTCTGAATAATACCGTACCACTTTAAATTTGATGTATTTTACCTGTATCCAAGTCAAACCCACAATGTATAACTCATCACACACCCAATATGCAAAAGACAAGAAACAGATAATAGAATAAAAGGTTCTGTAAGTGGTTCACATGTAACAAATTTAAATTTCTAATAAACCTTATAGTACTTGATAGACCACCCACTTGCATTGCCCATCAAAGTGTGCTTCCATGACTGGTACTCAGGCATGGTATAAAATGATAATTGTGTTCCATTTGTGTGAGTTGCCTACAAAGATAATAAATGATTATTTTCCCTGAAGAAACAGTCCACTTATAGTGAAGTTGTGCTAATATTTGAAATAGTTAACTGAAAAGACCAACCTTCACAATAGGAGTGGTAAACTCAATTAAAGTATAAGCATGGAACTTTTAACAGTGATGACCAATAAGAAAGAATAAAATTGATCCTGTTGCCCTTTGATGTGGGAATCATCACGATCCTGTACAAGAATTATAGTTACAATTTTATATTGGTTGAAGGCTATCCATGGGCCTTGTAGAGAGAATTGTAAGCGTAAAAGAAGAACAAAACAATAAGAGAATTTTAAGGCGCACCTGATCAGTCATTAGCATCAAATGACCATATCTCAAAGATTTTACATTGGTGTATTCTTTATGCTGCTGAAGTCCAACAATATGCTTTACGAACTGAATTTCTTTATTCTCAGTGAGCTGTTTAGCGATGGCCAATGATAAACAACTACATACAAGCATATGATACTAGTCAAATTCATGGGCATTATAGTTGCCCTCTTATCACACAAAATCAAAATAATACTAGCTATCATCACTTCGAAGAAGCCTCCTGTTGTTGAACTTGCCAAAGTAGTAGCTACTAATGTTGAAGCAATATCATTGCTAGCATTATAGGCAAAAGGTGCACAACGCAACAAATGTAACGAGTACAATGGATAGCAAATAGTTCAATTACAACAACATTCAGCGATAAACAAAATAATAACTATAAGTATCTCAATACAACATAGTCTACAATGCCATCCGGAAATCGAGTCTCCGCTCGCCTGACAAACATTAAAATACGGTCGTTAGTTTCCAAATGCGAAGAACAAAAACCAAATGAAATTGTTAGCATATTATATAAAAATAGGGAGGGCACTTGCCTAATTCATAGCACTACCACTTGTTGAAGCCCCACGGGAAATGGGACAGCTTCTACGGTTATGCCCCTCTTGATGACACAGTCCACATCGCTGCCTCGGTTGAATCTCCCTCAAGTCCGGATCTTCCCTCCGGCTTCCCCGTTCTCGCCGTACCCCATCCATTTCATTCCTTAATCTAGACTTCACAGGACGACCTTTGGCCCGCAACAGCTGTGGGTCAGGCACCCACCGTGCTCCGCGAACGTCCCTCCACAAGGACTCCGACTTGGGCACCACGAAATGATGTGAATATGTTTGGATCGCGTTGCTCAAACTGTAACATGGGTCAATATAGCTTGTCGCATCGCGGTGCAAAGCTTTCAGAACTGTAATTGCATGTGAACAAGGGATCTTCAAGTTTTGCCATTTTCCACAGCCACATTTCATAGCAAATACCTGCACTTCATGACTGTGGTTTCCCCCTCCACCTCTATGGTCGTTGTACGGGGTAACCACTTGATATACACCCATTTCATGATTAAAATGCCTCAGAGTGTGTCCTACGGTTTTCTGCTCATTTTTGTTATAGATTTCCATTGCATAATCACTCCATAACTTACCTCTAGAGAGATCAGAAGAAATTTGTTTATTTCGATCGTGGAAATATGCAACAAGTTTGGACCAAGTGAACTCAGCCATTGCAGCAATGGGCAAACCACGGGCACCTTTAAGTACCCCGTTAAAGCACTCAGAGATATTGGTTGTCATTGCCCCGTAACGTCTTCCACCATCATGTGACTGCGTCCATTTTTCCACATCCTCACTCATTAGATATGTGTATGGCATATAGCGTGCAACATGGCGATCAGTTGGGTCTACACCCCTCAGTAAATTAATCTCGGCCTCCTTAATGGTTTGCATTATGGACTCAAATTTAGCTGCATGAGTTGCATATCCAGCTTTCAGGGCCAACGCCTTTAGAATCGGGTCATCAAAGTGTGTGTTGAAATTGCTAGCAACATGTCGAAGGCAATATCGATGATATACCCGTTCTGTTCCATCCTGACCTCTAGGCCACTCTCGAATGGCACATTTGATACCTTTATGTCGATCAGAAATAATGCAAATGCCCTGGTTAGGTATGACATGCTCTATCGAAGACCTTAGACACTCTAAAAACCACCCCCAACTAGCCCCTGACTCTTTGTCCACAACAGCGAAGGCAAGAGGTAAAACCTTTTGGTTAGCATCGGTTGTCATTGCAATCATCAATACCCCTTTGTATTTACCATACAAATGAGTCCCATCAATACTAATCACTGGCCTGCAATATTGGAATGCAGCAATGCATGGAGCGAATGCCCAATATACATAGCGCAGTAACGCAGTACCGTCAACTGGCCTAGGTATGGTGTGATAGTTATACCGGGTACCCGAATCCTGATCCAAGTATGCCAATAACAACTTTCGCAACCTTTGGTAAGACTCCTCCCAATCCCCAAATATCTTAGCAATTGCCTTTTGTTTTGCATCCCATACTTTATAGTAAGAAAGCTCATGCTTGTACTTAGTATGTATGATCTCCCAGAGCTCATCAATACGAGCAGTGTGCTTTTTTTGCAATTTTCCCACAATTTCTGATGCAACAAAATTAGAATCCATCATTCTACCGTCTCTACGCAAGCCAAAGGGTATACAAGTGTGTGGACCCACATAAGACGTGACCATCCACAGACCATTAAGTTTAGCCTTCATATATGCCCCAACGTACCACTTGCAATTGTCGTCAACACATGCAGCGCACAATTTAGTTGGGGTCGACCTTCGGATTCTAAAATTTCTATTATGAGTTGCTGCGTATATTGTCAATGCACGCTTCACCGCCTGTTTATTTGCAAAAGTCAATCCTTTACAAAAATTCATCCCATCTTCCCAAGTAGAAACAAATGGTATCTGAAGACGTGAAGGATCAACCATATTTTCCCAAGTATTTTCGTAGAATGACTCAGCAGGAGGTCTGTAAGTTGTGGTCGTATTTGTATCATGGTGGATGCCAATATCATCGTCTGCAACACCTTCATCGTGGTACTCCATATTTTCCTCTTCAAAATTCGGAACGACTTCATGGTCATCTACATCAATCTCAAAGTCGCCTCGCTCAACCATCTCTTCGAACTCATCTACACCATCACTATTTTCCCCATCATTCATAGCAGGATTTTCGTATTCGTCTTCATCTTCCTCTTCTAAATGTGTTTCTTGAGGATGGAGGGTTTCACCAATATTGGCAACATTACCTTGAAATGGGAGCATATAACCGCCCACAACATGATCTTCATCTTCGTCTTCCTCCTCTAAATGTGTCTGTTGAGGATGGAGGGTTTCACCAGTATTGCCAACATGATCTTGAAATGGGAGCATATAACCTCCCATTGAAGAATTCATTGTATACCCTCCCATTGAAGAATCCATTGTATACCCACCCATTGTATACCCTCCCATTGTAGTGCATCCATCATCTAGGGTTGTAAATTGTAAAGAGGTAGTTGTTTCTTGCACCACCTCATTATCAACTTCTGCACTTGCCTCCAAACTTACGTACAACTCAGCAGCATTTACTTGGGGCATTTTCTGTATCCTATTAAACATCATCTTTACATGTTTGTCTTCTTTGATCGCCATATACCCGTAATTTATCCGGTCATGAAGGACTTCTTGTGGGTAACGATAAATAATCTTGATATCATACCAAGCACGATTCAAATTCAATTCGCCCATGATTTTGCTCTTCAAATCATTCAATGTCTTCAACTTACGACGTACCATCATGTAGTAGCATTGGATACCAGGCCCTCTAAACGGGATTCCGTCAATCTCATCAGGATTATCAAGGGGTCCACCGAAGTATACATTTATATCAATATTCTTCAAAGATTGTGAACCTATTAAAGAGTCAAGTATAGTATGTTAGTGACATATTTCATCTCTTTCATTTAACATCAATTACAAAACTTTTTCTATCTACTCAAAATACAAAAATTACAACTTCTCACACCACAATTGCATACACTCACCCCACATCACATACAATTCTACTAGCGCAATCATTATCATTTCATACTCAAACAATGAAAAAACTAAAGACAAAACTCACCCCTATTACAAAATTTTAACTAAGCTCTAACAAAAATATAAATAAAAATATCAAACCAAACAACAAAAGTAATGAGGATGTGCAAATGAATGAGTGCAATTATGTAACATCATTATTCCATATATAATTTCAATTTTTAGGTATATTAGAGTCTAATTCTAATTGGGTCCAACAAAAATACAACTCTAGCCTTCTCCATCAAATCTGCCCAAATGAACAAGTTAATGATTATTTAGTTGTTAACGAAATGTAATTTTTTTTTTTTTACTTATTAGAAATAGGACATGAAAGTTGCATTATGTCCATTTTCCTTTGATCAACTTAATAATTATTTAAAATATATCATTATTACTAATATTTTTTACTTTATTTTTCACATAAAGTAAAATCTTATGATTATCAATTCGATTCTATGATTTACTCTATGAGGACCTCTTATAGGTCCTGTTTAGGATCTCAATTTTAATAACCTTGGTTTTACTTGTAAATTACAAATATCTACTAGAAACATATTCATATAGATAATGTTTAATAGATCATGTTTAGGATCTCAATTCTAATTTATTCATAATTTTCTTTTTAATTAAAAATATCTACAACAAAGGTATTCATATAGCTATGAAAACATTTGAAAAAGATCCCAAAATAAAAAAATTAATTGACCAATTAATTGAATCTTAGAGGGATATTTTTTTGTCTTTAAAGTATTAAAATGGATATTTGGATAAATTTTTTTTTAGTAACTTAGTAATAAACAAAACATATTATAACGTTTGACATAGCAAATATTATTTTTAATAATTTCATTGCTAGATTAGTTGTTATTATAACGTTTGACTAAAATAAACAAATAATTATACTATTTATAAAAAGTATTGAATTTTAGTTAAGTTAAAATATTTTTGTATTAATGAAATAACATAAAGCAGAGAGGTTCATTACACATTACCAAAAAAAAAAAAAAAAAAAAAAAAACCAATTATACATTTAAAGTGCTACATATATATATATATATATATATATATATATATATTTAACTGGTTACTACGAACAAATATTTTTATTACGAAATGTCATGACAAATTCAATACAAGCAAAACTTTCTAAAGCAGTTATACATATATTAAACAACCAACAAGAGAGTGAGGAGACCCTTACCTGACATGAGGATGTGCAAATGCACTACTGGATTGTATGAGAGTGAGAGGGAGAGAGGGAGACTACAATGATCAGTTTGTATGAGAGTTAAAAGGGAGGTATTGTTCTGCTCTGTAGAATGAGTATGAGAGTTGAGAGAGGAGTAATGCAGAGTAAGAAAGGATGAGTTGAGAGAGAAGCAATTCCTGTTACAGTTTTAGCCAAGTGACATAAAGAAGTCACGGGAGTCTTGGCAGAGAATAAAGTAACTCTGCCAAGTCTTGATGGGGGAATACAAAGTAGTGAATTTTGTTCACGCCAGGCCAGACATGTGCCAGAATTATGTTCACGCAAGGTGGTCAGTGACATGACCGGATGGGACTGGACAGGGTCACGTACATCTCGAGTTTCTGAGACTCGAGATCCACGTGGCATCCACACAGATCTCGAGTCTCAAAAACTCGAGATCTAACTGGATGCCACGTGGCTGCCATGCAGATCTCGAGTCTCAGAAACTCGAGATCTGTGTGGATGCCACATGGCATCAGCCGACGTCAAACCATGAAAACCGAGCGTCAAAGGGTCGAGGTATGAGCTCTGAATTCGAGTCTCTAAGACTCGAGGTGTTAGTAATTTATATTGTTTGCAAACTGGGTCAACTAACTAAATAGTTAGAGAAAAAAAAATACTTACCTATTTCCTCCCATTTATTAGTGTTATTTTCACGGCTAAGATTGACATATATGTAGACGGTAAAGCACAAACCCAAGCAATGGCCAATTTGGTACATAAACTTAAATTTAAATTTTTAGTTTTTAAATAATATTACATATTTTTTATGCATTATTTTACCTAAACATATTTCAAAAAACTGAAACCGTCGATTAAAAACCAGAAATTTGAATTCCAGCACACGGTTTTGTCAAAGACTCAAGAGCTCAATGAATGAGCTATGTCATTTCCTGTCACAAAAGTGTTTTTGTTTTTTGAAAATTGGTGTTAAGCATGTCTTTTTTTGGGATAGGATACAGATCAGGTGCAATTTCTAGGGTATTGCACTTGCTATAATACCTCTATTTTATTTACAATTTTTTTAACTTTTTTAACTTTAATATTTTAATTTTTTTTAATTATATTTTATTTAATGACTAAAATTAAAAATTAATTTTTTAACTATCAATCTTAATCATTAATTAAATATTGCACTTAATTAGAATCTGGTTTTTTTTTTTTTTTTGGGCAAATAGGGAGAGAAATATGCGGCCAATGTGAGCAAAAGCGTCAAAAATATCAGGCCTGATTACTTGTGCATCACGCTCAATCTCATTGATGACTGATTAAAAAAGCTGCTCAGCCAAACAAAAATTGCCATTATGCAAATTATTGCCATCTTCGTGGATTGGATTCTATAACATAGTGTCAGAGAATCTTTGAAATAACCAAGAAGTCGACTCCTCCATACCATGCACCTTTACTTCCTAGCTTCATTCAATTCATCAATTGTGGGGTAAATGAAATCCTTTCTTTTTGTCTTCTCATGCGGATGTACTTGCATGTATAGAGAAATGCTGGAGACACAACTCACCGCATCGTAAGCTGTGGTTGATTAGAGTGTGTTTGTGTGTCTTGTGATGGCCCATTCTAACCAACTACAACTCGCCATGTGTCGAGTTATAGTATAAAATTGTGTAAAATTATGTCTTTAACAGTTCTCGCATGTATGATAATATATTTATTAGATTTTATTATTTTATTTAAAAATGAATAAATATGGATTTATCGCTAAGAACCTTTGTATTAGCTTGTCCAAAAATTTATTTTTATTTTAGATAAGAATTTACTTTTTTAAAAAAAAATTTACATAACCATTATTTATTATATTGTCTATTTTATTAAAATTTCTTGATATTTTGGCTGTTTATCTATCTTCACACATCATTAATACCGTCTACTCTATTTAGTGGTGGCTACAGACATTTTTTTAAAGATGATCATTAAGAAATTTTAATTAAACAAAATTTAATCAAAAGATAATTTGAATATATTGAGTTGTTAACACAAAAAAAATGTAATTACATTAAGTTTTACAATTTCATTCTACAAGTTTTTATATTTCAAAATTATTACAAGATAATTCATTATCATTTGTCATTATATATTATCAATGTGGGTAGATATAACTATTTTATTTTGTTATGTTTATACAACATTTTTATTTTTATACGGTTGTCATTATTTGTTTGTAATCAAATTTGTAATATTTTTATTATCTCTAATAAATTAAAAAGGTAATACAAATATTACAAAACTGATTACTGATTACAGATTAATGGGCAGTGACTTCTGTAAAAATTGGGGAAGTTTAAAGCAAAATAATAGAAAAACGTCATTTAGTTAAATCACATGATTCACAATCAAATCAAATATGTGGCTGATAGCAAAAGAGTAAAAAGGAAAAGTGTGTTAGATAGAAGAGTTTAAGTAACGTTGTTTTGGTATTTTTAATACATACGTGGATGAAAAAGTGTATAAAAATATGTGTAAGTGTATTTAAAATGCTCAAAAATGTATTTGAAATGCGCTTCCAAACAAGCTGTAGTAACGCAAAAAATTATATAATTTTTTTGTCTCTTAATATTTGAAATAAAATATTAAGAGACAAAGAAATTACATAATTACAGGTTTTATATTTTAAAAATAAAATATAATAAAATAAAATAAAAAAGCATTCTTTGAAAGTATTTTCACAAAACAAATTTTGAAAGCTTAGATAATTAGATACAATTATTAAATAACAATTTATTATCATATGAACCGACAAATTTTCAGGAGTGTGAAAACTGGGACGTTTGACGGAAATAACAGAAAAACTTGAAATGTGTGGGCGAGAGCAAAAGAATAAAAAAGATCAAACCTTATTCCTTGGGCGTCACGCTTAATCTCATAGTCATTGATGTGAACGTACAGCTCAGCCAAACAGCAAATGCCCACCTCACCACCCCAATGTCATATACCCAACGGAGTGGTTCTGGTGCCACACCATTGTGCACAATTTTGTGCACAACTCGCCACGTAGGCGAGTTATGCACAAAATTGTGCACAATGGTTGTGGCAGCAGAATTTTCCATACCCAACGTCATAAAAATTGTTGCTATCTTCTTTCCAACGTCATACAAATTATTGCTATCTTCTTGTTTTACAGCAGAGTGTCAGAATCTTTGAAATAACCCATTGGCATTTGCTACAGACTGGCATACCCACTAATACACACTCTTTTTGGCCTTTGCCCCCACAGTAATAATTAAAACAGAGTTAATTTTAATGTTTGCAAAAGTGTCTATTTCAGCGTTGGTTTAATAATAATTTATTTAGTTAGAATTGAATTTTTTTTTTAAATATTGTAAATAAAGTTAAAATATAATTGAAATAATATAATAAAACTTATAAATAATATCAAAAAGTTTAATAAAATTCATAAATAATAATAAAAATATTACAAAATTTAGTATATAATTTTCACAAATTAGTATGACACTACAAACTAATGTGACACAAAATAAATTTAAAATAATAAATAAATGAATCATAATGAAAATATTAAAAAATTTATTACATAAAACTTATTATCATCAAATCACCAAAAAATATTTTAAATATTAATTTATTTTGTAGTTTAAATAGGACAAATCATATTTTAGACATTAATTTATAAAATTTTTAAAATAATTCTAGCAATTTCCTCCCAGGTCTCGAGTGAAGCTGAAAGAATTGAGATTGAAAAAAAAAAATGTTCTCTAATTTCCTTATTCTTTTAATAGAACTGCCATTCAATAGGAAAAGAAAATTGAGACAAAAAATAAAAAATAAAAATAAAAATAAAAACCTTCTAGGCCGAGATTGACCAAAAAAGAGTAATTAGGGCTTTATTACTCATAAAACTTTAAAAAAAAAAAATTGTATTTTAGTACTCAGTTGTGTCAAAAGCTCAATCAATGAGCTTGTAAATTCCTGCCATAAAAGTAAATTGGTGCCAACGAAGACCGAAAAGGAATAGAGACTAGAGAGTCCATGTCAAAAAAAAAAAAAATAGAGACTAGAGAGTCAATAAAAAACGACATTTCTTGACAGCTTTCGAGGGCGTTGCATAATGAGAATTGGTGATCACAAATGTTTCCATACAGAGGGACAGAGACAGAGAAATTTCACGTGACTCATCAGGCACTCTGCTCTCTTAACTCTCAGGGTGTCACATGGACAGACTTATCTAGTAGCTCAATATGAAAGGGAATGGAGAGAGTCAAAAAAATTGAGGTGCTGGATACTAACAATTGGTGATCACATTTTTCCCATACAAAGTGAGAGAGATTGACTGACTTTATAAGAGAGGAAGATTTTCCATTTCTGAGTGAGAGACTGGAGCGTGAAATGAAAACTGAGAAGTGAAAGGCATACAAACACACGCGCAGACATGCATATATACTGAAGCAAATGCATTTTTACTATAGTAGCATCTAAAAATAAATGTTACTTTATGATGAAGCCAAAAATGAACCTCATCAGTATACTCCCCATCTATGCCAATGGACAACCTTCGATACTTGTTATAAAGAAAAGAAAGCAGTAGGGATTTTCTCGGCGTGACGCCGATCAAAGATACTCTGATGCTGAAGTTAGCAAAATTGTTTCTAATCCCCCCAAAGCTATTATGAATCAATGCCTAGAATTTGTAGCATGCCCTTTTACCTGAGTTCTCTTTTCCCTTTTATAGCTTGTTACGGATGGGTGTAGTTATGTCTGTTAATGTTGTTTCCGGACGTTTTTCTCCTGAAAGTAACGTAGCATTGATTGACACTGATGATTTCCTTAATCATGTAACGGATAGCCGTTGGGCAATCATTACGTTTGGTAATTGTTCCGGCCCAGTTATTGGTTAGCAGCTGTCTTGTGGGCATTTATCCGTTCTTTAATGAGTAGTGGTCTCCTTCATCTATAAAGGCGATGTACGTCGATGGAATCTTGTTCCCAACTTTGTCATGAACATGGCTGGGATCATCTTTCATATGGACGACCCTTGTGCCGATATTCGTCAATTTATATAGTGGAGTGAGATTCAAATGTGAAGAAAGTTTACCAACAAACTAGTAAACCAGTTGGTAATGGCAAACTTCAACTATATATATATATATGTTAGATGTTAAATTTGACAAATCTATCATTAAATTACAATTTCTTATTATATTCTCTATATTTTCAAATTTCAAGAAAATCAAAAATTAATAGCTATGTTATCAATCAAATATTTAAATTCAGGAGCGGCTCTATAGCCAGCCTAGGGGGTTCAAATGAAGCCCCTGGCCAAAAAAAAAATTATATATAATTTTTTTTTTTTTTTTGTTTTGATCCCTAAAATAAAATTTTGAACACCCTAACACTAAATTTTGTTTAATCCCAATTGAAATAAACTTGAATATGATCATCTTAGTGCTATTTTCACAATGATTTTACAATAAAAGTTAAGTGGAAAGTTTTAATTGATTTTTATCTTGACCCACAAATGATATCACTTTTTTACATATCTTTAACAATTTGCAACTTAGATTTTGTTGTGATAGTGTTGTGTTAGTTGCTCCACTCTTAAAATTGCTGCTTTGTTTTTAAAAATAAACAAACCTTCTCTCTGAACTTTGGCTTACTTTACAATTGGCCGTGAAATGAAATTGTTTTTCCCTATAATTTTCTTCTTCATTAGCAAAAAATTACCACTTTTAGCACACAAAAATTACCACTGTTTAAATTATTCTTTTTTTGGCAAGAAGAACTGAAGAAGTACTATTGAAGACTTGCAACAATTATTTTTTAAATCATTCTTTTTTTCTTTTTTTTTTTCTTTTTTTTTTCAAGCAGAGTATTATTGAAGACTTGCAATAATTACATTTGATACTAGATCAATTTTGTTCAACCTTTTCACTATGTGGTATCAGCTTTGCAGAAGTATCAATCACTCTTTTTTGGGCATAGAGAAGTATAATTGAAGACTTTCAACTTTGCAAAAGTATCAATCATTTTTTTTTTTAGCGGGAAGAAGTATTATTGAAGAATTGCAATAATTACATTTGATTATTATTGAAGACTTTTAACATTGCAAAAGTATTAGTTGTTAGGTTCTAAATATTTAGGATTAAATGTTTATGTTCTAATTTTATTTATATTGGCAAATATAGTACAAAAACATGTCTAGTATAAGGTATTTATGTCTTAGAATAGTTTTAGGCATTACTCAAGTTAATTCAAGTCAAGATTCAAGAACAGTCAAGCTGCAGAAAGAAGAATTCAAAATTTGCTTTGCTCGACCAATCGAGATGCGTTTTCTGTAGATTTTAAATTAAGCCTGAATGCCCGCGAAACATTTAGGGTTTGAGTCTAACATTGCAAGGTATAAAGGCAAAACCCTAATACATGTTTTTCAAGACTTGTGAGTTACTCCTATGAGATCTGAGAGGTTTTGTGACTTTCTAACTCAATAAGCATCTACTGGAGATTAGATTGATATTGCATAAACTGGTGGAGATAAGTTGCTGCATACAAGATCAACTATTGCTGATGATCTAAACCTTTGAGTGGAGATTTCAAAGTCACAAACTAGAGTGTTTTTATGCAACAAATTCAGAATAGAAGAGTCTATGGATTTGAAGTTGTGTGTGGTCACGTGAGTAAATACTACAAGAGTAAGCATTAGATATAGGGAAAAATCTATTATAAACACTTCCATTTTATTTCGTGAATTTTTGCCTTATGGATTGTTTAGTTTAAATCCTCCCTAGGTTTTTTTACCTTGAAACTAGACGGTTTCATTAGGTTTCCTGAGTCATCATATTGTTGTGTTCTTTACTTTTCCACTGTGTATGATGTCATTTATTATTGCTTATCCTAGATCTGCATAATAAAGCTAAGTAACAACCTGGTTAATAAATTAGGTTAAACAATCTGATTTTTCAAGGGTCTAAATAACTAACACAGTTATTCTCTTTTCTTTTTCTTTTCTTTTTTTTCTTTTTTCGATGGAGTATTATTGAAGACTTGTAGTAATTACGTTTGATACTGAATCAATTTTGTTCAACCTTTTTTCATTGTGTGGTATCAGCTTTGTAGAAGTATCAATCACTCTTTTTTGGGCAATTTTTTTTTTTTTGGTGGAGAATTATTGAAGACTTGCAATAATTACATTTGATACTAAATCAATTTTGTTCAACCTTTTATTTAAAGTACTAATCATTCTTGACATCACGTCACGTGGACCTGTTTTTAGAGTGGTTGTAGGGACTCAAATTGTAGTCTCCTCAACAATCCCTCCCTCACAATGACACTTCTGTGACTCGAACCCATGACCTTTGATCTGATACCATTTGTTGGACCGTGAGCTGTGTCATTCCACCTCAAAACCAATTAGTGATGAGGAAGACACACTCAAATCTTTTATAGAATTTGATATCAAGCCACACGGGCCTATTTTTAGAGTGGTTGTAGGGAGTCAACTTGTTGTCCCTCCAACACTGGGTTTGCTCGGAAACCATTTGTAACAACCCAAGGAAAGTGTCAATCACATTTGCACTTATACTCCAAAATGACTAAATTACAATTGGAGCTCCTCATAATCATTTGTAAACCCAAGATCCACATAGTAAACACCCAATGTAAGAATCAACATAGATTCGCACCACACATATTCAAACAATTCAAATCATGCAATTTGGAGAATCACAGTATCAGTTCTAGGAAGCAAGCCTGAAAGCTTGAAAGAAGCTCGACGGCAAAATGAAAGCCTCTATGAGTCCCTTGTCCTACTTATCAGTGTCCAAAAGTCCCTCCCTAGTATCAAAAAAGAAAATTTATACTTATAATATTTTTAAGAATTCGAATAAGAATAAGTGTCTGAAGTATTATTTAAAAAAATTTAAGAATCAAGTAAATTTAAAGTTTTCAAAAAATAGGTTTATATTCAAAGTCTTTACATACATACATACATACATACATATATATATATATATACCCATTAATAAACATGGTTGGATTTTAGGTTCATTATTTGACAATAAAAGACTCTAGAGTCAACCGACTTCACAAGAAAAGGTTCAATTGATTTGCAATCACTCTTTTATTTATTGCGAAATTTGCCATAGATTGTTTCTTTGGTAAATAATCTGTCATGGATTTATAAAACAAATGAACCTTGCGATAAAAGCAGTGACAAGATAATTAAGTATTAATGAATTTCATATTCTCAGTTATCGTACAAAATTTCCCCTAAAAAAAAGTTATCGAACAAAATTCATCACTAAAAGGAAGCGTAAAAAACAAATTGGAGCACATATCAATGAATTTCATGTTGTCAATTATACTGTAAACATGAAAGAAATTAAGTTATATATAATTAAGTATTAATGAATTTCACATTGTCAATTACTGTTCGTAATTCATCACTAAAAGGAATTGTAAAAAAATATTGGAATACACAGTAAAGAATTTCATATTCTCAATTATATTGTAAACATGGGTTTTTTTTTTTTTTTTTTTGGCAAATAAACAAGAAAAAAATTGAGTTATTATATACAAACTAATTACAAGTAGAAGACGCCAACTCAGGTCACTCCTACTCATTTTTTTTATTATAAAAGAAAGGGATGGGCTCATCTCCCGTTTCTTTTTCTCCCGTTCTCTTTAGTTTTTAAATGGATGCATGACATCTAGTATTTATATAATCTAAGGATGTTCATTAAGCCACCTCACATGAGCAAAATTTTATCTCTTTTAACAGAGATTAGCACAAAACTCTGCTTCCCGTGCTCAAAATTTTCACAAAAAAATCCAATTCGCTAAAACCTTTGAGCAACCCGCTAAAACATCTAACAATTCCAAAATCTTCCAGTCATTCAAATTCTAGCCCGACAAAGAAGATTTGCTTTCTACTGAGTGTACCCAAGATAAAAATCTTTACATCATTCCAACTCTAGTGAGACCACAAAGCAATCCCCTCTCTAGTGAGACCACAAAACAGAATCACTGTTGATTTTAACAACTTAACTGGAATTGAAAGTTCTGAATTCCAATAGGTGCTCAATCATTCTTTGCATTATTTATTTGTGTTTTTTTTTTATTCTTGTAGTTTTTATACTCTTTTGCTAAGTCTTTACCTGATCTCCTAACAAATAATTGAATTCCTTGTTTGATTTGGATTTGTTTTTCTTTTTGCTTCACTACTATTTTAGCTTTTAGACTTTGAAAATTATTTCCTAAGTTATCAAAACAATTGCAATCAGTATTCATAAATCTAATTTAACTTCCTTATCTAGTATTATCAAGTATTTGTCCATAATTATTACCATGCTCAAGTGATTATATCTAGTAAGCATGGACATGACATGGGGTAAAGTGCTCTCGTCAATGTACAGAAGAAAGGGATTTGTTCAATACTAGTAATTCAATATTTAGTAATGCAACAAGTAAACATGGGCATTCAATTTCTTTTTATTTGTTTTATTTTTATATCATTGACTGTTTTATCAACAACACTAACTTGTTTTGCTTTAATTTGGTTTTTGAATTTCTCTTTAGGTGTTCTCTTCTTTTGAAAGTTACTAGTCAATATAATGCCTATAATTAGTGATGAACAAATATGCCCTAAAGGTGATAAAGAAAATGAAGATATTTATGCTAATATTATGCAAAATTCTAATTGTCAAGGGAGTATATCTGTTTGGAAAATGGAGTTTGACTTAGAAGAGCATGCTCACCAATGGTATAATGAATATGCTAAAGAAGTTGAATTTAGCATTCAAAAGAAATGGAAAAATGAGGACAGATTTAGAGGAGTAATATCAAGAAGAAGATTTGTCTGTTATAAGGAAGGCTACAGAAAAGAAAAAAAAAAAAAAAAAAGACAAGCGAGTGGATGTGAAAAAGTCATGAAAAGAAAGTAGAACTGGTTGCTTAGCAAGACTAACCATTTCTCTTCAAGCTAATGGAAAATATCGGGTTATTGATTTTGAATCAAATCACAATCATAAGTTAGTGGATAAGTCATGTGCACACATGTTACCTTCTCAAAGAATTATTACTGATATTCAAGCTATTGAAATTGAGTTGGTAGATAATTCAGGTATACCACCTAAACTAGCACATGAATTGATGAGTCGTCAAGTTGGAGATAGAGAAAATCTTGGTTTTACTAAGCAAGATCATAAGAATTATTTGAGGAGTAAGAGGAAAAGAGATTTGAAGTAAGGTGAAATCGTGGGTCTTTTGAATTATTTTCTCAGTCAAGTATCAAGAAATCCATCATTCTTTTTTTGAGTTCAATTGGATGTTGAAGACCAGATCACTAACATATACTGGGCTGACGCCAAAATGATTTTAGACTATGGTATATATGGTGATGTGGTATTCTTTAACACAACTTATCGGACCAATAAAGAGTGTTGACCTTTTGGAGCATTTGTTGGCGTAAATCACCATTATCAGCTAGTTGTATTTGGGGCCTCTTTATTATATGATGAAACTAGTCAGTCATTTGAATGGCTATTTCATACATTTTTTGAGTGTATGTCCAATAAAAAGCCAAAGACAATATTTACTAAACGAGATCTTGCAATGGTAAAGGCAATATCTTTAGTGATGCTAGAAACTTATCATAGATTGTGCTTATGGCATATTTATCAAAATGCTCTTAAAAATCTTAATCATCCATTTAAGAGCCAAAAAACCTTCAACGTTGATTTTAGAAGTTGCATATATGATGGTGAGTATGAAGAGGAGTTCATTAGTGCTTGGGAGAATATGTTGGAAAAATACGATCTTCAAGAAAATGAATGGTTGCAAGATCTATTTAAAGTGTGAGAAAAGTGGGCTATGGCATATGGGAGAAATACCTTTTTTGCAAGTAAGAAAAGTACACAGCTTAGTGAGAGTTTCAACTCTCTTTTAAAAGATTATTTGAAGTCTGATTTGGACATAGTACAATTTTTCAAACATTTTCAAAGGGCTGTTGATGATGTTCATTATAATAAAGTTTGTGCAAACTATGACATGAGCCAAAAAATTCCCACTTTGAAGGTTAATGTTCCTTTGCTGAGACATGCCAGAGATATCTACACATGAACTATTTTTTTTTATGTTCCAAGATGAGTTCGAAAAGTCATTGATGGTGGTTGTTGACACTTTTCATTAAAGTGGACCAGTTTCTACATATAAATTTCATAATTGTGAAGGTTCTAGGCAACATACAGTTACATCTTCAAATGGTTTGATTACATGTAGTTGTAAAAATTTTGAGTTTGTTGGAATTATGTGTAGCCATATTTTGAAAGTACTCGATGAAATGAAGATTAAGTTGATGATCCCTAAACAATTCATATTGAAGAGATGGACCAAGAATGCAAGGGCTGGAATTGTCTTGGATATTCATGAGTGTGAGGTACAAAGTGACCCTAACTTAGAAATGCGAGCTCGTTATAGAAATTTATGCACCACTTATGTTAGATTGATGGGTAAAGCTGTTGAATCTAAAGAGGCATCTGATTTCCTTCTAAGTCTTGCAAGTGAGTTAGATGCAAAAGTAGAAGAACATTTAAAGATTAAATCTCCGAGTAAGACCCTTACGCCTTCCTATAAATATCTTGTGAAAATTAGGTCATCAAGAGCACATGTACCATACAAGCAAAAGGTTTAAAGAAAAGGGAAGTTTCACATGCGAGAAAACGGTTGAAAGGTTGTCTTGAAAAGGGAACTAAAAAAAAAATAGAAGCAAAAAAATCCAAACTCTCACATTTGGCCTAACTTCTCCAACCACATGTTCCACCACCATGACGTATTGTGATTTTATATTCCATTGTTGAATTTGTCACTAGAATTGAGTGTGTGCAAGAAACTATTGCTCACTTGATACATAAATTTTCTCTTTAAAAAACATAACATTAAAAAAAAATCAATATGGAATTGAATTTTTGGACTGTCATAGATGCTACCATCTCATAGTTTTACTCATTTAAGTGACTAATAAGAGGTTGGATGATTGCAGGGGAGGGAGTGATGCCCAAAACAAGATTCTTTTTTTGTACAGCCATGAGCTCCATCTCCTTCAACTTAGAAGCTCATGTTGTAGCTAAACTGCTTACATCCTCTGGCTACCTCAAATTGCCCTAGGATGCACAGACGTAGCAAAATGGGCTCCGCACCCGCTTCCGACATGGCCCGACGCGGTGACGCATAAGCGACGCCGCTGCCTACACATCCATGAAACGTCCAGTTTTTTTTTTTTTTAATGGATTTGCGCCAACTCGGCACCGATTCATGCCGACTCAGCTTCAATTTGCACCGATTCAGACCAAATCGGGCTGATTCGACTAGAATCGAGTCTTTCTGTCATATCAGATCGTATTGGCCAATGGTCAAAACTGACCGAAACGGCCGAAAAAGGCCAAAATCATTTGGTTGTGAATAAAAGATAAAAGTGCTTGCACATCGTTTGGTTGTGAATAAGAAGAAATTACTAAGGTGAAGATAAGTGAGAAGGAGATGAAGAAAAGTTTAAAGGGTTGAAAATGAAGCATTGCTGCAATCGGACTCTGCAAAAATCAGAATCACGTAAAGGCAAAGGGAAACAACAGAGTGTGATTGTGTTGAGAGAGTACTGTTGAGATAATTTACTACTAACAGGTTGGCTTTGTTGATTGTTCATGGGCTTTGGCTTTGTTGATTGTTCATGGTCTTTGGCTGTACATTTTGCTTTTAACGTGCCATAGTAAAAATATTTTAAATGTAAAAATACTACTAACAGGCCATAGTAATTTTTAAGAATATTTTAATAGTAAAAATATATAGAAAATATAAATGAAAATATTTTTAATAATTTTTTAATCAGCGCACCCCGCCACACCCATACCCTACTTTTTCAAAAATTGCCGAGTCCCGTACTGGTAGCGGCACCCGAATCTGGAAACGCACCCGTGCTTCATAAGATTGATCTTCATTGTTTTATTATTTTTGGTAGAAGTAGGACATCACATATATGCATTGTGTGATAATTTTACAACCAGTGGTGCTACGTTTTAAGCATGAAAAGTAATCTATTTTTGGCATTGTTTATAATATAGCTTTTGGAGAAATTTTTGTAGCATCCAAGTTGAAGAGATCAAATGACCCATTGCTCTCTTTCTTGTGTCATGAGAGAAATTTCTTTTAAGTTTCTTGCAAAAATATCCTTTTCTTATGCTCTATTGGAAATTAATGGAGTATTAGCTATATCTTTAAATAATTTTGTAATCAATTGCTTAACTCAGCTTTAAGCCAATTTGAGATAAGTAATTGTGTAGAGAAGTGCAATATTCCAGTTGCTATGATGTGCTTATCTTGTAGCTCATACAGCAAAGTATTTCCCAAGGCTTGCCCCCAAAAAGGAAAGCAAATACAACATCACTATCATAGTGATGACTCTAGAGAGGCACAATGAAGAAATTGCAAAATTCAAACAAAAAATCTAATGCATTTGCAATTCTAGAAGCGAACAAGTTTTATCAAATTGCTCCATGAAAATTTCCTACAATAAACATTTTTATACCAATTCTATAATATCTCACGCAAAGATACAAAGAAGAAACAAATATAGAGAGACCCCATTTGTACTAAACTCCAACAACAAAAATTCATTAATCAAGATAGTGTACAATAGTTACAAGAGCAGAAAATATAGAAATAAGCCTTGCATTCACCCAACAAAAAAAATGGCCCTATAGCCTTGCATTCACCCTTTCTGATGAGGTACTTTTACCAAATAAAAAATAAAAAAAAGCTACCACCAGCCTAAGCGTTTTCACAGACACCTTCACAGCATTTCAAGGGTTACTATTGCTTCTCTTCACAAGTTGCTCAACTTAGTCCTCAAGGGTAGTGCATTTCAATCAAAGAAAGGAAGCTTTCAATACAATTGTTGTGCTACATAGTAATGCAAAATGAAGGAAGTCATAAGTATATCAAATTTTTGCCACATGTACTCCACCACTATCTTTTCATTCTCTATGGAAATCATTAATAATTTAACACAAACTGAAAAAAGAGCTCTGGCTTTAGCAAGAGATGACTTCTTTGATCAAATTTCGGAAGAATACACGATGTGAACAGCCTCCCCAATAGATTGGACACCTATCTTAGATCTTCTCATTTCAAAAATTAAGGAAAGGAAAAAGTAAGAAATACCGTGCAAGAGTGATGTTGAAGCCGTATCAAAAATCTAAGAGAGATGGAGAGCGATATTACATGATTTTAGTGGGAAGGAGATGATGTAAGGAATCAAGGAGAGTAGTGAATGTGTTTTAGTGGGAAGCAGATGATGGAAGGAGTCAAGGAGTCCTTGTGAAATATGGCATGGCTTGATAATTGATTCTTAAATTCAATCTTGCCAGATGTCATGCATCTATTTAAAACTGGAGAGAACAGGAGAAAAAGAAACGGGAGAGGAGCCCATCCCCTAAAAGAAATTGAGTAAAAGTTAAACTAAAAAACCATTAACTTCAGTTTCAACAAACATATGAATTATATTCCATAGAAAAAGGGGGACCAACCAATAAAGTTAGCGAAAGATAGAAAACTTTGGCTTGAATTAATAAAGTCAAACGATTTATTTTCCCTTAAACTAATGGACGTAGTTTCCTCAGTATCAAGTATGAGTTAAATATCTATTCAAAAAAAAAAAAAAGTATGAGTTAAATATGTGATCATCAATAATCATTAATTATATATATATATATATATATATGAGATATGTTCAAGTTACACATTTTTTACATTGTAGATTTCTAAAAGATCTAACGGTTAAAAAAAGACACCATTAAATGTTATTGTTTTCCACTTTTATCTCTTTCCTTATTTATTTTTTTCACTTGATTAAAGGGCACTTGCCATTTTCAACAGCCCACTTTTCAAATGAGTCATTAAACTCTCTCCACCCAACCCACTTGATTTGGCCATGGTTTTTTTTTTTTTTTTTTTTTTTTTTTTTTTTTTTTTTTTAAGATAACAAAGGCACGAGGACAAATCCTTCCAAAAATGATAATACAATAATTCTACACAACTTTAACTTTCAATTTAAATCCTCACAATGCCGAATCACAAAAATGAGAAAAGACTTTATTAAAATTTAAGAGAAGAAACTAATTTCTAATTCTATATCCTATCACCATAGCGAGGCAACTTCCTTAAACATATATTGGTAGAACAATTGGACTCACCCACAGCCACAAGAATCTCTAGTAAAAAAACGCTTCCAAATTAATAGCAATAAACCACATAACCACAACTGCAACCACCCAGAAGAATGTGCTCTCTTAGTTTCAGTCAGCTCTGGACTGACCAGCTTGGGAAGAAAGTATGATGCAAACAATGAGACCATAGAGAGCCTGTGCTTCGGCAAAAATAAGAATAAGAATCATCCATGGACGGAACCACATACAGGCAGAGGGGGCTGTGGCCCCCCACCCCCCAATTTTTTTTAAAATATTAAATAGTAGGTATATATTTAATATTTTAGAAAATAAGCCCAAGAAAAATTATATTCCCCCCCCCCTCAACTTTGAATCCTAATTCCGCCCCTGGAATCATCCCAACAAAAAGCTTTGGCTGTTGTGCATTGGCTCTGAAGTAGATTAGTGTGGTTTCTAGGTTGTTGAAAATGGCATGTGCCTTTAATCAAGTGAAAAATAATAAAACATTAAATAAGGAGAGAGAGAAAAAATTGCTGGTAGAAATCTACAATGTAAAAAATGTGTAACTTTACAATAGTTACGCCAAGTGTAACTCTCTCTCTCTCTCTCTCTCTCTCTCTCTCTCTATATATATATGTGTGTGTGTGTGTGTGTGTGTGTGTGTGTGTGAAGTTGAATTTATTCAACTATGTGTTGGTTTTATTCCGTGCCAAATTTGCTTGTAATTCAGCATTTAGAAACTCTGTATTTAGGTGGGAATAATATAAGGATTGTGTGTGAGAGAGTGTGAAGAATTGATCAAGTGTGTGCATTAAGAGGCTTCTCGCGACTGGAACTCGCAAGTGGTGACTCGACAAAATGTATCACACATGCGAAGCATGCAGGAAGTTTAAGGGTCAGGATAGCTAGATCACTACATGACAAAAAGTATAGTTTGACCATTCTATTATTTGGCGATTGATACTCGCGACTCATCCCAGTTGCGAGTTACTCGCCAATGCACCCTGTTTTGTAGAAAAATGACTTTTCACATTCCTTCTTATACCCTACTATAAATACCCTTATACCCACGAAATGTAGAAAACTTTCAAAGGGAATTTTGAGAGATAAACCCTAGAGAATAACAAGATTGATTCATCCACAATCTTATACCTTTGATTCTCCAAATTTCTCTACTCTCACCCTCTCCATTGTCATACCATTGAGAGGATCTTTAGCAAAATCCTTACCTCACCATATTTAGAGCAGTGAGAAGGTTCTTGGTATTTGGGAAGTAGTTCAAGAGAGAACTAATTCATTTTGGTTGATGCAATGGGCTCATTGCAGGATCCGGTAAGCTAGAGAAGACAAGGTTAGGCTGAACCCTGTTGGAGCAAGAAGCTTAGAGGGCTTAGGTGTACTGGATAGATTAGGCTTTGAGGATCTATTACTATTCATGTATCTCAACTGAGTTTCTAGTGGATCATTTTACCACTTGGAGGGCGGTAAAGAGGTTTATTGTCGAGTTATTCGGTTTCCTTTTCAATAACACGTGCCAATGTTATCTTGTGTTTGCTTCTCTCTATCCCTTACTCTTTGCTTTTAATTACTGCATGGCATAGAGTAGTTTGTTTATTTAGGTATAGCTTATATTTATCATTCCGCACATATATTGTTTAAATATAAGCTTGTGTTGGTATTTTTGAATTTAGAGGTCTAAACATTCACAAGTGTTTTACACACATAGTTTGATTTCAAAATATATATATATATATATATATATATATATATGTTGAGAACAAATTTTTCATGTCACATGACTTTATTTCATTGGCGACCCCTACCACGTCAACACTATCATGGATTTTGGGAAAATCTCTTTTAAAGCCTAAAAGAGCTCATATTTACACAAAAAGGCGTCAAAGCCCATGGTTCGAGCTCATGGCACATGATCCAAGCTCATGAGTCTCATTAGGGGAATTTTGGGAGTCGTGGTTTGGAAGGCCAAGAAGTATGGTTAAAGCTCCAGTTGTTCAAAGTTGATAAAGGAAAGCATGTTACTTGGCATGTCTTCCCCAATTCCCTGCACTTTGATGGGTTAGTGTGCAATAGGTAACATTTGGTAAGTCTCTCATATCACATAACACTTAAAATGATAAAACTTCCCATGCTCTTTACATAAAAATTAATGTTCATCATATTATAAGTTTTTCATGTAGATTATATTATTATCATCTAAATCAAATACAAGCACATGGCTAAATATATATTAGTATCTCATATCTAGCATTAAATTTTCTCTTTACTCTCCAAAATTTGGTTAAAATACAAAAAGACCTTAATTACATCTCTAAAATTTCATCAAATATGAACTAACTAGTCTATTACTTACCAAAATTATATATGGACTAAACATATAATTTTTCCAAGAGAGGAAACTTAGCCAAAAACACCAAAAAATGCTCCAGCGGAAGCTGCAACAGCTTTTGCAGAAGCTAAAACGGCTCTAGCGGAAGCTGCAAACAGCTTATACAGAAGCTATAACAACTCCAACAGAAGCTGCAGAAGCTCCAGCAGGTTGACACATGTCCTAAAATGATGTCATTTGCCCATTAGTGCCCAATCCCAGTAGCTTGCTGTCATATCCAAAAAAACAAGAGGATCCCATAAAGATTATCTTGCCATTTTTAGCCAAATCATGAATTTAATACCAAATATTTTTTCCTCCAAGCAAGATGTCATTTGGATGATATAATTCAGCTGTGACAGCTGTGATTGACAATTGTTACAGCTATAACATCAGCCTTGAAGTCTCTAGCTTTCTTCTTTTGGCTAAAAAACAAAATCCCTTTAATGAAACCACTTACCTTGTCAAGGACTTTTCCTTATTTGCTAATTTCCCCTTCAACTAAGTTCTGATCTAGTTACATAGCTTGGCTCTATATAAAGAGGACCAAGCTACACACTAAAGAGACGGATCCCCTCTGTAAAGTTGTCATTTACAACTCTATGTTTTTGTTGGCTTATATTCCGTGCTAAATTTGATTGTAATTTTATTCAATCATTTATACCATGTATTTATTATGAGATTTCATTGTAAGGGTTGTGTGATAGAGAGAATAGTGTGAATACTCAAGCAAATGAAGACTAAAGAGTTTTCGTGGGTATATCGCGACTAAGCATCCCGCGAAAAGAAGCATGTGCCTTGCACATGACTGGAATGTGAAGAGTCAGGCCAGATGGAGACAACTGTGTCTTGCGAGTATCTCGCAGGTAAGGCCTTCCCACGAGACACCCACGAGACATTCTATTCTGCCAGCCTGTCTAGTCTGATACACACTTTCTGTGCCTACACCATTTATACCCATATTACCCACAAATGAAAAGGAGAGCTTCTGAGAGAAAACCCTAACCAAACATCTTGAGAGTTAGAGATTTTTATACCCACAATCCTCTACACATTTGTTTTGGGAATTTCCTCATCTCTTACCTCTCCATTTCTATACCATTGAGAGATTGATAACCCAAATACTTACCACACCCTTTGAGAGTGTTAAGTGGAGTTTTGGTGCTGTTGGGAAGCATTGGAAGAAGCCAAGGATGGGAGATGCAACATGGAGCTTGTTGCAGGATTTGGAGAGCCAGACAAGACACGGTTCTAAGAAGTCTTGTTGGAGCAGGAGCTTGGAGGGCTTAGGTACAGAGAGTAGATTAGGCGTGAAAGGTCTCTTGCTTACCCATGTATCCCAACTGATTGTCTAGTGGATCGATTTCCACTTGGAGGGCGGCAGATAGGTTTTTTGCCAAGTTCTTCGGTTTCCTCTTCGATAACACGTCTCGGTGTTATCTGTGTTTGCATTTCTCTTCCCTACTCTTGTTCATTTCATTTTTACTGCTGTGTTGTTTTAAATGAGGATTAAAGTAGTTCTCTTGTTTATACACTTGTGTTTACACTATTTAGCACTTAGTATTAAGTTAGTGTAATATTAACTAAACCGTAACTTTGATTTGGGGGTCTAAACAACTCTTGTATTTTTGACACATTTTCGAGCTTTCACCCTCTCTCACCCCATTATTTTGAAACTTCACTTTGCTGCCACATACACATTTTCATACTTCCTCATCTCTATTGCAAAGTCTCTCTTCATAGATAACATCACACCACACCATTACACACCATCCATCCCTCTCTCACCCCATTATTTTGAAACTTCACTCATTTGGCTACCACATACACATTTTCATACTTCCCCATCTCTCTTACAAAATCTCTCTTCATAGATAATATCACACCACACTAGTACACACTATCCATCTCTCTCTCATCTTCAATATTCTGAAACTCCATTCATCTTGCTGCCATATCTCTAAAAGATCTCCATATCTTTCTTTATCCATCTTACAAAATCTCTCTTCATAGATAACATCACACCACACCATTACACACTATCCATCTCTCCTATACTTTAATATTTTGAAACTTCATCATTTTGTTGCCCAAAAACACATCTCCATCTCATTCTTTATTTCTCATACAAAATCTCCCTTCTTAGAAAACAACATAACCCATGACATGACACAAAAACCACTCTAGTAGCAGCTCTAATCTCATGTATTTACTACATCTAACCTTAATATTATCTATCTCACACTTTCATATATTTTACGAATACATTCCTCACAAAATACCCATACGTACTCCTCATATATCTTTAAACTCCATGTCTCACAAAGTATATATATACAAGATTCATGTCCAACAAAGTATCTACATATAATTCATATACATATTACAAACACCATATCTCACAATATATATATATATATATATATATATATGTATGTATGTATGTATGCATGTATGTATTTCTTATCATCTCCACACATCTTAAAATATATCAAATACTCTTCCAAGAACTTATTACTAAAGGCCTTTTCTCATGGAAGATATATATTTACAATGCAAAAAGCCCTTCTTATGAAAGGCAAAATACTAAAAGTCATTCTTATGGAAGGTAACATCACTCATACTTGACTAAAAACTAAAAGAGTATTACATGGGGAAAATCATTTAAGTGCGTGATGAAAGGGGATAAACTTGACCAACCTATGCACAAGGCTTGACATACTCCTCTCCCTCCAGTTGTGCCCATTTTTCCCCTTCAATCATGAAGTCACCATTGAAGGACTCATTTTATCACGTTACTGAAACGTCAATAGTCCACTACTGTCCTACGGCTAAAGCCCCAAATTATGAAGATAAGTTATTATATTTTACCCTCAAACTTCTATTATTAAGTATATTTTATTCATTATCATTATATCACTCAACTAATGTCATTATACCGCTAGAATGTCATCAGCTCATTATTGTTATATGACTAGAGCCACAAATCATTTAAAGAATAAAGTGATACCACTAGAGTCAGAAACACACAAGGCTGCTGAAATGTCTAAGTCCACTGCTGTTCTACAGCTGGAGCCCCAAACTATGAAGATAAGTAATTATATTTTACCTCAAACTTATATTATTAGGTACATGTTAACTCCTTATCATTGTACCGTTGGATGCAAGTTACTTTAAAATCATTTCACTATTTAATAAACATAATCCCACTAATATTTCATCAATGAACATGCATATTAATAAATTGATCTACCATAGTTGGACATGTTATTCGGACATATACCACCAATGGACATATATTACTTGGACATAAACCATTGTTGGATATATATATATTATTTGGACATGGATCATTGCTAGACATATCTTATTATGTTGAACATTAACCATGAACCGCAACTAGACATGGACTATTGGACTCATTCCATTGTTGGACATTTGACACCTAATTAATTATTTGCTAATATTGGACATCACTTAGTATACATAATAACAACATATTAACTCACCATCTAATCAAAGCTATCATGCTAAGCATATTATTTATTTATTTCAACCATTATTATGATTCTAAGACTTTGGGCTTCATCTATTTTGTAGGCTAAAAAATACACCGGAAGTCATTGGTCTGTGCGGCCTGATGTCGAGTTTCAGGTTGGACTCCCTAAAACAAATCCGGGTTAAGCAAAGTCACATACCTCCAAAGACATGTGGCTGCGCGTAAAACTGGCCCCCGACAATATATATATATATATATATATATATATATATAACACCCTAACTTGTACAACTAGAGTAATGTCTCTAATTGTATTGTGCTTTTAGCCTTAAGAATTTTTTTTTTTTTTTGAGGAAAAGGCTGATCAATATTATACAATGAAATGGAAAAACAACAACAACAAAATAAAAAATTTCTGACGGACCATCCTCCATCCAGACTAACAAAGAAAAAGATAACCCAACTCTCTTGGCTAAAGCATGGGCTACAGCGTTGACTTGCCTCCTAGTATGGGAGAAGGAATGAGTTCTAAGAGTATATTAAGAATACATATTAATATTACACATGAAAAAAATAATGAATTCAGATTTTGGTTTAATTTTTCATTTCTGAACATAAAAAAAATAAAATAAAAACAAAGTTAAGTAAAGAAGACTTACATAGGAATTGGACTGCTAAATCTAATTTAGCAAAATATAAGCTAGCCCACATGTAAGAACATTTTTAGATCCTTCTTTTTCTCTTGTATCCAATTTCATGCTGGCAGCAAATTTTGCTTTTAAAGAAGTTAGACTACATGGAACAAAGCACCCAAAAAAAAAAAAAAAAACACAACACAACAAATTAAATCAACAAGAAAATATTGATGTCAACAATAAACAATGATACAAATATTTAGCTTGCTATATGTTGAAGTACAATTTTTTTCACTCATACCACATGCCCTAATCCTATTTAATCACATTTATTTATTCATCAAAAATACAAAAATATCACTCATAAATTATTTTGAGCCTCCATGAATATTTCTCATCCCATTGGCCCATAAATATTTCCTATATCATCATCTAAATTGGGCCACAATATAAATTATCACAAAAAAAACCCAAAAACTCATATCTTATCAAATTTTATTATCATTATTTTGCTAAGCCCAGAACTGGCCCTACGAGCCCAATGCACACATCCCATTCTTTTTAAAGCCCAAGGCAACTTATGCTTCACAATATTTCAGAAATCTAATTCTCATTGACAATATCAAAAGCTCAGTTTACATTGGCACTATTAAAAACTCGAGTTAACTACTTGACACTATTTAGTAAAAAGTCCAAGGTTATCAATACTTGGCAAAATACTATATCATAAGTATTTTACTTAAAGTCTAATGATGAACAATGCTTTAATTTCTTAAACCTATTACTATAATATTACAAGTCCATGGAATCTATCTTATAAAACCTATGGTAATTATTTATTTTACGTAACACTATTCATTTTTCCAAAACCCATTGTTAGGACATATGTGATTCATTGTTAGGAACATATGTCACTATTTTATGTAATTAGCTAATCCTTTGACAAAACACACTTTACTTGTAATTAGTTAGATCTAGGATGTGTTTAATGCTTTAAGAAAACTTGTTTCAAGTTCAAGTGTTAAAACCATGCAAGTATGTCCAAGAATCAAGTGTGAAAGTGCTGCTCATTAAAGCTCGACGACTAGCATCTATAGAGGCTTAGAGAGCTGTCTAAATCCCGTGGCTCGACAGTTTCTCAACAGATAGGGTATTTGTCGAGGTTTATGAAGTTCAGTTTTCCAGGACTATTTTTCATCCAATTTGTGAGTATGTGTTTAGGTTTTCTTTTCTCACAACCCTAAACATATATAAGGATTATTTTAAAGGCCGTAAAACGTTGTGAAGTTGCACAAGAGAAAATTTCACAAGAGTGAAGAAGAGTGTGATCGAAAACCTAGTTTGTCCTAGTTCTTCAAAAAGCTACAGTGTTTGTACGCCATAAGGTTTTGTGACCAAGCAATTTCTTGATCTTCATCGTTTGGATGAACTGAAGAATTTTGCAGCCAACATCCTTCTCAAGTTGGTAATCAAGTCGCGTATTGGGATCCGCGCAATTGGTTAGTCACGTACTAGGAGTCGTGCATTGGAAATGAGAGATTTTCACTACAGAACAAGTCCAATTGGGTATTGGGGTAAGGGTTCAACTGTAGGTTGGTATAAGGTACTGAGATTCCTTTACTTGTAACCGCTTGTTTTGATAATAGTGGATCCGCGCAATTGATTAGTCACGAATTGGGAGCCGTGCATTGGAAATGAGAGATTTTCACTATAGAACAAGTCCAATTGGGTATTGGGGTAAGGGTTCAACTGCAGGTTGGTATAAAGTACTGAGATTCCTTTACTTGTAACCATTTGTTTTGATAATAGTAGATTCTCGAGAGTGGTGACCTTAAAATCAACCGTGGGGTTTTTGCTGTGTAGGTTTTCTCCATTCATAAACAAATCACTGTTTTAATTTTATTTCCGCTGCATACTTAGTTTAATTGGCGATTTTTTTGTGCTACCACGCTTTGCATGTTAATTTGATTAATTAATAAACTTGACTAATTAATCAATTAATTCATCACAAGGGATCAATACATTTTTGGCCTATCACCCACAGCAAACATATATCAAGCCTAAGAAGCATTTAGAAATTGGTTAATCAGTAAAGATACACGTACTTGATGCCTCACCCAAGAAAGAGAGCCAAGTCCTAGTAGCCCTACTAAATGGTGATTCAATATAGATTCTACAACTTGGAACCAAGCCAATTTTGGAGCAGCTTTGTGATAATGGAACCAACCAGCAAAAAGCATTAAAGCTGCAAAGACCAATGCACCAATTATGGTACAATAGAGTTGTAATTCACTAGTTATTCCAGATGCTTGCCAAATTTGAAAAAAAAAACTGGAGGTTATTTGTATTCCTCGGAAACCGCCGCCTACATGACCATTGAATATTTCTTGGCCCACTATCGGCCAAACCACTTGGGCACTAGGTCCAATGTGAGTAGGATCATTTAACCATGCTTCATAATTGGAAAAACGAGCACTGTGGAAATACATGCCACTCAGCCAAAGAAAGATTATGAATTTGTGTTACTAATATAAAAGATTGTGGAAAGTTATGATTATTTATCTTAAACCCATGACATTTATTTATTTCATACCTTACTATAAACCCATGAAATTTATGTTAGAACCCATGGTCACTTTTTATCTTATATCACAACATTCATAATATTTATTTCCAAAACTCATGGGCAATCGGCGATGGGTCAATTGCCTTGTCACCAGAAGTTGTTGAGTCGATTCCAAGTTGGGCATAAATTTGACTCAAATCAACCCATGAATAACCCTAGTTCCTAAAATTTACTTCTAAAGTCAAATCTTAGATGTGTCACTGCCTTTAGTCACACTTACCTAATCTTAACTACTTATCTATTATAATATATATATTAAAGGGGCGTGACTTTATGCTCAGGGGTTCACTTTATATATGTTTAATTTACCCTTCAAAATATTTGTGCACACTTTAACTTAAAATCTTGCACACCGAGATCAAATATCATCCCAGCCCAAAACCAAACAACAACACAAATCACAAATCTCTCTCTCTCTCTCTCTCTCTCTCTCTCTCTCTCTCATAAATTTCATCTCATCTCCCTTTTCTATCTGACAATCTCGATATTTCTGACTTTGAGAATACAAAGTGAGTGTTTTGAGTCTTGAGTGTCACTCTCTTTGTTATAAATTTATACTATATATGTTTGAGTCTATGTCTGATACTGATTGTATATATATATATATATATATATATATTTTGTGTTGTTATAATGTTACTTGTGTGAATTTTTTTTTGTGATATCTCACCCACTATAGGGCCCACCTCTAAGTGGGATGGAGGGAGTATATTTTCAGAGTACCCAATAATTATCTTATGTATTAATACGACGTTGGGATCGATGGAGGGGTCAGATTAGGTCAAATGTCTTTTACTCCTTTGCTCTTGGCCACACATTTGATTTGAATGTGATTCAACTGCGTGTTAATATGTGTCTATTTAAGAATGATTTATTTAACTTTTTTGTTGAAATTTTTTTATTAAAAGTGTATTTAAAGTATATTTGTACTTTGAAAAAAGTGAAACAAAAAAATTAAGAAAATTTGAGAAAAATAAAAAGAAATTTTAAAAAGTTATATATAAAAGTTAAAAATTAAAAGGTAAAAGCTAAGCTTATAAGCTCTAGTCAAACAGAAATTCTGTATTTATTTCCCTTTAATTTAATATCTCTTGTATAAGGACAATCAATATATTAAATATCTTTTCTAATTTATTTTCAAAATAATGATAATTAAGTTGTTTTAATAGAAAAATGAATAAAGAACTTAAATTTCTACGTTAAAAAAAACTCGTAGAGGCTAATGAGAGGTTCCATTAAAACCACAAATATGTCAAGAAAAATGAAGTAAAAACATTGAAGCTATTAGCTAGGTGAAGGGAAACTGCTAAGGAGTCAAGTCGTCAACTTACTTCATAGCTAAATAATAAAAAAACTTAAATCAATATTTATTCATTTAAAAAAAAAATCAAAACTAGTAAATACATATGCTCTTAGTAATGAATCAGCAATACTTATTCATTTAGGTGAAGTGAAAGTGCTATGGACTATGGAGTAAACTTCATGGTTAAAAAACAAAAACCACTTCAAAAATTCTGAAAATATGCTGTAGAATCCATCATGAATATAGCAATAATTTGTGTTGACGTAGGGATGGTGAGGTCAGATATTTATCATATTTTTAACTCTTTTGCTCTTGGCCACACATTTGATTCAACCACATGAAGTTCCTCTGTGGCTGGATGCTATGGGAGGGAGCACGTAAACCCCCATTAAATTTCCAGTTTTCACACTCTTTTGAGCTCTTGACTCTTGACAAAACTGAGTGCTGGAATACAAAGTGTTACTGTTTTGTGATTTAGTGACACGTTAACATGTAATAAGTAATCAAATTTGTTTAGTTTATTTCTTGCCACGTTAATTTGTGATACTATGTCAGTTCGTAAAATTTAATAATATTTTTAGCATTTTTTTAGTTATAATTAAAGTGTTACTACATTTATGATTACAATTTTTCTTTTATTGATTGCAGTGTTTATTGGATAGAATTTTAATAAATATTTCTCACGTTTTTCGGATAAAATTCTATTTTATGCATTTAATATTCCAGCTCAAATATGATGATATTTTCATGCATGCATGTTTTAGTAACCAATAAAACATGAAAATTGTCAATTAAGTCACTCTATGTATTAATTACTATAAAGATTATTGGTTACTCATCTATGATTAGTTATTCTATTCTAATTTTTTGTATTTCATAAAAAAAATATTATTCGCATATAATCACTCACTCAATGTATTAAATTTGCCTTTATTATATATAATTCTTGGTTAAATTGTACATACAGCCATGTTTAGCCTCCTGTAGAATATTTCTAAAAATAATTTTAATCAAGTTTTGAAATTTTTAAAGAGAAAAACCTTAGGATATGTTTGATAACTATTTTTTTTTTCCAAAATTTGTTTTTATGAATATATATTTTAAAAATAATAATTTTCTTGTGTTTTCAAAATCAAGAGCATGTTGATTTTCAACCAAAAAATAAAAAAAGAAAGAATCAAGAGCACATTTAGATTTCTTGTGTTCTATATTAAAGGTAAAACTTAGGTAGTCCCGGAGCAGTGCTCCGGGCTCTCATACAGTGGGTGGGCCCCACATGTGAGTCCCACCATGAAGCCCACCTATTTTGTGAGAGCTCGAAGCATTGCTCCAAGACTATCTAAGTTTCTCTCCTATATTAACATCACAAATATGTCAACAAAAGTGATGTAAAAGCATTGAAGCTAGTAGCTAGGTGAAGGGAAAGTGCTATCGAGTCAAGTCGTCCACTTACTTCATGGATAGAAAACAAATTAAATCAATATTTATTCATTTGAAAAAAATTAAAACTAGTAAATATTATTATACATGCATGGGCATCCGCAATTCCCCATGAGAAGACAAAAAGATACGGATTCCACTAACACCACAATTGATGTATTGAAGCTAGCTAGGTGAAGTGAAGGTGCATACTACGAAGTCAACTTAGATTTAGAGGTCATTTGGAATGGGTGAAATTTTTAGTTTATTTGTAATTTTACCTTATTTTTATTATTATTTATAAATTTTATTATATTTTTTTATATTATTTATAGTTCTCTTTATACTATTTGATTTATTTTTGAACTTTCTTTTTTACATTTTTAACAAATTGTTTTAATAAATAAATTATTCTCAAGCAGGCCACCATCATAGTTAATTAAAAAAAAAAAATCATGGCTGAAGGCTACGGCATAATATACAAGTCTTTCGAAATGAAAAAAACAAATGCTTTATGGGTTGTTTATTTCAGAGATTCTGACACTGAAAACGCTATATGAGTGGGGTTGGTTGGTAGGGAATCAGCATCAGGTGCAATACCTAGGGTATTGCACCTGGTGGAATTCTTCAATTTTCTTCACAATTTTTTAAACTTTTTTAACTTTAATTTTTTTACTTTTTTTTAATATATTTTATTTAATGGCTAAGATTGAAAGTTACTTTTTCAACTTTCAATCTCAGCCTTTAATAAGCTAAGTATTGCACCTGATGTGAATCCGTTGATAGGATCCGTGAAGGTACGACGTTGGGGTGGTGAAGCGGGCATTTGAAAAAAAAACACGCTTAACACCAATTTTCAAAAGCTAACAGTTGCGGATAATGATAAGTTGCAGCCAATAAGAGACAATGCTAAGTCAGCAAACTTAAATTCAAAGACTAAGGCTCCGTTTGGATGGAGGAGTGGAAAATTGGGAGGATGGAAAATTTTGAGAGGATGGAAAAGTGGGAAGATGGAAAATGTTTAGTTTTCCTTCTTATGTGTTTGGTTGGAGGGGTGGAAAAGTGGGAGGGTGGAAAACTCTTTTGTTTGGTTGGAGAGAAAAAGGGAAGGATGGAAAATATAATTTATATAAATTGACTATTATACCCTTGGTACATAATATGTAAAAAATAGATTTATTTGTACTCATTAAATAATATAAAATCAAATAGCAAAAAAAAAAAATGGAGAAAATTGTACATGTCTTGGCTGGAGAGGAAATCAAAAGATCCTTGGCTAGAGAAAAAAAAAAACAAAAGGAAATAATTACCGGTAGATATACGATTGAAAAAAAAAAAGAAAAAAAAAAAAGAATGTCATACGAAACCATAAAATAAACAAGAAAATGAGGAGTATATTAGAACAAGATGAAATAGATCACGTTGAAAAAAGAAGAAGAAAAAGAAAAAATAAGAGAGAGAGGAGAACTTGGAACTCTTTTCAGTGTGCTGAGAAGATGATAGATGAGAAAAGTGATAACTATGTTGTGGGGCAAAAGTCATAAAAGGAGGGTAGGTGGAAGGCATGAATGCAGGATAGTAGAGGGCATTACCGTAAAACTGCATCATTTGCAGTTTTCCCTCATTGCTTTTCCTCCCAAATCGGGAGGAAAAATTTTGTGGGCCCGGGAGAGAAAATTTTCTCCCGGGCATTCCACTCCCCCTATTTTCCCCCCACTCCCAAACAGTGGAAAACTCACTTTTCTACCCCATTTTCACTCCTATATTTTCCATCCCTCCTAAAATCTGCTGAACCAAACACAGTGTAAGAGAAAAGTGAATGAGGTAGAGTAATGATATTTCTGTGAGGCCCACTATTTTGGTACCAGTCCAATTTGGACGGAAATGGAAAGAAGAGAGAGAATTAATTACATGAGATTCACCACTTAATATTTTTAAGAAATTACAAGTATCATTAATAAGGGCACAAAGATAAAAGCACACATTTTTCTTCTCTCTTCTCTTTGCAAACAAACGAGGGAAAGATAAAACTCTCACATTTTTTTTCTTTCCTTTCTTTCCTATATCCAAACACATCAAAGGGAATTTTTTTCTTTTCTTTTTCCTCTCTCTTTCTCTTTTTTTTTTTTTCCTTTTTTTTTTCTCAAAGCTAAACTCTAGAAGATAATGTTAATTAATGTTGATATATATATATATATATATATAGTATATATTATTGTTGTTTAAATTTAAATTTTTGTATAGTAATTAAATAAGCTAGTAAGTTGCCTTTGCGATGCATGAATTATTTTGTGATATTTTATGTAAAATAATTTTAAAGAATGTTGCACATATATTATAAATAAAAAATAAATTAAATTAGAGTAAAGAAACATATACATTTTCAAATATTAAAAATTAGTTTAGTAGCATTCTCAAGGATATTAATTTTTTTTTAAATCATGAAAAAAAAAAAAAAGTAACAAGATCATGAAAATCAACTAATTTTTGTTGTGTCCACAGAATACCATGAAATGAAAATATGCCCAACTCTCTTACCTTCTTACACTCATCAATAGTGCGATATTAAGACATAGTGTAGACAATTGTGTATGCATGTGTCTTATAGATAATTTAAAATCATGATAAAATATGACTTTACATTACGCACCAAATATTCTTTCTACTTATATACCAAAAAAAAAAAAAAAACTATCCAACCAAATTACCCAAACTTACATCATATTTAAGCCCCTAATTTAATATATATATATATATACCTAGGGGTTTCGGCAGTTTGATAATACTGGGAGGCTAGTATGATGAAGGTGATGGTTAATAGTCCTTAAATTTTTTTTTTCTTTTTTTGCTTTTGTTTTTAATACTAATATAGTGGCTCAAGCAATCAATCAAATAATAGTAAAAATAAGTTAACGTAAACTTTTAGATAACAGTAACAAAAACTTAATAAAAAAAGTAAAAAATGTTAAATGTAAAATTAAAATATTAGATAGTAAAACCTCATGCACACTCGCATAAAATCTCTAATTTTATATTGATTTGTAATTTGAATTTACCGTGAAGTATATATACAACAGCCTTAACCATTCTTTTGGAATCTCACTTAACTACGGGGAAGTTTCTCATCAATTATTACTTCTCAGTTTCCACACTAGACCTTTCTCCAAAAAAAAAAAAGTTTCCACACTAGACTTAAGTCAGTCAATCCCTCTCAGATAAGGTCATTGGAGTTTCAAAATTAAAAAACTTAAGCCTTGAAAGATACGCTCAAGAATAGTGAGACGCGGCTGGTTTATAAAAGGGACCTAATAGAGAGAATCATTCGTAGAGTGAAAAATTTAGTGACTTGTTCAGAGCGGAGATCTCTTGTTGTGTTCTTGGTTTCACAGAGTTTCTAGTGAGGTATTATTGTATTTTTCAAATATATTGTGATCTTAATAAGTTTTGAACATATACTTGGGCATTGCATTCTCTATTTTATTATAGTATATAGATTGGTCCCTCTGTGTTAGAGGGGTTTTCACGAAATGAGTTCTTGTGTGATTAATTTTCTTGGTGCTTATATGCTTTTTTTTTTTTGGCTTAAGGTTATATTTAAATTTATTAACACATGGATAGTGATTTATCCCAACAAATTTATGGCAGATATCATCCTTCTGAAGTGACTCAAAACTTTCATAGACAAACCAAGAAATGTATACTTTGTGTCCAAACTTCTATATTGCAGCCCTCAAGTTGTAAAAAATTGTATCCTTAACTACATCGTTTTCGTTTTTACAGGATTTGGAAGAGGAGTGATTGACCCTCAATTTTCAAACCATGTTAACTTTCGTGGAGATGCTTACATCTTTGATCACAGCTGCTGGTGTGATAGTACTATGTCCCCTAGTAAAAGGACTGATACCTTCCTCATTCCTCAATAATCTCTTCTCCATCTATGAAGAATATTTTTGTACGCCTGAAATCACTCTCTTCTTTCGCACGGATTGTGATCTCAGTGACAATCAAATGTATGATGTTGCCTCAACCTACCTCCGTACCAAGATTGTTGATTCATCAAAATGTCTCAATGTTGGCAAAACCGTTAGGCAAGAGAGGCCAACCTTTGATATAGTACCGGGTGCAGAGGTTATTGATTCCTTTCAAGGCATTAAAGGGCTCAAATGGAAGTTACATATAGAAAAAGGATTTGATGGCTGTGAACGTCGTAGATATTTTACGCTTTCCTTTGATAAGAAACTCAAAGAGGTTGTGCTAGAGTCTTATTTAGCTGAAGTAATATCTCGTTCTAAGACTGTACAAGAAGCAGAAAGGGCGGTAAAGCTTTATAGCCGTGATCTTGGCCGTGGTTCACCTGGTCGTGAATGGAGTTCTATTGTTCTTGAACACCCAACTACATTTGAGAAGTTGGCAATGGACCCAGTGCAGAAGAGGATGCTCAAGGATGATCTGGACAAGTTTGTTAATAGAAAGGAGTGGTATAAGAAAGTTGGCAAGGCATGGAAGCGAGGGTATTTGCTTTACGGGCCTCCGGGTACTGGTAAATCAAGCTTGATTGCTGCCATGGCTAATTATCTCAAGTTTGATATCTATGATTTGGACCTTTCAAGCATTCGCTCAGATTCAGCGTTGAGACGGATATTTCTTTCCACATCTAATCGTTCAATAATGGTAATTGAGGATATTGATTGTGCAAAGTTGGAAGATCGAGAGAAAGAGGAGAAGTCTGATCAGCAGATTCTGAAAAAGCCTAAGGTTAACTTTCTTTTTTCTCATAAAAACTAGTATGGTGATAATTAGTTTATTATATATTTTAGACAGTTTCGTATGATTCTTAGATAGATTTAATCTGCTAAATGTGTTGTGTATGCTGAGGTCCGACATTAGATGTTTATTACATTAAAATAGATTATAATTGAAGCAAATACCCTCGCTTTCAATTATAAACCTTTTTTTTTTTTTCTTGGATAGGATTGTAAACTTATTTTTAATAAGAAAGAATGTTATAATTAAAATTTCTCCAAATCATTTGACTAGTTCTTTTATATTATAGTGCAAATACATAGTACTTTCCTTTTGACAATATCTCTATCTAGCTATATAATTGAATGCGGTTCATTTAATTTTGTCAATATAGCTATCAGTTTTAGGCAGGGAGTCAATTCTTACAGTACAGCCAGAATTTATCGTACTGGCAGATAAACCGATACAAAAATACCCATGATTCGTACCACTTAAAATACTTGTCCTTACCAGACTATACCAGTCATACCCTTGAATATCAAACATCTCGGCCGAAAAATGAAAATCGGGCGGTATTAAAAACTTGAAGAAATGGAAAAAGTTAGCAGCAGCACAACGTCATCCTCACTAGTTGTTTTCCTATGTTGTCAGCCATTCCCCCAGCCTTCCTCCTTGTTTTATCCAGCCACTTCTCTTTCTTCTTCTTCTTCTTCAGTTTTGACTTACTGATCCTCTTTTCTTGTGCCTTTTGTTTTAGTTGTGTGTGGCTCTTGTTTAATTGCTTTCTTGTGCCTTTTGTTTTAGCTTTGTGTGTGGCTCTTATTTAATTGTTTTGTGTGAGTTTTGACACCCCACGTGAACTCTAATGAATTCAAATTTCAAATATGCTGGGACTTTTAGGCTGGCTACACTCACATTTGATAAGCAATTTTATGTTTTTTTTTTTAATAATTAATATCATCTTTTTATCTTTTTATTATTATTACAATCTAGTATCTCAAGTTATATTAATGGGTTGATATTTGAGCAAGAAATAATCATATAAAAAATATGCAATTAATTTATAGAAATATACTATTATAAATTTAAGGATTCTTATATAGATTTATAAATAATTCTAAATAAGTAATTAAGTATGTCTATATATATATATATATATATATATATAAATTAATAGCGATAAATCCAAAATGGTACACCAGTATTGACCGGTACCCGAAATATATTATACCGCTAGCCAAACTGATACAGCCTTCAGTACGGTATTAACTTCCTTAGTTTTAGGACCTGTGATTCATATTTTACAATGACTCAAGCATGTGTAATAGTTTTTGTTGGGCGTGGATGTAATTTTTATTTATGAGATAGTTAGCTCAATGGTGTTGGTTTGGAAATATTTTATTTAGTTTTTTTTTGCTAAAACTCTTTTATGAAAGTTTGCTACAACATACTTGTACCTTGAAAAAAAAATTTAAAATGAGAAAAAACAGAAGAAAAAAAAAGTTATATTTTAAAAAATTATACATAAAATTTAAAAATTAAAGCTTAAAAATGATGCCAAACTCACCCATCAATTAGTTTCTACTATAGCAGAAGATTTTTCCTGCCTGTACTATTGGGTTTGAGTTCAGGAATCAATATTTTCCAACAAAAAAAAAAAAAGAAGGGGGGAATAAGGTTGCATACCAAAATCATCTCTCCTAGAACCCATAGGAATTTGGAGTTTTGTTTGTTGAGTACAACTTCCACTGAATACATATGTCATGATGCTAGCTATATGTCAACAACTATTACCAGTACTATCACACTAGCTAATGCAAATGACATTATCTTATGATTTCATTTAACAATATTTACTATCTTGTTATTTTTTTAGTTCACATTATCCGGTTTATTGAACTTCATTGATGGATTATGGTCGAGCTGTGGAGAAGAGCGAATTATTGTGTTCACCACCAATCATAAGGAGAAGCTTGAGAAGCTTGATCCTGCTTTGTTGCGCCCAGGCCGTATGGACATGCATGTGCACATGTCATATATAACCATGGATGGGTTCAAGCAGTTGGTTTCTAATTATCTTGGTATCAATGGTGACCACCAACTCTTTGAAGTGATTGAGGCATTGCTTAAGAATAAAAATGTTACTCTAGCTGAAATGGCCGAGGAACTTTTGAAGAGTGAAGATTTCAATGTTGCTCTTCGAGGAGTCGTCGAATTTCTCGAGCAAAAGTAACTAGAGAATGGAATCATCATTTGATGCGTTTATGGATATCAATTATGTGTGGGTATGGCTATGTATGCATTCTTATGTATCTCTTTATCATGGGTGTAGTACTTTTTGTATTTTGTGTGACTCTCTATCATGTAATATAATCTCTGTTTCTGATGAATAAATGTATGTATGTTCGAAATTGGATGAATATGCTTAAGAATGTATTCAAACTTCAAAATTCAAACTAGTAATAAATTTTTTTTTAAATAAAATAAAATTTCTCAAATGAAAATTTTATAAAATTAATAAAAACAATTTAAAAAAAAAAAATAGGAGAGGAGTCATATGTAATTAAAAAATGCCACTTATTTTTCAATTTTTTTTTTTTTGAACCAAAAACAAATATTTGATTGAAGCATGCATATTTCAAAATAGTTTCAAATTAAACCTATTCCAAAAATTCAAATGCCAAAATTTTAAGATACCTTACAAATATTTATACATTTCCCAGAAATTCATGGGGCCTTTTCATTTAAAGAAAACTTTTCAAAAATTCATGAGATTTTTTTTTGAAAAATGTTCATAAAATCAGTGGTCTTTTCTTTGAATTTTTTTTCCCAAGAAAATCATGGCATATTTGTTCTTTGAAAACAAAATTACTTTTCCAAAATTCCTTTGAACTTTTCACCTCTTTTTGTTTTTCCTTTTCGAAGGGAACTTTTCACCTCTTTGAAAATAAATTTCCTTATTCAAAATAAACTTTTCTTTTTCAAAATAACCATGGAATTTCCTCTTTTCAAAAATGAAACAATTTTTGAGTGAGTTTGGCAACAAATTATAAGTTAGCTTTTTGCTTAAATTATTTACCATTTACAGGTCTTACATTACTTTTTGTATTAGCTTTTTTTTTTTTTTTTTTGATCGGACTTTTTGTATTAGCTTCATTCCAAATATGTTTCATCTTTTCTATAAAAAAAAATATTAAAAAAAAAAAAAGCTAGATTTTTTTTTTTTTTGGTCTCACATTAATTATACAAATAAGCTGCCGAAAATATGTAATTCTTAAATGGACACAAAAACAAAAATCATATTTTCCTAAATTACCGAAAGGATATTTAAAATGTTTTCATCAAATGCCAAATGTTTAAGTAACCTTTAAAATAGTGAATTACAGGAACGTATTCAAAATAAGGTAATATCAAAATATGAGTGTTCTGAGGGTGTCTAAAACTTGCTCCACATGTAACTGAGCTTTCGAGAGTCTATGTCTTCTAAGTCAAGACATTTTCTTATATTCCATTTTAGCTTTATAAGCCCTTAGGTTTTTCTTTGCTAAATTAGGTAAAAAGATTAAACCTAGAGGTGACCAATTACAACTTAGAAAATCAATTAATTGGTGGCAACTCCTTAAAATGAATAAGAAATGAAAGGCACACTCATATGCACACATATCACCCCAAATGTCACGCACAAGTCGTTATATACATATGTCACCAAGACCTCAATCTGTGGATGTCAAGGCTTAAATCCGGTGTTGACATAATGTTTAAGAATTTGGTTACCATGTGATTTGTATTTGTCATACTTTGATCATTTTATAAGAATTATAAGTGAAATTTTGACCATAAAAGTTGCAGCACAACTTATTCAAATGTTTTAAAAAAAAAAACCACTTAATATTCAAATGAGTGGCATTTAATTATTGTACATATTAGTTTTAATTAAATGTATTTGTGTAATTGTGTATAGATATATTTATAAATTGTGTGCATTGTGTGCATGTATAATCTATGTATATAAGTGTATGAAGAAATATATGTTATTAAAATTTACTTCTAATTAAAGTCAAATCTTAGTTATACCACTATTTTCATACTACACTTATTTAATTTTAACTGCTCATCGATTTTTCCTTAAAAAAAAAAAAGTTCATTGATTAATATAAAATATTAAATCATGCAATCAGGGGGGCACCATTTTATGTTCAAGGGGTTAAATTGAAGCCCCTGACTTGAATTTATATAAATATATATATATATATATATATATATATATATATAAAAGATATATTTCATTAGTTTAATTTACTCTTAAAAATATTTTTGCACACGTTGATCACATATTAGCCTATCTCATAGATCTTTATTTTTCTATAATTTGATCTTTGGCCTCATTCTCATAAATTTCAAAGTGAGTATTTGTGAGTTATAAGTATCTTTCTTTCTAGTATAAATTTATATTATATTGTGTGAGTATGTGTCTGATAGACTAACACTGATTGTGTAAGTTAATATTACTATTATTTTTTATAATGTTATTTGTGTGAATTGTGATGTATATGAATGTGTGCATATATAGTAAAAATATAATTTAACTATATAGAATTTAATAATTAGGAAATATAAAGAGTTTGTTACATGTGTGTGTATTGTTATCATGTTACTATAGCTTTTTGTTATAAAGTTAGTGATTCAAGAAAGAAAAAAAAAAGTAAAGTTAGTGATTTTTTAAGCATTTGATTAGTTAAGTAGACTCTTAGTGTATTATTTATATATGGATGAGTGTAGATCAATTTAATACAGTGTCAGTGGGTTGAGTCTTGTCATTTAGTTTAATATATTTTTATAAAAATAATGATAAATAGATAGTGACAACAACATAAAAATAAAAGTTGTATATAAACTTAAGAAAATGAAATGGTCACACCTACCTACATTAATAATAAATAATGACAACCTATAATAAACAATCTTGTAATGATTTAAATATGAAAACTTGTAGAAGAAAATGTGTGTGTGTGTGTGTGCGCGCGCGTTTTCCCCTTGTTGATAGCTAAATATATTCAAGTTCTTTTTTATTAAATTTTTTAATGACCAAAAAAATTCTTTAGCTACCACTGTATATGCAATATCATCTTCTTCTTTTTTTTTTTTTTATATACGGTAGTATTTTATATTGACCGTTAAAATTTGGTAGATATTGTTCATAATATAATAATAATAAAAATTTGTGCAGCATAAAATTAGTCATTTTCTATTACGACCAAAGGGTCATAGCATGATGGTAGAAATCTCTTGAGCTATCACCCTTGCAAGTTTGAGGGTTGTGGTTCGAGTCGTGATGCTTTAGTTTAAATGATGTCTTACATGGATAGCCTCAAGTAGCTTTGTTGGTCTCACGCCATAGAATTTGGATGTATGTGGGCTAGGGCAATGATACTGTGCCATATGACTAAACAAAGTCTTTTGGCTATATTTTGCTAAAAATATGAGCTTAGAGCATTGTAATGAGGATAGTCAATTTAGCAACCAATACCCTTAAAGAATACTCTATAACAAATAAGAGAAACTCAAAATAATTTGAGTAGGAATTAGCAACTCACTGTAGCTTAAAGGTATGTTTGGTTGAGGTGAAAATAGGGAAGATGGAAAATAAGGAGAGAAAAATAGGGTGGAAAATGGCATTTTCTCTTATTTTGTTCAGGAGAAAAAACAAGAGAGACAAAAAATGGGGGGAAAAATAATCCCTCCGGGCCCACATTTTTTGTCCTCTCAATTTTGGAGAAAAACTAAAGAGAAAAGATGCTGAATGATGTAATTTACACAAATACCCTCACTTTGTGTTAAAAACTAGTTGAATTGCTGCCAGGTGAATTGTTTTGCTGCCAGGTGAAGGATGTTTTGCCAAGTTTGCCTAGTTGCCCAGTTTGCCCAGTCGCCCATGTGAATAAATTTTTTTTTTTTAATATCTTCCCACGTAACAATGGTTAGATAAAGTTTTTTTTTTGAAAATATCTTCCCAAACTAGGTATGGTCATGTGGATAAAGTCTACATAATCAATTTTGTTTGCCCATAAATTTAAAATTATATATAATAATAAAGAAAAGTAATATAAATATATATACATTTATGTTAATTTTTATATTATTTAATGAGTGTAAATATATCTATTTCTTATATATTATATAATAAGGATATAATATATCTACATTTTTCATCATCTCTTTTTTCTCTCCAATTAAACAAAAAAACTTTTCACCCTCATACTTTACACTTTTCTACTCTTCCAATAAAACTGAACCTAAAATTTTGTCACTTTTTTTTCGTTAAAGAGTAAATGCTTTAATACTTAAAAATAAAAAAATAAAAAGTATTCCAGCACACAGTTTTGTCAAAAGCTCAATCAATGCTTGTCCTTTCCCGTCACAAAGGTCTTTTGCTTTGGAAAATTGGTGTTAAGACCAGTGTCAAACACGCTGAAAGCCAAAAAAGACAAGAGTAAAAAGGAATAGAGTCGGTCAAGTTAAAACTTAAAACTAATGACATTTCTTATTAACAACTTTCGAGGTGCGGCAGAATGAGAATTGGTGACCACGATGTTTCCATACAGAGAGAGAGAGAGAGAGAGAGAATAGTTAATCTAATTTTTTGTTAAATTTTTTTTATTAAAAGTGTAATAAAATATATTTATATTTTAAAAAAATTTGAAAATGTAAAAAAAAAAAAAAAAAAAGTAAGGTTTTAAAAAATTATACATAAAAACTAAAATAAAAAAGCCGGAAGTGATGTCAAATAAACTCTTATATGTCAAAACTTAGAAGGGAGAGGTAATAGAGCAACTCTACTAAGAATCATAAGCAAAAGAGTAATATATATATATATATATATATATTGACTACTTGTGTAGCATGCTCTTTAATATGAACACAAAAGGCATAGGAGAACATATGTCACTTCACTTATGATGTCATTGATAAGGGTAATTTTTCCGCCTAAAAGAAAAATATATTAAAAAAAATGCGAAAAGTTTTGCTACAACCGCAATTGGAGTCATATTGTGAATATCATTTTGTTTCGACTAGACCAATTGTAAAATCTAGTACAGGTATATAAACTGGAAACATAATCTCCCTTTTTTGCCCAGAATCAAATTTCAGCCCATTCTATTGTGTTTCACATGATCCAGGTCATTTCAGTCAATTTCAGTCAAAAAATACAAGATTTGTCCAGTATGAGTTAAGGTTATAGAGAGAGAAAGAGAGTGTTAAATTATTGATTCTTGATACCATTGGAAAGCTTGTGTAACATAAGGTCTAAGGGACCAACTTTGGGTCATTTTGTGCTATGAAAAAAAAATCAGCTTATTTATTGTTGATTATTTCACAAGCTCACCAATTTTATGGACACATCAGCTGCCATTGATCAACCACTTAATTATTTTGAATTCATCACTTTTCTCCAGGCTAGCTTCAGATCAAATAAAGTCTCTTACGTCACTTTAGTCACTACCATAGTTGATTCTTTCTCGTTGAAGGATTTGTGTGACCATCTTTAATTTTAGCTTATGAATTTTGTCTCGAGCAAAATCAAATTTTTGATAGTGTTTCCCTTTTCTTTTTTTCTTTTTTCTTTTTTAAATCTTTGATAGTGAAATTGGAGTTTGACCAAGACGTAATTGATTCCTGTGCATCCAGAGCAATGAGAGGATCATAGCAAAGTGATAAAAACTCGTGGACTTTCTTATACCATTTTATCATTCATGGTTGCTCTTATATTGATATTTTTTTAACATATATGAAAAATAAATGCTTAACAATATATGATGATACACAAAAATCATTAGTAAGTTGATTGTCCACACGCGCACCAATAAAGGTATCTAAAGAACAAGAGAAAGAATAACCAACAAGGAGTATCGATGGAGTGCCGGCCAAATACCCTCTGAAAGTTAAGTCAGTGATAGAATGAGAATCTCCGAGAACTCTAAAGTATGAGAACTAGGAAATTTCATGTACCTTGAGGGAGAGGAGGTCTAATGCTTATATAGTGGTGTGGAGTTAATTGAGATCCCTTGGAACGCGGAATCTTTCCTTGTGGTGAAGATTTTGGAGTTAAGGCTCCGACCTATCGTGCTATACTTCAAACCTATCTGTCAGCTTTTATGCACCTACCACCCATCAAGACCAACTGCCAGGTTCCCGACGGATCTCTATGAAGCTGACGAATTCCTATGGAGGTGGGGTAGGATGCCTATCCTCTTACCCCACCCGACGAACCATCAGGTGAGGTGTTTTCATCTCAATAGGTCGAAGATTTTAAGATAAACATTTATGCCGAAAATATCCTTATCAATATATAAAAATTTAAAAAAGTCCTAGTTGGATGCGTGGTATATATTGTCACAAAACCTTCCTACATCTGGCCGCTTATTATTATCAAGAATTTTTTTTTTTTTTTTTTTTTTTTAAGTTCTACGTAAGCATTTCCAATGCTAATAAGGGATTAAGGTTATTAAGGCTCAAAAAAAAAAAAAAAAAGGACGCGAGATTTTTAAATAATATGAAGTGCCAATGCTCTCCTTTGTTAAATTCTCTAGCACTTTTTGATCTATATATTTCGGGAACTCTTAATGGTACAATGCTTTCCTTGTCCAAGTTTAAAAAATCATTTAACTCTTTTGGGCTTTTACACTTCCCTCTTTGCATGTTCTAGTCTTTTTTGCTCAAGAAACTTGACAAGGCCTTCAAGAGCAACATCGTTACCATCACTCTTCAAAAGTTCCTCTGCAATTTCAGCTGGGGTAACCTCTGCATTCTCCAACAATCCTTCAATCTCTTTAAAGAGTCGGTGGTCACCATTGATACCAAGATAATTAGAAGCCAACAACTTGAACCCATCCATGGTGCAATATGACATGTGCAAGTGCATGTCCATACGGCCTGGGCGCAACAAAGCAGGATCAAGCCGGTCCTTATGATTGGTGGTGAACACAATAATTCGCTCATCTCCACAACTTGACCATAATCCATCTATGATGTTCAATAAACCCGATAGTGTGAACTGAAAAAATAACATGATAGGAAATAATGTTAGATAAAATCATAAGATAATGTCATTTAATTTGAATCATAGTGGTACTGCTAATGGTTGTGGATAATGTTCATAGCACATGTATCTAGTTAAAGATGTATTCAATGTATAAAACTCCAATTTTCATAGAGCCTAAGAGAGATGATTGGTAGGCAACCTTATAATTATTTTGAAAATTTTCAAAAATGCTATAATTAAAACTTATCGTAATCACTTATAGTCCGTTTCAATCTAATAAATATCTGATGTTAGATTCAACACAAATTCTCACACTTATCAAATCCAATTCACATAAGAATCACACGAAAACTATTTGAAGTGTATAATAATCTAATTACCATACTAATTATATATATATATATATATATATATATTGTTTAGAGTAATTGAAACTAGTTTTTATAAGAATAAAGAATGCTAACCTTAGAGGAAGAATTCTTAGAGTTATCCTCTTCCTCTCGATCTTCCAACTCTGCACTGCAATCTATATCCTCAATTACCAGTATAGAACGATTAGATGTGGCAAGCAATATCCTTCTCAACTGTGAATCTGAGTATATGTCTGAAAGGTTCAAATCATAGATATTAAACTTGAGGTAATTAGCCATGGCAGCAATCAAGCTTGATTTACCAGTACCCGGAGGGCCATAAAGCAAATACCCTCGCTTCCATGCCTTGCCAACCTTCTTATACAACTCCTTCCTTCTGACAAACCTGTCCAAATCATCCTTGATCATCTTCTTCACCTCTGGGTCCATTGCCAACTTCTCAAACGTAGCTGGATGTTCAAGATTAATAGAACCCCATTCACTATAACCTTCATCATCACAACCACGACAATCACGGCTATAAAGCCTTACCTCCTTTTCTTCTTCTTTTATAGTATCAGAACTAGTTATTACGTAAGGTAAATAAGAGTCTAGCACAACATTTTTGAATTTCTTATCAAAGGAAAGCTCAATAAATTTTTGACGATCATGACGATTCTCTCCTTTTTCTGAAAACTTCCATTTGAGCTTAATGTTTTCAAAGCAATCAGTAATCTCTTCACCCGTTACAACATCAATGGTTGATTTCTTTTGCCTAATGGTTTTGCTTACTTTGAGACGTTCTGTTGAGTCACTAATCTTGGTACGTAGATAAATCGTGGCAGCTTCATAGATTTGATTGGTACCGATACCACAGTTCTCTTCAATGACGAGAGTGAGTTGAGAAGATTGAGTAAAGAAGTAATGTTGAAAGATGGAGAAGAGATAAGAGCGGAATTTAGGAGGTACGAGTTCATTTACCATGGATCTTACTAGCATCACAAAAGCAGTAATGGAGGCATAGGCTGAGAACAATGTTGTCAATGATGTAGGCATCTCTTTTAGAGAAAACAAGGTTTGAAACATGGTTTGAAGGGAAAGTTGTCTACCAATCACCTCTTCCAAATCCTGTAAAAATAAGAGTTTTGTACGTTAGATAACTTAGGCAAAAACCACATCTGCCATAAATTTGTTGGGATAAATCCAATCCCAGTTTATGTGTAAATTAAATTTAAATATAACATAAACACCAAAAAAATCAACCACACCCTAGAAAAATCAAAAGGCAAATCCGACCAATCTATCATAATAAAATAGAAATTACAATCCTCTATAATAAATTAAGAAAATACAATAATACCTCTATAAAAATAACAAAATCTCCGCTCTGAATACTTCAATACTATATCACTATGTGGTCGTAGCACTCAAAAAACCCTCTAGAGAAAACACTCAATTTTTCTCTGGTATATGGTTTGAATGAAAGAATTCTCACAAAGTGGCGCTTCTTTATATTCAACACACACACCCCTTTTATAATGATAATGAAGACCATGCGAACTTGGGCAGCACGCTCATTTAGGAAGTTATGACACTCCCGTTCCTTAAACACTAAGATTTGTCTCTTTCAACCATAAATACACATGGTTCGATTTTAGGTTTGTTATTAAACAATAAATGTATTCTATTTCCCATATAAAGAAATTAAAATAAAATAAAAGACTCTAAAGCGGTAAAGCCAACCGACTCACAAGAAAAGTTTAATTGACACGCACCCACTCTTTTATTATTTATTGCAAAATTTGCATTGGAAAATATTCTATCATGGATTTAAAATAAATTAAGTATAAATTAACCGATTTACTAACTCCTAAGAGCATTTGTTAATAAAATAGGAAAATTTTATGGAAAAAAAAAAATTAATGCTTTGACAGATTTTTCTATTTATCATAAAAATATATAAATTTCACATTTTTAGTATATATCAATTCAAAAATATTACCTGTAAACTTAGGAACTAAGTAATATTAAGAACTAAGATTAACTTCTTGTTTTCAAAAAAAAAAAAGATTAAATTATTCACATGACCTGTTAGGGATATATGGGAACTTATAATATATATTCTGCATACATCTTATTCATACCATATAAAAAGAATTTGCATAATATCTTGTCAAAAACAAAAGAAAAAGAATTTGCATAAAATAATATACAGATAATATAAGAGTAAATTAATTAACAAAAAACAAATTAAGAAAAACATTCGAGTTTGACATTGAGAACATACCGTTATTGGATATTCTTGATTAACAAGGTACCATATACTTTGCCACGAAGTAATCCATCATGTAACATATGAGGATTCTCACCAGAAAGGGAAAAAAAAAAGTAAGAAATATATGGAAAAATCGGATCAAAATCCTCTCAAGCTTCTAGAAAACTCTACCAAATAAAGTTCTTTAAATAATTAAATCTGACCCTTCTATAATTTAAAGGTCCAAATTATGTCATAATAGGCTATGTCACTGTTCCACTTACAAACCTTAAAATAAAATAAAAAATTATTTAAAAAAAAAAAAAAAAAAAAAAAACTGGTTCAAATTCAAAAACCAATCATTTAAGTTTGTTTTATAATTCGCCCATTTCGATTAGTTTTTAAAGTTAAGTAACACATCATTGCGATCAGCCCATACGACTCAGTTTTGCCCAAAGCGAAATCACAAAACTCAAGATTAATTTCAACTAAAGTAAGATAAAAAACACCATATCAGTTTCAATCAAAAAAAAAAAAACTGAATCAACTATCAATCAAACTCAAAAATAAAAAACAAAACCCCACGGTTACCTATTGATATCGGGTCGCTGGATTGCTTGTGGAATTGTTGCAGCGTGGTACTGATCAAGTGGGGGCCATGGTGGTGGTGGCTCTTGCGGCAGTGGCGTTGATGGGATTTCGGTGGTGGCAGTTCTTGTAATCTGGGAGCTTCGGTTTATCGGTGGCGTGGGTTTGGGATTTTCTGCGTGTAGAAGAGCTGTCATTTGCGGTGGTTGGGTTTTAAATGATGGGGTTTGCGATGGATGGGTTACCGGTGATATAAAGGTTCGGACGTGGTGGATTTCCGGTGAATGGTGGCTTTGGTGGGAATACGGTGGTTCTGAAATTTGTGGGTTTTGACAGATTGTTTTCTTTTTCTCTTTTGATTGGCGGGTTTATGGTGGTTCAATGGCGTGTGGGTTACTACTTACTAGTGTGGATTGATGGGATGAGAAACATAGCAAGGGATTTTTTTTTTTTTTTTTTTTTTTTGAATTTTTTACTGGTTCTTGATTGACTGCGGTGATGCTTCAGACAGTGGGGCTCTGTTTTTTATTTTTGAGTTTGGCTGAAACGGTGTAAATCACAGTGATGCGTGGCATATGTGTCTTTCTTAACAGATAGTAGTAGAGGTTTGGGAATGGAGAGGGTGAGGGTGGTGGTGAAGGAGATCGCGTACGCAGAGAACCACGCAAAGCTCTCACCTCTGCAACGCTCTGTGATAATCCCAGTTCTCTCTCTCTCCCTCCGACACTCTCTCTACCGCTTCGGCCTCCTACGCAAGCACCAGTTTTGTGTTTTCACTTGGGCAAAACTTCGTCGTTTGGAGCTTATTGGCAAAAACAGAACACATCAGCACGTGCCACTTAAATGCAAAAACTATTCGAAAATAGTTGAATTGCCACCATAACCAAATTCTGATGTAAAATCAAAATTTTGAAATTTTAAGGGGTGAAATCTAAATAATCTTAATCTTCAGAGATGGGTTTTGCAACTTATCCTTTAATTTATTAACCTATAATCCGAGAACCAATTAAACATAACATTAAAATCGTTTAGAAAAATTTATAATGACTCAAAGCAAAAGTGAAAAACTAAAAACAAAGAAAGGCTTTAATTGCTAGATCCGGTTGAGTCAATCCAACCCATATCTCTTGTATAAGTGCTAACATATGATCGAAAAGAAAAATGCTTTGTCAATATTGTAAAAGGACACCAGCATTAATTTGTTATCTCTTAAACACGAGGGGCTAACATAATTACTTAGACCCTTTACTATTAAATTTAGGGTCACCATTTTGGACCTCTTAAAGACTCAAGGGTCAAAAACCTTTTTTTTTTCCTCTCTATTGGGTTCGTTTGGATTAAACTTATTGTTGCTGAAACTGAAAACTGAAAACTGAAAATACTGTAGTAAAATAATTTTTAAATGTGTGAATAGTATTGTGGGACCCATTTTTAATGAAAAAGTTAATAAAAAATGAAATTTGTGAGTCCGTGAACAGTATAATGCACTGTTCAGAAGCAAAAAGTCAACAACTGCAGTTACTGTTCATATGAACAGTAGCCGCACAGTAACTCACAGTAGCCCCTCACAAGCCTGAAAAAAAAAAAAAAAAAAAAAAAAAAAAAAAAAAAAACGCAGGCAAAAACACAAACGTGAGATTAAGCTCAATCCAAACGCTCACATTGTGTGAAAAAAATGAGAAATGCAATGGTCATCACTCATCACTAAACCAATGATAACTTATCATAGACAACATAACTCAAAGCTACTTCTTTTATTGTAACTATTCTCAAACTTAAAATTTTTTTCCCATGATTAAAAATTGTTTAAAAAAGAATCTTTGTAAATTCTTTTTTTTTTTTTTTATGAATAGAATATTTGTAATTCTGAAAATTCTCCCCCACACACACTATATAAAGGCTTCAACAATATTGCAAATTTCATACACATCCCAAAGCAAACCCTTTACCAATATATTGAACAATGTTTATCTCAAAAATCCCTTCCTCTTTTTACTTGCTAAGCTTTATTTTCCTTCTGCAAAGTGCTTTTGGGTTGGAGTATCAATGTTTAAGCGTGCAAAATTCCACAATCAGTGACCTTTATTGTACAAATTTGAATGAGCTTTTCAGTTATCTTTCCTATGAAGTCCCTGCCAATGGTTTCGCACTCGGCACGAAGGGTCATGATGCAGACAAAGTTTATGGGCTTACCATTGGCAATGTTGATATCAAAGAGAAAGATTGCCAAAGTTGTATTGCTAATGCAACAAACGAAATTCGGTCACTTTGCCCAAACTCTAATGGTGCAATAAAATGGAGCCATAATTGCACATTGAAGTACCATAATGTGGATTTCTTTGGCCATATTGACCATGAGACATGGTTCTTCACAAAGGACCCGCAAAACTTGAATAATTATCAATCAATTCGCCAAAAGAAAAGTGAGTGGTTGACCCAACTCGCTGGCCAAGCTTCTATAAACCCACCAATGGTTTTATTCAGAGAATTGGATGTTGGTGAGAATAACAAACTCAACGGGTCAGTTCAATGCACTAGAGACCTTTCAAGCTTAGACTGTATGAAGTGCCTCAGTGATTCAATTGGGTTTGTTCCAAAATGTTGTGACAGAGTAAAGCAGTGCGGTTGTTTAGCGGGACTTGCGAACTTAGATTTGAGGCTTACTATAACAAAGCCTAAAGTTGGAAGTTGGAGTATCCTGGGATAACAATAATAAGATGTAATGTATATTTGGAATATACTACAACTATAATATATAAGATGGTGGGTGACGAACTTTAGTACTATAAGATATGGTTGGTGATAAACTTTTTTTCCTCTATTGCATGTGTTACAAGTTTTATCTGAACTAGTGCACAATTGAATAAGATTTGCTGTAGTTTCTTTAGTTTTATTTTTCACGAATCATTAACCAGTGCAATGTATGAAAAAATTCAATAAAATGCTTGTTTGGCCTTATTTTTCGCTAATCATTAACCAATATGAAAAGAAAAAAAAATTCAACGAAATACTCGTTTGGTAAACTCTTAAGGGCATCTTTTATTATAAGAGTAAAGTACAAATTATGTGTTACAATAAATCCAACATTGATATGTATAGTAGGTTAAACTCGAAACTAACTATACACTTAACTACAATTAATAAATTTGTAATACAAGTAGGGAGACTTGACTTGTGCACAAAATACGATTAAACTTGGGTCTATAGGGCTAATACATCTCTAATAATATGAAATTTGCCGGTAAAGTTTAGTTCACAAATAACATTTATTTTTCTTTTTTGGGTAAAAGTAAGGTGTACGGTAGGATCATGTATTCTAGACTTACCCACGGAGCATATAATTTACATATTAAAAAAGAAATTTGGTTATAGTACAATTACCGTACTTAATTTTGAAATTATAGTTGCCTTGGACCTTAATTATAAATTTTAGAAAAACATGGTATAGTTGAAATCGTTTCTGAGTTTAAATCTTAAAGAAAAAGATAATTAAATTTTGCATCCCATAATTTGAGGTTGGTTGTAAATTAAACTCTTTATATTTCAAATTTAAACCATAAACTAGTGACAATGTCAATGTTCCTTTTTTGTCAAGATTTATTAGAATATTGTCATTAACACACCCCAAAAGACATTGTTTAGAAAAGATGTCATTGCTTTTTAGGCAGTTTATTTATATAAAAAAAAAAAAAAAAAAAAATTGACAGCCCACAACAAAAATGACATTGATTATTGTTAGAGACGAAGGTATAAATTGCATGTTTTGAAAATCAAGGGACTAATTTAAATTATCTCAAACTTAAAGAGTATATAAAATTATAAGGCTAAAGTGCAAAGCACATCCCTAAAGTTTGGGTGTCACAGAATTTTGCCTCCTAATGTTTCAAAATTTTGATCCGAATCTCTAATGCAATGGGACATTTTGATTGGCAAGCCCACCATGAATTTTTTTGCTAATGTTTCTGTTAAGTAGCACTTAAACTTGTGACGTGTGTTATTTGATCTAATTAAATTGTGACAAGTAAATTTTATTATTCTATGTTGAATAAATAACCTAAAAATTTTAAATAATTAAAATTCAATTCTATAAATTCAAAATTATATAAACTAAAAAAAAAAAAAAAACAATTCAATCTTTTGTCCTTAACACTTTTTAGGTATCCAAAAAAAAATAAATAAATAAAAATCTCAACATAAAATCCAACCCAATTCCATCTCAATTAATCCTCAAACAAAAATAATCGAAATAATTAAAGAACAAAAATAAAACAAAAATCACAACTACACCATAAACCATAGAAGTTGAATATGTTCTTTGCCGGGCTTCTTTGGACTTTTAATCTCTACAACTGGATAATAAAGTGGATGGGGTGGTAATATCCCATTAAAACAAAAGGAGATCTATTGCTAATTTAGTATTGGATGCAAGTCAAAACTTTATTCTAAATAGCTTTCTATACTAATAGTCAACTATTATGTTGTATGTTAATATTGAACAATTAAGCTAAATGCATATTTGGAAGAGTTAGTAGAATAAGGATGCATTAAGATTCAGATCAAGTAAATTGGAAGGGCTTCGTTGTTATTGCACTTTATACGTTTTATAAAATGCTTCTCTGAGAAGTTTAGTTCTAAGACTATTAGAGTTCAAGAATGAAGCATATGAGAATTCTAAAAATTATGCCAATTTGACAAGTAACATTCATTGGAAATCACATAAAGTATTTACCTATGAAACTTTTAACATGCATTACTATATAGTAAATTTCGTTATGAAACCACTTTTATTCATCATATAATGCTAGTTTCAATAGATACTTAGTGTACCCCTGATCGTGTTCGTATAATGGTTAACCATTTAAATGAAAGACAAAAATTTGTCATTCAAGAGTTGGGTTTGGAAATTTTTTAGATTTAATATTTATAAAATTGGATAGATATTTATGCAAATGGTTAATTGATAATTTTGACCTAAATTTGTGCGAATCAGATCTTTGTGGTAAGATGTTACCGATATCCATTGGAGATGTAGAATATATTCTAAGAACAAAATCAAAGGGGGTTGATGTAACTACTATTGCGAGTCCAAAAGAGATAAATCATATAAGCCAAAACATGGGCTAAATGTGGAAAGGGATCTACTGATTTACCTTTTAGAGGGTAAGTTGTAGGAGATGGAAATATCAGGAAATGAATTTATGGGTTATTTTTTGTTGTTTGTATTAGTTACTTTATTATGTAACACAACAAAACCTTATGTCAAATGGTCTTTTATTTCAATACTCCATAATATTGAAGAGGTTAAAAACTTGAATTGAGCAAAGTTTGTGTTGGATTTTCTCAATCAAGGTGTGAGTATAAAGACAAGAATCATGTTAGCATTAATGGTTGCGTGTTGTTCTTAATGGTAATTTGTAACAAATAATTACATTCAAGAATACGATGTTGTTTATTAAATTTCTATGACTCTTTTGATTAAATTTCAATGACCATTTTATACATATTGCAATTGTTTTATTTTGAGCATGTTAACCTTGAAATGAATGTTGAACATGTGTCCAAACGACTTTGGCCACATTTTATTACTGAGGAAAATAAGAAGTTAAGCAAATACATGTCCAAAGTTGTTTGGACACGTGTTCAACATTCATTTTAATGTTAGCATGCTCAAAATAAAACAAGTGCAATATGTATAAAAGGATCATAGAAATTTAATAAACAAAATCATATTCTTGAATGTAACTATTTACTACAAATTACCATTAAGGATAGCATGCAACCATTAACGCCAACATGATTCTTGTTTTTATATTTGTGCCCACCTTGAATGAGAAAATCCAACACGAACTTTGCCTAATTCAAGTTTCTAATCTTGTCAATATTACAGAGAATTGAAATAAAAGACTGTTTGACATATGATTTTGTTGTAGGACATAATAAAGTACCCAATAAAAATAGCAAAAAACAACCCACAAATCCATTTCCTAGTGTTTCCATCTCCTTCAACTTACCCTCTAAGAGGTTAATCAGTATACTCCCTTCCACATTTGGTCCATGTTGTTGGCATATATGATTTATCTCTTCCATGCTCACAATAATAGATACATCAACTTCCTTTAAATTTAATTCTAGAAATATTATACATCTCCAATGAATATCGGTCACATCGAACCAGAAATATCTAGTGCATACAAATTTACATCAAAATTATCAATTGACCATTTGCATAAATCTCTATCCAATTTTATAAAACTTAAATCCAAAAAACTACCAACCCCAACTCTAAATGACAGATTTTTGTATTTCATTTAAATTGCTAACCATTATACGAACACAATTAGGGTCACACTAAGTATCTATTGAAAATAGTCTTATATAATGAACAAAAAAGGTTTCATAATAAAATTTAATACGTAATAATGCATGTTAAAAGTTTCATTGGTAAATACTTACTTTACATGATTTGCAATGAATGTTATGTGTCAAATTGCCATAATTTTTAGAATTCTCACATGCTTCCTTCTTAAACTCTAATTTAGAGTCTTAATCAAGATTCCTTTACTTTTCTTTAGTCTCATTCTTAACCTGTAATGTTAGATATTCATACTCAAGTAAGATATCCATGAATATGTCAACTAAACAATAACAATAACCTAAAAAATTTAAGTATTATTCAACTTACAACTGTGCTTATCTTATTGACAGTGCCTTGAACTTTTATAGATGCTATTTGCTTTTTACTGCAAATCCAAATTTAATAAATCAAATTATTTTAAATATAACAACTGGAAAAATAATATAAGTGGATATATAATGAATCACTAGAATTTTACTAATAAATTAAATATGATCCAATTAGTTTTTTCAGGGGACTAACTTGGACAACATCCTACTCTTCAATGTTCTTCACTACACCCATACTCTTAACTCGATATAGCATGAAATAAAAACAACATAAACAACAATATACGTTAAAAAAAAAAATTCAATTTCACAGTTGAAAGGTTCTACTATTCAAATAAATCAGCTGAATAAAACTCACATTTTAGTGTCTTTCAAATTGCCAAAAATTAGATGAAAAATAATAGGGAGATGCAAGTTTTTGCTCTAAATCAATGGTTGATAAAAATTCAAAAGCCAAGTTGTATCTTTATTATTGTTTTAAAGTTACGTTATACAAAAAGTCCAAACCTTTTATTGTTGCATTTACAGTAATGAAATTGCCTTGCAACTAAACTTCTCAAAGAAGCATTTTATAAAACATATTAAGTGCAATAATAAATTTACTTGATCTTAATCTTAATACATACACCTTATTCTACTAAGTCATCCAAATAGACATTTAGCTTTGTTGATCAATATTAACATATAACATAGTAGTCAATTTTAATGGGATATTGCCATACCATCCACTTTATTATCCAACTATAAAGATTAAAACATAACTCCACGTCATTTATTCTTTTTCTTTTCTTTTCTTTTGGTTTTTGATGATGTGCTCATTTTTCCTTTATCTTTATTATCCATCTGTTAACTTTTTAAAAACATTAATAATAATAACAAAATAACATTGTCAACAATGTAGTTGCAAACAATACATTTTTATTATGAGTTACAATGTCTTCTTTTATTCTCCAAAGAAACTCAACAAGTAAAAAAAATTAGGAATTGTTATAGGAAAATAATGCTATTACTAATGCTTGACTGCACTCAATGGAAAGTAACCGAAACAAACTCAACCCAGAAGAAGTAATAGGCACTAGCAAATATATCCCCAAACAAATTTTTAACAAGTTTTGGCCCCAAGTGCAAGGGCAGGGGAGATTCAAACTAATAAATAGTCACCAAATATATCCCAAAGTGAAATTTCCATTGATGTAAAAGAAGATCTGTAAAGGCATAAATACAACTAATTGTATCAACATTGCAATTGCTAGCAAAAAATTCTTATTATGAGTCACAATGTCCTATTTTATTCTCCACAGAAACTCAACAAGGGAAAAAAAACGGGAATCATGTAGCAGTAAACAACTCCCTTGGTTTAGGCGGCTAGTAGTCTTTGCTAGGACAACTCTCATGGGTTTAAAAAGAAGGCATGTCAAGTGCTTGAGGAAAGTACTCATCTCTGTTTGGACCATGTTTTGGTTCTTAGTTGTTGTTACATCATAGCATTGTTTGATATTCAGAAACCTCATTATGGGCATTCTTCTAGTGTTTTTTTTTTTTTTTGGTATGCATTTGCGTGAATATTCATAAGTAAATTTGAACCAAACAAGGGCTAGTGAATATTCAATCCAACATCTTCAATGAAACTCAAAATCTTAACAGACTCTTATAATCCAAATCAACTTTCAAAACAAAGTTAACAAACAACACCTAAATCAATTAATAACATTGGCGGATCAGTAACAATGAATAAAAGTTAAGAAAATTCACTGTATCTCATGCGCTAATAGTAAATAAATAAATAAATAACACCTTAATAATCTGTTCATTGATACTAAATCAATTTAGTCGAGGAAATAGAGAGAGAAGTGACCTTTTTGACAGACTCAAAGCTCTAGGCTAACACCGTCGCCGGGGCAGTGAGCGGCTAGAATTGAAAAGTACTCTGTTTTTTCCTCTTTTGTTGGTCTTGCTCGTGCCTCCGGGTTCTTATGATTGGTTTTGGTAGAGAAAGTATATAAAAAGAGAAGAAGCGGAGAGAGACAGAAGCGTGGAGAGAGTAGAAGACTATAAAGCGTAGAGTTAAAAAGTAGGGTAGAAAACCATATGATTTTTTTTTTTTTTTTTTTAATACATGACCGATTTTACAATTAACAAGCCTCGTGCGTTTTTTTTGGTGGTCTTATTTTATAGAAAAAAAAAATTATGTTTTTCTTTTTAATTTTTTTTATAGGTATAGTCTGTACATATTAAGAAAATTTTAAAAGTTAATTATTATTTTTTTTACTGATAAAAATACCCCTAAATTATTTAACTTAAAACTTAAAAATTGGGTTAAAATAGTAAATTGAGGATTCAAAAAATTATTTATTACTTTTTTTCTGTCAAAAATACCCTAGATTACTTATCCTAAAACTTAAAAATTGAGTTAAAATAGTAAATTGACAAAAATAATAATTTCCTACTTCTACGTTGAAATGTCTTTCTACTTCTAATAAATTCTTACTTCTACGTTGATATAAATTCTTACTTCTACTCAATAGCTAAAAAACTCTCCATTCCTACTTTTACGTTGATATAAATTCCTACTTTTACTCAATAGCTTAAGACTAGTGCAGCATTTGGTACGAGGTAATATTTTAGGATTCTTAGAATGTTTAAAGATTCTTATGTTTTGTTGTAAATCATGCCAGAGAATCAAATGTCAGGGGAATCTAGATTCTCCCTTTAATTCCCACTCAATAGAAATGTAGATTCTCTTTAAAACAGGTAAGTATCCAGATTCCTAAACTTAAAGGAAATTGTATTTTTTATAAATTGACAATTTAACATTTTTTCCTTATCATTTAAGCAATTAAGATAAAATATAAAACACTTCTAAAAAATATATATAAAATATAAAATAAATCATCAATATCTTTTCCCTTATCTTTATCTTTTCCCGCTAAAATAATATAAACAGAATAGACAACTCTGTTGATATATTATTTAACAAAGTTTTATTTAGATTTCACGTGTGGAAAAAAAAAAATTGAAGGAGACCCTCCATTATTACCGGGTATTCACTTTTGATTTTGTGTGTGTTGCTCGACAAATTATTAATAATTTATATTTTGTTTTTTATTATTTATTTAGAGGAAGATTTAAAAAAAAAAAAAAAACAAAAAAGGAGTTCACATTCAAATCTAAGAATAGAATGGAAAAAATAAATAATTCATTTAAGATTTTTGGGAATAAACCAAACATTATCATCTCACATCCCTAGGAATCTTAAGAGATTCCCAATGAAACCAAATATAGGAATAGCTATATTCCTAGGCATTCAAATTGCAAGGATCATATTCCTAGGAATCTAGATGCTAAGAGTAATGTGGATTCCCTCGTACCAAATGTCACATAAAAGTACATAGCAAATGTGTTTGTGAACAGTTAAAAATCTTAAATTTTAGATAAGTTAAAAATTAAGATTTTTAAGTTTTTACTTATCTAAAATTTTAAATTTTAGTTAAGGAGTAACCGAGTAAGAACCATGTATTTGTTTTTTTTTTTTTTTTTTAATGCCAAGTGACTTTTTTATTTTTTATTTTTTCTAAAGTGATAATTGATTATCCTAACCAATTTTTATTAAGCCTTAAACATATAGGTGTAAGGAATTTGCTTTTTTACTAATACTAGCAGATGTGTTTATGAACAGTCAAAACTCTTAAATTTTAGATTTTTTTTTTTTTGAGAAAGAAATTTTAGATAAGTTAAAACTTAAGATTTTTAAGTTTTTACTTATCTAAAATTTTAAAATTTAGTTAAGGAGTAACCGAGTAAGAGAGATTTCTAAACAATTTTAAAAGTTTTATTTTATTAAAAAAATAAAAGAAAAGATAAGAATTAGAAGTTAAGACTAAGAGTACAACTTGAATTGTGCGATTCAAATGGGAGAACGTTTGTGTGGTGGTGGAAGTTTGTATTTATGTAGAAGTTGAGTATTTTAAATTTTAAATAGTTAATGGATGTCTTTCCTATGTGCAAAATAAAAAACAAACAATAATTTGATAGTTACAGTAGAAGATTGGTGAACCATATAAAAAATCTTGGACTAGAGCGAAAGATGTGCATTCCATGTACTCTACACTAACGGTAAGTAACCATGCAACCACGCACGCTCTCCAGAGAAGAGGAGGCCAAGCTCACCCGTAGCAATAAAAAAGTGAAAGACACCAGCCATGCCGAGTTTAAGGTGGAACTCAGCCTGGGTCTCCGCCACCTGAGCATCAGTTTACCGGAACCAACAACAACTCATTGTTCAAGGATAAGCTCATGGGAGAAATACCGAGGGCTTACGCACAAGCTTTTGACTTGACTGACCAAATGGATGAGGACAGCGATTTAGATGATGATAACGGTGAAATCACCAACTCCAGTTGGGAAGGAGTGGTGAAAATCAAGCTATCCAAGGAAACAAAAAGACGCATACGAGGGCCATGGGCAAAGGCCATTATTGTCAAGATTGTTGGGAGAACAGTGGGTCCAAACTTCATGCAAAGTAAGCTTAATCAGATATGGAGACCTGAAGGGAGATTGGACTGCGTCGACCTCACCTATGGGTTCTTCCTAGTCAGGTTTTATGCCAAGGATGACCTTGAGAAGGTGATTAAAAAGGGTACATGGTTCATTGGAGACCATTTTCTCTCATTAAGACCATAGGAGCCATTTTTTAAACCATCGTCCTCAACAGTGTCATCTGTAGCTGTTCGGATTAGGCTCAATGAGCTTCCTTTTGAACTTTACGAAACAGAGGTGTTAAAGGAAACTGGGGAAGCTATAGGGAAGGTATTGAGGATTGACTCACATACAGCCATGGAGGCACGAGGAAGATACGCCAGACTTTGCGTTCAAATAGACATCAACAAACCCCTTATCAATACCATCCTAATCAGCCGTTTTGAACAAGCGGTTACCTATGAGGGTATCCAAAAGCTGTGTTTTTCCTGCGGCAGAGTAGGCCACAAAGTTGAAGCATGTCCGTACACCATTCGAAAGGAGAAGGAGCCGTTAGCATCGACGGAGGATGTACAAGGTGCTTAGGCAAACGACGTTGGCGATGACCACGTGGACAACATGCATAACGCATGCGAGGAAACAAGCACAGAGGGAATGTACGCGCCTTGGATGATTGTGAGCAAGAAACGGCAAGGACAGAAAGGGACAAGGTCAGTACATAATACAGGAGGTACTAGCAGCACTACCGAGTTTTCATCACGCCATTTTGATCCGAAAATTTCAGATAAAGGGAACACGTTCTTTGATGGTCCCAGCAATGTTTTGCCACGAAGAGAGAGGTATTTTAAGGATAAGACAATCTCTAATGAGGAGAAAATGAAATGGGCCTCCAAAATCCCAAACCCATCACCCCCTTATCCAATGAAATTTCAAGAAACTATGAGGGCAGGCCCAGTTGAGAAGCTATTTGACGGTGGAAGTTCTAAGCATTTTGAAGTCTAGCAAGAGCATGACACAAAAAAAGGCCTATCAACACGTAAGCAACTATCTTATCCTTTATCTGTGAAGGGCAAAAAGGCCTTTGCCAGAGGCACTTCAACTGGTACTCTCCATAGTCACGCCACAACTCATCAGCTTTTAGGTCTAGCCGAAAAGCTCACTTCCCTCTCACACTTTCCTCCCGTTTCCACTAGCCATGGTTCCAACCACACAGGAAACCCATCCTTTGAATTTTCGGAATCGTCTAAAGCGGAGGGAAGCAGCAAGAAGGGAAACACGGAGAAGAGGAACTTCGAAAGCCTAGAGTTCAGCAACAAAGATTTGCTCCAAGCAAGTGAGATCCCAACTTCAACTCAGGATGAAAGAGGTGACGAGCTCGCGCTTGCCACGGTTAAAGAGAAGAATGAAGGTGGTACGATTAAAGGTGAGGCCAAAGAAAATATGGAAGTTCAGTCCTCTGCTCTGTCTTCGGTCAATAAAGGGGAAAGCTTTGAAGATGATCAAATGGTATTGGAAGAGGGAAATGGAGTTCCCTCGTCTTCCTGAAGCGTGTCCTGTGTCCATTTCTCTGATTCACCATGAATGTTCTAATTTGGAACAGCAGGGGTGCCTTGAAGCCCAATTTTCAATGGCATATTCGTAACTTAATTCAAGATTATGACCCAGCCATCTTTGTGGTGATGGAGACCAAAATAGGTGGAGATAGAGCTAAGGCAATTACTTACAGGCTTCCCATGGATGGGGCAATTCATACAGAGACCATTGGCTACTCTGGCGGTTTATGGTTACTGTGGAATTCAAATAAAGTAGAGGTGGAAGCTTTGGCCAAAACAGAACAGGAAATTCACGTTGAAGTCAAGGTACGATCCTCTAATCTCTCTTGGATTTTCTCTGCTATTTATGCTAGTCTTAGGAGTGAGGAGAGATGCATCCTGTGGGAAAATCTAGCCAAAGTTGCAGAGTTACATAACTTGCCGTGGGTTTTGGTTGGAGATTTTAATGAGCCCCTGATTGAGGAAGATAAATTCGGGGGTAGAGGTGTTAGTGTTAACAGGTCACTGGCTTTTAAGGATTGTCTGGATAGATGCAACATGGTGGATATGGGATTCTCAGGTTCGAGGTACACTTGGACTAATAAGAGAGACCTCAACAATTTAATTCTAGAAAGAATTGACAGATTCTTTATGAACCCGAGTTGGTGCGTCCTCTACCCGGATGCTAGAGTTACTCACCTTATGAGATGTCACTCTGATCACTGCCCAGTTCTTATGGAAGCTTTCCCAGCCAGATCAGTGAAGCTCAACAGGCCATTTAGATTCCAAGAGTTTTGGTTATTTGACATTTCCTTCCCTTCCATTATTTCTAAAGCCTGGAGTAGAAATAGGAACTTAGCTGAGGCTGTTGAGAGTTTTTCGAGGGAAGTAACAGCATGGAACAAAAACCATTTCGGTAACATACACCAGAAGAAAAGAAGAATTATGGCCAAAATTTATGGTGTACAAAAGGCGCTATATAATAATCCGAACAGCTCTTTAATCAACTTGGAAAATTTGCTACAACAAGAACTTGAGAGCATCTTGGACCAAGAGCGTGATCTTTGGATGTTGAAATCTAGACTAAACTGGATGATCCAAGGAGACCAGAATACCTCCTTCTATCATATGTCGACTCTTGCTCATCGGAAAAGAAACCGCATTACTTCAGTTAAAGATGACAGGGAGATGTGGATAACAGAGGAAAGGGAAGTTATGGAGTACTTTAGGAGAGGGTTTACGGACTACTACACTACTTCTCAGGAGGTAGTAAACCTCCTATGTTTGATCAATGGCATGTGCAACTCTCAAATGAAACAAAACAGTCCTTGGAGGATGTGGTCTCCACAGAAGAAATTAAAGAGGCTTTGTGGTCTATGAAACCGTTTAAGGCCCCGGGTCCGGATGGGCTTCATGCAGGCTTTTTCCAAAGGTTTTGGCTAATTATGGGGGATTCGGTAAAAGAGGAAGTGGAAAGAGCTTTCATTGAGAGAAAAATTCCGGAGTACCTCAACAATACGCACATTGTTCTTATCCCGAAGATTCAAGGTCTAAAAACTATCGGGAACTATAGACCCATTAGTCTTTGCAACTTCATCTATAAGATCATTTCCAAAATCATAGTTGCCAGAATCAGACCGCATTTGGACAAGCGTGTTTCGCCTTACCAAACAGCCTTTATTCCTGGAAGGAGAGGCGTTGATAATGCCATTATAGTCCAGGAGTTAATTCATACTATTGGAAGAGCCAAAGGAAAAAAAGGATTCATGGCTATCAAGATAAACCTGGAAAAGGCTTATGACAAAATTGAGTGGAGCTTCATTAGAGAAATTCTCATTAACTTTAACTTTCCTAACAAGCTCATTGACCTTATCATGAGCTGTGTGACCTCGATGTCCACCTCCCTCCTATTCAACGGGGGCTGCCTTGAAGCCTTTAAGCCCTCAAGAGGAATTAGACAAGGCGATCCCCTTTCCCCTTATCTCTTCATTCTTTGCATGGAGTTTTTGGGTCATTTAATAGATAAAAAAATGTGCTGCCAAACTTTGGATCCCCGTCAAAGCATCTAGGAGTGGCCCAGCCTTCTCCTATCTTTTTTTTCGCGAATGACTTAGTACTCTTTGCTAATGCAGAGCCAAAAAATTGTGCTGCCATTAATTCTGTGCTCCAAGAGTTTTGTGCAAGATCAGGGCAAAAAGTGAGTGAAGCCAAGTCCCGAGTTTACTTCTCACCCAATGTTAATCAGGACCAAAGAGAAGCTCTCGCTGATATTCTGGGGTTTAACTCCACCTCCAACCTTGGCAAGTATCTAGGCTTCCCTTTAAAACACCCAGGGAGGCAAAGACATGATTTCAGTTTTGTGTTAGACAGAGTCAAGAAAAAATTAGCTGGTTGGAAAGCCAACTTACTCTCCATGGCTGGTAGAATGGTTCTCATCCAAGCTTCAACCTCGGCCATCCCTGGCTATGTGATGCAAAGTAACTTGCTCCCTAACAAGGTTTTGGAAGGTATTGATAGAGTCAATAGAAATTTTCTGTGGGGATCCTCAGAACATAAAAAGAAAATGCACTGGGTCAAATGGGGTGAAGTGACTAAATCCAAGGATATAGGTGGGTTGGGCCTCCAAACGGCAAAAGGAAGAAATACGACGTTGCTAGCTAAACTAAATTGGAGATTTCACACTGAAAAAGAAGCTCAATGGGCAAAAGTTCTCAGGTTCAAGTACTGTATGAGGCAGATGATTAATTCTAGAAGCGAGGCTAAGCTTTCAAGCTCTCCCACCTAGAAAGGTTGAAGAAAAGTGAAGTTATTTTTAAGGAAGGGATCAAATGGATACCAAGTCATGAGAGCAAGCTCAACTTCTAGGCTGATTGCTGGTCAGACCTTGGCAACATCAGATCAAGGATTCAAGGACCCCTCCCCCAAGACTCGGTCAACCTTACCATTAAGGATTTGGCTACCCCTTATGGGTGGAATTGGTCCAAACTTCCCTTTGAGCTGCCTCCTGAGCTCAAAACAGACGTTCGAGCAATGCCCATCCCCATTGTGGCAAGGAGTAAGGATAAAATGGCTTGGAAATATTTTACTAAGGGTGAGTTCGAGTTAAAAAGTGCTTATCTTTTAGCCTCAAATCTGATGGAGGATGAGTCCTTTCCAGGTTCATGGATTTGGAAACTCCAAACCCTTCCTAGAATTCAAATGTTCCTTTGGAAATGCATGCACAATAGCATCGGGGTTAAGAATTGTCTTGCCAGCCGAGGTATTCCTACAGATGCTTCCTGCCCTTTATGTCATGATCAAGCTGAAACTATCTCCCATGCTCTCCGAGATTGCCAGGTAGTTAAACATGTCTGGCTTCAATTGGGTATCCAAAATTCTGACCCTCTCTTCTTCTCTCAAAACACTAGAAATTGGCTGGTCTCTAATTCAAATGGTAAGAGCAATCTTTCCATAAAAGGTATTTCTTAGCACATCATCTTTCCTTTTGCAATCTAGTCCTTATGGAAACAGAGGAATCAAATTGTTTTCAACAATAAGGGAGTGAATCCAAGTCTTGTCAAGGTGATTTTATCCCAAGCCATGGAATATATGTTGTGTGTTACTCATCCAAGAGGCAATAACTGTATGATTATCAAACAAGTTAGATGGGAAAAGCCTATTTCGGGTTGGGTGAAACTCAACACGGACGGGTCTGCAAGTACTTCCACGGGCTCGGCAGGGGGAGGAGGTCTGATCAGAGATGAATGGGGCAATTGGATATTGGGGTTTTCTAGAAAGATCGGGAAAGCAAACAGCTTCATGGCTGAAACTTGGGCCCTTAGAGATGGTCTTCTTCTCTGCCAGCACTTAAAGATAAACGCTGTTATCATTGAGCTTGATGCAAAGGCGTTAGTTGATGCTCTTAACAATCCTTTATTCTCTAATTCTGTTATTTCTCCTCTGTTTGAGGACTGCAAACATCTGGCTGCTCAAATTCCCCATGTAAGCATCAAGCACTGCTACCGGGAAGGCAATAGGTGTGCAGATCGCTTAGCTAGTCTAGGTCTTAGTCAAGCTTTGAGCTTTGTTATTCACTATTGTCCTCCTGTGGACTTAATTCCTCTTGTGAAGGCTGATTGCCAAGGGATGGTTTTCAACAGGCTGTGTCCTGATATCCTGTTGTCTAGCTAGTTGTTCTTTTTTCCTTTCTAGTTTACCAAAAAAAATAAAAAAATAAAAAACAAACTAACTTTCATGTTTATCTTAATCTATAAAAAATTTAGTGTTTGCTATTTATTTATAGAATATTTAAAGTCCATCTATTACTCTTTTTTTTTTTTTTTTCAAAGTGTTGCAAATCCATATAATATTCTGTTAAGTACCATCAAATTTTTATAAAGTACTACAAAATACTCATTAGATTTTCATCACACCTTAGGTTTTTTTTTTTTTTTTTTTTTTTGTAATTCAAAAATATAGTAATCCCAAATTATAATTAATGTAAATTATTAAAATTTACTCAAAAAATTTAAAAGTTTCTGACCATGCATGTGAGCACGTATTCAGAGGCTAGTATATATATAATTTTTATTTTGAAAATCTAATTTATAAGTGAATAAATCAATTTGAAAATTAATAAGAGAATGGTACTATTTTTTAAGTAATGTTTTAATAGGAGTTAAAATTGCATTTTTATCTCTACTCAAACATATGAGCATAAAAACATTTTTTAACTAAAAAAAAAAATCTAAACAAAAAAAAAACCCTTAAATAATAATATAAATTAATATATCCACTCAAATTAAATAAACGTCAACATTAAAACAACACTAAATTAATAGTTTCGATTTGATTTAAGTAGGTATCGTACTTATTAAAAAAAAATTTAAAAATGGTACGGTTGGAAGACCTAGAAAGAATAGGAATATATTGATTTCCACGAGAACGAGAACATCGTAAGTTTTTTTTGAGAATGTTCGACAGAGCAGAACACCAGCCAAACAAAAGAGAATATGCGAGAATCAAACCAACGAGTTATGACTCATGCTTCAATAAACCGTCATTAAACACGTAAACCCTTCAACCACCCTTCCACCGTTTCTTGTTCTACAACTAGTGCACCAAAATATATATAAAAACCCCTATCAAAAAAAAAAAAAATATATATATATATATATATATATAAAACCCGTGTGTGAAGCATTGTGATTTTCACTTCACTTTCACATAGAGCCTTTTGGGTTTTGTGTGTTTCATTCAAAGTTTTAAACTTGCAGGTGTTTTTATTCATTTTGACAAACAATGGCAACCAAGAGGAGTGTTGGAGAGCTGAAAGAGAGTGATCTGAAAGGGAAGAGAGTGTTTGTGAGAGTAGACCTGAATGTGCCTTTGGATGATAATCTTAACATAACTGATGATACAAGGGTCAGGGCTGCAATCCCCACTATCAAGTACTTGATGGGTCATGGTGCCAAAGTCATTCTCTCTTCTCACCTGGTAACACTAATATTTATGACGGACCCTTTTATTCTAGTTTAATTGTCTAGTACAAAGTTGATATCTCTTAAAATTGCTGATTGTTGTTTTGTCTTATTATGGAATTCTTGGGGTTTTATTGATTGGCGCCCACTGCTATTGTTTATTTTTGGTCTATGATTGTTTGAAATTTTCGTTATTGTGTTTTCTGTTATTGCTGATATATGATAATACTATATGGAATCTGAAATCATTCCTTAAAGAGGGTGACAATCTGAAGCATAATGTAAATTTTTGACAGTAAGTGGTTGGCCGTACAAGAATATGCCACTAAAAGCAATACAGCTATAGCACAAATGATCTGATTATAATTCAATTTTTTTTTTCTGAATCTAGATATGTATGACCTTGTCATTCTGAATTTGTTCTCCAGTCTGTCTAATTGGAGAACTAGAATTGAATACACCTACTAGTCCAGATCAAGAGAATGAAAGATAAAGAAATAGAATTGATGGAAGAGGAAGGAGAAGAATTTTGTAAAACTAAGGCCAAGCAAGCCACCCAATCTTAAGTACTTTTAAAATAAATAAATAAAAAATAAAATCATTTCTGATTTAAGGCTTATATGAGTATGTAGTTCCTGAATTTGATGGATAGTTCAAGTAAATCTTTTTTGAAAGTTGCCAAAGTGTGAAAAACAGGGTAAAACTGATAATATAGAAGAATGTATCATAGGGCTAGATGATAAGAAAAGAGTAATGGATCTATGGTATTGGTACTTTCTCCTTGCATTTAATACTTAATAGTATTGAAGTCTAGGGACCAATATTCTTGAGGTTAATAATTATTAGACTTCAAAACCATTCTATTCTCAGTACAAATCCATTTTGAAAATTTGGATCTGAAAATAGTTTTTTGGCTCTAACAATATATTTTTCCATTGAATACTTTTCACTGCATATGTGCTTATTTACATTCTTAGTTGGACATTTGTGGTTGTGGCTAATTTGCTTGCAATATTCATGCACGAATACCTTCTGATTTTCATGGCAAGCTTCTTAATACTCTTTCGGTTGTTTCCAGGGACGCCCAAAGGGTGTCACACCTAAGTACAGTTTGAAGCCTCTTGTTCCCAGGCTATCTGAGCTCCTTGAAGTCAAGGTGTGCTTTCATCTGCAATCAAATATGACTTATTTATGGTTTTTTTAATATTACTATTCATTACCACTTATTAAAAAACATATATTACTATCCATTACCTTACCTGAAGGGACATCTTGTTGTTAGGTTGAGATTGCTAATGATTGTATTGGTGAGGAAGTTGAGCAACTGGTGGCAGCAATACCAGAAGGCGGTGTTTTGCTCCTTGAAAATGTGAGGTTCCACAAGGAGGAAGAGAAGAATGACCCCGAGTTTGCAAACAAGCTAGCTTCTCTTGCAGACCTCTATGTCAACGACGCCTTTGGCACAGCTCACAGAGCCCATGCTTCTACTGAAGGTGTTACCAAGTTTCTGAAGCCTTCTGTTGCTGGTTTTCTTATGCAGAAGGTATGACTGTCTGCAATTTATGATGTTTTAAATAAGCTTTTTTTAAAGTAAGCTTTTTATAACAGTGGCTATATCTGCATGCATATTATCCCTTCTTAATCAGACCTCCGTATAGTGTACAATCCAAATTCATCTATTTACATCATCCAAGCTCAATATTGTGATCTTACAGAATGTAATAGGTTTTGTCCAGTTCGATACCCTTGTTTCCAATTACCAATGAAAAGCATACTTTAAAATCTCTCCTTCACTCTCCTCTTGGGGTCAACACTCAAAAAAAAAAAAAAAAAATTGGTTGTGTATGTGATGTAGTCCACTAGGACAAAAACACAGTTAGTGGCAAATTTTCCAGTCATGTACCATGGTCATCTATGCTACTTACATCTGTTTAATGGTTGAAATCATGTTTTTCTGTCTTCTTACCATAGGAACTTGACTACTTAGTTGGAGCCATCTCAAATCCCAAGAGACCGTTCGCTGCCATCGTAGGTGGCGCAAAGGTGTCATCTAAAATTGGGGTGATTGAGTCTCTGTTGGATAAGGTTGATATTCTATTGCTGGGTGGAGGAATGATCTTCACATTCTACAAGGCCCAAGGGCACTCAGTTGGATCATCCCTTGTGGAGGAAGACAAGCTTGATCTTGCAACATCCCTTCTTGAAAAGGCCAAGTCCAAAGGGGTTGCTCTGTTGCTACCTACAGATGTGGTAATTGCTGACAAGTTTGCAGCAGATGCTAATAGCAAGGTTTGTTTTCCTTAGTTCTACCCTTCAATTATTGATTTATGAAATCAAAATCTTCATTAAAATCTTTGTGAAAAATGTATCCCGCTTAATTTGACAGTGAAAGGGATTAACTATATGATTTATAGATCAGATGCAGTACACATAAACCACGGTGTTTAGTATATGTTTCTTCTCCTTTAAAATTAAAGCCTCTCTTTTTTATTTACAGCTGCCTTATTATAGTATGCTTGATTTCTAATTGACTTGTAATGCAACAACTAATATACCCATTTCTCATTCATAGTGAGATTAGTCACACACAAATTTCGTGTTCAGTGTCATTTATTTTTATTTCTTGATTGAAGGGCCCCTTTTTGCAAAAAATAAAAAGCCAAAAATTTGAATGGTTTATTGAAGACCCTATATTCAAATTTCTCTGGTTATCTGTCTACATTTTGAGTCAAATACATTCATTCTTGTAGCATTGAGGTCATTAATTATGACTAACAGATTTCAGTTGGATGAAAAAGAGATTCTGAGTATATCAATTGATATTTACATGAATTATATGCTAGCTGGTTTAACATGTACTCTGTTCAGGTTGTGCCAGCATCAGGTATCCCAGATGGCTGGATGGGCTTAGATATCGGACCTGATTCCATCAAGACATTTAATGAATCACTGGATACTACTAAAACTGTCATTTGGAATGGACCTATGGGTGTGTTTGAGTTTGAGAAGTTTGCTGTAGGAACAGAGGTATGTCATGGCAACTTGGACATGACTTTTGAGATTCTTATGTTATTATGATTGTTATGTGTATTCTCATGTTATTGTTTTCACAGTACATATATGAGAAATTTTCAATTTAAGGATTTAAAAATAAAAAATTAGGAAAAAAAAAAAGTTAAGCTTAGATAAGTTAAGCTTGACTATTTCAATTTGGATACAGAATCTCTTACCTTGACTATTCTCCAGTTTATGTAGAGCCATATACTATATAGTGCATTCATTACCACAGTTTGAGAGCTGCTTTTAAACTATATTCATGAAAAAGGGGATTGTAGGATAATTTTACAGACTTTAGAACTTTTAAGCCTTATTTCATGTACTTAGGGTCATTCAGCAAACCTTGTCTTCCCAGGACAATATTTTATGACAAAAATATCTCAGGAGATACTAAAAGAGAGAGAGAGGGAGAGAAAAAAGCTTGCCACTATTGCTATTTATATTTTTATTTTGTTTAAATCCATATGTTTTGTACTGGCAATGAAAATTGACAATAGCAGTTTCTCATCGCAGGCAATAGCAAAGAAGTTGGCAGACCTCAGTGGAAAGGGTGTGACAACGATTATAGGTGGTGGTGACTCGGTTGCAGCTGTAGAGAAAGTGGGGCTTGCAGAAAAGATGAGCCATATCTCAACAGGAGGTGGTGCTAGCTTAGAGCTGCTTGAGGGCCGGTCTCTTCCTGGAGTTCTTGCTCTAGATGATGCCGCCAGTGCTGCTCTTTGAGGCCATTTTTGTCCATTTTTCTTATTGCTTCTATCTACAATGTAACTTGCACTTATTTCTATGATGTTTTCTGGATCATTAATCATCTCTTAGCTACTACGGTATCAGGACTACATAAGAGATTTATAAATAATCAAATTTTGTTTTAAATGATGCTATTAATACTTTTAGGCAAGAATGGTGGTGTGGTGTGGTGCCTTCAATCAAACCTTGTGTGCTCAACAATCTAGTTACCACTTTGTTTCCCCCATGGAAAACAATTTTCCAGGAGACCAAATCTAATGATTTAATGAGTGTGTTGCAATATTAACAATGCTCAAGAAAGTTGTTATGAAACATTTGCGAGAGCCATTGAAGCCCGGGTAGGTAACTGCAAGTTTAAATCCCAGAGGCTTGAGAGTGAGAGTTACCTTATAATGCACTCCCTCAGACACAAGGTAACATTCATATATCTTAAAATGGCAACTTTATATAGTTTACTCTCAGAACCTTAATTTGGCTAACTGATATAATGGCTTTTTCTCTGTCTGGATCGTGTTAGCACTTTTATTTTTACCAATTAGTACATAGCTAGCCAAAACGAGAGTTGTTAGGCTGATGGCCAATGCTAATCCATATTCAAATTTCAGTACTCTTCTCTATATGAGTTATCAATTTTCCAAACTTCCAATGAAATCAGGCAAACCTATTTATAAAGGTGAGTTTTTCACATGTTTTTTAATGATCAATGTCCATATTAGCACATATAAACAAGTTTCCAAATCTCTGTACTCTTTTACAAAATATGAGACCCTATAAATGTCTAACAGTCCCCAACACCATTCCTATTGTTAAGATCAAATGAAACAAGTTCAGGTTTGCTCTTTGGGAGGGGACTAAGAGACAGGATAGGATGGGACTAATCCATGGCTTTTTCCGAAGGAAAAATCTTGTTACATACTCCCTATTGCATATTCTATACACACTCCTTTTGAAATCATGTTTTGAAAATATGATTTTTCAGTCCATGTGGCAGTGTGAAAGTGTGCAATAGCAAGTGTATAATAATCATTAGCCCTTTCCAAATATCTATTTCTAATCCTTTTTGGAGAGATAATACAATGGAGAGACTCCAATCAAGATCTTAATATAAGATATAAGGACACCATTTTACCCAAAAGTTTAAGTCTAAAGTTTTAGGCCTAGTTATATTATACAGTATTAAATACTCAACCCTTTACTTTTTCTTGACGTGGGATTTCTACTCAGAACTGTATACCCTACACAATAACTAATGTTGTTAACTTCGTATCACCCCTCTCATAATTAGGAATGCTGTTTATTTTTTAATGTCATAAGAGCGAACGTTCCTCCTGCAGCATGAGGAGTTGAGTTTGGAGAAATGTTCTGGTGCCTAGCTCGACAGCATCAAACAGGTATATATCCTTCAACAACAGAGAGGAAGATACTATTGTTAAGCTATAATACCTTTGGAAGAATGCAGCCAAAATCATTGAATTCCTAGTAAAGATTATGCAATACTATTTTAACTCCAAAAAAAAAGAAAAAAAAAAAACCCTAATCTAGAATGCGTATGCATCCCCTTTTATTTTAAAACTAAAAGTAGTATGCAAAACTGTGTAACTAAAGCTTTAGTTTTTTTTTTATATATCTAACTTTTTCCACGACTGTAATCATTCCTGTAGTCCTGTTTTTTGGTAAAAGATATTTAGTATGGTGTAAACGAAGTGTCAAAGCATAATTTTGTGCCATACTCCTTAAAAAGCAATTTTGGTAGTAATAGGGTACGTGATTAGTTTAGGAACAGCTAAGAGCCTAATTACTACCAAAAACCCCACCTAAGAATGTCACCTCCAAGCCTTGATCTTCAGCTAAATACTTATTCTTTGACTCATGAACACAACATTGCAGTTGTTGCTTCGCTTGCTAGTGAAGCGGGTTGGATGATGGCTTTGAGTTTCTTCTGCTGGGCAATTGGGTTTGCCAAGTTTATCCATTTTTTGCGGCTTTATATGGTGTGTGCAGTGGCATTGATTGGTAATGGAAATATAAAGAGAGTCCACAAAATGATGCAGTGTATGGTGAGGATTTTTACTGAGATTGGGAGGTTTAGTTGATACGGTTATCAAGATGAGAAATCGGGGGGTTGGCGCCATTATGTAATACACAGGTGTATTAGAAGGCGTAACAGTAATACACTGGGTGCAATGAATAATTTCAACCCTCAAACCAAATTCTGAGATGTGCATGGATAAAATTTCCTTAGCAGTATTTTCGTTATGAATCTTTCTTAAGTCTTCATTCCACGCACCAGTATCCCTATGAGTAACATAGACCACAGTAGGCAGTAGCTTCATGTTGCAAGTGGTTGAGTGCAACCATTCCTAACCTGAAACCAGACAGGTTTTAGAAGAGGAATCTGTATTGCTGTGCCCACTCTCCATTTACCTTGACCAATAGGAAGGTGTCCTGCTTGCAGGATATCCTTCCACCCCCAAGAATTAGAAGGTTGTTGTTTACAAAACTTCATCTCTTCAAATTGCATTAACTTACAAGACAGCACATTGGCACACACAGATAAGAACTAGACCCCTACAAGGTTGTATTATCTGAATTAGACTACCATTGATCAAAATTTTATAAGACAGTTCCATGAACATGTTATTTGGCCTGCCACTAAAACCCATGCATTCCAAAACAGTTTGCAAAAAAGGCCAAATTATCAGTGTTTCACTAGTTGCTTTTGCATTCATTGTGTTGGCAATTTCTGGAGTTGCAATTTACAGAAACCATGTTTGGGCATATAAAAGCATATCTAATAATGGAAACATTGTATTAATTGAGGATATTACTACACGATCATCTACTTTTGTAGAACTTGAGAAAGTTACAGATGACTTCAAGGAAGAGCTTGGTCGAGGAGTGTTTGGGAAAGTTTATAAAGGAATAATAGGGAATGGCCAGATGGTTGTAGCTGTCAAAAGACTAGACAAGTTTTTGGCTGAACGTGAAAGAGAGTTTCAGACTGAGATGAAAGTTACTGGGAGAACACATCACAAGAATGTAGTTCGTCTACTCGGGTATTGCCATGATGGACCCAATAGGCTTTTAGTATATGAGTACATGAGTAATGGGTCACTTGCAAATATACTATTCACACTACAAAAACAACCTTGTTGGAATGAAAGAGTGGAAATTGCTTGCAATGTAGCAAGAGGAATTATTTATCTCCATGAAGTGTGTATGCCACAGATCATTTATTGTGACATAAAACCTCAAAACATACTCATGGATGAATACAGGTGTGCAAAAATCTCTAACTTTGGATTGGCAAGGTCGTTGAAGCCAGATCAAACAAAAACCTTTACAGACATCAAAGGCACGAGGGGATATGTTGCACTAGAGTGAAATCAAAAGACACCAGTGACAATCAAAGTAGACGGCTATAGCTTTGGAGTCATGTTGTTGGAGATATATGTTGTAGAAAGAATGCGGACGCTAATCTTCCTAAGGAAGAAGCTATCCTTGAAGAATGGGCAGGGCATTGCTTTGAGATTGGTGAGCTAGGTAAACTAGTCAATGATGGAGAGGTTGACAGGAGACACTTGGAGAGAATGGTTAAAGTGGCACTTTGGTGCATTCAAGATGAGCCATCACTCCATCCTTCAATAAAGAAGGTTCTACTGATGTTGGAAGGGACCATGGATATCCCAATCCCTCCCGGTCCTACTTTTTCTCAGTAGGATCTAGGCTTTGACAAGAAAGAGCAATGGTTTGGAAAATGAACAAAATTGGTACAGAAAAGTAGTCAACTTTCCTACGGGCTTTACTTTCAAGCCTTGTAGTTTACTTCTACTTCTGCATTTTACCATTTTTGTTTTCTGATTATGTACTTATGTCCTATGGTGTAACTTACTTCTACTTCCCGTATAAGAAGAAACAGTCTTTGTTAAATGTTAGGCACACAATAATGATTTTCTTTTATGCTGCCAACCAAAAAAAAAAAAAAAAGAGTGAAAAGATGTGAAGGGAATTGTTTAAGAGGGAAATGCATGTCAAAGTTTTGTTAGTTAAAATCAAAAAAGGAAATATAAAATGTGGAATATGGAATGAGGATATCCATTTTCTTTAAGGGTTAAAATACAGGCATGCTAGGCTACTAGTGGTACACGGTAGCTGGTTATACGATATCACGCTAGACAAGGGCCTATCCCCTTTTGAAGCTACTCGGCTAACATTGGCTTATGAGTATTGCAAAATATATAATTCTGATACTGCCATAATTATATTAGAAAGGCTAGACAAAAAGCTCTGGATCCGATCAGTTAATACCTTGGTCAGGAAGCTTTGTAGTGAGAGGAAAGTGGGTATAGCAGCTTTGTTCTTTCATAGATTATTAAATAAGGACAGTAATGTGGATTTTGTGACTTTTGCAGCATTTATGACTGCATGCTACGAAAGCAACAACCGTGCTCTTGCTTCTAACTTGTCTGAGAGGATTTCTAAAGGCATTGGTTAGCAGCCATTGTTTAATCAAGATGGGTGAATGTTTTTTGTGTTGAAAAGCTGAGAAGCTAAAGGAAGTTTCAATAGTTGATCCTTTTCCTACTGCTGATAACTTAAAAGCTCTGAAGCCTACCAGCATGACAAGCCAGTGATTCTTATTATATATTTTGTGGAGCTCCATTGCCAATTACTGTTTTAAGCCTGTGATTCTTATCCATCATTCCTCTTCCTTTGGAATTAACTGTTGGGTGCATGCTTGTAATTTTGTATTTTTAGTTTTATTTTTTCCCTATAATATAACTTATCAGCCTTCTCAAATACATTAATTGGTTATGCTACTCTAACCATAGTTACATGTTTCTATAATTTTTACTGTATTTACTACTGGAATAATGATAAATTCCTTAAATTATGGATTCTTCTGCACTTCATTTCATATGTGGCTCAATCTGCAATGGATGAGACATCAGATTCAGGTGCTTTCATCAGAACTGCTTCAACATTCCATAATGTTGTTTCACGGTATTTAAGCTGCATATTTCCAGCAGAAGTTGGAAGGTATAATCTGTATGTATCATGCTTGCCTTTGAACTTTCAGGTGCCTTGCGTGCTTGAAGATAAAAGGACTTGCAAAGCCATCAGTTTCATGGTCAGCAAATTTTTTTGTATGTTCCAAAGAGGTGGAATCAAAATCTTATGACCAAATCAATACTGTCTGTTTGTTGCTCAATCAATTAAATCCAAGTGGAAAGAACAAAGGAAACTGATGAGCATATGGGATGGGTTTTTCCTACTTCAGGTACAGAGGAACCGGGAGCTAAACCTGACCCCTGGATATGTAAAAGGCTTAGTCTGAGGTTTAATTCAATAAAAGGTGAAACTTACAAGTGCTTTATCCTTTTCACATTTCTGAGGTTTAAAAACAAATGTTTGAAATTGCAATCAGAGTGAGCAAATAGCAAAACTAGGTACTCACTTGGGATTGTAATTTCGTTGCAATTTTGTTTCTGCCACAAACAAGCCAGTAAAATCTTCAGGCTTAGAACAGTCTTAAGTCATTCTGTAGCACCACCTGAACATCATTAAAATTGCTCATCATAATTGCATTTTCAATTGAAATGGTCGTATGCGTCAATTACTTTATAAATAAACTTGAGTTTCTAAACCAATGCTTCATTTCATTTTATTGTAAAGAAAATGGAAGGCAATCATAATTTCTGAAGTCTTAAAATCTTTTCAACTTTAGTCAAGAGAACCTTGTAGCTCAATGGCATTGTCCAGTCTCTTTTTTAAGAAAAAACCAAGACTCCAATCCCCCCTTCTCCTTGTTGTAACAATAGAATTATAAAAACGAAATCATTTCAGCTTTAGTTTATTTGCACCTTGTCTTAAGTCCAGTAGTTTCACTTTTTTGGATAAGTAAGCTTTATCCCAGAATTTCAGCATTGGTTTGAACAAATTTAATTTTTCCTCATGATAGGCACATTGACACTGCGGCTTTTTCTTTGTTTCTTTTATGGCTCAAATTATTGTAACTTACAAATTCAAAAGCACGGGTTTATGCAGTTCACAAGAAACTGATACAGGAATATCCATCCAAATCTATTTTGGATATTCTGTGGTCTATCTTACTCCTTTTAGACTTGAGACATTTTCCAAATCCCAGGCATGAGCAGCACTGGTGAACATGGAACACATCAAGCAGCATTATTGTGAAAGCTAACCTACAATGGATCCATTTGAGATTATCCCTATTGGCCCTAACATTGACTACTCTTCTCGACATGACAGTGGGAAAGTTGGCTACACAGAATGTGAGTGTGACATTCCTACCTGTAATATGCTAACCTTTTTTGAGAAACAAATCAAACTTTTTTTTAGAGAGTTTCAACTTATGACATCTGCTTTTGATGATAGTTCTGTATTATCAGGCCAGGACACTAATCGGTTTTTGATATAGACAATGAGACATCTGCTTTTGATGATAGTTCTGTATTATCAGGCCAGGACACTAATCGGTTTTTGACGTAGACAATGATTGAACTTTAAATCTCTTTTTCAACTATTAGAGACTTAACCACTTGAGCTAATTAGAACTTACAAGTAATATACTAATTGGTTGTATACTCTGAGATGTATTTAATGACCATGATGTTTGTAGTATGATTTGTTTTCAATTTAATTGGGGAAATCTTAAATCACTTCTTATTAAGTTAAATTATCTTCATATAACTTTCTTCCTCTTTCTTTTCTATGAAAAACAATAGTCTCCCATTTCAAGTTATGCCCATTTCATGGTTCAGATTATATTTCATGAATCTAAAAGTGTACAGACTACCACGTCATTTAAAACTTGGACCCAAAACATAAAATTTGAACGTGAAATGGAGAGAATAATCCTCTCTCTCTCTCTCTCTCTCTCTCTCTCTCTATGATTATTGTTCTCTCTCTTTGTTAACATTCAACAACTGTGTATTAGCATAAATTATAAGCAGCTTTTGACTCAAGGATTGAAGGAAACTTTGTGCCAGGCAAAGTGTTTGTAATATATCAGCTATTGTGTGAATTCTAGGACCTAAACAAATCCGAACATATATCTATCTTAGAAAAATATATATATATATATTTAATTATTTATATTAACAAAATCGAAAACATACAAGAAAGTGAAATCCTAAGACAAAAATCAGCATTTCTAAGAAGTACAACGTCAGCTCAAAAGATTACTTTGTTATTGTTGTTGAAGAGAGGAGAGGCAGAGTGAGAGAGAGAGCTGGGCCTGTTGGCATTGGGTCCGCTTGAGACCGGTCCCACCGCTGGAGCAGAGGCTCCGAACCGCCTCCGACTCGTCGGGGCAAGCCAAAGAGACCAGGCACTGAGCCAGAGCCCGGTTCAGGTGCTTGCAAGCCGCTTCGCGAGCCGGTCCGGCCGGAATCTTGCGGTGGCACTCCATTAGCGCCCGCTGTAATCGATCGCACCCGTCCAAATTCGACATCTTGTTCTTATTTGTGGGTCCCACAAATTTTGATGAAACTGGATGGGATCTTGATCAAGCGGTGCAGCGGCCACCCTTTTTTTCTCTTTCCGGCAACGAGACGTTTAAATGAATTTAACTATCAACGATCAACTGCATCGTTCCACGTTAGTGTTTTCTATGTTTTTGTGTTTTAGAAGGTGCCACGTTAGAGTTTTGGCTTTTTTTTTTTTTTTCTTTTAATTAATACTACTCTAATTTTTTTTTTTTTTAATTTGTTCACACTTAACATTATTGTATACCATTTTTTTAGCTACAATATTAGACAAAGTCTACCTACAAAATTGGTTATAGTTTAAAACTATAACCTTATTCAATAAAATAAAAATTACTACATATTTTAAAAATCTAACCGTTGAATTATATATTCTTTACTCTTTTAATACACATATCAAATTTTGTGTCAATCAGATACACATAATTTTAAGTTAAAAAACTTGCAATTTAAACAATTTATTGATAATATATCTATTGATCTTTAATTTTTTAGAAATTTTGCAAGTATGAAGAATATAAGAAGAATATATAATTCAATAGTGAATTTATCAAAATTCACCTTCAATAAAAAGATTAAAACTATAACTAATTTTGTAATTAAATTTTGTTCTAAAATTAATCTCTCTCACATGACAATCTCTTTGTGTTTTAATTTGCCATAACTTTTTTTTTCACCTCCGACAGACTATCTATTAATAATTGTAAACCTGCTACAAATATTTATAATATTTTTTTGGAGGATATTAGCTTGTGCCAAATGATCTTGTAGCACCCTATTGTCTTATAGCATGAAGGCTGGTTTAGGGTTACCATAAGCTTATTGCAGATGATGCACCAAAATATACCATTTTATGAGACTTTGTTTGACTAGCTATTACCTTTAATTATTTATTATAAAATTCTATAGTTTTTATGAAAGAATGGAGATTTAAATCTTGAATGTATTTGTTTGAATTATCAGACCAAGTTACTAACTGCTATTGTGAGAATAAAAGCAGCCACATCAGCTATACCATTTTCTTAATAACCTGCCTTAATTTGTTTCTTCCTATCTAATAGTCTCAACACATGACAATACGTCAACACTATTTTTTTTTTTTTTTTTTTGATGAATTGAAAGAGTCACACTAATTTGCTTTTGTATTGAAACTCTTTTATTTTTACTTCGAGATACAGCATGTTTGGAAGATATAAGACCCAAATTTTGTTACATTATATGTAATTTGTTTGTTTAAAAAATTTGTAAACATTTCATAAATAATCATAACTTTTTTTATTATTTCTAATGAAGGTTAGAAATAAATAATCATAACTGTCATAGATGATCGTGATTTTTAAATAGAGACGTGTATAAGGCCTCTAAAATAAATTTGTATAGCAACTTTAAATTTAAGTTTGGGAATCTTTTAATGAAATGTGGTAATTTTGTACCTTCTCATAATTTGCCATAAAATTTGTAGAAGAATATAAAATTATATTCAAGTAAATTGAGAAAGTTAAAAAAGTTGATATAGATATATGCTTAGAGCATTCTCATTAAGAATGCTATAAAATATAGCTAGCATTTAGTATCTTAAAAAGTTACTTTATTCATTTTAACAACTCATTTTACAAAACACTCAAAGATCAAATGTTGAATGTTTTATTATTTTACCACTTTATTTAAACATTCTTTTTTTATTCTTTCTTTATTCTTTATTCATTTAAATCAATAATTATATCCATTGTAATATGAAGTAGTCAACAAGCATGGGAACAATCGTAGTAGTGAAACACCATAAAACTAACTATATCGTGGAATTTTGCATATATCCAATTGCAAAAACACAAGCATGGGAACACAAAAGTGTTGGTCCCATTGTGAGGATGATGGAAGGAGTCTTGTGTGGATTGAAATCAAATCTAGGAATGTTGTCCTAGAAATGGAGAATTAGAATGGCTTGATAATCAATCGTTTAGTCCTTGTGCCTCATTTATAAACACAAACCCATCCCTTCGTGCAAGGTCACAATCTTGTGATTGATAAGGTCATAACCTTGTGAGGAGCTGTTTCCTTTCTAACAGTTGCAAATATCGACAAAGGTTGTAGCACTAGCGCTTGTCATAGGTCACACCTATCTAGCCAAGCAATACACCTTCACAGAGAATGCATTGAGTGAAGGACCACAATTGTTATGGTTCTTGTAGTGCCAAATATACATTATATATATAGTGTTTTACAAACAAAGTTTTAAGTACACAAACAATGAGCAAAACAGTTTCTTATGGATGCCCATAAAAAATGGAAAATCTCTACCAAACAATAAGCTATATAAAAGTAGCAATTGGTAATTTAAGCAAGACAATGCTTAATTTTAACAAAGCCAGCACACCATTTCTATGTACCAATCAAGGGAAACAAGCCTAATTTACAATTTAAGATCAAGCAAGAAATAAAACATAATAACCCATTGTTTAAACCCATGGAGCTTCAGTTTAACCCAAATGGAAGCCTAATCCCCTCCCTTGAATCTTTGGTTTTGAGATGAGAATATGGGTTTCAAGACTGGGTTTTTGCGTTCGGTCAAGGAGAGAAAAGTGGCTTCAGCCAGAGGAAGAAGATAAGCGTTTGGGTTTGTGATTGTGGATTCAGTTAGAGGAAGAAGAGAAGAGGCTGTGTTTGTGATGGTGGGTTCGGTCAAAGGGAGTAGTGAAGCACAGATGGGTTTGGCGACATGGGTTAAGGAAAGGGAAGCAGCAGCTTAGGTTGAGGAAGAACGAAGAAAAAAAAAAGGAGAGGAGGCAGAGGCATAGGCATGGGAGAAGAGAGAACCAAGAAAAAAAAGGGGGAAAACAATAAGCAAATAGGCGCGAAAAGGCAGAAAAGGTGGAGCATGTGAGAGGAAAATTGGAAAAGGGACACACGTGTTTTATTAAACAAATAATTTTTTTTAACATCTTGCTACATGTCAAAATTAATAGCATCTAGCAGCCCACTGTAGCTAGATGTCAAAATTAATAGCATCTAGCACCTTTGATGGAGTGTGCTTTTTTTAAAATTTGATGTTAAAAAATAGCATTTAGCATTCTTGATAAAAATGCTCTTAGGACAAACAAAAAATACACGCACGCTCTCAAAAGGATAGATAAGTTGGCCACTCTAACTGAATCCACCAACAAATATAGGAGAAATAATCATCACTTTAATGGAATCCACCAATGAAGATTAGAGCAAAAATCAACACCCACAAGAAATCCACTCAAGGATAAGGATGTGTTTGGTATAGCGGATTTTAAGGAGGATGAAAAAAAAAAAAAAAAAAAAAAAAGAGAGAAAGATGAGAGAATGAGGAGAGAAAACCTTTTGAAAAAGTGTTTGGTTGAGAGGGGAAGAGAGGAAAATGATGATAAGGTCTGAGTGTTTTCTCCCCAAACCCACTAAAAATTTTTCTCTTCAAAATAGAGAGAAAACTGGATGAGACGTGAGAGGAGTTTGATAGGTAAATGATGAAAATGCCCTTTTTCTTCGTTAAAGTTTTTGTAAAACATGCTCTTTTTTTTATTTGCTTAAGCCAAATGGCGTAGACAATTGCTTAGAATAACACTCTAAGTAAGTATAGGAGAACAAAATTATAATTCAAAACATTACATTTTCAAGACTAAGTTAGAAAGACTCATGAAAACTAGAAACATAAATAAAAGATATATATTCTTTGACTGATGGAACATAAATGGTTGTAATTTTCCCTAAAAGCTTCAAATTAAATGTTATTTGACCAATTGGGAAAGAGACTCGTTAAGCTTTCAAATTCAATAACATCTAAAATTGCATGGAAAATTAGTTCAAATATAGGCCTCTTTGGGTAGGGCTTGGGAATCACGTTGGGCTGCGCCTAAAAATTCTTTGGACACTCTCCTATGACAAATGTGTTCTTTAATGTTGGGCTGGGCCTAAAAATTCTTTGGACACACCTATTCCCCTAGAAGGCAGGACTTATATTTTATTAGGGTTGATGAACTAAGTTGGATTAGCCCAGACCTAATCCAACCCCCATTCGAAACGCAATTTGGCTGGCCGAAGAGGATTCACGCAATCCTCAGTCCTCACCACTTTCTCTATTTCTTCCTCTCTGTCCAACTTGGTGTGTTAATGGGCTTTGAGCACTTACAACACCTACAAGCCGCCCAATGGCAGTTTGATGCATTTAGGGCGTGAAAACTAAATTAAGACTTTTTATATATTTAAATAATTTTAAAAAAAATAAAAAATTACCTAAAAGTCTTAAACTCTATTATCTTGTTTTAGATGCAAAATTATTAATTAACATGAATCACATAAAATTGTTTTTTGAGAAAGTCTATAAACAAAAAAAAAAAAAAAAAAAAAAAGACAAAACTTTTTACATCTGTTAATGTAGCATATTAATAGTAATAAGTTAAAAAATGTTAGTGGTGGACCTAAATGAGAACTAGTAAAAATTGCAAACTCAACTGCTGTAAAAAATATAGTGATATTTTTTGTGTATTGCCTTTTTTTTTTAGAAGTACTACATTCACAATATTTTCACAATAAATCATAGGTATTAAGTTGTTACTAGTACTAATTTGAACTCACCACTAAAATTAATTTTTTGCCCACTAATAACAACTAGTAACAACTTGTCATTTAGAATTATTGTAAAAATATTGTAAAAAATGTTGTAAACATAACATTTCTCTTTTCTTTTTCTTTTTTTTTTTCTTTTTTTTTCATTTGATAAAAAATATTATTTTATTTTTTGGCTAATATTTGGGCTTAATTAATTCTATTACAATGAAAGAAATATCTCTATTGGTTAAAATTTGAGAATCTTTTTTTTATCTAGGAGTCTTAGACGACCGCCTTATTTGCCTATACTATAGAGCTACCTGATAAGCCCATAAGTAACACATGCAAGCCACATTACAAGGCTTGAATCATGATTTGATATATCTATAGTAAATCTCATCTAAATTGCATCTCAACATGATATGTTTGTTTGTTACTACTAATGTCGATTAATATAATTCCTCAAAATTAGTAGCTTCAAGAGGTGTCAATCCTCCCACAGAAGCAAACTAAAGGAGATTTAGCTGACTAATTTACCCAAATCAACATCAACCAAATTATCTCAACCTCCCATGAAAAGCCACTGCTCCTGATTTTGTCATAACCTCAAATTCTCAAAACCCAACAACTAAAGACAATCGTCACTGATTAAAGGAGGATTTTAGATGTTCCTTTAAGCCTCTATAAAGGCACGACCAATAGTAGTATTAACTAGAGTACATACAACATTTACTTCCTTGCTTAAGACGATATATGGTGCCATATACAATAAATCCTCTTTTGTGTTTGTATGTGTTTGGTAGCATAAGTAAAACTCTCTCTCTCGCGTCATTCCAAATTTTCCCAATCTAAGAATTGCCAAGGCAAGTAGAGACTATTAGTGGACTTTTAGTTTATCTTCTAAGGCTTATTGTGCTTTTAAAAGCTTTCAAGACACCCTTATAGCCATTGATACCAACAAGTACAAGTGGGAGTAGCAAGCTCGACTCTCCATTCTGAACCCAAGTCAAAAAGCTAAGTCAATTTAGACACAATACATGACAAGGTGACAAAAACAATCCTAACAATATGTAAGCTCAATGGTTCCTTATGTGAGTTGTAAATCCTATTTTGCTGGTTGGCTTTTTGTAGTAGGTTATCCTATAAGTTTTGTTTTTTTTTTTTTTTTTTTTTTTTTTTTTTTTTTTTTTTTTTTTTGGATCTTGCTTGCCTAAGTTGCTTATATTTGACCTAGTTTGCTCTTAAACGAAAATTTATAATTATTTAAATAAGAATGACTGAGTATTAGAAGAATTTTATAACATGTATCACAACTAATACAAGTTGGGTTGCAAACTTGCTATCAAGTTTGTAAATTAAATATTGAAGAGTATATTGATCAATAACCTATATAATTTTTTAAATGATTAGTTATACATGCATTTCATGGGTCTTTTTCACCCCATGCATCTCATAGTTTTTGAACCCAATATTTATACATACATCTGCAATTATACATCTCACGAGATTGAGGGAGTGGAGGGGAATTGGCTCATTAATAGCTCCGCCAAAAAAAATCTCAAATATTAAAAGATCCTTAGTTTTAGCCTTGGCCCTTATCGAAAGGACAAACCCTTCTGTCTCTCTCTCTAGTCTCCACCCTCCATAAATTCTCTCTCCCAAAACCAATCCTAATAATGAGCCATCACCTTTCACCATCCCATTATAAAAAATTTCCTTTCGGACCCACATTCTGTAATTAGAAAACTCAAACAAAAGTTACCTTATGTCATTTACTACTCACCCCATTTTTATTACCCCTTTTGGTAACTCTATGGCCACCTCTTTCATGCTTTCGTAGATTTAATATAAACTCAAAATTTTAATAATTGTTAATATAGAAGGTCAAAATATACTATATAACTTTTTAGAACTAATTAAGGTACATATACTCATATAGAGCTTTTTGTGCATATTATTACTATACATCTAGATTGATTTATTTTTTTCAAATTTTTTTTTATAGTAATCAAATTACATGTTTAAAATATTTGTACTTGGATTGATTTCTTAGATTAATTTGTTATTAACTATATATTTGTTAAAAAAAAAAAAAAAAAAAAACTTGTCTATAGATTTTGAAAAGCCTCCTATGAACCCCTACTTAAGAAGAAAATTTTACTAATTGCCACCCGAAAGTAAAATCCAATTTGTAATTGCATTTGTAAGATTGTACATTTTGTTTCATTTGACTTAAATATAATTTGCTGAAACCTTTAATCTTTTATAACAAATTATATGAATAAAATTGGTGATGCACTCAATCCCTATAGCACTATCAAATTAGCATTCACAAAATGCAACACTAGTATGAAACTAATTAAGATGATTGAACTCTTTCTGGGGTGCAGTTGTATATGATTAGGATAGGGATATTATATAATGCAGTGGAGATACGAATTTTCCACGAGACCCAATTCATACAATCTTAAATTCAAAGGATTCGTGCCATTTAAAAACTAGCTGCGGAACAATGGCTTTTATATTATCTACCTACCTCATAATATCGGTTTTTGAAAATAAAGGATTGTATTATCAAGGGGCATCTTGACCAATACACTTCTATATATATATATATATATATATGAATTATCAAAAGTCTTCACAGTTTCCATGCTGTATCACAAATCATAACATATATATACTCCGGAAAATTTACTAAATTTTAGCGATAAATTGACTATAGATTCTTTATCTATAAAAAAAAGACTAATAGATTGATTCAAGAATACAAGCAAGGGTTGTTGGCATTTTCTTACATATTATTATTATTTTTTTTTTATAACTTCTTTAGTTCTTTACCTGTTCTTCAAAAAAAAACTTCTTTAGTTCTTTACCTACAAGTAATTGAATTTATTGAATGTATTTGTTACTAAATTATCATTATCTATTTCTTGATAAAAAGTTATCATGATCAAATGGGATGGAATAACTTCTTTTTATTTATTTATTTTTATAATCTAATGTTATAAAAAGTGGGTGATAGTAGATTTAAACCTAATCGCTGAACTAAAGCTTCTTTTTTCTTTTCTTTTTTTTTTTTTTTTTTTTTCAGTTTGGAGGTAAAAGCAATTTTAGGATTTTTTTTATCGAGATATCAAGAGTTCAAATTGTCCCATTTCGTTGCAACTACCAAATTATCAACAACAACAACAAAAAGATACAAATCCAATAAGAATTTCCTTAACAAAAAACATTAATTAAATGTCTTACATTTTAGGACCCCAATTCACTATGGACGAATGAAAATTTAGGGGGTAAAACAATAGATGGATGCAGCCAAGAATGGTATGGAGTACTTTTTCTTTTCTTTTTTTGTCTCCTCCTTCTTCTTATTTTCTGGTTGGAGGGAAGGAAAAGGAAAAAGCACTAATTTCATGTATAGGACAATACAAATCCATAGGATAAATTGTAGCTAGCCACTATTGGCAAATAAATCTCCAAGGGACCACGTTAGTTATGAAGAGAGAAAAGAAACAAAACAAGACAATTATTATGAATATGAATATGCTTTTACCACCTCTTTTATTTTGCCGACGGTGGTAAATTTTTCTTGTATACATAAAGGGACGGTAAAAGTAAAATAAATGTCCTTTTAGTTAAAAATTTGACAAGGAAAAAAGTGGTCGAACAGAACAGAGTTTATGAAAAAAACCTCATAGGCTTGTAAAATTTTATATTTTGTGATGATTCATGGGATATATCATATACCAGCCATAATTTTAAAACCAGACAGTGAATTGAAAAAGAAAAAGAAAATCTCAGGTTTTAGATCCAATTATAGTTTAACCAGTGATTGAAATGTTTTAATTAATAATTATTTCACAGTAAATATAATTAATTATAATAAATTTATAATAATAACGAATATAATATTTTCTGAAAATATATATTAAAAAATAACTAAAAATTTGCAAGCTGTTTTATTATCTTTACAAAACCAATAATCCTTCAAAAAGGTAATTAAAGGTTCCAAATTTCATGACATAACATCACATTTTGATTAGTGCTCTTATACTCGACCACACGCTCTAATTGAAATAGATTGAAATTTATTGATCAAACACCAGATTTATCTAATAACAAATTTCACATTAAGATCTCCACAAAATTCATTGTTTAACTAATTTATGCCAAAGATCTATACCTAAATGTTATTAACAACTTTCTAAATTAGTTTTGGACCCTTCATTTCTTCTCCCAAAAAAAAAAAAAAAAAAAACGTTTTGGGCCCTTCATAAAGTTTTTTTTTTTTTTTTTTTTTTTTTGTTTTTTAAGGTAGGTGTAGATTATACATTCAAAGCCATCATTATTATGCTTTTTTTTTTTTTTTAGAGAGAGTTTAGCATCCACTCTTGATGATAGTTTTTTACCATTTGATCAACACACTAATTGATTTTTGGTGTAAACGAAGATTGAACCCCAGATCTCTTATTCAATCATCAGAGACTTTATCAGTTAAACTAACTCCACCAAAGTCATCATTGCTAATTGAAACCTCCCTGAACATTTCCAATCTTTGTTTTCATTATTATACTATGCTTTAAATTTCACAATATCAACCAAATATATAATACAATAGAACACAATGCTTGCATATTTATAATCAAAATGGTGCAAATACTCTCTCTCTCTCCCATTTTATTATTGAATAATAAAAAAATAATCAAAACGAACCGTCCAATTCTAATTATTCCTTTTTTTTTTTAATGAATTTTCATCTGTTTTTTTTATACAAGTAGACCGATATAGATGCCTGTTCGATCATGATTGAACGGCCGGTATGGTTTGGTTTTTAATACAACAATGCTGTCAGCATGCATCCAAATTAAGTGTTACCATCTTGGGGCAACCTTATATGATTGTATGAGCCAATTTGTAATTTCCTTGTTGAATTTATAGAATGCCAAGGTGAGTGCTCTTGCAAATATCACCGTTCTTTTTCTAAAAAGGCCAGATTGTGGTGGAACCCATGTATGGGTACACCTATCCAATAATTGCATTTGTTGAATTTGTCACAAGCATGACATTGAGTTGGATACTTTTTTCAATTCTCTCTCTCTCTCTCTCTCTAAACCAAAGTTGAGCTGCAATTTATAATTTTGAAGTGGAAACTACAAATATAGAGATGATGAAAAGTAAGCAACACTAAGGATTCATTCTCTTCCAACAAGAAAGTGTCCTAAGCCATGATCTTTTTGGCATTCTAAGTGATTCATTTAATATCATTGATATAGAAGCAGGGTTTGGTTTAAGGATCTATAGTTGTGTCTTTTTGTCAAACAAAATCAAGAAAAAGATATCATGACACAAGCTAGACCAGAGTGATTAAATTCATGTACTCCACAAACAAGAATATCATTAATCTTCTCATGTTCATATATTTTGTAGAATGAATTGGTTGATTTTAAAATTTTAACTCGCTAATTAACATATCAAAGTGCATCACTAATGAATATCATGGATTATAGTACCATATTTTAGTACAAGCATTATATACATTATTTGCTCACTAGGATTTTAATATGAGTATAGCGATCATAATTTGATGATTGAAAAGATTGGATGAAGATAATGTCAGGGACAAGATTAAGATAATGTAAGGGGATAAAATGTGACACTTGGAGAGAGAAAGAGAGAGAGAGAGAGAGAGAGAGATTCTTCTAGAAATACATTTTTTCTTAGACAAGGTCTACTATTAAGATAGCATCTGTAAAGGAAAATAATGTAACTTTGGAAGTATTACAAAATAAGTATAAGTTGTTGTGATTAGAGTAATATTATGTTTACCTAAATCTACCGTTAACAAAATTTTTATTATGCAAAAATCACAACAAATTATATAAATAGTCGAAAAACAAAAATTGTCTCCAACATTAACCCTTGAATGGAAAGAGAGAGAGAGTCTAAAATATCACAATTGAGATAAAACCCATTAACACTTAATGAAATTTAAAGATATGATCATTTGAGGGGCTGAGGTCACTTCTCCAATCTTTCGAACTCAACTTTTAATTACAACCTCAAAACATCAGACGGAAAACAAAAGCACCATAGAGATAGAATAGAACCAAACAAAAGCATCAAATGGAAAACAAAAGAACATAGAATAGTACCAAACAAAAGCAAGGATCACATTTCTACTATACCTGAATATTATTGAGAAGGAGGAGTAAAATTTAAATGTGTAAGAACAAAAGAGTACAAACCCTCTTGATCCATCACCCAATCCCAATAGGTGGAAATTGAATTATTTGGGATGAAGGGTGTGCTACTTTTAGGGAGCAAATGTGGATGGGCCCTTTCCTCCCCACCATAAATAAATATCAATGGGATCCAATCCAAGGAACTATATAATTTTTCCTCCATTAAAATTTAAAATCCTCACACCACTAACTAGGAATTGTCTTGATCCATATGATATGATATGAAAGGCAAAAGGAAAAGATAAATGACAACAACATCAAAAAGAAAAAAAAGAAAAGAAAAAAGTGTGAATAAATATATAACCCTTTATTACAATAGTTGTATTTTTATTTTTATATAAAAATAGCAGATACTTTGGTGGATAGTTTTGTAACCTTTTTATTTGCTTCTCTCGCTCTCTCTAATATAAAGGCCACCTCTTTCTAAGATTAAAAAAGAAAAAGAAAAAAAGACCATCTCTTTCTACTGCATATATAGTTAATAACTTAATAGCTCTTCACACTCTGTCACTTTGCAGGTACACGATAGCAATAATCTCTTTGCAGTGTGATCACTAGTGGTTGTGTACTGCCAGCTTGATCTGATAGATGATGGGTGTGGTGGGCAATTGGTACTATTGGGTATGAAAATATTGAAGAGCTTTTGCTTTGAGTCCTCCATCGCAGCTCCACCATTGCTGATCGGTGAGTTCAATCTGAGTGCCTTCAAGTTTCAATTTTTTTTCATATATTCTATCTGGGTTGGTGGCTAAAAGCCTTCAAGTTTCAATTTTTTTTTTTTTTTTTTTTTTTTTTTTTGCTTCTGGGTTTACTCTCTCTTCACTCATTATACACAGTATTGGATTTGGACCCTTTAATTTTGCCGACTATCTATTTCAAGAAATGGTCATCTGGGTTTTCATTCCTCTTTTGAATACTGTCTCCCTCTTTAGCTGTATGGCCACCTCACTTGTCCCTTTGTTTCACTTTTCTATTTCTGCATGAAAAGGTGAACTTTTGCCTATCCGGGTTAGCATTAGTGTTTGTAAAAATTGCCATTTTTTCTTGCGGGTTCACTTGTCAGTTACTGTTTGACAAATAATCTTTCATTTGAGAGCATTGAAGACAGCAGAGGACTAGAGGTGCTAAATATTTTGGTCTTTTTTTTTTTTTCTTTGGTGTACGTGCTCAAATATTATTGGCCTCCTGTTTTAAGTTTGTGGAAAATTGACATATTGACTATTTGACTTCCACCACTTGTATTAGTATTATCCCTGAGAGAAGAGCTTAGAGAGCAATAGAGCAAAAAGTTTCTTTTTGGTAGGAAGGAAGAACTTGTAGGTCCTCTGATAGTCTAACTTACTCTTACATTTTACATTAAGATTAAGTTTTTATTTGTTTTGCCAACTTTATTAGGCTATATTGATTAAATGGAATTTTTATAATTCACCTGTAGTTGTAGTTTGCTTTATGTTTTGTTACTTTATTGTGTCATAATCATGTTTCTTTTGCTGTATTTATAAGCTATTATTGGTTGCTATATGTGAAGTTTTCAAAAGTATACTCTAATAGATTTCGACTCCTAAATTATAAATCCGAGCCTTGTGGTTTCATGGAGTTCTATGTTTTGTTAATTTAGTGTGATATAATCATGTATCTTGCCTATCTATGTCTATATAATCTATTTGTTGGTATAAGTGGAGAGTTCAAAAGTAACCTCTAATAGACTTGATTCCTAAATTTTAAATTTGAGCCTTGTAGTTTCATGGAGTTCCATGACTATAAATTTGGATTTTTCTAAGAGACATCGAATCTATATTATGCAGGAGAGCTGAAAGATGGACAGGACCCGATTGGATGTAAGATTTCATCACTCAGGATCAACACAATCAGAGGAATCAGCTTTAGATTTGGAAAGGAATTACTGCAATCATTCTAATTTTCCTTTGTCATGTCCATCACCCCTTCAACCTTTTGCCTCAGGTGGTCAGCACTCTGAGAGCAATGCTGCCTACTTCTCATGGCCTACTTCAAGTCGATTAAATGACGCGGCAGAGGATCGGGCAAACTACTTTGGAAACCTTCAAAAGGGGGTGCTGCCTGAAACTCTGGGGCGGTTGCCAACAGGGCAGCAAGCTACTACCTTACTTGAGCTGATGACCATTAGGGCGTTTCATAGCAAGATCTTGCGTCGGTTTAGTCTTGGTACAGCAATTGGGTTTCGAATTCGAAAGGGCATGCTCACAGAAATTCCAGCTATTCTTGTCTTTGTTGCCCGTAAAGTTCACAGGAAATGGCTCACCCACATCCAGTGTCTACCGGCTGCCCTTGAGGTGGGGAAATTTGTTACTTCTGGTTTGCCTTGGGTTTCACATGTCTTGTAATGATCTCACTATACATTTGCTGAGAATTTATTTTTGATACATAATAATTACTTTTTTAATATGAGGAGAATGACCAAGTACAGGTGAACTATATAAGTGCATATCATAAAAAATAACAATCTAAAATTTAAAAGATTTATAAATTCTGATAGATATTATAGATAGGCACAACCTTAAACAGTCTCCCAGTTATACAAAGATCTCAAGAATAAAGATTTAATTGAAATTAGGTTAAAACTCAACCCATTTGATAGTCTGTCTGTTCTTTTTCCTCCATATTATTTGCATAGTACATGGTGCAATTGAATTCCAAATCACATTATTCACATGATGACCATGTTTACCATTTGAGCATGCAAGCAAATCCACAACCGATCTTGACTTCACCCATTTAACTCCAAAGAGATAGAATACAAATGACCACAACTCTCTAGCCACCAAATAGTAGAGTAAAAGGTGATTACCTAAATTATTACTACTAGCCTTACACAAAAAGAGTCAACCCACTATTGTTATTCCTCACTTACAAAGGTTATCCTTTGTTAAAATTCTTCCCATGCAGTTGACCAACTTACACCCCTTTATGCTCTTCTATAGAAATCCAGTAGCACCATGCACTTTCAAAGATATGTTTAATCTTTCCCATATTAGAATATATATTATCATAAATATTAGAATATATAGTACCATAAATATGTAGAACATGTTTTTGTAATCACATAGACTACCATGCTTTTAGGGTTAACCATACAAAACATAATGTATTCTTTACCTACTCTATATTGGATTCATGGTAACGTATAATTCATAATGGTAAAGATGTATCCATTTGGGTGGACATAGGCCATTAGACCGAGCCATATTAATTATCTTTCTTTCGCTGTCTATCTCTCTCACTCTTCATCTTTTTATTTTCATCTTATGATTTTAACATGGTATCAGAGCCATGTTCTAGTGTAGTTCCCCAAAGGCTGCCAACTCACTCGTGTTCCTCACCACTACACTTGTCCTCCGACCACAGTAGTCTTCTTTTGGCCTCCATCTATCATTGATGGTCGTCATTCGCTACTATCTTGCACATTCCAGTTCACGTCATGCCTGATTTACTCCATATTCTATCCAATCATTTATGGTCATGTTTTAATTCACGAGCTTACATTACAAACTCAATGAGTCTTCAAGCTTCCACCTTGGGTTTGAGAGGGGGGAGGGTATTAGAATATTACCATAAATATGCCGACCATGGCAATTGTGGTTTTGTAATACCACAAACTACTGTGGTTTTAGAGTTACCATTCTAAGCCTAATGTATTCCAATGTAACCCTACATCTGATCATTGTAACATATAATTCAAAATTATAACGATGCAGTTGTTTGGGGCTTTCTGTTATGGATGTAGCTGTTAGGCTAAACCATGTTAATTCTCTCTCTCTCTCTCTCTCTCTCCCCTTTTATTTTCTCATTTCTATTTTAATATATGTTTGTTGAGGATTATTTATGATCTTTTTAATCCTAGGTATTAGATTGTGTTAGAATCATGGTTAAATGATTAAATTCACCATTTCCTAATAGCTCAAGCTTTTGGGATAATCGGTAATTTATCATGGTAATTTATTAGATTGGTTATCACATCAATTACAATTCTGGTCCAACAAACAATTTTTTTTTAATTAAATTCTGTAGACATGATTGAAAGATAGAAAATACTTGAGGGGTTGAAAAATGTTAAAAGTATGACCTTTGACAGATTCCCAGCTTTCTGAAAATGAAACTGGATGTCCAATATTTAAATGTGTTGAAATTTAAGGAAATTTAATTTATCGAAAAAAAAAATTTTGTTGAAATTTAAAATCTATTATGATCTTGACCGATCTCTTATTTTTTACTTGGGAAGTTGAAGTTCCTTTTAATTTTGGGGCAGGGGCCTGGAGGTGTATGGTGTGATGTGGATGTTGTGGAATTCTCCTATTTTGGTGCACCTGCTCCAACTCCCAAAGAACAATTATATACAGAGCTCATAGATGGCTTGACAGGAAGTGATCCGTGCATTGGTTCTGGCTCCCAGGTAATTTTTTTCTCTTTAACCAAACTCCCATTTCGTGTGCTTGTTATATTTCAGGGAAATCACTTGTTCACAGAACATAATGGAAGCAACTCTACCCAGTTTTGGAGAATTCTTGAATATACCATGACAGAGCATTGATCAATCTTTGCTGCATGGAAGTAGGAGTTTTTAAGAATTATTCTATAAATCTATATAATGTTGATCAAAATATCTACTAAAATATATATATATATATATATTGATCAAAACCTCTTATCACTAGTATTGTTTATCACTCGTTGTAATATTTCTTCAGTAAATCATGACAATATTAATTGAACTGGTAATAATACTTATAATTTTACATTTCAACCTTTGTTGTGATAACCAATGGTAGGCTCTATAGTCTTTTCAGTGAAAACTCTATTAAAAATAGGACGTTTTAACCATGAAATTTTATATAAAGAAAGTATATATTGAAAGCATTTAGATAGTGTATCACTTTTTTCCAATGAAACATCTGTTTAAAATTTAACCATGAATGTTTGTTTAGAAAAAATAAAATTTAAAGCACTTTGATAGTGGAGGAAACTTATTTATCACTTTTTATAATTTACCAATGAAAAGTGGGCCATCTGTGACTCATGAAGAAAGCTATATCTACTCTTTTCTACCATTTGTAATGGTTGATTCTGAAAAGCTGCAAGAAAGATCTGGTAAGCCACCAGTAAGCGTTGTGATCTGACATCTATTTTGTGTGTGTGGGGCCTGATTTCTGGATCTGGGTTTAATGAATGCGAAATGATCGCTAATCTAAGTTTTATTTCAACTTCTTTGTCATCTGTGATTGGTTAAAGCTAAATATCTTGACACCTTTGGTTCTAATCTGAAAAAGTGAAGTACTTAGTTTTGTATCAATATATACACATTTGTAATCATCAAAATTAGATGACAGATTTGGGACCACCTTTGAGTGGGATGATGTCAACTGCTCACATGAAATGATGGGGAGATCTTAACAGCTAGCTTTTCATATTTGTTTTCTTCTCTTTATATTGGTATAGCATTTTTTTTCTTAGATAAGTTGGCTCACAAAAAGGTTCTTTGTGAATTGCTTTATGTCATTGTAGCCTTTGGTGCAACAGCATTTGATCGAATACAGTCTGGCTTTTGGCTTTCTTACCTGGTGAATAATTGCACGGCCAATAGTTTGTGCCAAGATAAACTCTGCTGATGGTTTAGTGCAGATTGTCTGTGTGATTAGAAAAACATTTATATGTTTTTAGGGAATTTTAGAAGACGTGAATTATATATTTTCCCTAATATGCTGAGACAACTTCTAGGGAGGACAAATGCTTGGTGAACAAGTAATCTTAGAAATGAGGAAAAAAAAGAGAAAGAAAGTCGAGAGACATGTTTTTCAATGCTATCTTTGTATTCATGGTGTATGCTAGCAAGTCATTTGCGAACTTAGCTGTCCATCAAAGGTTATGATTCTTATGAAATAGGATTGATGGCAGCTTATTTTCGGTTATGTGTTTCCTTTTAGCTGGTAAACTGTATTGTGTAGTATTTGTAAAGCATCTTATCCTTGTCTTGGGGATTCAACCATATTTTATTAACTTGTTAATTAATCATTATGCTTGGCCAAACTTTTTCAACAGCATTTCTTAAATGGTGAAAAACATTTGCAATGTTTTTGTTAGGTTGTTTACTATCTTTCATTTCCTGAATCTCAATTTTCTAACAACATTTTTTACACACTAGTAGCTGGTGTCTTCACTTCTGCTCATGAAATTACCTAATTGCTTTTTTGCTTATATAGGTGGCAAGCCAAGGTACATATGGAACCTTGGGCGCTATTGTAAAAAGCCGAACAGGAAATAGACAGGTTGGTTTTCTCACAAATCGGCATGTGGCAGTTGATTTGGACTACCCAAATCAGAAAATGTTTCATCCATTGCCACCCAACCTTGGACCTGGGGTATATCTTGGTGCTGTGGAGAGGGCAACATCATTTATCACAGATGATCTTTGGTATGGCATCTTTGCTGGAACAAATCCAGGTAATGTAGTTCCAAATTGCAGTTATCGTTAATGAATTACCTGGATTATTGGCAAAAACTTATAAGCTTGTTGTGAATTTATGAATCATATTGTAGAATCATGCTTCTGTGAAGTCCAGAAAGTTGCTATCTTGCTGTCTAAAAAAATAGTTGGGATCTTTTTAAAGACTGATCATTTAGTGGGTTCCATGGGGATACTGTCAGGCAATATTTATAACTTAATCTTATGTGCTTTGTATTATGGGTATTACCTGTAGACCAGGCTGTTCTTTGGATCAAAATCCAACCAAAATGACAATCTCAACCTTAAACTTAGTCTTAATCAAAATGCACATTGTTCCCCTGCACCCTTGAACTGAAGCACTCCTAGCTCAACAGGTCAAGCTGTTTTGTAAAAATCAGTCATGTGCACTGTAAATCAGCCCAAACCAAACTAGGTTGTGCCTGTTTACACTGGTCTGAACATTGTGTGCCCTTCTAACCTTTTGATTAGTTGATTGTTGCTAATTTCCAAATTGTAGATTTTTAATGACAGTGCTTGTAAATGCTTATTTAGGGGTGTAAAGTTATTGAGGCAGGAAATACTTTTTGACAAATTTATTGAAACAGACTAGGGTAAGTTTATTGAATATTTTTTGTTATGTATTGCAATATGAGGGAGAAGGCTCATTTTAGCATTGCCTGCAGAAATCTATTTAGTATTTAATCCTCTTTCTTGAGGATCTTTTGGCTTTGTGCTGGTTTAAACTATGAAGCTTATGTTTAAATCTGGTAGTGTCGTTGATTAGTTTGGATGTCTTCCCGTTGGATCAATCCCTTATATATTTGTATATCTTACTAAAGCAATATTATTGATGATTTCACAATTGTCTGTATAACTTCACATATGTGGTAATGGGTTTCTCATTGTGTTCTGACCCCCACATATACCCATTACGATTTGGTGCCCATGCAGAAACATTTGTACGAGCTGATGGTGCCTTCATTGCTTTTACGGAAGATTTTAACATGCACAACGTGACTACAACTGTAAAAGGTGTGGGTCAGATAGGTGATGTCAACAGCATAGATTTGCAGTCTCCCATTAACAGTCTCATTGGAAGGCAAGTGGTCAAAGTTGGAAGAAGTTCTGGGTTGACTACTGGGACCATAACAGCCTATGCCCTAGAGTACAATGATGAGAAAGGGATTTGTTTCTTCACTGATTTTCTTGTTGTTGGTGAGAATCAGCAGACATTTGACCTTGAAGGTGATAGTGGAAGCCTCATTCTCCTAACTGGTCAGAATGGGGAGAAGCCACGACCTGTCGGGATTATTTGGGGAGGGACAGCTAATCGAGGTCGGCTGAAACTAAAAGTTGGACAACCTCCAGAAAATTGGACCAGTGGAGTTGATCTTGGACGCCTTCTTGACCTCCTTGAACTTGATCTCATCACAACCAGTGAAGGGCTTCAAGGTTTGTGCTTCTGAATCAACATTATTTTTCCCATTGGTTACTTCTGTGGCCCATTTTGTATAGCATGGAGTCGCATTCTTGTCATATCACAAAAAAGCAAGACATTGTGGTAATATAGATATCATTTTTTGCCTCAAGGACTTAAATTGCTGCTGACACTCAAACTTAACTGTCAAACTTGGCTTTAATTTTAATTTGGTCCTAGGAATTGAAAGGGTAGAAGTGGGTTTATTGCCCAACAGTACTTCGTTTAATGATAAGGTTGGAGGCAATTTATAATGGGTGTGATGTTTAGGGGATTAAGGCGTCAAGTATGTGATTAGCCTGTGACTATATCATGTGTTCATGCCCACAGTTATGCAAAATTCTTTACATTATTACAAATGTAGACAAAATAGAGAAAAGAAAATTATAGTGGGAGCGAATTAGGGAGTGTTCAGAGAGAGAGGCTGAAAGTTTCATACCATCTGATTTGGTGTGATATTGCAAAAGTATTTAGTCTGTGTTTATTCTTGGAATTTTTTTTTTTATCTTTGTTCAAGATTTTCCAGAAACACACCAAAAAAAAAAAGTGTGTTACTTTCACTTTTCCGTTCTTTCAGTTGGAGTTAAATGTTTGGGACACATGGGAACACTTGTATAGTTGTAGGATAGCATTGCTAGAATCAAACTAATTTGAGGTCACAGATTAATTTACCATTAATCTTTCTATGGAAATTCTATGCATGTTCTAATTTGGATTAACATCATTTTTAGCACAAGTCTTTCCAACTTCTTTCATCCAAGAGATTGCTGTGGAAAAGTAGCCTCCACATGTTATTTTTGAAGAGCATGTCCCTTGGCTTATCCTGGACCAAGCAATGGGTTTAAATTTCTTATGTAATTGTGAAACCCTTGTTAATAGGTATATACATAGATGGCATGCTCTCACAGTTTCCTAAGTATGCTCATTTTAGGTTTGATGATGAAGAATTTAAGATACAATAGTGTCGAGTCTCATTGTTTGGTTTTAAGCAAGCTGAGGACATGCATTCAGAAATTTGTGGGGTGACTCCTCTGGAGAAAGGGTGGAAGTTGGTCATAGCAAAATATCTTTGGCATGTTTATCACTGGCTCACAATACCTTCTCTACTGTTTTTTGGGTAATATAGCTGCAGTGCAAGAGCAGATGAATGTTTCAGCAGCGGGAAATGATTCTACAGTTGGGGAGTCATCTCCAGCTGAGAGGGTGCCATTAAAAGATAAATTTGAAGAGAATTTTGAGCCACTTGGTTTGAAGGTTCAGCACGTTGTTCAAGTTGAAGGCGAGTCCTGTCAGGGCCGGAATCCACCATTCATCCACGCCGAGTTTCATATAGAAAATGGAATTGACAAAACTCCAAATGTGGAACACCAATTCATTCCAAGTTTTGCTGCCAGATCTCCAGTTCATCAAAGCAATCCAGAGAAACTTGCAGAATCTAAAAGTCTCTCAGCATTGAGGAATGGCTCTGATGAAGAGGTTTTTGTTTCTTTGCAGTTAGGTGAGCCGGAATCAAAGAGAAGAAAGTACTCCAATTCTACATTTAACATCGAAGAACAAATGAAGCAAGGACAAGAAAATTGACTCGGCTTACTTGGAGGGACATAATTGTTCCTCAATTTTGGCTTCATGTTGCTAGGTCTTAAAATTTCAAATTGCAAGTATCTTTAAGTGTCAAATTACTACAAAAATATCAGGTTCCTGCTTCCTCTCAGATCAAATACATTCTTTTTAGCATGTTTTGGTCTAGGTTACAACTATAGGTTACATATGTGGGTCATACGTAGAGAAATGTGTAGGTGGTACTTGTGTTTAATTTTTCTTTCATATCATTTGGTTAAGTCATTGTACCATAAGCCCTCCTGAAGTGGGAGTATGAAGATACTGGCAGTTAAGAATGTAAAATGTTATTTTTAGCGAGTCACCTTGGTTATTTAGCACCAAATAGATGTCTCTCTTTTCTTCTTTTTCTTTTTTTCTTTTTTAAGTAAAGCATTGTGTATATGTATTTCTACTCTACTATTAAATGAAGCAAACTCTTATAATAATCCTTGAATGTTGTAACTTATAACCTTTAATTGAATGTCTCAAAAGGTGGTTTTTTTTTTTCCCTTGTGGAAAACTGAGCCTCTTCCAAAAGTAAAATGTTTCTTGTGGCAATGCTCACTTGAGTATGCCAAACCTTTGTTGAGGGACGAATTGGTTGGACTGGCTTAGACTCAATTGCTGCAACTCCAGCTGCTATGGAGCCTCTGAGATTGCCTGGAGTATTATCTTCCCCTTAGGAATATGGAGCCTGTGGTTGCAAAGAAACCAAGTGGTTTTCAATGTGGTCAGTCCCCATGGTGATTTGAAATCAGATGTCCTGGCTAAAGCAGCATAATATGTTTACGTAGGAGTCAACTCTCGCTTCTCTCCTACCCGCTCTATCATTCAAATCAAATGGCTGCATCATCTCCTCCACCCAACCCCACCCCCCCCCCCCCCCGAATTGGGTGAAGCTAAACTCAGATGGGCCTTCCTTTGGTAATCCTGGTCAGGCTGGAGGTGGTGGGCTTATTAGAGATTCTAATGGAGTTTGGATTAGAGGGTATGCTAGAGCTATTGGGATTATAACAAGCGTAGCAGCTAAGCTATGGGCGTTAAGAGACGGAATTAATCTTTCTTTCCCTAAATCTCCTAACTGTTGGAGTTGAGTTAGATGTCAAGCTGGTAGTTGATCTTCTCAGAAAAGCAAATGAACCTTCAAATGCGAATGATACCATTTCGGCGGACTGCAAGGAAGGGCTGAAGCATATTCCTATGATTAAAATCCAACACCATTATAGGGAAGCCAACAAATGTGCTGATGCTTTTGCACAACGTAGGGTTAATCTTACTAAAGAGTTTGTCATTTTTGTGGAACCTTCTGCTGATGTTATGTTTTTGCTTAATTTAGATATTACTAGAGTGATGGTTAATCACTCTGTGCCTTCCGTTTCTTTTGCTTGTCTAGCTTTTGTAATTTTTCTTCAGATTACCAAAAAAAAAAAGTGTACAATCACTGTAAAGTTGAGGGTTCAAGATGGGCATGGATAAGTGATTCTTTGTTGAAATGATCACTTTTTGTCCTAATTTTTATTATTTCATCTTCGGCATGCCAAGGAGCTGCTTTTTACAAATGCGGGGTGTCAAAAACTTCTCTAATATTCTTTGTTTCACTACAGAACTCTTCAACAGAGATATTCTTAACAACTGAACTGGCAATGCAGGTTTTGAATTAAAGATTTGCAATTTAACTCAATTTTTTAGCTGATAGAAGCACAGATGGATCCATATTAAGCAAGGTAGCATTTCTGTTTGAAAGTGATGGAAGTAACTTCTACAGCAACAACCGTAAAGAGATTCAGATTTGGGATAGATCTGAGCAAAAAGTAGTCAAGTTCAACAATGACACAACACTTTCAAAACAGGCTGTCTATCTTGATAATGGATTAAGAATTTAAGATAGTCACTTCATACAGCTACGACAGATGGTTTCACCTGCAGGGTCCCTTTAGGGATATAGAAGGAGATTACAAGGAATTTTTTTTATGCTTTACAGAGAGTGGACTTTGCATTCTGCCTTTATGTATTGTTGGTCAACTCTCAAACACCACTCCTCTCATCTGCAACAGCCCATATAACTAGTTGCTATAAGCATAAAAGAAACCATATTCCATAAACCCTTTCTATTTGACTAGATCAGTCATACAATATTGCTGGGAAAGAGGCAATTATTTGACAACTGGTCTCATAATCAGAATTTTCAAGCTAATATGGACTTATCAACAAATTAAGTATATTAGGGAGTGTTCTTTCTGATTATATTTCTTTTTCTTTTTTTTCTTTTTTTCCATCTTATTTTTTGTTGTTGTTGTTATTTTTTTTTTTTTTTAATTCAATAGTCACAACAGGCAAGGGGGATATAAATAAATCTTAGTTTTAATACTAATCTTAGATATGTAACCAAGAGCCTTATAGTTTAATTGATACCTCTCCATGTACAAAATGTTTGGGGGTCTAAGGTGGAAAAGTTCGAACTGTGTGGTTAGAAGCCATATCTATATTTTTTTAGGGAATGCTACCAATTTAATATGAGCAAAACTTAGGTACAGTACTCAAGTGCTATTCTTTAGGTTTTCCTTTTAAAATTCTGCCTTGTGGATTTTTTCTCATGGGATGAAAGTATATTTTTTTAGTTAAATAGTTACATGACTGAATCTTAAGAGGGAAACCTAAAAAACAGCATCTAAGCTACTATATCTAAGTTTTGTTCATTTAATATATACTAATAAGATAAAAACATGAAAAACAAATTTTACATATATAATTAAAATGAGGTTATGGCCACAAAGGTCATCTCCTATCTTTTATGCTAGGATGTATATACTCTTGCTTTCTGCCATTGACTAACAAAAAATGAGGATCACAAATAATATAAATGAATAGAAATATGTAATTTTTCTAGTGTTTTCTCTTATTATTTGTTTCATATTTAACTAGCAATCTTTTGAATTAACTATGAAGCATATAACAACCTATGAGGTTCCATTGATGTATATTGCAATAGATCGATCAAGGCCTCACTTGTCTTGCGGTGCAATTTGACCATACTCGATTGTTCCGACTAAAGAACTATCCTCGGAGTCTTGATCAGCCAAGTGGCCTTAAGCTCAGCAGAATGCCTTCAAATGACTGATGGTTGCAGAAAGGCCTAATACGTTGGGCTAGGCCGATGAGGCTCCTTACTCAAATTGAACTCTCGGGGCAATTTCCTCTCCAAATTCCTTTCATGATTACGGGAAAATATCGTGTATATTTCCTTCCTCTTATAATTGGAGGGTCCCACCAATTGTGAGTGGAAGGAGACATACACCCGAAACAAATTATACTTTCATCATAATTACACTTTTTTTTAGTGCAAGTAAATGAAGCGAAAGATCTCAAGTTTTATGAGATGATCATATCACTCTAAGATCAGTAAGATAGATTAAACCCACAAAGACCCTCTTTACTTGATTCACAAGGGTGCAATCATCATTTGATGACTTTTGCTTTAAATGACATTGTTCACTTTGATTTATGTGAGGGAGAAGACTGCATGTAATAAATGGCTACAAAAATGTTGCATTTTGTGGATTTCAATGTGGTAGTTTACGAAAGAATAAAATTATTTTTCTCATTAGAGGGCTCCACCTATAACTTTGTGCTCGCCATAGTTATGAACTACTTGAATCAATAAAATAATAGAATTAGTGCACTATTGTAGATTTCAAAACCAATGAAATAATCTCAAAAAACTTCTCCTATCATGGGCTGAACTTAACGCTCCAACTCTTTATTTAATTAAGTAATTTGAAAGATCTGGGAAACCATCCAAGCAAGCTTTACAAAGTTTAGGCCTGCATAAGCATTTTATATTAACTTGGAAAGTAATAATAATCATCTGTCAAAAGTATTGAGAACTCTTTTGGAAATTTAAATGATGTTTTAAATGTATTGCATCATAAAAGAGAAATAAAATTAAAGAAAATCTTTTTATAATAAACAATCATATAACAAATAAATACACAGAAAATTAATTGTACCTTGTCCATATCCGTGAGATGTTTCTCTTCTCTTGGTTAATTTCCTTTGGATACCTACCCATAACTTCTAATAATTACTCATGTCAAACTCTATAAATAGGGTAACATAACCACTGGATATATAGAAGTGTGTGTGTAAAATATATGTGAGAAAAAAAGAAGAAAATGTTCTCTCTATTTCTCCTCAGAATATAAGAGTTCTTAAGCGACAAATTCATGTGTCTTGTTTTAGTAGCAAACATCAACATGACTAAGATATGGAAGAATTGTCCACAATTTGCAGCAACCATTGAAGTGATCCTAAACTTATGCACTCTTTTTCTTTGGGGGGTTTAATATTTGAATGCTGTTCCTCGTAGTAAAAAGTGATATATACCATGCTTCTGCCGAGGAAAAGCTACGATGCTAATTATAATTTAACAACAATTTCAATATGTATGTAGGAAATGATTTTTACAAATTAACCTTTCATATTTCATGTATATAAAGGCTAGCTCCACAATGAATTAATTCACATGCAATACTATACACAGCTTCTAGCTAGTACCGTACGTGCATGGTTCTTTTGATTTTGACATGCGGATTAAGTCACCTCATCAATCATCATGTCATTCTAGATGAACTGAATTTGCTATAATTTTTAATATATGTATAGCATTTTTAGAATTATATAATGTTAGGGTCATGCTAATTATATATATATATATATATATATATATATAGTATTGTGTCACCACCCCCTAGCTAGTAATTTTAGCTCTAATCACCTTTCCTCATCATGTCTGATTACTAAAGCATATGTGTGTGGTGATGGCAAAAAACAATGTAGCAATCATAATAAAGATTTGTTTACAGCTATCCAGTCAGGCATATTAATTAATTGAAAGGAAATATTTTGTCAGTTATCCATGTGGAATAATCAAAAAGCTTTGCCCATAAAATTATTTTTAGAAAAAACACTTGGACAATATTTGCCAATGATGGGCATAGCTTTGATGTAGAGAAAGCTCTGTCCAAGCGATCCTTATATTAACGTCCACATAAAGTCATGTATGTAACAAAAAATACATACTTTTTATGAGTTCAACTTTGATTAGTTAAGGATGACAATGTATCGAATTTAGTGGTTTTTTTTTATTGGGGTCAACTATAATAATTAGAGGGTATAAAAAAAAAAAAAAAAAAAAAAGGATTTGGACTTCGTATATTAGTTTTGGGTTCACATTTTAAGCTTGCTAGGATTTGGACCCGGTTACAAAGTTAAACAACTTAAATACTCTTATTATTAATTTTGTGTACCAAAAAAAAAAAAAAAAAACCTAGAGTTTTTACAACAAAAGTAAGAGTAACCTCCTTTTTTTTCTCTTAAAATATTATTTAGTTTAGTGTAAGTATTATTACTAATGCTTGAATTATATTATCCAATTTTAAGTTAACCTGACCTAATAAAACTTGTTTGACCTAACTCATACCAAGATAAACGAGTGTCTGTGACAAGTTGGTGTTCTTCAAATGTAAATAGATGTACTTTGGAATGAACTTTCTAAAATTTAACAGGGTATGTAAAATACTTAGAAGATTTGGGTTTGGAAAGACCTTTTCATACAAAACTAAACCAATTTCCCTTCATATAATCAGCTTCTATATTAGTTTCAAAATTTTAAAAAGATAATAACGATTAAAACATTTTAATTACCATATGATGGAAATCAAAATAATGCAACTATAATATTGATAGAAGTACTTCATTAGCATTGTAAAATTAACTATAAAAAAGCACTAAAAGGTCAAAGCAATTACCTTTTTTTTTTTTTTTTGATAATAAAGTTACAAGAGGATGGGAAGATTTGAATCTTAGATGTTTAAAAACATCAAAAGATACCAATTAATTGAGCTACAAGAATCTTGACTAGTAATTACCTTTATATTATTAAATAAACACCGTTTCTTTTTGTAAGGATTAAAACTTAAAACACTCCATGTAGTGGACATCACATCTCAAACTTGTATTTCCAGCAAAGGATCAATCTATGGCCACAATACACAAGATGAACAAAAGTTCTAAGACCAATTTTTGATATGAAGTGTTAGAGATATCGAGGCTCACTCTTAATTAAGGCACAGTTATTTTGTATAATTCCTTCGGGTTAGAGAGATAGAACTACTGAAGCTGCTCCCTTTGGAACTAATTTAAATTTATGATATCTAATCTTACTTAGAGTACAAGAAAAATAATTCTAATTATACTTGCAGTACAAATATTATAACTCTTGGTTAATCTAGGATCTAGTCTACTAGTCTAGGTTACTTGTATACAAGATTCATATTTTCCTATGTACTTATCATAGTACCAAAGTTATGTGTGGCATGTTCTAACATGGTATCTTAGTTATATTTGATCTTTTCTAATAATAAAAATCTAAAATCGCCTTATTTCTTTGGATCCTTTTGGAATGGAAAATGCCTATGTGATACATTCAGGAGAATAAACATAATCAGAATTGTTAGCAAGGGAGACAAATTAAGAATATATATCCTTAATTTTCCTAGATCTAAAGTAGTTAAAAGTGATCATTTCTTTTCCACTAAATTTGGAAAATGTTGCATGCAATTACATTTTCAATTAGATCAAAAAGAGAGGGAAAATGTATTCACGTGTGAATGATATGATTAGTTATGTGGTGAAACCCCGCATTAGAAAATAATAACAGAAATGAGTGGTTAATATAACATAACTGGGTCCAAACCCATAGGCCTAGACTTTTGGATAAAATGATATCCCTATATATTATACTAACCTCTCAATTGGAGTCTCCCTCAAGCATTATCTCCCCCAACAAATGGTATTAGAACTAATGGTTCAATTAGGCAAGTGTTCATTAGTGGAAGTAGAATTAGGAAAACTATCATGTCAACTCCAACCATGGTTGAATGAAGGTTTTATTGGGTGTGTTGGTGATTTCTATGGTTGTGCAAGGAAAACTTTCATATTCGCTTCATTCATAGTTGAGTAAAGTGCTCTTTATTGGTGATGATGCATGACACTTGAATTTGTAAGAAGAAGGTGTATGTTCAAGGGGAAGACCAACCGGAGAGATTTGGTGACATATTTACGCGTGAGTTTTATAATTAGTTTTTTTTTTTTTTTTGAGATATAGTTTTGTAATTAGTTATGTGGTGAAATTCTACATTGAATAATAATTACTACCTATATAGGCTTAAGGTTTTTGTTCAAGTGGTGTTTTTATATGTTATATTAACTTTTCGATTGGGTTTTTCTCAAGATATTATCTTCCAATCAAAAAGAAAAAAAAAATTCCTAATTTCAATCCAATCAAATCTTTACTAATAATTTCCATATTAATTTAGAGCAAATTCTTCATATTCTTTGAATCTTTTCAAATCATTATATACAAATATCCTTTGATCAGTTATATAGCATGGATTTCATTACCACTAATTACTCCTACTTCCCATTCTGTCTGGGCAGTACAAACTTAAGATTTAAAATGAAGAATGAAGAATGAAATTAAAGTAATGATAATGGTGAAATTCTCTCTTCAATATATATTACATTGGCATTCAATAACACAAATGAAACACTTTATTTTATCTATATTCTACCGTGAGAAATGAAACTTCCAATGAAAAAACATTTATTTTAAGGGGTTCTTGCATGTTCAGTGAAAGTACTGAATTTTAAAACGACCGATTACCTATGTATTGTGCAAATGAAAACCAAGATAACATTACAATTATATATATATATATATATATATATATATATTGTAGATGTAAAAGTCTTCTTTTTTTCTTTTTTCTTTTTTATTATAATTAAAAAGTCTCGATTACTTCACTGGTAGATACAATATTATTGACTAAAGCACAGTAAAAAACTCCAAATTGATGACTCAGTTGCATGAATATGAATACGAATATTGTGTTGTCTTGTTAGAGGCCATTTAAAAAGTTAGGTCATGACTCATGAACACCAAACTGGACACGTAATAGAACATGACAAGGAAACAACCATGAGTCGTACCTTTCTGAAAAGATGTATGAAAAGGCACAGATCACAGGTGAATGAGCTAGCTACTAGCTAGATATAGAGAGACCATAAACAGATAATAGTGCAGGCATCCAAGTTGTTCAACATGATGAGCCAAAATATTCATAAAAAAATAAATAAATAAAAACACATGATGAGCCAAAAGTACACTTATGATTCATTAGTGATCTTGTTGCCATGTGTTGGGAATTTGTTTACATTGTGATTCCAGACATTACCAAGAAAAAATCAGGACAACAAGGTGCACAGAGAGACATGCCTAGCAAGAGATCAGAGGAGATAACTTTTCATTTTCAACACTTTGCAGTTATCTACAGAGACATGATTAGTTTCATTAAAATATATAAATAAATCAATCAATAGACAACCACTGGTACCGGCTGAGTTGAAAACTCATGCAGTACTTTGACTTGGACAAGCAGATGTGTGCATGCATGTCTTCATGTCATGTATGTATGTATGCACATGAAATTTGGATATATATATCCCCTAATTGGAGAACAAAATAATGAACTTTAAATAAGAAATAGAAATGCATAATCACTAGGATGAGTTTCTAGTTCTAAATCACAGAAAAGTCACTTAAGAAAAAGGTTAAAAGTACCTGGAATGCATTTGTAGATTCTGAGCCATTAGAATATATATATCCCCAAAGAAGACATATTTACAAAAATTTCTTTCATTGTTGGAAGTGAGTGATTGAAGCTGCAAGATGACCTGATTGAACCATATCTATAAAGCTGAAGCTGAACCATATTTGTTTTCCAATTTTTTCTAACCCCTTGGCTTACTCGAAAACCCCTTTAAAAAACTAACTAATATATATATATATATATATATATATATGTAGCTATATATAGCATGTTCATAGAGTGAAATCAAGGTACCATTAATCAAAGCAGGTGATATATAAGATATCGATGGTTCCAAACCTATTTTGCTATATATATCTAAATTTTTTGGTGCAAGATTCACCAAAGAGTAATAACTATAGGTTCTTACCAGATCATGCTGGCAGCTTCAACCTCTCAAACCAACATGTACCAGACAAGTGAGATCCATGGATGAACCAAAACCTAGAAGAGCCATAGCGTTTGGCCTTGATTTGTTGGAATAATTAAGGGCTTTTAAAGAAACCCCAGAAGAGTCAATTGCACATCTAGAGATTGACAGAGAGGAAAGCACGAGACATGCATGGTTTAGAGAGGTAAGCCTCGTGACTCACTCTCACTGTCACAATTCTCTCCCCCATCTACATAAATGTTTATGCACCACTCTATCTTCAGCCTCTTCATCTACTGTGCCATAGAACCGGCTATTTAATGGTGGATTTTGGCTTCTTACAGCTATTGACACTGACCTATTGCCTCTCTCTCTCTCTCTCTCTCTCTCTCTCTTCAATGTTTATATTAGTTTTCACATTAAAAATGATTTATACAGGGGACCATGCTTTAGCATATTGATAAACTCTGCTCAACTCAAATTAGCTGTTCTTTTTTCTTTTTTCTTTTTTTTTTCCTTTTTACTAATACCGAAAGTCTCAAAAGAATAACAGTAATAGAAGTTAAAAATCAAAAACACCATAAGTGTTAAGTGTCCAACCGGCCAAGGGCAAGGTGCATGCATGTTAATAAAAAGTGCCTTTCGTGTTTTTTTTTCTTTTCTTTTTTTTTCCTTTGTGTGTGTGTGTGGTTATAAGCATCAGAAGATGATGCTTGGTATATCTAAAGAAACTACTAGATCCATCCAACAGTTGACTTGGATAACCAAATCTTGAGCTTCTTTAATCAAATAGATTCATAAAACTGTTGATTGACACCTGGTCATTTTTTTTTGAAAAAGAAAAAAAAAAGATATACACACGCATATATATACATATATCCTTTACACCATGTTACCCTCTATACCTAAAGAAGCACCAAGCTACAGAAGATACCACTAGCTTAGTGATTGCTTTAAATTTGTGTACAATCTTGAAAACTATTTAGACCAAAGGCTAGGTAACTGATTAGATTTTTTTTTTTTTTTTTTAATTATTCTATATATATATATGTGTGTGTGTGTATATATATATATATAGAGGATTTAGAAAATTTATGACATTTATTTTATAATAATTGTTTTTAACTATTTGATTAAGACACCAATAAGTTTTTATTTTAAGTATAAGCAATCGAGATTCAGATTAATTCAAGATACTTATTCGACACCAATAGGTTCTTTATCTTTTTTTTCTTTGTGTGTGTGGTCATAAGCATCAGAAGATGATGCTTGGTATATCTAAAGAAATTACTAGATCCATCCAACAGTTGACTTGGATCACCAAATCTTGAGCTTCCTTAATCAAATAGATTCATAAAACTATTGATTGACACCTAATCAGTTTTTTTTTTTTTTTTAAAGAAAAAAATAGATACACACATATATATACATATATCCTTTACACCATGTTACCCTCTTACCTAAAGAAGCACCAAGCTACAGAAGATACCACTAGCTTGGTGATTGCTTTAAATTTGTGTACAATCTTGAAAACTATTTAGTCCAAAGGGTAGGTAACTGATTAGGGTTTTTTTTTTTTTTTTTTTTTTACTCTCTCTCTCTCTCTCAAATTTGAAAATTTATGACATTTATTTCATAATAATTGTTTTTTACCATTTGATCAAAACATCAATAGGTTTATATTTTAAGTGTAAGCAATCAAGATTCAGATTAACTCAAGATACTTATTCGACAGTAAGAGACTTTAGTTTGCCAATTAACCTAATTGGAATTCATTGTTTAGGGTTTAATGAGTTATAAATTTATTTTATATATATATATATATACAAAAACCAGCTAGAAGAGGGTGTCTCCATGTGCTAATTAACCGCTCCTGTCCCTACAGCTATACAAGTCCAATAACAAGGTTCCATTATTTTGTTGGTAGGTGATAACTGTTGCATTATTTATATGAAAGGCATGAATTAGCCAGGTTGGTGGAATCAGTTGGGGTTGTCCTCCTTTTGTCTTTAGCTTTGGGTGGTTCCTCTGTCTTTGGTGCCTTTGGTTGACAAACAATGACATATAGACAAGCCCAAATGGAAGGGCCGAAAGGACCACTCCTTTTTTAAATAGTTTTGATTAATAGATAGGGTCACATGTTTTCTTTGTAATTTAGCTCAAAGGGTTGAATTTTCAAATTGATTAAGGTAGATGTGAGGTGGTTAAATAAAGCAAACCAAATTAATATTTTCAATATATTTGGTCCCACTTGTGTTTGATTAGTCATATATTCTCCCATATAGCTAGATAGGGTTTGCAGATGCCATTCCAATTTATCAGTTTCTGTTCAAGGGTGGTGCAGATTCATTTTAGGAGATTGCGCATCATCTCTAATTAGATTTTGTGAGCATATACATCAATATTCTGAGAACAAATATATTGGGACTCCAATGAAAATTTGATTCTGGCTTCAACTTTACATTTTTAGGACCACAGGAGGTGCCTCATGCTTGCACCAGTATAAAGATTTATATTTATGTATAATATATGCTTGATGTGTATAAGAAACATTTTCTCATCTGTAAACAATTAATGATTTTTGTTTTCCTACTAAAGAAAAGTTTTTTTTTGATTGAGTTGAAATGTGCTACTTTACCAGTCAATCTTTTAAGTTGAATAGTCAAGCTTGTTTTAGCAAGTTATGAAGGAAAATTACTTGAAGTTCTTCCAAAATAATTTCCTCTTGATGTCATTTCCTCCAGTTCATATCTTCAAGTTTCGTTTTCCAAGTTGATATATATTTGGCCTCATGAAACCAAGGTCAAGGGGCACCATGCACATGGAAAGGAAGAGAGAATGAGTGACAACTTGTACCATTAATTGGCTGCTCTGGATTTGTCTCTCTTATAGCCTTTAAATTCATTTTATTCACTGGAAAAATAGATGTGTGTAGCTTGTCTGATCTGCCCATTACTTTGGAGTTTGGACCATTCGTCATGGAATCTTTTTCCTTACCTGTAGTTGAAAAGTATAAGCAACTAAACGGACGGATTATATACCCTGGTATGACTAGTTAGTTTAAGGAGAAATTCTTAAGCACTCCGGAAGCAGAAAAAATAATGCTTTTTTTTTTTTTTTATATTCATGGTGAGATCATCTACTAATTAAATTTATAGTGAGATTCATCATAAATATAAGAGCAGGGAACATAATTTACTCGTATTCTAAGTGTACGTACCTTAGAATTTTTCCTAGCTAGTTTAAGTCAACGACAATAAACTTGAGAAATTTTGAATTTTCATTTTTAGTAATCTTATTCAACTTTTTACTCTTCTCATCTTGGGTTTTATAATGGGAAAATAATTAAGAAAAAGATTCACAGTTTCACACAATTTAAAATCAAATTACTCCATGTAGCTAGAAAGCAATATGTTAATGGGTAAATTTTAAATACGATAGTACAATATATTCCTTAATTAAATTCAAATACTTGGTATTACCCTATGTTAATTAACTTGTATTATTTATATATGAAAAGGTGAATTAAAAAATAATCATAATTAAATGTGAATAGTTTAATGACGCTTCTCATTTGTGGGGTCTAGAATCAAATCAAATCAAACAAACAGAAATAAGCTTACCAAACAGACTTATAAAAGTACTTTTAAAAGTCTGTTTGGTATCAAAGCCAAGTTTAAAAAGATTATGCAATAGTCTTGTTGTACCTGTAACTTACCAAACAGACTTATAAAAGTACTTTTAAAAGTCTGTTTGGTAAGCTTATTTCTATTTGTTTATTTTGTTTAAAAAATAAACTATGAAATATAAAATAGGCTTCCACCATAGGATTCTTTTGCACAAAATTACTGTAGGGGTCTTGTATGAACCTTGGGCTCTTCTACCCATACTTGAGTGTTGTAGAAGTTTTTGTGTCTTGTTTGAGTACAAGTATTACCCCATTAGTAAGGATTTGGAGGTTTGGAATCAGATTTTGGTCATGGAAAAGAATATAAAAGAATTATGGAAAAAGTTCTGAATAGGAGGAAAAGGGCATAGTCATACATGAAGGACAATTAAGAGGAAAGCGAAAAGGGGCCTACTTACTAAGTTGAATGGGCAATATAACGTGCCAGTGGGTTTGTTTTAGGTATTTTAATAAATTAATCAAAGATGGTGAGAAGGAAGGCTTAAATTACAAACCGACAAGGCAGATGAATGCCATCGGAGAGGTCTTAAATCAAATTCTAAAATACAGGGTACCAGGGATTGATCGAGCTTTACATAGTGCACTCAAAGGAGAAGTAAAAAATGGTGGGTTACATGTATAAGTGAAGTCACACATTAAATAATGATAAGAATAATGAGTAGTTTTTTTTTTTTTTTTTTTGAGAAATGAATAATAAATAGTTAATATATATATAACATAATTGAGTACATACTCATTGGATTTAGGCCTTTTGGGTTAAAGTGTCTTTATATATTATATTAATTATTCAAGGAAACTTTTCAAGGTGTTTATCTCTCTAACAAAAAAGTCAAGAGAATATTAAGTGGTGGCACAAGCTTGGAAGGAGGATTAAGCAATGATCTTCAAGTTTTTGATTGGTTCTTTTGTGTGTGCGCGCATGAGAGAGAGAATGGTTTTGTGATTAGACTAGGTCCCTTAGAGTTAGAGGTGTCCTTTTTAGAATATGACTATGGAATATGCAAGTGGAAGGTGGCCTACTCAACCTGCCCTTAGAGTTAGAGGTGTCCTTTTTACAATATGACTATGGAATATGCAAGTGGAAGGTGGCCTACTCAACCTGCTCAGCTAGGCTAGTTTGAGTGTCTAACACCTTCCCAGATCGTATATGCAAAAGTGAAGATGCTAGTAACATGCCTGGGGTTTCAATAATTCTTTAGTAATATGATTAGGAGGTGGTCCACTCAACCCACTCAACTAGGCAGTTTGGAGTGTCTAACACCTTTCCAGGCAGTCTATGTAAAAGTGAAGATGCTAGTAACATGCCTAGGTTTTTAATAATTCTTTAGTAATACAATTAGGAGGTGGCCCACTCAACCTACTCAACTAAGCAGATTTGAGTGTCTAACACCTTCCCAGGCAATGTGTGTAAAAGTAAAGATGCTAGTAACATGCCTAGGGTTACAAGAATTATTTAATGATACGATTAGGATGTTTGACTGGTTAAAAACATGCTAGGATGATTGAATTGAATAGGAAGATGATTAGGATTGTTTGAAGAACATGCTTGTTTGATCTTCAAGATTAGGATTGTTTGAAGAACATGCTTGTTTGATCTTCAAGTTTTTGATTGGTTCTTTTCTGTGTGTGTGTGTGTGTGTGTGTGTGTGTGATTGGTTCTTTTGTGTGTGTGTGTGTGTGTGTGTGTGTGTGTGAGAGAGAGAGAGAGAGAGAGAATTGTCGTGTGATTAGATCTAGGTCCCTTAGAGTTAGAGGGATCCTTTTTAGAATGTGGCTATGGAATATGCAAGTGGAGGGTGGCCCACTCAACCCACTCAACCAGGCAAGTTTGGGTGTCTAACACCTTCCTAGGCTTGTACCCTTACGACAAACGTGACGTCTAGTTTGTTAAACCTCTGTATAGAGGTCATAATTGGTTCTTAGACCTAAATCAGGCGATGACTCCCACTTTTTTTTTTGACTGATGGCGTACTCATAGAATCGTGTCTAGGGTGGACCTACACATAAATTCCACAAATCCTTTGGTAGAAGAATCTAACGACTTAGCAGCAATGTGGATAGAGGGAAATTTCAATATTAAAGGCAAGTAGAGAAATTTTAATCATAGTAGTAGAATAAGCAATATCCACTTCCAATGAGCTATTTCAAGCTCCCAACGGAGTTGTGTGATTAGTTAAACCTAATGATATGTACATTTTGGTGGGGACAAAAAACAATGAAAGAGGAGTTCATTAAAGGGGTAAGTTGTGTGATTCAAAAGACGAAGGGAGATGTGAGTTTCAGAATTTATAAGCAACCTAACATTATTAGTGAGAAAAGGATGGAGACGCATACAAAATACTCACTCTTGTATAGAGTATGTAAAGTGAAATATTATTATCATTCGACTTCATGAAAGCTCTCACCTAAGTGACAACATTTCTTTTGCATGGAAAAGTATTATGAAAGCAAAAGGTGATCAATACATGAACCGGATACCTACACGTACCATCAGTGTTTAGAGTTACCTCTCTAAGAAGAGTACCAAAATAAGGATGCAAGGGTTGAAGTTCTTATTGACTTAGAAAGAATAAGATGGAAATCGGAGCTGTTCGTGGCCCAAGATGACCAAGATTATTTGGATTCCCTAGTAGCGAATCTCATGACAGAAATCCTACTACAAAAATGTCCCTCCCAAATTAGGGGTCTTATAATGAAGTCATCACTTAATTTGTTAAAAAAATAATAAAATAAAATAAAAATAAAAATAAAAAAACAACTAAGAAAACCTCAACTTCATTAAATTGAAAATTAACTGTATTGGTACAAAAATGACAGTTTACATGGCATTAAATTCTAATTACAACTAATAAAGAAATAAAAATTACATCACTATGATCCTACTTAATTACAATATAAGCAAAAAAAAAAAAAAATTGCCAATAAGTCACCCAATGTATGTCTCCCAGTTTAGGTTCAAAGACTAAGTTACATGATGGAAAGGATTTAACCACTCAACCTAGTCAATAAAACATGTTGTAGATGAGCTGTTCTTCTTGGTTTAAACTTATGTGCAACAATTTAATAGTCTTTATTACAACTTAAAGAACTAAACTGTTGATTTAAAGAAACACAAACATTCAAAAGTTTATGTGGCAACACAAGAGGATGTCCCAAAAAAAGCCCTAATGATTCCTCTTTACAGTTATAATATTAGATTAGATACAATATATTTTATTTTTTTGGATATGATTATGTTAATATAGTGGTTCTTATTATGTTTTATGCGCCGAATTTTAGTAATTATCAGTTTTAGAAATTTTGTAGCTAATTATGCGTTCACAAGTTAGATTGAACCAATTAACAATGTATTAGTATAAGAAAAGAACCTTTAAACTTAATCATATTAAGACTTTATAATACAACCTTTCCATGTGAGACTTTTATTTTGGTTAATGTGATCTTAATGTGAGACTTTTTTTTTTTTTTTTTTTTATAGAAATTGTTTCAACTTATGAAGTCCGCTCTTGATGAACACTCTTTATTATCAGACCGATACACTAATTGATTTTTGGTGTAAACATGAATCAAACCTTAAATTTCTTATTCAATAACAAGAGATTTTACTAGTTAAAATAATTAGAATCCATTTTCTTAATGTGAGATTTGAAAGTGAAGTACACGTGCTTATGTTAGTTATGTAATAAAATCAAATTTTCTACATTTAACAAATAGCGGGTCCATCTAATGTGATTATGTTTCTTTGTTTCCTATGTCAATCATGTTATAATCAAAATTAATGGTACTTTGGCTTTTTCACCATGGCAAACATGTTGTTTCAATCCAAGATAATGATTAAGATGCATTAATCAGAGTGATTAAGATGCATTATTAACCAGAGTGATAATTAAGGTGATATAATTAATTCCTACATGAAAGTGTTTCCTCCCAACCGGTCATCCTATGGCCCTTGTCAAATACGCAAGGGAGCTCACTCAATTATCTGGTACTCATAATAGTCAAAGAGATATGACATTCTTTCCTACGGGTGTACTCATAATTAATTCCTACATGAAAGTGTGCTTTTTGATGCAGTTTCTTACTTATTTGTTTAAAGTTGATTAAAGTATACTTATGTCTATAATTATGTTTAGAAAAAGTGAGACTTTAAAAAATGGTACATAAACAAATATGTTAAAAAAATAAAAAGAAAAAACTAATAGCACACTCATTTCAGATGTTATGTGGGAACTGGGAATCACATACTTTTAATATAAGAATACACCTCCCATTTTTGTTTGACACCAACCTATTTAGTTTGCTTATTGTTTTTTGTTAAAAAGTTTATTATAGTTACTTATACCGAAAAAAGGTGAAGTTTTAAAGATTAGTGATATAAAAAAAAATTAATTAATTTTTTTTTTAATAAAAAACTCCCAATATTTAATCATCCCACTAATAGCAGCAAACTAGTGAATTTCCATTTCTTGGTTTTCTTCCTGCTCTATTCAGCAAGAATTTGTTGCTTCCGCCAAAAGCAAATACAGCAGATCTATCTATCTTATTTCATGATTTTTTTTTTCTAGATTTAATATGCTCATTATTTCTTTGGAAGTAAAGTATACCATAAGTTCTTGCTACGGGTCTTGTGGCTCAACAGTCAACATTTGGATTTTGGATTTGAATCCCTTCTCTACAATTTATTTTAAGAAATAAAAAAGTAAATTATTTTTTAAGTGTTCTTCAAATGATTCACAATAGTGTGATAAATTTTGAATTCTATTCGAAGGGACATAGACTACTCATGAATTTTACATTGTAATTTCACAAAGAAATTCAGTAAAATGACAAAGAGGATAAGAAGCACCATTACCATGGCTTAACATTTTTCTTTTAGATAAGAAACATCGCTCAAGCCTTAAGTAGACGTAAAATTCCATATGTGAAAGTTATGTTTGTTTCACAAAACATTCTTTGGAGAATATTTTCATCAGTTTTAGGTATTTGGGCTGCATGGTTGAAACACGTGATCAAACCAAAATCACTTTCCTTTTTCAGGAAATGTATAACAATTCCAACCTCGAGATAATAAAACCGCCTTTCACCCTTATGCAGCAAGCTTGGTGGACCCTTGTAATTTACAAGTGTCATAATTGTCATTTGGCATGTAAATAATTATTCACAGTAGATAGACATGAGAATATGGTCAAAAAGCTATCTACACAAATGTTAAAAAGTTAGATAAGCATAGTTAGACATTGAGTTGTAAATATGGTAGATGTCCATTTAGTGTTGAAGACACATATTCTTTACTATTTGTACATTTGCATCTCTCTATCACCTAGGCCCCACCCCCCAATCCCGTGGGGTGACAATTCATATTAGAGGGTCATGTTTGTGTAATGTGAGGCAAGAGAATTTGACTACATGTGTCAATTCTAACTAGACCCATTAAATAATCATGTCAAAACCTCTCAATCCTAACATAATTTGTTATTTTAAGCCTAATTCAAGCTTAGGATAGCGGGAGCTATTCTTAGAGCATTCACATCCGGTATTTTAGAACTATTCTATTTTATCACCTCAAAACTTACTTAATTGTTTATACTATACCATTTTATAACACACTCAACATCCTAACTTTTATTTTCCTATACAATATATTAACATAATATATCCTAAATCCATCTCTATTCTCTCCCATCTCTCTTCCCCTGCCACTGCAACCACCTACTTTTGCCATGCTTACCACGAACAAACCCAAAAAAAGCTACCAAACTGAAACAAATCACCACTACATCATTGCCTAAAAACTAAACTTTCAAGCAGTTAAATTAAACATTTAAACAACAAATTAGCAAGCAATCAACGACCATTAAAACCACCACCATCAATCACAAACCCAACCACATCAACACTCATCAAACCCACCATCACCAGAAAAAGAAAAAAGAGAAAGAAGCAAACCCAACACCACCCACGGCAAGCAAACCCATCACCCATGGCAAGCAAACCTAACCCATTAGCAAGCAAACCCAACACCGCCCATACCCACAACCAAAACCCATCACCCACGGCCAACACCACCCATGCCGATCCACTTCAATCTCGCAACCACCAACACACCAGACCCACACCAATTTTGCAACCAAAACCATCAACAACCATCAACCCATTAGACCCAATCCTGAAACCCATTAGACCCTGAAACCCATCAAACCCAAAACCCAGCCAAACTCACGAACAACCTATAACCACCAACAAGTCAGCGAAGATGGGTAGGCAACGAGAGAAAAAAAAATGGTGAAGAGTGAAAAGAGAGTGCTGAAAGAGTGATGTGATGAATCAGGGAAGAGATGAATAAAAAACAATATATTATTTTTAGAAATGAGCTACAGTACCATCTTACATTAAGATGGTACTGTGGCACAATTGTAAACTTTTTTACAATTTTTCAATTTTACAAGTTCAGATGTTGCACACTTTTAATGCCTTAATGCTAAAATATGCTTAAATATGGCATTTAGAAACCTGGATGCGAATGCTCTAACTCTTTGTAAGAAAGGGTGTGTTAAGATAAGCTTAAAAATCACAAGATCCAATTAGATCAAGCTTTAAAATCTCATTCTTGGATTTGGGCTCAAAATTCTGCTTACACTAAAAACAAATCTATTGATATCTTAGCTTGATAATAAAAAACAATTATTATGGAATGAACACCATAAATTTCAAATATATATATATATATATATATATATAGTTGGATTCAAGTTATACCATCTAATATTTTTTAATTAAATGTGAATTTTGATAAATCTATCACCAAATTAAATTATCTTCATATATTTTCCATACTTACAAAATTTAAAGATGATCAAAGATCAATAAACATGTCATCAATCAATTGCTTAAATTCAAATTTTTGTAATTTAAAATAATTTATAAAAGATGAGTTTATAGATTAGATGGCAAATTACATCCGATTGACATAAAAATTGGCATCCATATTAAGAACATATAAAACGTATAATTCAACGATGAGATTTTCAAAATGTAAATGCTATAATAAGTTATTGGATGTGTAATGTACTTAGAGTTACACCAATTGTAACTTGAACCAAAACATATATATATATATATATATATATATAAGAAGGTATTTGATATCAAATGATACCATGTCAATGTTATCAAAATCTAATAATTGTGAGACATGTCAGCAAAAAATAACTAACTTATTAACAATTGAAAGACATGTATTAGTAAGTAGTTATTTTTGCACACATGCCTTTTGTTTATTGGATTTTTATACGGATGACATGGTATCATTTGATACAAAATATTTATATATATATATATATATATATATATGTAGGGTCAAAATCTGTGGCCCAAACCCAAGAAGTATGGAATATGAGCCCAATAAGCCCAATACAATGAGTTTGTAGAGAGTATGTGAAAGAACTGAGCTGTTTGTGAATTAAACAACAGTTAATTAAGATTTAACAGATAAATAAGTGCAAGAATAGGCTTGAAACTTGTATAAATTGTTGTCCGAGAAGACCAACTTTTGTTTATATACTTCTTAGAGCTACAGTAAACTTTCTTCTCTCCTATTTTTCTATATCATCCAATCTCCCTCTTATGAGAGGTCTTTTACATTATATAGTTTACTTCCAAAACATATTGATCATACACTTGTTAATCATTTAAGCCTTCACTCGAGTATATGTCCCATCAGGCATCTTCTTTGGCTCTCTGTGAATGGTGGTGGTTGAGACTACACTATTCAGGGGTCTTCTCCACATTAATGAGGCTAGAAAAGTTGTTACAGTGAATTTAATGCGATGGTAGTAGTTTTTTCTTTAGATATTTCTCCGTTCTTATTGTCTTTATACGTGTATAAGACTCATTCTTATCGTTGGAATTTCTTGGAAGATTGCCCAAGCCCCCCAGGTATTTGCTTCACCAGTATTCTTCATATCCAAAGAATGATGTACTCCTTGGACTATACTCTTTCATCACTTCCTTGCATGGTTCTTCAGCCCGAGACTTTTCCCAATCACTTACTCCTCCTCGGACGTACCCATATCTTCAAATAAGGCTCAAGGCCCAATATATAAATTTGGGCTTTTATCTCCACAATATATATATATATATATATAAACTTAAAAATCCTTGTGTCCTTGCTTATTAAAGTCCCATTTTTTTTTCTTACAGCTATATTTTGACCATTTTTTTTTAAAGCAAGATAAGGTTAATGAAAATAAGGTGTCCAAAGCAGACCCGTCTAAAGCAGTCTACAACAATGACTAAAGAACAAACTTGAAAATTGTAGCAGTTCTTAAGAGTTTTGTTAATGCATCCAAAGATAAGAAAAATACGGTCATCTTCTTCACATTGTGTATTCAAAATTTTCCAAATTGTACACGGAACTTTTCAAGTCAATTTAATGAGGGCAGCAGATTCTTTAATTAACCTACTACAAAAAGACACAACTTTTAATGCAAAGGAAGGGACAATCTACTCTACAACAAATTGCTAATTGGCAAAGAGATTGTTTTAGTTTTTATAGAGATGTTGATGGGCGAATTGATGCCTCTAAGAAAAGAAAATAACATATGTATTGTTAACTATTTTTTAGCATTGTTGTAGGAAATAGAGTTTTATATGTAGAGTTTTAGTGGTAGAGCTTTCGCAATATATAATTTTAATTGAAAAGTTCTTTAGTGTTTTAAGTATTTGGCAAATTCCAGTTAATAGTGTTTTAAAGATTTGGTAAATTGTAGAGTTTATTTTTGGTTTTTCTTAAAAATTTCAAATTTCAGTTTTAACCTCTAACTTTAAGGAGTTTTTTAAGCTCTTTTTTAGCGGATTACCCCCAATTTTACAATTTTTTTCCTTCCAAAAAGAGCTTTAGAGCTCTTAATACTCTTTTATAATTGTGAGTTACGAGCTCTCATGTTCTCTCTATTATTCTCAAAAGTTTATAAAATATCAATTTTTATTTATTTTTCCCATGTCATGGAAAAAAAATAGTTTCAAATAGTTTATAACTTTATAAATTTAAATTCTCCCCTTAATTATTTTTATTTTTCTATGGATTTTTTTTATAGCCATTAAATCTTGTCGTATTTTTGGTCATAAAATTACTTGTCCCATAAGAAATTTCGGTCATAAAATTACTTGTCCCATAAGAAATTTCGGTCATAAAATTACTTGTCCCATAAGAAATTTCTATAGAATCATAAACCATATAATGGGAGAAAGTCTTTTTCTTATTCCATAACCCAATTTATAATAAAAGCTATATTTAACTCTTTCTTGTTAAATGTTAATACAATTCTAACAAGTTTTCTCAATTGAACTTAACTCATACCAAAAGCCTTGTTGTTCAACTAGCATTTCTTGTTTAGTTTTTGTAGAGTTTTTTTTTTTTTTTTTTTCCTTAAAAATTCCAAATTTCAGTTTTAATCTCTAACTTTAAGGGGTTTTTAAAGCTCTTTTTTAGTGGATTGCCCCCAATTTTCCAATTTTTTTCCTTCCAAAAAGAGCTTTAGAGCTCTTAAAACTCTTTTATAGTTGTGTGTTACGAGCTCTCATGTTCTCTCTATTATTCTCAAAAGTTTATAGAATATCAATTTTTATTTATTTTTTCCATGTCATGGAAAAAAATAATTTCAAATAGTTTAGAACTTTATAAATTTAAATTCTCCCCTTAATTATTTTTATTTTTCTATTGAACTTTTTTAGGTCATAAAATTACTTGTCCCATAAGAAATTTCTATAGAATCATAAACCATATAATCGGAGAAAGTCTTTTTCTCATTCCATAATCCAGTTTATGATAAAAGTTACATTTAACTCTTTCTTGTTAAATGTTAATACAATTCTGACAAGTTTTCTCAGTTGAACTTAACTCGTACCAAAAGTCTAGTTATTCAACTAGCATTTCTTGTTATTTTTCAACAGAAACATCTAAAATTAAATACTCTCATTCCAACTATCAAATTATAGGTTTATTTGGATACCGTTTATTTTGCTGAAACTGAAAACTTATTATTAAAAGTACCGTAAATAAAGGTAAAAATTAGTTAAAATAGTACAGCGGAGCCCATAAAAAGTACTAAAAAGTGTAATGGACCCATGATTAGTAGCAAAAATAAGTTGAATAGTAAAATAATTTTAATTTTTTATTAATATCCAAACACACACTATATATTATATTAAAAAAAAAAAAAAAAAAAAACAAATAACAGACATTTTCTCTCAATAAAGAAGAACAGTCATGTTATCATAAAAGTCAATGGCCCTTCTGTCCAAGCAAAACCTTTAAATAATAAAATAGTAGTAAATAAAAAGGCCCTCGAAGCATTCCCCCACGTGTCACATAAGAAGCATAAGATTTATAAATTAAAATGGCAAGATGAATAGGAACTTACATCTATGTCAAATGGCCCAATCCAACATCAGTTTACCTAAACCATTGATTTGACTATTCTAACTTGGATTTGACTATTCTAACTTCTACGCCTAATTACTAACCCCAAAAAACAAAATAACAAAAAAAATTGTTTTAGTTTGACAAGGTCTTTTATCGCCCAACAAAGGACATGGTTTAAATCTCAACTATACCAAAAAGAAATCAATTAACGTTTTAATTTGACAATAAAAATTAAAGAATAACCATGATTAGTAGTAAAAATAAGTTGAATAATAAAATAATTTTAATTTTTCATTAGTATCTAAACACACACTATATATTATATTTAAAAAGAAAAAAACAAATAACAGACATTTTCTCTCAATAAAGAAGAAAAGTCATGTTATCATAAAAGTCAATGGCCCTTCTGTCCAAGCAAAACCTTTAAATAATAAAATAGTAGTAAATAAAAAGGCCCTCGAAGCATAAGATTTATAAATTAAAATGGCAAGATGATTAGATGAATAGGAACTTACATCAATGTCAAATGGCCCAATCCAACATCAGCTTACCTAAACCATGGATTTGACTATTCTCCCTTGGATTTGACTATTCTAACTTCTCCGCCTAATTACTAATCCCAAAAAACAAAAAAACAAAAAAATTGTTTTAGTTTGACAAGGTCTTTTATCGCCGAACAAGGAACATGATTTAAATCTCAACTATATCAAAAAGAAACCAATTAACGTTTTAGTTTGACAATAAAAACTAAAGAATAATCATCATGGAGTAGCTACTGGAATTTTTAAATCCTTCTGAATCTATTATTAAAAAATAATAATAATAATAACAAAAAGACCCTTAAAAATCCAACACATTTCCACTGCCAACTCATGTCTAGCTTCTAGATGCCTTCACTTTTTCTTAGAGCTGTATTTTGACCAAACTAATTTCTATAGCAAGATAAGGTTATTGAAAATAAGGCATCCCACAGAATGCCTGAAGTACAAAGTTGAAAATTGCAGCAATTCTAAGAGTTTCGTTAATGCATCCCAAGATAATAAAAAAAAACCGAAGACTATATTTGCGGCCAAGAATCTTCTTCACATTGTGTATTTAAAATTTTCCACATTGTGCATAGAATCTCAAGTCAATTTAGGGAGGGCAGCAGATTCTCTAAATATCCTATAAGACACAAACTTTCAATTCAGGCAAAGGGGCACCATACTCTAAAACAAATTACTAGTTGACAAAGAGATCATTTTAGTATTTATAGAGATGTTGATGGGCAAATTGATGCGTCTACAATAAGAAAATATTATAAGTCATATACCATCATTGGTCCAAGTTATGACTATGAACTTCTCACATTTACTTTGAACATTACTACAATTCAACTTTCATGTTCGTCTCAAGCACATGAATAGATAGGCACAAGGCCTATATATGGACAACCTCAGAATTTTTTGTTAAGAGGGTTATCAGAGAGATAATATGTCAATTCCAATACTAAAAAGCCTTCTTCCATTACTTTTCTTACTCATTCTCCCAGTTTGGTCCTCAACTTCAAATTCAACTAATGAGAGCTTCCTGCAATGCTTTTCATCTCATTTACAGCATTCTAATTCAAGTTTGGAATTAGTCTTCACCAAGAATAGCTCTGCTTATACATCCATCTTAGATTTTACCATACGAAACCTAAGATTCTTGAACTCTTCAAAACCACAGTTTATCATTACTCCGTTTCATGAATCCCACGTCCAAGCAGCTGTAATTTGTTCCAAGAAATATGACATGCAAGTAAGAATCCGAAGCGGAGGCCATGACTATGAGGGCCTTTCTTATGTATCTGATGTTGTTCCATTCACCATCATTGATCTTGTCAATCTTCGGTCTATTAGCATCGATATAGAAAACAAGAGTGCATGGGTTGATTCTGGTGCAATTCTAGGAGAGTTATATTACAAGATAGCAGAGAAAAGTAAGGTCTATGGCTTCCCAGCAGGGAGTTGTCCCACTGTGGGTGTTGGGGGACACTTTAGTGGAGGTGGATTTGGTACCATTTTCAGAAAATATGGCCTAGCTGCTGATAATGTTTTGGATGCAAAGATAGTTGATGTTAATGGTAGACTACTAAACAGAACATCAATGGGAGAAGATCTCTTTTGGGCCATCAGAGGAGGGGGAGGGTCAAGTTTTGGAGTCATTCTCTCGTGGCAAATTAGGTTGGTTCCTGTACCACCAGTTGTAACTACTTTCAATATCCAAAAGACCTTAGAACAAGGTGCAACTGAGCATTTCCAGAAGTGGCAAACCGTTGCAAATAAGCTTCATGAAGATCTTTTCCTCCATGTAGTTACAGAAGTTGCTAAAGCAGATTCAAGCGGCAGAAAAACTATTCGACTTTCATTTACCTGCTTGTTTCTTGGACCAGTTGAAAAACTCCTCACTTTGATGCAAGATAGTTTTCCTGAGTTGGCTGTGGAGCGCAACAATTGCACTGAAATGAGTTGGATAGAATCTGTTCTTTACTATGCTGGCTTCTCAACTAAGGCTCGCTTAGAAGTTTTGCTTGATAGGAGCCCACTAACAGATATCTTCATGAAAGCAAAATCAGACTATGTACAGGAACCCATTTCAAACACAGGGTTGGAAGGGTTATGGCAAAGACTTATGGAAAAAGAGCAATCACAGCTCATCTTAACACCTTATGGAGGAAAGATGAGTCAGATTTCAGATTCAGAAACACCTTTCCCCCATAGATTTGGAAATTTATATCAAATCCAATATATAATCACTTGGGATGATGACAAAGAAACACAGGAAAACCTCAGGTGGATGAGAAGGCTTTATGCCTACATGGCACCTTATGTTTCAAAGTCTCCAAGAGAGGCCTATTTGAACTATAGGGATCTCGACTTGGGAGAAAACAACAAAAATAATAATACAAGCTACGCACAAGCAAGTACATGGGGTTTGAAGTATTTCAAGAACAACTTCAATAGACTAGTTCATGTAAAGACTCTCATTGATCCTAGTAACTTTTTCAAGAATGAGCAAAGCATCCCAGTGCTTCCATCTTGAGGAGAAAAGAAAGGAACTAGGAAGTGTTTTGTGAATAAATAAAGATCTTGTTATGAGTTTGTATGAAGTTAAAGGGCAAAATAGTAATATTCATATGGTCCAAATCATGCCATCCAAACAGAAAATAAGTCATTTGCCAAACAATGATTTAGGAATCTTCTTTGCGTTGTGAGTTGTGACAATGAACTTCTCACATTTACTTTGAACTTTCCATTCTTTAAAACAGTAATCATTACACTTCAACTTTCTTGTTTGTCTCAAGCACATAATAGAACTTTCTTGTTTGTCTCAAGCACATAATAGCAGGCACACGGGCTATATTTGGGCAATCTAAAAATTTCCCGTTACAAGTATAGACAGAGAAAATATGGCAATTCCAAACCTTAAAAACCTTCCATTACTCTTCATTCTCATTCTCTCAGTTTAATCTCAACTTCAAATTCAACTCATCTTAACTTCCGGCAATCTTCACCAAGAGTAGTTTTGCTTATTCATCCATCTTAACTTCTACCATATGAAACCTCAGATTATGGAAAAGGAGAGATTCAAGCTGATCTTAACACCTATGGTGAAAAGATGAGTAAGATTTATAATTGAGAAACACCTTTCCCACTGGAAATTTATATAAAATCCAATATTTAGTCACTTGGGGTGTTGACAAAGAAACACAGGAATACAGCAGGTGGGTGAGAAGGATTTTTGCGTACATGGCACCTGATGTTTCAAAGTCTCTGAGAGCAGTCTATTTGAACTATAGGCATCTTGACTTGGGGAAAACAACAACAATAATAATAGAAGTTATGCACAAGCAAATACTTGGGCTTTGAAGCATTCAAGTACAACTTCAAGAGACTAGTTCATGCAAAGATTGTCATTGATCCTGGAATCTTTTTTAGCAATAAGCAAAATATCCCAGTGTTTCCTTCTGGAGGAGAAAAGAACGGGAACTAGAAATATTTCTGAGAATGAATAAGGATCCCAAGTCTCTCCATCTTAGGGAAAGAGGAAATAGGACAAGAAATAAATTATTCAGGCTTGGGTCCATTTTTCAGAAGTAAATACAACTACCTTGCTCTTTTTTCATGTCAAGCACCTTGCATCATGTAGACAGTTAAACTGATTGTTTGCTTTATGTTTGATATTATACAGATTATCATGCACACTTTTTTGCAGAACAAAGAATATATATATATATATATATATAAGTAAAGCATCTGATAATTCTAGAACAAAGAAAACTGTAAAATTGTATTAAAATTTGGCATGGACATGCTTAAATATTAATAAAACATTTATAAAAAAAAAAAAAAAAGAGAAGGGGGAGGAGTGGGGTAAAGTGCCTGGTCATTTAATAACACCTTTAAGAATGTGGAATGCCCAGGCAGAACAAGAGAATAGATATACTGATGACAGTGTTCTTGGAATATCTTCTGTCATTAAACAAGAAGCTTCATCAAAAAATTCTCATGAATCATTCTAGCTTTAGAATGTCTAGTCTTTAATAGTTTGACTGCTAGGTGATTTGCCTCTTCTATGGTTGTAACTTTCATTTAGTTCAAGCTCTGCATCCTATCATTTTATACTCGAAATTTTCTTTAATGAATTCAAGATATTGAAATTTTAAATTATTTTAGATAAGATAACTTGATGTCCAGCATGCACACATTTTACTTTATTATTTTATTTTATTTTATTTTTTTAATTTTAGGAGTGGATAGCCTAAGATACAACTCTCTAGACAGACTAAAATTGCAATTTAACAAATTTTTCCTCAATATTGATACATTACTTGCCTGTGTTCAGTTAGAAAACTACCATGAGGATATTGGTAAGACATAGGTCTGCATCCCTGTAAGATTTTCTATATGTTCCATGGTAACATAACCATTCTAGACAATCGGAATCCTCCACAAATACATGTTTCTCCAAAATCGGAGATAGCATTTCTGAGGTAAAATAATTTCTTATTCAGAAAAGTATTTTCTGCTCACAAAGATTTCCTCTGTTAAAAATAAAAAAATAAAAGTACCTTGGATTATTGGATTAAATGTATTTTGACTGAGTTATGCCTATTATCAAGTGTCATTATTATTCAATACAGGTAGGCACTTACTTACCAAATATAAATAATTAAACAGAAGTAGGCAGGAATTTCCTTAGTGGCATTTGGTAAAACTGTAAAAGGTCATTGTAGACTCCTATGGAGGCAATATATACCCACAAGTGGTTGTGGGATGTTTTCAGAACTACACCAGAATATTACCAAAGGACAATGCAACATAGGAGCTGTTCTACCATGAGAATTACAACAGTTTGGCAACATGTGGATCATCTACTTTACACAAGGGATGCTAATATTTTGATATTCAGTTTCACCAAATATTCACAATGATGCACCCCTATTAGGCAAACCCTCTTACTTTAGGCCAAGGCCACCAAATTTCTAGAATACTACATATTTATAAAGTTCCAATTCATTATTCCTTGTTCAGCAAATACTACCTATTTACAAATTTCCAATTTATTATTCCTTGTTAATATAAAAATGATACGTTATCTATATCCTAATAGTTTTAAGGAAACCAACAATAATGAATTATAGAAAATATTCTCCCTACAGATATGATAAACATGCTACGAGGACAAAGTTGAGTCATAAGCCAATTAACCATTCCTCAACATCTGAATGATGTGGGCTAAGATTCTAGATCGTGCTTCAAGCATTAAAAGGCAGCGCAGTTAGCAAACACCACAAGGCCTACAACTGGACCCTTACTCAATTTATAATCTAATGATAAAAGTATGTAGAAAATCATATCTCTTGAAGTTAAAGAATGGATATCTCTCACAAGTGTTTTTCAAACAATTTGACAAGATATTAAATTGTCAACTATCTCATTCCATTTGGATAACTCTGTTCTCATACTAATTCTATATGTGAGGAACTAATTCAGTAATGTAAGTAATGAGCATATGGAACTACAGGAGGATTCCGCATCAAGTCATGCCAAGAAGAACTAGTTTTGAATGATAGCTTAACTCTGAACAACTGAGCCATGCCTGAAGTTATTAATTGAATGTGATACAATGCAATAAGCTAATATTTGAAGAATTTTAGTCAGCTTAGTAACTACTTACACCTTTTAGTTGCTGGAGTCAATCTTCTTCAGTTTCTACATTCGGCCACCCTTGATCAGCTTGTAACTTGACAAACTTGGCCAAAAGCTTGATCTCTTCTTCCTGCAAACGGGCTCCAAATGTGCATTGGCCCCTTGGTGTGCAGTTCTCTCCAAAGCCCTGCATAGAGACGTAAGACATTTTATATTGGATTAGAAAGATGCAAGGGAGTAGATTCTGCAAGAGATGTAAATTACAGGAAGAAACTCACAGGCATTCTTCCCTTGCCATAGTATGTCACACGGTATATCTCCTCTTCAGTGTCAACTCCATTCCTGTAAAACCAACAACATAATCTGTTTATACAGCTTCTGATCTAACATATTCAATATCATTTTTGGATTTAGGGAAAATAAGATTTTAATTATTCCTTGATATTCTTTCATATTTTTCTGTCTTTATGCTCATTTTAAATTGCATTTGTCATGAGGCATGCTATTTCCAACAGAATAATGGATTTCTAATTAGATTACCTTTGAAGATCTTTTGTAAAAAGTGTTGCTCCCTGGGAAGATGAGAAGCAATGTATTAAAGAAGTAACAGAATTAAAATAATAACCATCTGGATTTCATGAGTAAAGTGATTATCACCGGCTGGATTATATTTCCGCCTGCGTCATGACACCCAATGCAAGCTCGACGAAACAAAGACGCTCCTCTTTGTACGTCTATGGTTTGTCCAAATGAAACTGCACCAAATGGGAAACTAAGAAAAACCAGGGAAAATATGGACACAAAGCTATACAAACCAATCTGACACAAATGAAAATTTTCTGAAGAGCTTCAATTAATCTTTTTTTGTGTCAAAACAACCCCAGTAGTTAACACAATCAGCTGAGGACCATGCCTTCTGAAGCTAGCTTGAATCTCCTGTTCCCCTCCCATTGGAACACCAAAAACTCACTTATATAAATAATTAAATAATCCCTGAAGAGCTATCTGTTGGAGTAGTTAATATGTTTGGGACAAAATTAAAGATATAGCAATACAGTTCTGAAAAATAATAACAAGTAGCTTCTAGTGTGCTGCTTTGCCACAGTTAGGAAAATTGAGTAAAGAACACACTAAATGATTAAGTTGGAGGGCATGCAATAATGTTTAAATAATTCTCTATGAGAATAGCTGTAATAGAATGTGTATAACAATGAATCGTGTGACAAGATTGTCTGGGTGTGTACTATTAAATACCTTTAAATATTGATTCGTTGGATATACCTGGGGTATGGCAGATAGGAGATAAGGATACAAGTGCGGCCATTATTAGTGGTGGAACCAAGCTCTTGAGATGGAAATACTGTACTTGATGTTGTTGTTGTTGCGGTTGTTGCTTTTTGGGAACTGGGTTTATGTTTCTCTTCACAACAAACACAATTCAATGTTCAATGTTCTTACAAACTTTTAATTTGAAAAACATATTCACAGAGAGAGAGAGAAGAGACCTTCATTGAGAGGCAAGAGGCAGCATTATTACAAGGCGTAGGGGGTGAAGTTAGAGATAAAAGCAGCTGCATTTCTCGCTTCTAACAGTAACTGACTTGACTGATTTGAAGAAGAAAAAAGGAAAGTCTGGGGGAGTGGACTATGGACTGGAGTGGTTGGTTTGGTTTGTCAGCGGTTGCCACAAAGCTCATCAGATCCCCCTATCAAATATGGCCATGCGTTTCACAGGCCTTAAAATTAAAAATTAAAACAAAAAAGTTCTCGGGTGAAGGTTGACCTTTTTCAGTGCAGCCTACCAATTTTTTTTGGGGAAAAAATCTACTACCACCAAAAATTACAGAACTTCTTTACCACAATTGTATCGTGACAGAGCGTAAATGACGAAGAAAAAATAGTAAGTCCACTTATGTGATAGATAAAGGTGTCAATGTTTGACCTAACTCGTAAACACGACATGAACCTAACACGGGTTTTTTCGGATTAGGGTTGGGCCTTAATAGGTTTGGGTCATAAACGAGTTGACCTGAAAGCGACACGATAAGTAACGGGTCATAAATGGGTCAATCCGCATAACCTGCAATAGACACGTTTGACACGTCAATTTATTTGTGTCAACTTGAAATGACCCACTTAACACAATCTGTTTAACTCATATAACAAATAAATATTTATTTTATTTTAAATTTGTCAAATACTTTTTATATCCAACATATATTTTAAATTTAAAAAGAAAAGTGAGTAATTACAAAAATTTACAAGGGATACAATTAAAAATTGAAACTTTACAAACCTTAGAACTACTAATACTTTTTTTTTCTTTTTTCTTTTTTTGTGACATAGAACTTACACAAATGAAATTGGATGAGCTTGTAGAAGATGTTATGAATTTGAATATCAACAAAGAATCTATGGATGATAATCGTGGTCATAGTCAGAATCAGTCTACAGTTTGCTCAAATTCTTTCAATATTGATACTTAGCATTTGGCGAGTTCCAAAAATATTATATTTTTGTTGAACTATGTTATTTTATTTTGTGAAATTTTGTTATTTTGAATTTAGGTTGAAGTGTATGCACTTCTTTTGAAGTGTAAAGAACTTAGAGCATTCTCATCAGGTGTGTCAAATGCCAAATATTTGGCATTTGACACACCAAAAACAAAAAACAGAGCATCATGAGGTGTGCTATATGTGCTAAAAATTTGAGACATGCTATAGTACGCTTTCATTTTTGGCACGGTACGGATTGGAATGCCAAACATTATTTGGCTTATTTAATTCGTTTTTTTTTCTCTCTCTCTCTTCATTTATCACTCTTTCTTCTCTCTCTTTCTTTTTTTCTTCTTTCTTTCTTCGCCTCACTTCATCTTCTCAGTTTCACCTCTTTTAATTTTTTTTTTCTTCTTCTTTCTTTCTCCAGAACCCCCACCCTCCCTTTTTCTTTCTTTTTTTTTCCCCCCCTTTTTTCTTTTCTATCACTTTCTCTCTGCGCCTTCTCTATCTCTTTTTTTTTCCCTGTCACTCTCCCTCTCTGTCTTCTTTTTTTTTTCGGCCTCCCTGTCACTCTCACAGCCCGCCGCCGTGGAGTTCGGCCTCGCCCTGGAGTTCAACCTCACCGCTGAGGCCGTCACCGTAGAGCGATCTATTCTGATCTCCCTCTTTTTTTTCTTTTTTCCTTCGGTTGTGGATTTCATGTGATTGTGATTATAGGCTGTGCTTGGGAATGGTAGTGGCCAGTTGTGTTGTGTATGGTGGGGTTTTGTTGAAGATTTTGAGTTTTTTTTTTTTTTTTTTCTCATTCGTTGTGGTTTTTGGATTTGGAATTTGTTGGAAGATCTAGTGATTGTGGTTGTAGTTTGTGGCGGTGGTTGTAACAGTGGTTGTTGTTGTGGCGATGGTTGTTGGTTCCTGGTTGGTGGCGACTGCCACTGGGCTCTATGATTGTATATTGCTGGGTTTTAAGTAAATATATTATTTTAATGTGTAATAAATATTATTTTAATGTATAGAATTAAAGAATAGAACATCTGATAAATGGTATGTTGTAAAATGATGTGTTAAAATGATAAAGTAGGTTTTTGGTGTGTCAAAATGACATTTTTTATGAGAGAGATAATGAGAATGCTCTACTAGATGAATTATATTATTTTGAATGTGGGTTAAAGACTTGAAGTGTATGCATAACTTTTTGGGATGTAAAAATAATTATTTCTAGATAGATGTTATATTTAATATTATGCAAGTTGAAATGGGTTGTGTTACATTCGTGTTAACCCAACATGACTTGTTTATTAAGCGTGTCAAATGGGTTGGCTCAGGTCAACCCGCCTTATTAACTGGTCGGGTTAGGGTTGAAGGATCATGACATGATTATTAAATGGATCGGGTTAGGGTTGAGTCATTTAGTTGAATACTCCTACCTCGACACGAATCCGACATGCTAACCCGAATTGACACCCCTAGTGATAGACAATCGTTTACATTCTGTCATGTCATAATTGTGATAAAAGTTATGAAATAACTTATGGTCTTGATACAACTTATTTTTTCTTTAAAAAAAAAAAAAACATTTTTGACAAGTGCTATCAAAGCATATACGGCTTCTCATTTAAGCTTGTAATTGATATCATTATTTTACTAACTACTAACAAGATATCAAAATTTTTTTTTTTTTTTTTTGTATATATATGTTATCTTTTTTTCTTTTAAGTTAAAATAGTATTTGTATATTAGTTTTACTATTTTTCAATATAGTGGAATCGGCTTGATTTCTCCTTAACACACTTGTATCTCAACTAATTAGCAAATCCCAGTATGTTCATGAGATTTAGAGTTCGAATCTCCCCTCCTCTAATAAACTACACTGATAATTCAAAAAAAATGAGACAATATTAATTATTTTATTCATTTGAAAGTAAGAGTCATCAAATAGCCCATAACCCATGGGCTGGCCCAATAGACCGCTAACCCACCAGGCTAATGGGCAGCCCAGCCCGGTAATATTGAAGCCCGTGGGCAGCCCAATAGCCCAATGGGACAGGCTATGGGTTGGTTTTTTTACCCATGGGCGCTCGGTGGGCCGGCCCATTAGCCCAGCCCATTAGCCTGACCTGTTGGCCTAACTCATTGCCCAAAATTCATGACAAAATAATTTTGGGGTTGGGTGGGTGAGGGATTGAACTTTAGACATTATAAACACTTTAAGACCACACTAACTACTAAATATTTGGAGTGATTGTGATACAATATGCATAATAAATATATATATTTTGGTATTAGTTTAGTAGTATGAAATATTTGAAGAATATGAAATAAATATACAATATGCATAATAAATATATATATTTCCTTTAAGCAAGAAATATTTGAAGAATCAAATATTTGATTCTTCATATATTTCGTTTAATGCTTAACGGAAATATACGAAGAATCAAATATTTGATTATTCATATATTTCCTTCTTAAAGGAAATATATGAATAATCAAATATTTGATTCTTCATATATTTCCTTGCTTACCGTTTGAACAATACAAAAGTCATTTTTTTTTTTTTTGGTTCAAGTATCCAATCTATAAATACCTATACCATTTCTCTCATTTTACTCACAAAAAATCTCTCAAATCAAATTCAAACTCTCCCTAGACTATTCTCAATTTTTCATCTCTTATTATTTTTGCCCTCTTATAGTTATATACTTTATAGAATAATAGTATTATATTATTATAGTTATATTTATACAATTATAAGTATCAAATAATCAAATTCTTCAAGTTGGAGGCTTGGAAGTTGGAGGCTTGAGCATCCAATTGCATTTGAAAATCAACTTCTCCAAATTGGACTGGAACTGTGGAAGCTATTTGTCTCAAAATTCGATTGATTGGGTAACTTCTTTTCATAACTTTTATTATATACTTGCTGTCTCATTATTTTTATACACAATTTTTGTTAGTTTTCAAAATTTTAAAATGACTCATAGAAATGATCACATCATACTAGATGATTTAGATGAGCAAGGGCAACATTTTGAGTCAATTGGCTCCCCCACATCCCCAATTTCCCCTACATCTAATGTACAAACTAATAATAATACTACACTTGGCTCAAATCCAAGTTTTACTAATAAAAAATTAAAAAGTGAAGTTTGGAAAATTTTTGATAGGGTAGAGAGGATAAAACAAGATGGAACAAAAGAAATTAAAGCTATATGTAGCAAATGTGGTGATGAGCTGGCTGGTGGCCCAAGTGCGGGGACTAACCATTTAAAACGTCATATGTTAAATAGTTGTAAACGGAAAAATCAAATGGATATTAGAGATTTTCAACAATTAGGAAAAGATAAGGAGGGAAATTTAACTACATTTATTTACACTGATGCAAATGCATGTAATGAAGTGGTAGAATATCTTGTTAGAGCTGAACACCCATTTACATTTGTTGAAAAACATGATTTTACAGGAATGGTACAACGTGGTTTTACTCCACATTATAAAGGATTTTCTGCATCCACCACAAAAAGAGATATTATGAAGAGTTTTAAATTTTATAAAGAAAAATTAAAAAGTATTTTGCATGCACATAATGGTAGATTTTGTTTAACTTCTGACTTGTGGACATCAAGAAATAAATTAGGTTTTCTCTCTTTAACTATTCATTATATTGATTCTAATTGGAATTTAAATAAAAGAATAATATCATTTAAAATGTTGGAATCTCCACACACGAGATATAACATTGCAAATCTTATTAGTGAGGAACTTCAATATTGGAGGATTATTGATAAAATATTTTCAATAACACTTGATAATGCAACAAATAATGATACAGCAGAGATGTTTTTAAAAGAAAAATTAAGCTTACCTTTACATGGTACATTATTTCGAATACGTTGTTGTGCACATATTTTAAATATAATTGTTCAAGATGGTTTATCAAATTTATCCTCATCTGTTGAAAAAATAAAAGATATTGTTCGTAATATTAATAGTTCTCAAGCAAGATATGAATTGTATATAAAATGTTGTATGGAATTGAAAAGAAACAAAAAAAATATAAATATTGATGTGCCTCATAGGTGGAATGCTACTTATCTTCTTTTAGATTCAGCAATAAAATATAAAGATGTTTTAAATTTATATTATTCTCATCTTTCTCAAAATTCATGTTGTCCTCTAGAAAAAATTGAAGAACATGATTGGCTGTTAGCAGAACTTGTAAGAGACTTTTTAAAGGTTTTTGATGATTCAACAAAAATTTTTGTGGTGTATATTATCCAACATCTTGTAGAGTTATAATTCAATTGACTAACATTTGTGCAAAATTTTCAAAATTTTATGTGCAAACTTTTGGAATATTTGATGAAACGTTAGATTTAATGAGACAAAAATTTGACAAATATTGGGGAGATATTCCTTTGATTTTTGGAATGGCTATTATTCTTGATCCTAGATTTAAGATTGAAGAGTTGAATGTTTTTTTAGAAATAATTTATAATGATGAAGTTGAAAAAATTCAAAAAACCATACAATCATTTCAAAATTCAATGACACATTTATTTGATTATTATGGAAATGATTATAAAAATTCCGAAATTGGTGCCCAAACACAAAACACAAGAAGCGCTTTATCCTCTACTAGTTTTATAGGTGACCAAGAAGAACAAAATGCTTATCACATGGTTAAAAGAAGAAGAGAACAAGCATCTTCAGTAACATTAGGTGGGTTATCGGAATTTCAACGTTATTTAAATCAACATTTACTTGAAATTGATGAGGAAGGATCATTTGATTTATTGGGCTGGTGGAAAACAAATCAAAGTAAGTATCCCATACTTTCCATTATGGCTCGTGAAATATTATCAGTTCTTGTTTCCACGGTAGCATCGAAAGCATCTTTTTCTGCAAGTGGTAGAGTTGTATCTGACAAGAGATGTGGTCTTAGTCCCGAGACTGTTGAGGCACTTGTGTGCTTAAAGGATTGGAACTTAGCAGACACAAGACAACAAGAAGCAGAACAAGAAGCAGAATTAGCAGAGGCATTTGAGCGATTGAAGTTAGAAAGGCCTGAGTGGATGCCAAGAAGTCCACCACATGACCAACAATCCACCACTTCAAGATAATGCTTGGCAAATAGTTATAAAATTTATGTAACAAGTTTTTCAATTTTTTTCTTAAATAAAATTATTTGATGTTTCAACACAAATAGATTGGGAATTGCAAATGATAGACAAGTGTGTGGGTGCCAACCTAGTTGGGATGTACACATTTGTAGTGATGCAACTATTTTCAGTCTAATATATTCATGAAAATTTCAATGTACTTATTTATTCTTATCAATACAAGTTAATTAATCTTATTTTAGTACCTTTTTAAGAGGTATGTCTTAGTATTTTTTTTTAATAGAATCTTTTTAGTAGATTTAATTGTTCAATTTGATAGTTTGTAATAATATATAATTATAATTTTTTAAGTTAAATTTTTATAACCCCATTGAAGACCCATTAAAAATGCCCATGGGTAACCCATTAAACCCACCTCACTAGCCCAGCCCGCTAAGGCCCAAATGGGTATTGCCCATGGGTAGGGCCATAGGCTAGGGATTTTCCATCCAGCCTAGCCCAACCCAGCCCATTGACTAGTTAACGACCCATAAAGCCCAGCCCATTAGGCCCATGGGCCAAGTAAAAAGGGGTCGGGTCAGCCCAACCTGGCCCATTGACGAGGCCCATTTGAAAGCAAAGCGTCATTTATTGAAAATCGTGTATAGAGATTGTAACTTTGCTGAAACACTACATCTCAAGGTTGTCAACATAATTAATCAAAAAAATTTCCTTCTTTTTCTATGATACTTTCATTGATTAAGTAATTTACAAAATAGATCCAAACATTCAATTAATAGTGATTCAATGTTATCAAATTATCCAAATAAAAAATTAAATAACTAAAAAAGTTCCAAGGTAAGCCAAACTCGAGCTTGAAACTCAAATTCCAAAAATGTGCTATATAACTAAATAAGTTTGAGCGAAAGCTTTTTAGTTAATTTGTATGCAAAAACATAATATTTGGCATAAAAGCCCTTACTCACGCAATTCCATATGTACCCAAGGTTGTATTGCTCATAGAAAAATGAATAATTTGTCTTCCTTGACAATATGCTTGATGTCCAACATCAACAAAATGAATTCTTCATATTATCTTGTAGTTTTGATGTGCTTCATCTTTTTCATCGAATCCCTATTAAGTAATAACCAAAGTTTAACAAGGAATGAATTGATCATTTAACTCCTCCTTTAATGCCTCCTATTAAGCAATTTCCTGTTGCCAGTATTTTGATAATCTTCCACCTAAGTCCTCCACCAAAACTAGGCATACTTGATTAGGTACATGTTAATGATGGTCACTTTTAAGAGTTCGTTTAGGATCCGCTTATTTTGTTGAAACTGAAAATTTTTTGCTGAAAATATTGTAAATAAAGGAAAAAATTATCTAAAATAGTATAATAAGACCCATAAATAATATCATAAAATGCAATGAGATCCATGAATAGTAGTAAAAATAAACTAAATAGTAAAATAAGTTGGCAAAAATAATCTTTTGCCAAACATACACTAACTATCTTTAACACGAGTAACTTTGAAATACTACTCTATGTCCCATAAAAAAAATCCTCCAAATATCAGACACTTCGATTACCCTTAAATGAATTTGGTTCGAGAATTTTTGCCTTCATGGACATTTCCCCTCCACTCTAAAGTCCACTAACGAACGAATTGGGTCAAGTACAAGTACAAGTTCAATCCATTTAGTTCGAGTTAAGATCGAGTATGAGTTAAAAACTTATCGAGTAAAATGGATTGTTGTTTCTATTAAGCATATAATCTAATACTTTGTTCGGGTTCAAGTGGAATAATGGATCAGCTCCAATTTAACCATGTTTAGAAGAGGAGTTGGAGGGGATAAGGTGGAAAAGAGAAATTTGGAGAAGGGGATTCAACCGTTTAAGTCACCAAGGAGGAGTTTTGCAATAATATACACTTCTTGTTTTTAATTTTTGTTGATTTTTCGGTTTTAACCTCATTTCTTATATTTTATCTTATACTATGCAAGATAAAAAAGTATATATATGTGTGAACTTCAATTAAAAATTACAAGTATTTTTGAAAGTGGAATAAAAAAAAAAATAATAACTAACTTTTTGAATTTTTGATTAAAAAAAAAAACACTTATTATTCACCAAGTTTATTTATTTATTTAAATGTGATATTATTCCTCAAGTTCTTGTGGCAGTTCATTTTATTTACTTTGAAAAACGAACAAGCCATTCGGACTTGTCCTCATCAACATCTGCGGATCATTTCATTTGATCACTCTCTCTCTCTCTGTATTGAAAAACCCGAAACCCAAATCTTCATCTCTTTCTCTTTGGTTGAAGCGTGAATTGGGAATTGGGAATTGGGGGATGGAGTTGGAGGTGAGGTTGGTCGGGGGAATAGAGAATTGCTTCGTATCGCTCCCTCTTCCTCTTGTCCAAACTCTCGACTCCTCTTCTGCTCATCTCCTTACTCTCGAGCTTCGCTCTCGCACCGGCCACCGCTGGTTCGTCGCCTGGTCCGGCGCCACCTCCACTTCCTCCTCCTCCGCAATTGAGGTACTACTCATTTTCTCTCACAAACCTCTTTTTTACAGTCACAAACTGCCACCTAAGAAAAACACAATCCCATTTTGATTTGTTGCTTTGATATATTAGTATTGTATCGACTACCTAACACTGGTTCATAAATGGGTCTCCATTAAAAATCGAAAAAATTGAGCTACTTGAATTGAACACAAGAGTTTATTAAAGACAAATATATATATATATATATATAAATATATATATATATATATATATATATATATATGTTGTGGTTTTGATATGTGAGAGACGCATGTTGGAATGTTTTTGCACAAAAAGTACGGGTACGACACAATTTATGAAAAATGATAACATGACACGAGGTGTGTGGTACACAGTACGATAACCCAAATGAAGTGTCTGTGCTTCCTACGTTTTTTGCAAGTTTATTCATATTCAAAATTAGGGTCAGCTACATGTATTCTTTTGTGCAATTAAATCCTAGCCGAAATTATATTGGCACATTTTTTTAGGACTTCTACTAATGTTATTTTAGTTATTATTTTTCTATTACCTCAGCTTGAATCAACTCATTTTGCCTTACTGGTGTATTGATTGCGTTCATCTGTACTTGACCAAACCATCTTAAGTGATCCTATTTCATCTTTTCATTGATGGGGGTGGTCTGTATTGATGATATCTATTTGAATAATGTTTGTCCCACTTTTGAAGGTAATTAAATTTGATGCCTTTTTCTCGAACCAAGTGTTCATAAATATTGTATCATATGTTGTTGCAAAGTGTAGAGTAGTATTTCCTGATTCATTCCTTACTCTATGTCCATGGCTTTCATGAATTCTTCAAAAACCCCATTCTTTTCTTAAACATGACCATTGAGGCCTCGTCCAGTAAAAATCTTTTCCCTATTTAGGTAGCTCTTGAATTAATTTATTCATGTCCTCCCAAAATTTTGGTTTGATGGATTCTTCCAACCCCATTTGAGGAGCGTACGCACTAACTATGTTATTTGTGTCTTCTCCTAAAAGAAGTTTTATTAACTAAATTTTATCCGTTATTCTCATAACCTTAATCCTTGCCCCATTTATATTTGTATCTTTTCCTGTATACCATAATTTATATGCCGTATGTTCAATTTCTCTATATTTCTCACTTACCTAATTAGTCTCCCAAAGGTGCACTAGGTTTATTCTTTTTCTAGTCACTGTATCTACTATTTCCCTTAGTTTTTTCTATTTAGACCCCATACCCAGAGTGCCTATACGTATCCTATTCTTCTAGGATAATTTCTTTACCCACATCTCTCCATCAAAGTTCAAGAGCTCTTACCCATTTCTCACTACCCCTGAACACTGATGTAGTGTGTTGCTTGCAGGGCACACCCTGGCTAACCTTTGCCCACTTTTCAATGCATCTGTGGTTTGATGCAGTGCTTTGCTAATAGGGGACGACCCAACTTGTATATGTAGTGTATCCATTAACTGACTATATTTTACACTAGCCATCAACCTACATTAATCCTCTTCCATTTTCTGAGCCTAGGACCAACTCTAAAAAAATGTATGACACTATGCACAGATACAAACAGAGTAATTGTATTGTAATGTTATATTATCTTATAAAAAAATGTTATTTTACAAATTATTGTGAATAATCCATGCCTTAAAGCTGCAATCTATTGCTCTATTTTTCATAGCATGTTCCAGTTGAGAATTAATTTGTGGTTCATTGTTATAAATTATTTGCTAATGGCTCCTTCTTGTATTCTATGAATTTGTCTTCGAAAAAATTATTGTTGTTTCCTAACTCCACTATAGGTCTCCCAACAATTCGCAGAATGCATTTCACTGCCAGATCATACCGCAGTTCAAGTTCGAGCCATTTCCAATGTGGCAAAGGCTACTCTAGTTACTATAGAACCCCATAGTGAGGATGATTGGGAAGTTTTGGAACTTAACTCTGAGCATGCAGAGGCAGCTATATTGAACCAGGTAATTTTCTTCTGTTATGTCAATCTTCTATTTTAGTTTCCTTGCTGTCCAATTAAATCTGCATAGTTCTTTTGTTGTGTTTAGCCTTTTATCATGTGTGTGTGTGTGTTCATCTATATATTTTTTGATTGGTAAGTTTCACATGCACTCAGTGGGTCTTGAACCCACAACTTCACCATTCATCTCATTGTCTTGGGAGGAAGTACCGGTTAAGCTTTAGCTCATTAAAGTTTGTGTGTGTATTAATACATATTCTTTTTTTAATTTGCCGTTTGAGTCCTATAGTCTTAAGAATGGTTGCACAATGTTTTCTTTTCCTTATTTATTTTTATTTTCATAAAGCGGTTTTTCAAGGTATTTGCCCATATAGGCTCTTATATCCATATTGGAGTTCAATTATTAGTCATTGCCTCCTTTACTAAATACAGGTCAGGATCGTCTATGAAGCAATGAAATTTCCTTTGTGGTTGCATGGTCGCACTGTCACTACAGTCCGTGTGGTTTCAACCTTTCCCAAGAAAGGGGTGGGTAAGATGATATCTAGTATTTCCTGTTCTCACTCAAATGGTAGTACTATTTGGTTCAACTGAAGTTTGAAAAACTTTGTTGGTACTTAATTGGAGTATTGCTGCCATTCCTCACCCGTGAATTAAGTAACTCTTGTTTAACATTTTTATGTATTTTACTTCTTATTTACTGAAAAAGGGCTAATTACCTTGAATGCTTGAGTTAAATCACTGATTTGTTTCACTCTCATAACATTTGAACTTGATGATCTTCTAAATTTTTTGAAATTGATATTGCTCTTTTTAAATTACCAATTGTCCCAAAAGCTTAAGCTATTGAGATATGGTAAATTTAATCATTTAACTACATAATTCTAACACTCCCCCTTACGTGTGAGCCGAAACTACCTTTTAATAGGTGAGGCCCAACATGTGGGAATTTAAATGGGAGGTAGAGTGGAGGAGACAAGGATCGAACTCAAGATCTCGTGCTTTGATGTCATGTTAAATTATCGATTGTCCCAAAAATTTAAGCTATTAGGATATGGTAAATTTAATCTTTTATCCCCACAATTCTAATAGTTCCAATCCTAATAAAATTTAACAATTTAAATATATAATACATCACATGGAAAAGTACGTTCTATAATGTAAAAATACTTATGTTGTCATATAACACAAGCACGACTGTGTAAAACCAACCTTCTATTATTAATACAAAAATTCATAGTGGATGATAAAAATAATTTAAAATAAATAATGAGAGTTCTTTTAAATTTCTATAAACTTTTGGTAGTGGACTTTTAATTGGAGTAGTGTTTTTAAACTTCTTGAAACGTCGTCAATAGAAATTCTTTTAGAACAAACTATGTTAATAATTTTAATGCTTAACAGTTATGTTGAGTCTCAGGATTCAAGTACCACATTCAAGAACCAACTTTTAGGATAGACTATTTGAGGTGCCAAAGATGTATCTTTGATATAGTAACTTTCTGGTAAAGCTGTCTTTCCATGTTTAAGAAGTTCATTTATGTTTCCCAGTGTTTTCATGTACCTATTTTTTCTTTAACATTTATATTGCATTTCCAAAATGCTTGTTTGTAAGTGCCTAAAATGACAGAGAAGGAAATAATGTTCCTTGGTTCAGCATATGTACCATGTAGCTGAAAAACATACTTAGGTTACAATGGTAATCTATTATGTGCTCATGTTGTACACTGTATGGATTAGGAGAATTGCCTTCATTTTTATTTCATATGGTTAGTAAAACATGATAATTGAAGATATATATATATGTTCGTCTGCTGGAACTTTGTCTAACTTTTGAGGTTCTATCAGTGCAACTTGTGGCAGGAACTGAAGTTGCAGTTGCTCCTAAGAGACGCAAGAAAAATGGGAATGCACATGAAGGTCCTTACATGCAATCTTCTATTAAAGAACATCCTTTTGCAAGGGCACTATTGCGCATTCAAGATCCAGACAGGAGATTTATTCACAAAAGTTATGTTAATGGTGTTGAGCTTGGTGTAGTGCTCACTTCTGTTGCTTTTATTCACCCAGAAACTGCTCAAAGCTTCTCATTGGATTCTCTTCAGTTTGTTGTTATAATTCCAAGATCATCATCAGAAGAAAGCTCAAAAAATTCTGATAATGATTCCTTTAGAAAAAGAAGCAGTTCACCTCCAGCTAACAATGGAAATTTAACTGAAAAGAAGAAAATCCGTCAAGCAGTTGTTCATCTTTTAATTTCAGAATCGGTGGCTAAAGGACATGTAATGTTTGCAAAGTCTCTTCGTTTGTATTTGGGAGTTGGATTGCATTCATGTATGTTACTGCTTCCTGATATCCAATTAAGTTCCTTACTCTGCCTTCATTCCTGAAAATTTCTTTTTATGTATATTGACTTACAAAGCAGAGTGTCTTCTTACTTCCAAAAATGTGTTTATTTTAGGTTTTTAGATGTTATTCTTGTACTATGCTTATAAAAAAAATAATTCTGTCTTTTCTAATTACTTACTTGTGCCTATCAGATCATTAGTAATAAACTTAAAAAGAGGAAAAATTTGAGGTTCAGGCATTTGATTAGTAATATGCTAAAGATACCTAAAGGGATGCAATATGCCTGCAGGGGTTCTCCTAAAGGGATGTGATGTTAATTTGAAGAAGGATATCCCATCTCTTTCACTTTCTCCTTGCCACTTTAAGAAGCTCAGGAAGAATAAAGCTCTCGAGGAAAATGGTCTAGAAGTGCTTGACAGCCAACACAGTCGCGAGGTAAAAAACATGCTTCTGAAAACTAGCTCGGGCAACAATGTGGATCATGTAGATTGGTCAACCCATGATGAAGTTGTTGCTGCTCTTTCATATGAATCTTCTTGTGAAGAGGATGGGGAGGCTGCTTGTCAGTCCAATGGTGGAAAGGGATTACAATCTCTTCTTCAGGCATGGTTTCTTGCACAAGTCAATGCCATTGCTACAAATAAAGGATCAGAAGTTAGTTCATTGCTTTTGGGAAATGAAACTTTGCTTCAATATGAGTTGAAATGTTTCAAGCGGGGGATTCATGGAATGGTACTGGCTTCATCCAATGGTTCTTTGGAAGACGGAAATAAGACTACTGACCTGCTCATCGATGTATCGTATTTATTGATTATTTCTGATGAATCTCTTCAAGGTGGAAGAGTTAATGCATATGAGATTGCTTTTGATCAAAGGAACAATAGTTTGGAGGGTGCCCTTCAAAATCTGAATTTGAGGAACCCTGTATCCGTCTATTCTGTGCAAGAGAAAACCTCTGACAAAGACATTAGTTCAGATCTATCTTCCTTGAGCTGGATGGGGACAGCTGCATCTGATGTTATTAATAGTAGGTATTTTTCCTTTTGAAATTCTTTAATATATAATGCCTTTTGTTGATTCTTGTGTGAGACTTCAATTGTCTGTTGCTTGTGAAATATACCAATTTATGTTTCGTTATAGCTGTGTATACTCAAATACACATGTACATGAGCCTGTGTGACAACAGGGACAATAAAAGGTTGGGTTGGAGCTTTAAAAAAGACTCATATACTGTCTTCTTGTCTATCAACACATGGCAGAATCTCAAAGGTTGATTCTGTTGGTCCAGAAATCAACCTGATGAATAATTCTAGAAGTTGAGTTTTAAAATGTGAAAAATTAGGAGGAAGGGAGAAGAAAGAGGAAGAGGAAAAATTGAAAATAGAGGCTGATAGAAAAGAAGGAAATCAAAGGTTTAGTGCATAATCAATTAGGACCACACCTTAGCACATATTTATATTAGAGTGATATAGCAAGACTACAATAATACCTTCATGCTAAATATAAAATAATAATTGAATAGAAAAATAACAACATTAACTCTAACACTACCACTCAAGCTGGAGCATACAAATTAAACAAGGCCAGCATGAAAGACATTCATTGAAAGGAGACACGAGCTAGCGACTTCGTGAAATATCACCCAGTTGATCATCAGAGTGGAATTATTAAATTTTTGTTTGTCTAAAATTGTTTTTTCACTGATATGTATTTCGCGTATGACTATAAGGATGGTGAAACCCTTTTTTTCCTTCCCTAGAGAAAAGCTGTCTTTACCTGATAATGTTTTCCAAATGCAGGGATGGTGGTGTTGTTATCCCCCTCTTCTGGGATGTGGTTCAGTTCTTATGATCTTCCTCTCCCTGGACATGTTCTAATATATGGACCTACGGTGAGTCCTGCTTTTGAGTTTTGGTCTCCTTTGTTTGATGATTTAATAATTGAAGGGTGAAGGAAGCTCTTCACAGTTGGTAGATTAGATGTTTTGGGAATGGGCAAAAATGACTTGCATGCTCTTCCGTTTATGATGCCCATTTATTGTCGTTTTACATGCTTCCTGAAGTAATTCTCATTTGTATTAGAAGTTTTGCCTAAAATAGGTTAATTCGCTCAAAAGTACTAAGGTTTGGACATTAAAATTGAAACACATTCATTCAATGTCGTCCGTCATTTTGTTTAGGTACCTACAACAACAAAACTTTAGTTACAAAATTTTGGGGTCTGTGTAGGGCCCTCAAGATTGGAAAATAGTTTCAAGGTTTTCAAGCATATCTTTTGAAATTTGTATTAAGTTCCGAGGCATGCATAATTTTGAACCTGTTGGTACTTATGTGAGTGAGAGAAAGAGTCCAGATTGATATACAATTTTCCTAATTAGGTTCTGTATGACCATGTAACAAGAAGTGGTTGTGTATTTATGTATAGAGTTTGAATTATATGTTTGTTTTCTTAAACCATCTATTTAAAATTCAACATAGTTAATACCAACAAAAAAAAGGTGGTGGCTACGTGATTCTTTTTTACAGTCATTAAAATGCCTGTGTTTTTTTATATTTGTTAAATTTCTAAGGAACAAAGCTTCCTCAAGTTTTGGGATATCAAATAATAAGATTATTATTCATATCAACAGCACCATTAATACTTTAACTTGGCATTTCTCTGACTAATAGGGTTCTGGAAAGACATTATTAGCAAGAGCTGTTGCAAAATCCCTGGAAGATCATGAAGACCTTTTAGCACACATGTATGGGCTTATTTTTATAATATTTTTCCTTCTTTTGATGGTCATTGACATATTCGAAATGTTGATTTTAAGGGGGAATGACTCTATGGGTTAAGCTGCTTTCTTTGTCCCCAAAATGTTAAATCAAGACAGGGATTTTGTGGAATGAAGTGTTTATAAACTATTCTAATGAAGCTTCGTGTTTGCAGCGTTTTTGTATGTTGCTCTCGTCTTGCTTTAGAAAAGGCCTCGACCATTCGACAAGAACTTTCCAGCCACATATCTGATGCTTTAGATCATGCACCATCAATTATCATCTTTGACGATCTTGACAGCATCATTTCTTCTTCTTCTAATTTGGAAGGATCTCAACCGTCAACCTCTGTTGTTGCATTAATGGAATTTCTAACGGACATTATGGATGAATATGGGGTATTGATTTTTATGGTGTTTTAGTTCCGCTTTCCCTAGAATGGTGTTTTTTCTTCAATAATTTTTAGTTTATTATATGGTTAATGTTTTTATCTGCTGGAATAATAAATATAAATATGGACTTTTTTAAAAATATTTTTCTTAATGATAAGCACTTCACCTTATGAAAATTGAACCCATGATCTCGTCCACCATCGTTTTCTTGAAGTGGAGGTGCTATTTGCCCTAAAGATCATTTAGGCTGCTATCATCAATTGAAGTAAACAGTGTTTGAGGTATCAATTAGCAAAGTAACAATCAAACTAGTGCAATTACTTTTTCCCCTAAACAAATCTTAATATGGAAAGGAGTTACAAGGATAAATTGTCTATAAAGCACAACACTGGGAAAAAAAGCCAGTAATGGTACGTTTGGTACACTGAATGAGGATTACGATAGGAATTATAATCTTTATTACTAGAAATAAAATTTGTTGTAATGTAATAACTAAACATATTCATTAGTTTGGTTGTGAGTTATAACATTAAAATGAAACTTAACATTTATTTTAGGAAATTTCTTACTTATGCAATTATATCTTCTTAAAAAATTTTATTTTTAAATTTAAGAGAGATATGTGCTATTTTTTATGATTGTTTGTTTTTATAATTGTTAGATGTATATGGAAAGTTTGTTTATTTGGGAATATATTAAGTTTTGAAATTATTGCACTTATTAAGGAATAACTAATACAACTTTTTAAAGATGAATAATTATTCTTCATTTTGAAGAATAGCTATTTATAAGGAATGATTATTTCTTGTAATAAAAACATAATCAAACTAAAGAATAACTAATCTATAGGAATAACTATTACATTACAATACTTATTACAGTCTACCAAACATGCCATAAATAATGAAAGAAATAAAAATGGTCAATCCGAAGTGGAAGCTCCTGTGAAAACACTCCTTTAAATGAGCTTTGCATTTGCTAGACTTGAGTAATCATCTGTCATAAAAAGCTTATGCTGCTAGGAAGTGGGCTAATAATGTATTTAAAGTTGTCATACACAACTTTCTCCCTCACAATTAGGCCCTCCTAGTAAAATTTAACCATTCGTGGGTCTTGCACGTGCAAAATAGTAGAAATTACCTGAAAGTGTGGTAACAAAGACTTGAACAATAACCTCACTTAGAGCCTCGCACTAATGCCATGTTAATAATGATATGAAAGGTTAGGCTATTAGGGGTGTTCATTATACCTGAAAGTGGTGCGTTGTACCCTTAGTATACTTCCTGTGTCCTGGGGTGTTCGTTTTTTTATTAATAAAGTTCTGTTATTTATCAAGGAAAAAAAAAAGAATAAGAAAGGTTAGGCCATTAGGAAGTAGGCTAGCAATGCATAACAAGCTGATTGACACACTAAGTTGGTGATGAAAATATAGGGTGCTTCGGCTTAAGGAAGGTGATAGAAACACTGGGTTTTTCCATGGAGGAATAATTATATTAGTAGTCTCAAATTGGGAGATGAAGTAACTTCTAATCAAGATGAGATCAGGATTAGAATTGAACAATTCTATCCAAATGTCTATCATGAATTGGTGTGGAAATCTTGTCTTAAAGATGTATTTCTTGAACCGTTTAGAATTGCAGTAGATAAGAATACTTCAGTTGCACCCATCTGTTTGAATTTGAGATTGTAATTATTTAGGAGTGGTTGACCTCTTATTGCGGTGGTGGAATTGGTTTGGGAGGCACTCTTTGGAGATATGGAATTTTACTTTGTTATGCGTGATGTGGCAGTTGTGGAGGGAGGGGAATAATTGCACTTTTGAGGCTAATATAGATCAAAAAACCAGCTAGAAGATTTGCTAATTCCTACCTTGTTTGATTAGTCCTGGGTGTGGGGTCTTACAGATAGTATCACTCTCATAGATTACATACTCATTTAGTTTTTGTGCTAAGTTTTGTAATTCTTTTAGGTTACAAAGTGCTCATCATCGTGAGCTTGTGTAACCTTTTTCATTAATAGATCTGATTGCTTATCCATTTTTTTTTTTTCAAGTATGATGGAGTTCTGAAAAGAGTGGAGAGTCTAAATGCCATTGTAGTTATAGTTTTGCTGTCTTAATAGTCAACTAACAGAATCTTTTTGGTACACTGAACAGGAAAAGAGGAAGAGCTCATGTGGAATTGGTCCTATTGCCTTCATAGCTTCTGTCAAGTCACTAGAGAATATACCACAATCATTGAGCTCTTCAGGTATGTGTCTTCTTGCATGCATTATGGGTACTATCCTGTATTTGCAGTGGAGCTGAAAGAAATTGTGGTTTCATATTCTGAATTATTGCCATTGTGAATTTGGTCATTATCAGGTAGGTTTGACTTCCATGTTCAACTTCCTGCTCCTGCTGCCTCAGAACGCGGGGCTATATTGAAGCATGAAATTCAGAAGCGTTCCTTACAATGTTCTGATGACATCTTGTTAGATGTAGCTTCCAAATGTGATGGCTATGATGCATATGATCTGGTATTAAGCTTTTTCCAAATTTATTAATCAAATGGATAAGTTTCATTGTTTATATTTGTAAAAGGCATACTCCATTACAAACCATCATTATATTACCCCAGATTTCAACCTAATGTGTTGCTCTTTGGCACTTCGTATTATGTGCTCACTTTAAAATAGTGCTTATATAGGTGACAACTTTGGAGTATGTTTACCACTCTTTTCTTATCCTGACTATTATTACAAACTACAATTAGAATTAGGGATAAGGTCAGTTTTAAGAGTAAAAACAGTCTCTACCTAGGAAGCCAAGCAAAGAAGCCTTATTATGTCTTTTCTCATTTGTTTTTAAACTAAGGCCAATTTAGCATCTGGGCTAGGGATGGGGCAAAAAAATATCATGGCAATTTTTCCTATGAAACACACGTGGAAATTTTATGCTATATAGTGGCTTGATGAATTGTCTAGATGTTAGAGAGTGTGGATCCGGCATACTTGGATTTACTTTTTTTTTTTCCCCAATAAAATTTCTCTTATTCCTTAAAATATATATATGTATGTATGTATGTATGTATGTATGTATAAGAGTGTTGAACCAGAGAACAGTTTAATGTGCTTACTACTATTCAATTCAAGGGATTTTTGGTTGTTAGTTAGTACACACTCTGTGTCTTTCCCTCTTTTTTCTAATAAAGTTTTACTTATCAAAAATAAAATAAAATTGGTCAGCAGTGTTTTTGCTTTATGGTGTCTGGTGGTTGATGCCTAGGACATTTTGAGTTTGTTAGGATTTTTGAGAGTGAGTTCTGGATGGCATAGAAGCAGTATGACCTGGAGTGTTTTTTTTTTTTTTTTTTTTTTGATAGATAACAAAAAAATAGCCAACCCGAGTACATTGGGGGCCTGGAGTGTTGTACAGCTTGTTTTATATAGTTATATGCCAAAAAGAAACTACTCTTCTATTTCCTTGATTTCATTCAATCTCAGATTCCTAGGGGTGTTGGGTGTGACAGTTCCCATTTGTGTCTTAATGGGAATGGCAAGTTTGATATTTGGTCCTATTACAATAAGATCCAAGGTGCTTCTATACCTAGTTTCCCTTGGAAGGGAATTTGGAAAGTTAAGGTTCCTAAAAGGGTGGCTTTTTTTATGTGGATAGTAGCTCATAGTCAGATACTGATCTTGGATAATCTGATGCTCTGGGGTCTCTCTTTGGCGAATCGGTGTTGTATGTGCTGCTAAATTTGTGGATCATCTTCTCCTACACTGTCCTGTAGCTCACTCATTGTGGATACAAATGTTATAGGTATTTGGGATCCAATGGGTCATGCTAGGTTCTGTGGAGAGTTTGGTGTCTTGTTGGAGTTATTGGCTAGGGAAATTTACTTCGGACATTGGGAATATGATTCTTTGTTGTTTGATGTGGGTTGTTTGGATGGAAAGAAATCGGCGCTCTTTTGAGGCTAAAGAGAAATTGTTTGTTCAGTTACAAGCTCTATGCCAGGGTACTCTGTTTGATTGGTCTAGGTGCTGGGGTTCTTTGACTTGTTCTTCCATCATTGAGTTTCTTTCTTCCCTTAGTATTATCCCCTAAGCTGGTTTTTCTATCTTTGTTGTTGTTTGTTGCTTTTTCTTGTGTTCACCATCATGAACACCTTGTACTTGCTTCATTCATTCTTTCATCATGATTAATACTATTATTATTACTTATCAAAAAAAAAAAGAAACTGCTCTACTATTGGCACAGAGCTCTTTCAGATTAAGTTTAAGCTTCTTCTTTTAAATTGCTTTATGATTGGATTCTTGCTTTGGCATATCCCCCTTTCCTTTTTTTTCCTTTTTGATATGTTATTGGTGGCAACCTTAAGAAGATCTTTTTCATACTCCTTGTGTACTTCGACTGTTCCTTTTCTTAAAGTTGAGTTGCAAAATATGGAAGGGTAAGAAGAAAAAGGGAGAGAAGAATAAACACACACACACACAGAGATTAGGATTTAGGTTTAGGGATTAATTAATAAGTCCATTCATTGTAGCATATATTTTTGTTACACTAATATGAAATGATTACATGAGTACTCTAAGCTAATATAAGAGTACATATAAAATATGAGTCTAACGCAATCACTTCACCATTTATTTACTTGTCTGAGTTAATTTCATAAGTCTATTCTAATACTTTTGAAGAAGAATGATATCCTGTTCACTTTTTGTGGATATAACTTATTTTTATTTCCCTGCAGGCTATATTGAATTTGTTCATTATCATCATAGTTTTACTATTCTTATCGTTGTAATGTTTTTACAATAGTACTTCCTCCATCCAATTTTCTTTGTCCACCTTAAAAATTCAAACTTTTTAAGTGAACATATTCTAATGCATTTTCTTTGAAATAAAAAAATTACTAGTTTACAAAATTACCCCTCCTTAATATAAACTCAAATAAAACATAGAAAAATAAGTAATGATTTTTCAAGTAAAATAAAGGATAAGTTAGAAAAGTTGTGAAAATTGTGTCTATTGACCTCTCAAAAGTTGACAAGTATTTTGGGACATCCCTCAATGGAATAGTAGAAGAAAATAATGGGATGAACAGAGTAATTTTACTTTAGATTATTGGGTATGTAATTTTTGTGAATTAACTCACAGTGTCTCACTCAAATGTGAAATCTTGCTGGAAATTCTTTTCTCAAATAATCATTTCTTTTGAAATTTGTATCTCTTAAATTTAAGTATATTTTTAAGTCTGGCTGTGGAGATATGGAACAAAGAGAGATGGCCTTTGGAGGAGGGTCATTGAGGCTAAATATGGGGACAGATGGGGTGTTTGGTGTACAAAACCGGTGTCATGGACCTGTGGTGTTAGTGTGTGGAAATCCATTAGAAGTGGTTGGTTGGATTTTTCTAAATTTTTTCGGTATGATGTAGGTGATGGTACTAGTGTGAAGTTTTGGGAGGATGTATAATGTAGGGATTGTTCTCTTAAAGAACTATTTCCAGAATTGTATAGTATTAGTCGGGCTAGGGAGTCTTCTGTGTCAAAGGTCATGTGTTTCTCTGTCGCAGTATTGGGAGTTAGAAGCGTTGGCTCTATTTTTGGATGTGCTTTATTCCACGGATGTGCGGGGTGTTGGTGCTAACAAAGTTTGTCAAAAGCCAGCAATGAGAAGAGGTTTTGAGGTTTGAGGTTTTTATCAATCTTTATCCCCTTCTTCTGTCCTTTCTTTTCCTTGAAAATTGGTGTGGTAATCGAAGGTTCCTCCTAGAGTAGTTTTCTTTTATTGGACTACTGCATTAGGTAATATCTTAACTACAGATAATCTTCGAAAGAGGCATGTTATAGTGCTAGATTGGTGCTATATGTGCAAATGGTGTGGGGAATTAGTGAATCACCTTCTTCTCCATTGTCCTATAGCATATGAGTTGTGGTCTATGGTATTCAGTTTGTTTGGTATCCATTGGGTTATGCTATATAAAGTTATTGAACTGTTAGCTTCTTGGCAAGGAAAGTTCGGTAGACATTGAAATATAGATTTCTGGAGGTTTGTACCACATTGTTTGTTTTGGTGCTTATGGTGAGAGTAGAATGCTAAATACTTTGAGGATTGTGAATGGTCTATCCTTGATGTAAAAGTCTTTTTTCTTCCGTACTCTACTTGATTAGAGTTAAGTTTTTTCATCTTTTTTTTGTGTGTCCCTCCCTTATCTTATTGATCATTGTAATTTGGGTTTTTGATTTTTGCCACTGCAGTACATTTCCAGTGTACTTGGCCTTTGGTTCTTAATAAAATTTCTTACATAAAAAAAAAAAAGAGTATATTTTTAAGCCTATGTATTTTACACTGCTTTTGAAATTATATATTAAACAATCTCATTCTTTCAGGAAATACTGGTTGATAGATCTGTTCATGCTGCCATTGGTCGGTTTTTGCCTCCCCATTCTGCATTTGACAAGGGCGAAAAGCCTAGGTTAGTCAGGGAAGATTTTTCCCAGGCAATGCGTGAATTCCTTCCAGTTGCTATGCGTGACATCACAAAATCCGCTCCTGAAGTTGGACGCTCTGGGTGGGATGATGTTGGTGGTCTGATTGACATTCAGAATGCTATTAAAGAGGTGAAGTCTTTAAATTTGCATTGTAATTTTCTAGTCATAAATTTACATTAGTATTTTCACTGCATTGTATTAGATCACAAACACGCTACTCTTCTTTCTGAGTAAATAAATAGTGGTTTTCAGTATGAGTTTATAAATAAATATTCTTTTTTAACTTAGGTTGTGTTTGTTTCGGGTGAAAAACCCTTATGAGAGAGAGAGAGAGAAGCTCCAGCCGAGACATCATCCGGCGTATTTCCGGAGTATATATATATATTTTCTTGTAACAATTTTATGTGCAAACCAAGCACTAGAAACCATTTTTTGGCGCATTTTCCAGAACGCAACCAAACAACTGAAATATTTTCCTTTTCAAAAAATATTTTCACCTGCAAATATTTTACACTCGGAAAATATTATACATTCACCCAAACATAGCCTTAATCATATCTGGTTTCCTAAATTCCACAAAAGCAGCAATTTCATAAAATATAGTGAAATATGTCTAGGGTAAACTCGTCTAGTTTATATTTATCCACTTCAAGTCTATTTTTCATGAATATATGCTTTCATCAGTAGCATGTGCTTTTGAACTAAAGAAATTTCAATGTTCTTTTTCTTTTAGAGGCTTTTCTCATATGTATGCATTTGATGTTTATGCTTCATTTCTAGATTTCCTTTTTCCCCTTTTTTTATCACACCTCTTCTTTGTACTGTGATTCCATTGCTTGTCTGTTGGTAGGCCGTTACATTTATAAAATGATCAAAATCATTCAATTTGGGTTCATTTCTTTACACTTAATAGTGAATTTGTGATGTACTTCAATGATTTCTCAAGGCCATAATTGAATCAATGTGAATGATTTTGTAAGATCATAATTGAATCAATGTGAAAACTAAGGTTCTCTAATCAGACCATGGTGTTCAGTGGTGGACGTGTATCGAGAGGAATTGCATATACTTGGATGTTATTGGGATAAACAGCAAACTTAAAGCATTGGATACAGATTTTGAGGCAAGAGCACACAAGAACGGCTTTTTTGAAAATTTAATATAGCCTAGACTAACACGTCACCAGAATGGCTGTATATTTATAACCTTAGAGGATGTAATAGTTTATAATATTTGATCTAACTTCTGATGGGAAGTATGTGCATTTGTAATTGAAACCTTATTTACATATTAATAAGGTGATGTTGGTCTTGTGGTATCCCATGTAATTCAGAGTGATGACTCATGTTTAAACCACCTCTGATGGGGAAACTAAAATTTTTCAAAAGAAGACAAACCCTTTCAACTATTCAGTCATATCTGCAAGTTAAGAAGTCAAATGTACAGGTTTTTTGCTGGAATTTCTTCTCAATTTGTAAGCCCACAAATTTGAAGGGGATTAGCTGTCCCCACTCACAGATCTTGTATCGTAGGTAAAATACTCAACATGGGGTAGCAGAAGGAATTAATGACACCATCTTAAATTCACTCAAGTAGAAATATTTACCAACATTTTAAAATGATTATGCTTGCTGCTTCTGACTTTGTACTGCTTCCTACATGCAATGCGTTGATGTTTACGCTCAGAATCAAGTATGAATGTATGCAGGGGAGTGTGCTTACCTCCAGTCTAGGGGGGCAAAAAAGGGATATGTGGGGAAATGAAGTTTGGCTTCAGGAAAAAATATAGAAAAATATATGAGAATGTCAGCATGTCAACTCTGTCATAAGAAGACTAAACATTGACTCCAATAATTATTCTGAATTGCTTGGTCTCTTTCATTATTTCCTCTTATTTTCCAGAAGAGAACCTTATCTAAATTTCTATTGCTTTATGGAACCAAAATGGTTTAGAACTTCTCACCTATCTGTTGGTTCAATAATATTATTAGCAGACCATGATAGGGGAAAGGAAAAATCAAATCATTAGCCTATAGATAATAACTGGTTTGTACTGGTGCTGTCTCTTACTTTCATTCAATTCTATCATGCAACTATCATTTTGCTTTTTTTTTTTTTTTTTCTTTTCCTTTTTCAGTTCCAATCCTTTGTTTGTACTGTATGTTATATTCTCTTCTATTGTTAATTCCTACTATCAATGTCAGATAATTGAATTGCCTTCAAAGTTCCCAAATACCTTTTCACAAGCTCCTTTAAGGTTGCGGTCAAATATTCTCTTATATGGGCCTCCTGGTTGTGGCAAGACACATATAGTGGGTGCTGCTGCTGCTGCTTGTTCCTTACGATTTATATCAGTGAAAGGGCCTGAGCTGCTAAATAAATATATTGGTGCTTCTGAGCAAGCTGTGAGTGTCCAATTACTTCTTGCCTTACAAATATTTTTTGTATACCAATTTTTCGATGATTTTCGTGTTTTTGTAGTTTCAAATTATATAGCAGCCAATGCTTTTTTGATCCACATAATTTATCAGTGTGGAATTTTGTATTAGTTCTCACTTCTCTTGATTTATTGGTTGTGCACTTTTGCTTTCAGTGAACTGTTTTCTGGGATATTATGCATGCTTCATAGTAACCATTTTGTAATTGTGTATAAGTGAGTGAAGTGTGGAAAGGAGATTGAAGTGTAAGAACTGTAGTTATTCTCTCAACAATTTTTTTTGATACAGGATATTGTATGGTATTTTAAGATGATTATTATGATGCCAATGATAAGAACCACAAGAAGAGTTATCATCTTCTTCTTTTTGACCCATATTGTTAGTTTCTTTATGTAATGTTTGACTTTTTTCTGTTCCCATTATTTCCTATGATATACTACTATTCCCATGTAGTTGGTACCCTCCAAAACTAATGAGTACCTAGGAACACTGTTTTAATACTAATTCTGAATGTATATAAAATGAAGAGAAAAGTATGAGCTAACATAGCAGTAGCAGCATATTTTTTTATAGTCGTGCTAGGCTTTTGGAACCATTGTGGACTTAATTCTCTGTTGAAACTCATAGGTGGATGGCACAGTTAGCAGTACACAGTCTCAAGGCCTTTGCAGTTTGCATTACCTGACTCTGCTTGTTCCTTGAAGATGTTGAGCTTTCCTTGTCTTAGCTGAAATTTCTTATTTTGTGTTTGCTTTATGAGAGGATGGAGACATCTGGTGGATCTTTTGATGATTCTAGCTTTATACCATGATTATTTTATGTCTCTTTCATATACATCATTCATACAATGTACTCGGCTGATTCACAAACTCCCATTCAATTCTTAATTATTATTGTTTTTTTACTTCAAAAAAAGAACAATTGTTCAGTATTTGTTTATGTTTCTTATATAAACATCATTCATACAATGTATTTGGGTGATGCACAAAATCCCATTCAATTCTTAATTATTATTATTTTTTTCACTTCAAAAAAGAAGTGTTCAGTATTTGTTTAGTTGCCTCCTTTTATTGTAGCTTTTTAACTGGGATTTATGATGCATGTGTAGCTATACAATGTGCATAGAAGATAAAAACATGTATGATCATCCTTTGTATCTTTTAATGGGTAACCCTTTTTGGAAATATGTTGAATGACTTTCTAGAAGTGAAGTGTATTGCATAGTCCTACTGCTGATGCGTATATTATGATTTCAGGTTCGAGATATTTTCTCCAAAGCAAATGCAGCTGCTCCATGCCTTCTCTTTTTTGATGAATTTGATTCTATAGCCCCAAAAAGAGGGCATGACAATACAGGAGTAACTGATCGTGTTGTTAATCAGGTCAGTCTCTTGTTTGCCAGTCCCATCTTCCATCCTCTTTCAATTAATTTTCTAATAATCGCATTTCCCTTTTTGCAGTTTCTGACTGAATTAGATGGCATTGAAGTTTTGACTGGTGTATTTGTGTTTGCTGCTACAAGGTCAGTTTCTGTTCACAATAACCATAAAATTATTGGAAAAATATGTTTTGTCCCTGTGGTCAAGTTGTAAAACACAGAATCCTCCTGAAATTTTGTTTGTGAGGGTAAACTCCCATGGTTCAGATCAAAGTGAAGAAACCTTTTAGCATGACCTCCTAACAAATAATATAGTGCCACATCTCTCATCACTTTTACATCTTCAATTTACAATTTTCTCCCTGTTCATGATGAAAGAATAAAAAAATAATATATATATATATATATATTTTTTTTTTTCTGTAGGGGAAAAAATATATTTCTTTCCCTCTTGTGAATGAGAGATAAGTGACAAGAAAAGGCAATAGTTTTTTTTTTTTTTTTGGGGGGGTGGGGGTAGGTGTGTGGGGGGGTATGTTGTGGGGGAGTGGACAGGTTGGTGGTGTGGAAATTACATGTGAATAGGTTAAATGCCCACTTGACCATCAGTACTTGTATCTGGTGGTTTTGCCAGAGTGATGGGCCTGATGAATTGAACCACTCCATTCAACTTCTTCCCATGCTATTTCTCTAACATCACAGTGTGGATTTGGCTCCTTGGCTGTGTCGTTGCAGTGGACTGAATTTGCGTTGGAATTGTTATTCAATGAAGTGAAGAAGAGTATGGTGGCCTTTCTTTGATGCTAAAATAAGGGATTATTAGTAGTGGAAAAGAAGGTTCTTGCAAACCACTTCTAATTCCTTTCACAAGCTCACAAACTCGACCCATGCGACCCTCTTTACTACTGCCTTCCAACAAACCAAAGACTCTCAATACTTTACACCAATGACATGACTTCGCATTTGATCCCATTCTGCACCATATCTTGAAAGCTACTTTCCTTATAAAAGCCTGAATAAAAGTACTAAATTTTATTATACCCAAACCATCAGCTTTGGTAGGGGCACGAATCTTATCCCAGTTCTCTAATAACTACCTGTGCAACAGGATAGGCTCCCCACAACTTGGCATGACTTGGCAGCTTCAAGTTAATAAGCCTGTGCAAATTGCTTTCTTAGGTTTATGTCTAGTGCCCATACTTATACGCAAATCCGATACGGACAAATCCGATAACCAGTTGCTCACTTTCTTTAGTGGTTCCCTATTTGATTGGACTAGGGCTTGGGGAATCACCTCTAGTGACTCTCTCCCCTTGTTCCTTAATTCTCTGCTCTGTACTTAGTTCTTTTGTTGGCTTATGTTTGTTTTGTTGTCTTTTCTTGTTGTTTGTTTCCTTCTCTGTACTCCTTGCTCTACCTTTTGTTTTTCATGAGGTAGCTCTTTGAATATACATCTTTTTACTTATCAAAAAAAAAGTATACACAAATTGAGGTCTCAATCATGGAATGTTTCTTTCGTCTTTGCATTTTCATGATTTTGGATCTTGTTTTCTACATTGATCTTTTTATTGATTACTTTGTCTGATGGTAAACTAACTTAAAATTTTCGTGTCAAGCAGTAGACCGGATTTACTTGATGCTGCTTTGTTGAGACCTGGTAGGCTAGATCGGCTTTTATTCTGTGATTTTCCATCTCAACAGGAGAGGTTGGATATTCTTACAGTACTTTCTAGAAAGGTTAGTAAGATAATCAAATTAATGCATTGTTCGTAACTTTTATTTAGTTATGCACGTTGGTATTTTAATATAATTTGAATATTAATTGCTTACAATTATTTTAGTGATTTTTGAGGTCCAATTTGAGGATAAGTTATCTTATTACTTGAAACACCCATCACCACTATAAATAATGGGTATAAATGATTGCCTTGACAAATGCCCTGAACAAGCCATAACTTGATACCAAATTCTTCTTTTCAAGTGCTGACCCTAATCAATCATATGATAGGCTATTTCAAACTCAAGTCTATTTGTTACCCTAGTTTTGTTGAATCATCATAACTCAGAACCTTAATGAGCAACTCAATTGCATTTTGATGTACAAATGCATCCATTCCCCCTCAAACTATTACTTTTTCTTATGAAATATTCCATTCTTAAAAAAAATTTCTAAATAATAGGCGAGATGACTCTCCACCTTTGAGGTTTGTGGATGAATGACACTCCCTCCTTGAGGTTTGTATAAAGGAGTAGGAATATTTATAAAAACCTCAAGCCTGGGAGTGTCATTTCTTGAAACTTTTGGAGGGTAGTGTTGTTTCTAGACACAATAATTTATTATTACTTATTTATTTATTATTGTATTTTTAGTGCCAAACTTGTACTGTGACTCTTCAGTTGCTAGTGCGACTCATAAATCATGAAGCTTTATTTTATGTCTACATCTTTTTTCAGGTTAATATATAATAATGTTATGGTTTTATCAATTGATACAGCTGCCATTGGAAAACGATGTTGAATTAGATGCCATAGCTCATATGACCGAAGGATTTAGTGGGGCTGACCTTCAAGCTCTGCTTTCAGATGCACAGCTTGCAGCAGTTCATGACCTTCTGGACAGTGCAGATACCAGTGAGCCAAACAAAAAGCCAGTAATAACCGATGGTCTTTTGCAGTCTACCGCCAATAAGGCAAGACCCTCTGTTTCAGAAACTGAGAAGCAGAGACTATATAACATTTACAGGGAGTTTCTGGATTCAAAAAGATCTGTTGCTTCACAGGTGTTTCTCTCCCTCCGTGCATTTTTATGCCAATAAAGTATCATTTATTGATATCTTCCTAGAATGAAGCTTCTGACCTTGTATAGTTTATTTGCAGTCAAGAGATGCCAAAGGAAAGAGAGCAACTCTAGCATGATAACAAGAAAGGTCTTCTAACCAGGGAAAGTGGAATGTGCTATATGGTAAACTGTTCATTATGTTTTCTGTTGTACATTTCTCCCTTCTCTCTTTTTTTTTTTTTTTTTGAGGGGGAGGGGTGGGGGTTGGTGGTTGTGTTGGAAATGCACAAATAATATGGGAATCTGCTAAACAATCCTGTAGCTGTTCAAAAAGTTGCTCAGCTGGATGTGATCCTGTTTGAGAGCTCATCATAACATTGGTGTTCCACTATAAATTTATGGAAAAACACAAAGAAGGAAGCCCTTACGATTGTTTTTATGATTTAGCCGAGCTTTTAATATGGCCAGACTTGTGTTCTTTGGACTAATTAATCTTCTATGGCGAATTTTGATCTTGCAGGTGTGTTAAACCCTCTCAAAGAAGGTAACAGAATCTCTATATCTAGGTGATAATGTCAAGCCATGTCAAATTTATGACCTATTCAGAGAGTCGTTCAGGCAGATATACGTTGCTTCACAAATTTCACAACAATGGCGTCAATCAAAACAGGTGGACATACACTGCGCTGCGATTTTGAATTTTTACCAAGTATAATACAAAACCAAGTCCAAAGGGATAAGCCTAAAAACGTAGTCATTGGATCAAAAACAGGCAAGGGTTATGCCACAAAGACAATGTATGTGATTAAAAAAAATCAACATTTTGTTTTAGTTGTATATTTCGAAAGAGATTCGGGTCCTTGATAAATATTTGAGGTAATTATCAGTGACGCTTTTCATGTTAGGCATACGGTGTTAGGCTTAGTAGTTGATCTTGGTGAATATAAATGATGCTTTTCATGGTGGGAAATAAGGTTGTGACTCTATTAGTAGTTCTCAAACCGCATTAAGATGATACGGTTTGTTTTTCAATTTGTTCTACCTGTTTTGATCTTAAGATCTCTTGTATATTTTAAAATCCAATCCATCACAAAATCAAATGGATTCGAACATTCAACCATATGTAATCTATAAGTTCATGATTATTCATTTAATTGTTCTTTAGATGATTTAGGGCTTTCAAATTAATCGAGTCAAAGTGAATAGTAAGAGTTTAGGAGTAGTTTATTTAATTTTATTTTGAATGCCAATTGAACTTGAGCTCATTGGCAATTTAAATTATATGTTCAAACTTGAATAATTTTTAATAATTGATAATTAAATTATAATTGAAATTATATTATTTGAGTCTATTTGATAGAATAATTTTCGTGTATGAATTTGTAAAAATTAGATTTACTAACCTTGTGTTATTTATTATTAAAAAGTATATAAGTTTTATAATGAAACCGATTATTTATTATTAAACAATTATAATCATATGGCCCAATCAGTATTTGGTTTGCTCACATTTACTGATGTAACAATTTATGTGTCACATTCCATCGGGTGGATCAATTTATGCTTAGCCCAAATAATTATACGTCAATGGACCCCAAATATGACCCAACAACAAGAAGGCCCGGCAAACTCAGCCCTAGGTCTCACAAGCTTATCTGGATGTGATTTTGTGGACAGATTCATCTGTCTATATTATCTATGTGATAATCTGAACTATACTTTTCCGAAAATGTAAAATTAAATTATCTTGGTTTCAAGCTGTAGCAATACTTGGTCTCAATAAGATTCCAATTTTCACTATATACATCAATAGGAATTGAGTAAGCAGGAAAAACTTGAAAAGGATTATAGAAATGAACATCTAAATAAATATAGGTTCGCTTTAATAAGTAAAATAAGCACATATTGTTAGCCGCAATATTTTTTAAAAACTAGCAATATAAATCAGGAATTAACAAAAAAAGTAGTGCTTATATAATTAAATAATTGAATGAAATAACATTTAAAGTAAAAAATAAAATAAATACCGTTGCTACTCATAGATTTGATTGAATTGAACATATCACTTATTTCAATTCACTTAGGTCTATTTTGTTTTATTTCAGTTCACTCAGTCCATTTCAATACACTTACTTGAGAATGAGAAAAGATAGGGTCGGGTTGAGACTCGAGAGTATCTACTCTAAATCCAAATTCTATTAAAAAATTATAAATCTCAAACTCATTCCAAATTCTATTAAATTTTAGCAATTTAATCTAATATTTGTTCCACATATATTTATGAATCAAAACTCATTTCAAACTCATTTATTTATTTATTTATTTTTCTTTAAAAGAGACAATTTAATATTACTTATTGTTTAAGTTCTAAAACACTATTAGGTCACATTCAAACCTTAGAATCACTATATTTAGTCTTGAGACCTAACATATATTGCTTGATATTAATCTATAATTATTTGTTGAACATTTTGTGGTTATGTCTATCAATTACTATTACCATTAGTAATATTTAAACCATCTATAATATTAATAATCCAAAGAACATTCCGATCATACCTCAAAGACTAGGAGAGAAATAAAGAAATGGTAGATAAAGTTTGTCATAAATAAACTATAATAAGGTGAAATACATAATAACATGTTATAATCAACCCTTAAATAATTGTACTCACTTAATAAAATAAAATAAACTGCAATACATGTATTTATTTATTAAGTATTAGTCAAAACTAATATCATTTTGCAAGGATGATGTATAGACTCGAGAAACACAACATTATCAATTCTTCACTAATTTCACTACAATTGCAGACAATGACGCTAGGATTGCAAACAATGACGTGTGCCCAAAGCCTATTTGTAGAGCCTAAATGTGGATAAATTGAATGTCTCGGGGGTAGATAATGAATGTTGTACAATTTCGTCTATTAGTTTTAATTTGATTAAATTTGTTATTTATGAGTTCTAGATAGTTTAACTTGTAATATCCCGCATATCATAACTTGAGAGTTTCACATACATATACACTTAAATTAAGTTAGAGTAGAATTTTTATTTTATATAACAACAAATTACTATTGTTTGAATCTTGAAGTCATATATATATATATATATATATATCACTTTGAATAGAGGTTTGTGTATAGGGTAATATTCAGATAAGGACCCAATGAGTGTAATCTTGAGTTTAAGATAGTTTTGTATATTATATTGGTTGCCCGTTGAATTGAAGATCTTGGGTCTAAGAAAGGTTGATATATAATTGATTTTAATTCAAAAGTAGGTGCAATGATTATGTTAAGTTGCCAACAAATTTCATTCTAAAATAAAGTTTAACTTAGGGCTATCCAATGACTCGGACAATCTGACATGCCCGACCGTACTTGCCTAACTCGAAGGTCCACGAGCGGCTCTGAATGCAAAGCTTGGTCGGTCACAGGATGTATTTTAAGAATAACTGAATAATCAGTTTGGGTTTCAGATTATAAAATATTTCACCCGAATAACTCGAACCGACCTAATTATGAATGAATATATGGCTTCGGTAATTGGGTAACATAAAGCATGAGCAAAAATAAGTTCAGACTTTTTTGGCGCAAGTTCCCAATTTTCAAATACAACGTTTAAATCAAATCAAGATTCAAAATCTACGATCACAATTACACTCTACAAACTCATTTGAGTCATATCAGTAAACTTTAGTACAAACTCATATCAGTGATTCAGGGGCACAAATACCAAATTTACAAATCGATCATTAAAATAAAAATTAATAACAAAATCAAACGGTCACAATTAAAGCTCAATCTTTTGATTTGATATCTCATATCTCTCAGACTCACTCTCTCTAATCTCTTCACTAGTTTACTACGAAATCTTCACTGTTTACTCTTTAAGCTTTGGTCTTCTCACCGATGAACAGACTAGACTCTCAAACTCTCAATTCTCACTTCACCTCTCTCTAACCCAAAGTCCAAACCCTAGCTTCTCACTACAAGTTCAAACCTAGTCACTGCCGCCACCAACACCCACTCCTCTCTATGCCGCTGATCAATATGGGTAGAAAAGATCCTCCTTGTTTTTCCACCCCACTCAGTTCTTACTCCAAATTGTTTAAGGTAAATATTCTCCTTTTTTCATCTTTTTTTTTTTTTTTTACTCTCTCATTGATTTTATCTATTATGGAAATTTATTGTTAAAATAAAATAAACCCAAAGTTTTATAATTTGAAACCCTAACTAAAAAAAAATTGAAACCCTAACCATTTTACTTTTGTTCTTTGTTCATTTGTTTGATTAATTTTGTTCCTATCTTAATTTTATTTAGGAATTGAAAGTTGTCCAAGTGGGGTTTTCAGTCTTCAAATTTGAAACTCCAACACCCATAATTTCTTTATGATATGATTTTTTTTTCCCTTTGTGTTTTGTGTTCAAAGTTGGGATTATGTTCTTTTTTTTTTTTTTTTTGGTTAGAGTTGATGCATGTTACTTATGTTATTGTGGTGGCTGTTGTTATGGTTTTGTTGTTGTTTATTAAATTTTGAGCATCAATGTTTTTGCTTTTATTATTTAATAAAATTTCAAGCGTCATATTGTTTGTATCTAGGTTCTATTTAGTTTTGTGTTTTATGTTTTGTGTTGTGTTCTTTTTATTTTATTTTTTATTTTTATTTTTATTTTTTTTTTGCATATGTAGGATATTGTTTTCCTTTTTGGTTTTTGTGGTTATTATAATTATTAATTGTTCTTGTTGTTCTAGTTTGCTAATATTTATATTTGATTTTTCTAGGTCATGGAACCCTCCACTAATGCACCCTCTGTCCAAACACCAGTTGCTACACAAGCTGATGGTTCTAGTACCACCCAAGCTGATGATGCTACTGCCACCCAAGAGATTGTTGTTGCTACCCAAGCTAAGTTGCTGATGCTGAGTTGGCCCCAATTCCACCTAGCAAAGTAAATAAGACTAGTACTGGTAATGGTAGGAAAAAGTCTGTAGTTTGGAATCATTTTGAAAAAATAAAGGTAGAAAAACATGTCACTAAGGCTATGTGTAATTATTGTCAAAAATCACATCATGCTAATGGTAAGAGTTGTGGTACTAGTAATTTGCTAGTTCATGTGTCAAATTGTCCCAAGAACCCTAATAGAAAAGATCTAGTTAAAGAGCAAAAATACCTTAGCTTTTGAAACCAAAAAGGATGGAGAAGAAGATTTCCAACTTGTGTGAACAACCTTTACTGTTGAGGCTTCTAGAAAGGCACTTGTTGAAATGATTATAATTTATGAATTGCCTTTTAGGTGCCTTAAGGGGTATGGGTTTAAGAAATATGTAACTACATTGCAACCTAAACTTCATCTAAAGGATATTCCATCTCGTTAAACTGTGGCTAGAGATGTGATTGGCATTTATAATAATGAGAGAAAGAAGCTAAGGAAATCCTTGAAAGTTTGTAGGATGTGTCTTATTATAGACACATGGACTTTTGTTCAAAATTTGAAGTATATGTGTCTCACATGTCACTTTATTGATGATGCTTGGAAGTTGCATAAAAGAATTTTAAATTTTTGTCAAGTTGAAGACCACAAAAGGGAGACTATAGGTAGAAAGATTGAGACATCTTTGCGTGAATGGGGCATTGATGACATATTCACTTTGACAGTGAATAATGATAGCTCAAATTTAACCACAATCAAATTTTTACAAAGAGTAACGAAAGATTGGATGGGACAATTTTAGAAAATGAGTTCTTGCACATGAGGTGTTGTGCGTCCATATCCTAAATCTCATTGTGGGGGAGGATTTGAAAGAAATTGATGCATTTGTTGCTAAGGTGAGTGAAGCTGTGAGGTACATGAAGTCCTCACCCAATAAAAATCAAACTTTTAGCAGTTTTATGGAAATGTTAGGTATAAAGTCCAAGAGTCTTCTTTGTCCAAATGTACCTACTAGGTGGAACTCGACTTACCTCATGTTAGAAACTACTGAAAATTTTGAGAAAGTGTTCCTTAGAATGGACTTTGAAAATAATGGTTATTCGTCATACTTTAGGACCAAGAAAGATAATGGTGGTTTAGGATCTCCATGTATAAGTGATTTCCAAAATTTTAGGGCGTCTGTGACTTTCTTGAGGCTTTGTATGTTACTTCAAATGCCTTCTTTGATGAGATCTTTGTTATCCAAGAGAGTATTTCTCATTTAGTTAAACCCAAAACTCCCTTTTGAAAAACACAACCACAAACATGCAAACTAAATTTAAAAAGTATTGGGAGGAAAATGATAAAATTAATCCTCTTTTGTATGTTGTTAAGGTTCTTGATCCATGAAAAATAATTGAGGTTTTAGAAGTTTTCTTTTTTTCTGAAATTTATGGGAATACAATGGGGAAAGTGATAGTTGATAAGGTGAAAGATCTTTGATTAAGTTGTATAATTTTTACTCTTCTATTCATTCACCAAATGTGCAAGAATCATGTGGGAGTAAGAGGACACAAATGGAAGGTGATGCTAGTAATCCATATATGATGGTTCACTCTCGATATAAGCAATCTGTAGGTTGTAGTAATGAGGCTGAAAAGCAATCAGTTGAAAATTGTGATGGTAGAAAAGATATGAATTTTGAGGTATTGGAGTGGTAGAAGGACAATTCTAGTAGGTACCAAGTGTTGGCCAAAGTGGCTAAGGATGTGCTGGTTGTATCAATTTTTACTATTGCATCTGAGTCAGCATTTAGCATCGGAGGCCACATTGTTGATCCATTTTGAAGTTCTCTCTCTCCTCTCATAGTTCAAAACCTTGTATGTGCACAAAATTGACTTCAAGCCACAATTTCGATTTCTTATCGCCAATAAAAGGATGAGGTAAAGACATTGGATAAGGAATTTTATGATTTAGGTAATATGTTTAAATTCTAAAATTTATTATCTATTAATTCTTATTGAATGTCTCATGTATTCAAACAAAATTTAATCTATTGTATTTATTTCCTTTTCTTTTCTAGTTTTAAATCAACAATCAACATCAAGTGCAGCAGCAAGTACTAGCTCAAGTAAGGGTTCTAGCTTAGGCAAATGACCCTTAGTTAGTATTGATGATTGATAATTGATTTGGTATGTTATTGCTTTTGGCTGCTTACTGTTATAAACTTGCTATCATTTCTAGTTGGTCTTGTATTTGGTAGTAATGTATTATTTGTTAAATATTTTTGTTTAGGCGTAAATGTAGTTTTAGTCCCTACATTTTGCACTTTTTTCCATGTTGGTCCCTACATTTTATTTTTACCACTTTTAGTTCCTAAACCAATTAACGCGTGACATTTAAGTCATTTTCGTCATCCAACTAATAGCAAAAGCTAACGTGGCTGACAGTGGAATAAAAAAATAATATAATCACACATTAGTTAATTAAATTAAAAACAAAGATTAAAATTAAAAAAAAAAAAAAAAAACTCATTGGTTTTTGGGAAGAACATGAAGATCACAAGAACTCAAACCCAGACCAAAGAACTCAAGAACACAAAAAATATCTAGGCATTCAACATCTTTCCTAGAAAATTTCTTTCAAACCAAACACTAAAAAAATTCATATCTAAAAAGTCGATGCATCATAACATTTTCTTTCCACCCAAAACCATAAATTTTCTTATAAAACAACACACACAAACAAACCCAGCCAATTTAGCTCACAATAACAACAAACCCAACCAAACTCATAAATTTTTCTTGAACAATCTACAACATTTTTCCCAGAAAATCACAATTTTCTTTCAAACTAAACACTAAAATTTGTTACATTTAACAAAGAAACATAAACACAAACCCAAAAATTTTCTTTTCACCCAAACCCAAACCTAGAAATTTTCTCTCTACCCAAACACAGAAAAATCCAGCCACCACCTCCACTGATCAAACCCACCACCACAACACTTATCAAACAATCAAGAGAGAGAGAGAGTCGGGTTTAGATAAAGAGAAAGTCAAAGATTAAGAGAAAAACAACCCACCACCACTGATTGAACTCGAACCTATCAAACTTGCTAGAAAAGTCATTTGATCTCCAAACGGTTACCTCACTTCGACTCGATCTTGGCTCGCACCCAGCAAAGCCATAGTCAAGCCTGGGACTCAAGCTATGACATCGACTCAAGAACGGTCTTGTCATGGAGAAGCTCAAGGTTGTCATCACCCTTGTCGAAAGAGTGAGATCGAGAGGTAGAGATAGAGGTTTGGAGAGATTTGATGAAGACTGTGGAATAGCTCAGAGAGAGGAGAAGAGAATTTTTTTTTTTGATAAGTTGAGAAGAGAAATTGGTTTATAAGAATTTGTTTGGTTTTAGTTAAGAATTGTAACTGGAAATGAAATTGGAAGAAAGAGACGGTCTTGAACATGTTTCCAACCAAAGATTGGGGAAAAAACATGTTTTCCAAAATATTCTAATGAAAAAGAAAATTTTCCAAATATTTTGTTTTTTAACTTTGTTCAAGATACTTTTTAGATCTTAATTTTTGTGATTTTTGGGTTTTAATTCTTTTTTTTTTTTATTTAGTTAAAATTAATAAATTAATTTTTTAAATTTATATGCTCATGTGGCATTTTTTAATAATAAAATAAAAATTATTATTATTATTATTATTTTAATGTTTTTAAATAATTTTTAATTCTCTCCATCAGTCACGTCAGCTTTTGCTGTTAGTTGGGTGATGGAAGGGACTTAAATGTCACGTGTTAATTGGTTTAGAGACTAAAAATGGTAAAAATAAAATGTAGGACCAAAATGAAAAAAAGTGCAAAATATATGAACTAAAAGTGCATTTATGCCTTTTGTTTATTATAGGTGTAGGGATAAGGACCCAAAATCATATATTGGGCCTTGGGCTTTATCCGAGAACGTTGACAGGTCCAAGGATGGACAAATAGTTATGAGGGATTTCAGTTTAGAGTCTCATAAATAAGGAGTGAGTGGAAGGCGGTCTAAGGAGAAACTCCTCGGATATGATAAATACAGCTCGAAATATGTATTCCAGCAATCAAGGTGGCCTTCCAAGAAGCTCCATGATAGGAACGTGCCTCATGAACATACGAGAAGGAAGGAAACTCAAAAATATTTAAGGAAAAATTGCTATCACCACATTAAATGTGCTACAGCTATTTTTCTGGCTACATTTATATGAAGAAGACCTTTGAACAATACTGTCTTGGCTACCACAACTTACAAAAAGTCAAAGAGAGTGTCTGATGAAACAAATACTTAAGTAAAGGTTCAAATAACCAACAAGTGTAGGATCAAAATGATCCAAAGGGAGCTATATAATGTAAGGGACCTTCCTAGAGAGAGGGGGGAAATCAAGAGAGAAACATTGTAGCAACTTAGAACTAGACTTGTAATCAAACTTCAAAAACAATACATAAGAATTAGCCTCCTCGGATTGATCTAAGGACGTTTTTCCTCAATAAAAGTTCATTATTTTCCTTTCTTTGTCATCAAGACTTGTTTGTTTGTTGTTCAATTCATTAAATCCCAGTTTTCCAACCTATTCTCTACAAATTTATTATTTTAGGCTTTTTGGGCCTAAGTCCTCACACTTTTTGGGCTTAAAGTTCCAATCAGGTCTTTACAATTGGTGCCAAGTGTCTAACCTGACTCAAGTACCCCCTGCATTCTTTCATTTCTCTCTTCGAATTCTCCTTTCACTTGGCCGACGACTAATCTTGAGTCTGAGAACATCTCTACTACCTTTCCACCCATTCTTTGAACTATGGTCATTCTCACCAGTACAGCCTCATATTCAACTTCGTTATTTGTGGCCGAGAAGTCCAGTCTCAATGACTTCTCTATAATGATCTTTTCGAGGGATACTAGAACTAAACCAACTCCAGAACCCTTCTGATTTGCTGCACCATCAACGTATACCTTTAAGGGTAAGGAACTTTGTTAAGAGATCAAGCCAACCAATTTTTCATCCATGTGTTGTGTTGCTGCCTCTTCTTCCAACAAGGATTTGGCAAACTCAGCCACTAGATCCGTGAAGACTTGACCCTTAACAGAGGTACGAGGCATGTATTTGATGTTGAAAGCCACCAACATTTTCCCCCATTTAGCAATTCTCCCCGTGTAATCAGCATTTTGAAGTAGAGCTATGAGCGGAAGCTAAGTTAAGACAACTATTGTATGTGCCTGGAAGTAATGGAGGAGTTTATGTGTAGCATGTACCACTACTAGAATGGCTTTCTCTAGTGGCAGATAACGGACCTCAACCTCATGTAGTGACTTGCTTACATTATAAACTAGCCTTTGTATGCTACTATCAACTCATATTAAGACCAAGCTTACGGCATGGAGGGCCATAGCAATATAAGTAAACAGAACTTCATCTGCCTCGGGACTAGACATGATAGGTGGCCGTGAGAGATAATCCTTACACTATTGGAAGGCTAAAGCGCACTTCTCGGACCACTTAAACCCCTTCCACTTATTCATCAATAGTAAGAAGGGTCTGCATCTATCTGCTGATCAAGAGATAAATCGGTTCAAGGCAACAGTCATTCCAATCAATTTCTGGACTTCCTTAGGATTCTGAGATGGTTGTAAACTATTAATTTTCTTAATTTGGTCGGGGTTAACCTCAATTCCCCGAGGGGTTAACCTCAATTCCCCGATGAGTTACCATGTAGCTTAGAAATTTGCCTAATCCCACACTGAAAGAACATTTGGAAACGTTAAAGTGTAACTTGTACTTCTTTAGAATTTCAAAAATGCTCTTGAGATCTCTCACATGCTCGGACACTACCTTACTTTTCATCACCATGTCGTCTATATAGACCTCAATAATCTGGCCCAATTACGGTTCGAACATCCTAGTCATCATCCTTTGATAAATAGACCCTGTATTTTTCAAACCAAATGACATCACTTTGTAATGGCAATTTCCAATGGGAGTGACGAAAGCCATTTTTTCCTGATCTTCCAAGGCTAGTGGCATCTGATGGTACCTTCAAAAGGCATCTAAGAAGCTCATCTGAGGATGACCCACAGTTGCATTCACCAGCTGGTTAATCCTAGGCATAGGGAAAGGATCTTTTGGGCAAGCTTTATTCAAATCTGTGAAGTCTACACATACTTGTCATTTCCCACTTTTTTTCTTTACCACCATAGTATTGGCCAACCACTTGGGGTAGAAAACCTCCTTAATAGCCCCTGCCTGCTTGAGTTTCTTCACCTCATCTCTAACAGCATCAGAGTGATCCTTGTACAAGCGCCGAGGTGGTTGCTTCCTGGGGGTGACAAATGAGTTAACATTTAAGTGGTGACAGATGAAGCTCAGATCCACCCCTGAGGCTTCGTAAGCATTCCATGCAAATACATCTTCATTTCCTTTAAGAAACTCTATCAATTCTTCCTTCTCTATAGGAGGAAGCTGGGCTTCAATTAGGAAAAAATTCTCCAGATCATTGCCGACAACAACCGTTTCTAAATCTTCACACTTTGCCTCCTTGACTGACCCATCGACTGGCAAATCTGAAGCTTTTAATTACTATGACTCCCTTGCAGCAGAGGTTGAGGACTCAGTCTCGGGCTGATGTAAGATGACAGCTACCAAGCATTGCCTCGCTGTGGATTGACTCCCAACAATCTCTTCAATTTGGTCGCCTGAAGGATATTTCACCTTTTAGTGCAAGGTAGAAGAGACGGCTCACAGCGCATGCAACCAGGGCCTGGCCACAATGGCCGTGTAGGGGGAATAAGCGTCTACCACAATGAAGTCCACCTCCACTACTTCTAAACTTGTTTGTACGGGTAGCCTAATCTGGCCTTTCATAATGACGACTTTCCCATCAAAACTTACCAGGGGTGAATTGTAGGTTGTTAGGTCCTCGGGTCTTAAGTTTAGCCCTTTGTACAAATCAGAGTACATTATCTCGACACCACTGTCCTGGTTCACTACCACCATCTTCACATCATACCTCCCAATCTTAAGTGTAACCACCAAAGCGTCGTCGTGGGGTTGTATAGTTCCAACCTTATCTTCATCAGAAAAGCTCAACATCGGCTGGGTGCTCACCTTTGCCCTCTTTGGTTCAGCATTTGTGTCATCGGCAGTCACCCGAGCAACAAACATTACCCTAGAAGGGCAGGACCTAGTCCTCCCTAGAGCGGTGAAAATGACGTTTATCGTGCCTAAAAGGGGTCTCAAAGGAGCATCTCCCTGGGTTTCTTGGCCAATTTGGTCCTTCTAGCCACACTTGCAAACTCCTTAGCACAGAGCTTACCTTGGGTAATCCTTGTAGAGGATTTGTACAAACCCTCAGGGGTGAAAAGAGAGGTGGTCCAAGTTCACCAAGTCAAAGTAGAACCTAGCTGGATGGACCCTGTGGTACTATTCTTGAAGTAGGATATCCTGCCCAAAGAGAAATCAGAAGCAGACAAGGTACGTAGAAAAGCTCTTTGGTTCTAGCTATCCGAGGACCAGAAGTTATATAAACGCTCATTTTTTGGGCCATACCTGCTATGCATACACCCCGAGGCTACAGAATTACTCCTCAAGGAGTTACAAGAGGGGATTTACGAGAGCCACACTAAAGGTAGATCTTTGGTGCATAGAGCCATCATTCAAGGCTACTGGTGGCCAAACATGCAAAAGGAAGTACAGGAATATGTAAGGAAGTGCAACCAATGTCAAAGGTTCGCACCAAACATACACTAACCAGGAGAAGTCTTTAACCCTTTATCCAATCCTTGGTCATTCACGCAATGGAGCTTAGACATTGTAGGCCCTTTCCCCAAAGTAACAGGAAACAAGAGATACTTGCTAGTCGACACGGACTACTTCACTAAGTGGGTTGAAACCGAGCCCTTGGCAAATATCAGGAACGTGGATGCCAAGAAATTTGTTTAAAAAAATATTGTCACACGATTTAGGGTCCCTCATACCCTCATCTCGAACAATGGTCTTCAGTTTGATAGTAAATCTTTTAGGAGATACTACTGTGACTTGGAAATTACGAATAGATATTCTACCTCAGCTTATCCCTAAGGGAATGGACAAGCCGAGACTGTTAACAAGGTCATAGTAAATGGACTCAAGAAGAGATTGGATGATGCAAAAGGAAAATAGGTGGAAGAACGATCACATGTCCTCTAGACATACCAGACTATGCCTCGTAGGTCAACCTGGGAGACCCCTTTTTCAATGAAACTAGTTTCCCGACGCTAAGGACAAGTTCTTTTGATCCGAGCAATAACAACGGATTGCTAGAAAAAAGCCTAGACTTCTATCTCAAAAGTCAAAACTAGAGAAATAAATGGTCTTGTATCTCAAAAATCAAAACCCCATTTTTTCTCCTCAGATGAGAGGGAAAAATCAGAGTTTTGAGGGGCTATTGTAGGGATAAGGGCCCAAAATCATATATTGGGCCTTGGACTTTATCTGAGGACATTGACAGGTCCGAGGAAGGACAAATAGTTATGAGGGATTCTAGTTTAGAGTCTTATAAATGAGGAATGAGTGGAAGGCGGTCCGAGGAGGAACTCTTCCTTGGATATGAAAAATATAGCTCGAAATATGTATTCCAGCAATCAAGGTGACCTTCCAAGAAGTTTCATGATAGGGATGTACCTTATGAACATACAAGAAGGAAGGGAACTTAAAAATATTTAAGGAAAAGCTGCTTTCACCACATTAAATGCGTTGCAGCTACTTTTCTGGCCGTATTTATGTGGAGAAGACCCCTGAACAATGCTGCCTTAACTACCACAACTGACAAAAAGCCAGAGAGGGTGTCTGATGGGACAGATACTCAAGTAAGGGTTCAAATGACCAACAAGTGTAAGATCAAGATGGTCCAAAGGGAGCTATATAATGTAAGAGACATTCCTAGAGAGAGGGATGGAAATCAAGAGAGAAACACTGTATCTCTCTGGACCAGAGAAATAAATGGTCTTGTCTCTCAAAAGTCAAAACCCCACTTTTTCTCCTCGGATGAGAGGGAAAAACCAGAGTTTTAAGGGCCTATTGTAGGGATAAGGGCCAAAAATCATATATTGGGCCTTAGATTTTATCCGAAGACGTTGACAAGTCCAAGGAGGGACAAATAGTTATAAGGGATTCCAGTTTAGAGTCTCATAAATAAGGAATGAGTGGAAGGTGGTCCGAGGAAGAACTCCTTCTCGGATATGATAAATACAGCTCAAAATATTTATTCCAACAATCAAGCTGACCTTCCAAGAAACTCCATGATAGGGATGTGCCTCATGAATATACGAGAAGGAAGGGAACCTAAAAATATCTAAGGAAAAACTACTACAATTGGATTAAATGCGTCTTTTCTGGCCGCATTTATGTAGATAAGTCCCTTGGACAATGTTGCCTTAACTACTACAACTCACAGAAAGTCAGAGAGGGTGTCTGATGGGACAGATCCTCAAGTAAAGGTTCAGATGACCAACAGGTGTAGGACCAATATGGTTCAAAGGGAGCTATATAATGTAAGGGACCTTCCTAGAGAGATGGGGGAAATCAAGAGAGAAACACTATAGCAATCTAGAACCATACTTTTAATCAAACTTCAAAAGCAATACATAAGAATCAGCCTCCTCGGATTGATCCAAGGATGTTTTTCCTCAGTAAAAGTTCGTTATTTTCATCTCTTTGTTATCAAGACTTGTTTGTTTGTTGCTTAATTCATTAAAGCTCAGTTTTCTAACTAATTCTCTGCAAATTTATTGTTTTGGGCTTTTTGGGCCTAAGTCCTCACACTTTTTGGGCTAGGAGTTCCAATTAGGTCCTTACAGTAGGAGAAATCATTTATTTTGCAAAGGAGGCAGCCTTTTGGGAACATTTTGGAAGCCTTTTTGGATGTTGCTTATCTAACAATATTTAACTCTTATAGAAAAGAAATCTTAGTTCATAGGTTTTTTTTTTTTTTTTTTTTTTTTATATAAGTTATAGACTTATTAACTATAGAGTATTTGTCATTCAATGCTTTGGAAAAACTATTTTTTGGAAGTTGTGATATTTTATAATTGTAACTAATTATATTGCTAGAAACATTATATAGCTAGCAGGCTTGCTACCTTATTGTTTACTGCCTTAAAAACTTGCAGTAATCTAATTGTCTTCTCTTTCTTTATGGGTTACGAAGTATATATCCATTTATATATATATATATGGAAATATTGCAATGTGCTCTTATCTATTGCTTATGCTTGCTGTAGTTGACTTATTTGCTGCTAGAAATATTACTTGTGTGATTGGCAAGTTTAACATAGGTGTTAAGATTGGCTTTTATGCCTTTAGGTTTTCTTGAATATATATGACTTTTTGTATTGAGCTACTGGCTTACTGTCCAAGTGCTTGTATTGTGTGGATGTTTAACAGATCACAGGTGGTAAAAGTAGGCATGTTTGTGTGTTGTTGTGTTTTGCTATTTTGTCCAAGTTATACATTCTTTTTTGTTGTTTTTATTTTTTGGTAGTCAATGTGTGGTTGTTTAACAGGTCACATTTCATAGGTGGTAAAAATAGGATTTTGTTTGTGTTGTTAGTTGTGTTGTGCTATTTTGTCCAGGTTTTACAACCTATTTAGTTGTGTTTATTTTTTGTAGTCAATGTGTGGATGCTTAATAGATCACATGTGGTAAAAATAGACTTCTTTTGTGTGTTGTGTTGTTATGAACCCAGTGGTTCCTAATGAAGATGGATAGGAATTGTAAGAAAATTGACTTAATTCGAGGTAATCACCCTCTGTAGAGAAATATTGAGAGAGAGATTAAGAGAGAAAGAGATGCACTAATGCATTAAGCAATTAGTTTATTCTTTCATGATGGAAATGTGATTACAAGTAGGTATTTATAGAACCATAAAACTATTCTATTGGCCCACATGACCTTATCCTAATGGTCCTATTATTCCCCATGTGCATTAATAATTCCAACATGTGCTAAATGTGATTAACATGCTTGAAATTGTAACTCACTAACTAACTAACTAACTAAATCTACAACAATTATTATCCATATACTTATAGCATTCCTAATATGTGTTGGGCTATTTTGTCCAGGATGTTTATGTCTTGGAGGGGCAATGGATTTATAAGTAGTGTAGTTGCTTAATATAAGTTTAGCTTAAAGGCACATTATACATAAATTAAATAAGTGAAAGGGAGGCCTAATCTGTTTTATATGGAAAATTAAAAAAAAAAATGATATCCAAGTAATTTATAAAACTGTTAAAGTCCTTAATTTGGGCTAAAAAGGCCGAAAAAATAAAAATAAAATAAATTTCAATGAAGTCTAGGAAATTCGCCCAATCTGTGGCCTAGACCCGCCTAACCAACAACTCCAATCCACCTAACCAATGACCCGAAACACTGGGTTTGAACCAACTATTCAGTTGAATAAGGGACCAAGATCCAACCACTTGACCCAATCAGGTTGAGTTTGGTTTAGGCTCAAACCCGAACTAGCCTGACTCATGGATAGGCCTAGTTTAACTCTAAAGGTGGCCATGTACATGGCCTTATGTTTTCACTGGGGATATAAAATCCTAGGTCTAGAATATATTAGCTTCTACCTTTCTCATAGCTATATGAGTTTAGACCAATGCAAAGAAACATTATTCCTTAGAGAAACTTTGCATCAGTGACAAAATGTAATTAGTTTACCAAAGTATAATTCTCTTGAATTAGTTTGTCATAATTTGATAAACTTTATCTTTTGTGAAGAGTATTAAGTAATTTCCATGGTTGATTTTAGGTCCTATTCAAGAGTGTTTTGAGACTATTTGGAAGTTGTTTCGGTTGAACTTTCAGATGGATTCAAATGTTGTAAGTAATTATGCATAACATACACAAATTTTGTTCATTTTTATACTATTAAATGAGGAAATTCGACTTTTAAATAAGATCTTGAACCTTTGTCACTTATTTTAAAAATTGCTTTTAAACAAAATTATTTTTAGAAAACAATTGAATTTTTAATCTTCCTTTTTTAAAATAGGTTTTTATTCTTTGAAAATCTATTAAAAATCAAGTGATTTTCAAATTTTGTTCCTATTTCTCCAAAAGGTATTTAAAATGTTTCTTTTAGCCAATCGAGTTTACAAACTTACTCATGAATTGTAAAATAATTTTGTAAACTCTTCAATCGTTATACATTCCCTAAAAGAATCAAGCATCTTGTGGTTTATGCTCAATTTGATATTGTGATCTACTATATGTTGGTGTGTTTTGGAATTACTGTTAATATTATGCAAAATATTTTAGTTTTGCATAAACTTTATTATAGTGATATGTGAATCGTTGAGTTTTTTTTAAACTTGATTAGATATATGTGTGAACCTGATCACAGGGTTATTTGTGAGATTATGTAATGAACCCTCACCAACAAAGATTATATGTTGGTATCCGCTTACAGGATTGTATGTGAAAATATGTGATATATGTATATGTGACACTGTGCTCTGGTAAATTATTTGAATGTGTTTTTAATTGATTATGAGATTTAATACATATGTTTATTGGTTCACTAAGTGCTTTGGAAAACAAATCATTAGGTTGATTTGTGAATTCAAAATACTCGTGTCTTCTTTTACTCCATTTTGTGTTGTGTTATGTATAATTACTTACTAGATATGTGGCTCATCCTATCATTCAGGGACGGAACCAGGATTCAAAGTTGGGGGGGGGGGGGAATTATAAATACAAAAAAGTTTATGAAAATCAAAACTAACATCTACTGAGAATTATGCATAATCATATTCCAGTGAATATTTTTTAGTAAGCGTTTTGTCTGTTTTTAATCTTCAAATATTTGCAACAACACCAGCTGTTAAATCTCCATTTTCATATGACTACTAGCAGGTACAGTGCTCTATTTTTTTCAAAATTGGCGACGGGGCCGGGGGTGTGGGGCATTGCCCCGCTTTGCCCTAACGTGGGTCCGTCACTGCCATCATTTACAATTTTCATATTAAAGTTTAGCAAAGAGTTGTATCCATAGAAGGCTTGGTAAAGTGCAATATAGGACTTGGAGTTCTTAAGCAACTTTATTAAGGATTGAAATTATTTATAGGTTTTTAAATATACTCAATTCCATTTTAGATAGTTATGACAGTTGGTGTTTATTTTTTGTCTGTCCAAATTTATGAATTGTAAGTTGTAAGAGCTTTATTCGAGAGTTTTATTCATTTGGATTTTTTATTTATTTATTTATTTTTTACTTTATTCATTGGGAGTTTTATTATATTTGAAGTAAGTTACTTTTAAAAGAAAAAGTAATTTTTATGAGGTGGCGATATCCTATTGGCGGTTGAGATAGCAACAACAATAAATAAACAAAATTGGTCTTATCTAGATTCACGAAGATACCATATTTGTCTCAAAGAGTTTCGATAATCCGTGAAAGCCTTTGCCACTTTGCTGTAACCTTTCGCCACCGCCACCTCCACCTCCACCTTTACCTTCTCAACAAAATTTTCTCAAAACTTTAAGATTTAGGGATTTCATTTCCTAAGAATTGAATTCTCAAAAAAAAAAAAAAAAAAAAAACTTTGAAATCTAAAAAAAGGAGGGGTTTAAATTTGATTTGATTGTTTATGGCGGTGCTATTGGAGGAAATCGTGCAATCGGTGGAGATGTGGCTGAGCCTTCTGAGGAGGCAGAAGGCGGAGCAGTATGTAGACCCGAATCTCGACCCGGTTCTGTTGGTTCCGGGTATCGCCGGTTCGATCATGAAAGCGGTTGATTCCGGTAACGGTAAGGAGGAGCGGGTTTGGGTTCGGATTCTTGGAGCCGATTACAAGTGCCGCTCCAAGCTTTGGTCTCGCTTCGATCCCTCTACTGGTAACAATCTATAATCCTTTCTTTAAATTTGTTTATTTATGTGCATAGATTGATAGATTTTTCATTGTTTGTGGACTCTGATATTTGCATTTCGAGCTCAGATGAATTGAATTTCACAAGACCTAGAAATCCTAAATTGAATGTTGTGAAAATTCATGATTTTCACAACATTCTCTGTTAGACAACTTTTGAGTTTATTAGGGAATAAATGCGATTGTTTTAAGTTAAAAGCGATAACTTTTAAGTTTGTTAGGGAAAAAAACGAGATCCCTTTTAAGTTTTTTAGGGACTAAAAGTGATCAATTTTAAGTTTGTTGGGGGAATAAAAGCGATCCCTTTAAGTTTTTTAGGTACTAAAAGCGATCACTTTAAACTTCAGGACTAAAACTAAAATCACTTATGGGATAAAGTTTAGGGACCGGGTATTTTAGACTTAAAAGGATATATTTTAATTCATGTTCATAGCACATGTATTGGAATTGGTGCATTTGGTGCGATGGCAAGTGCGCTCTGTCCAAGCAATGTGTTGTGAATTTAAAGTCTAGGAGTCAACCTCAACAAAAATTGGGGACACATTTCCTAAACAATGCAAAAATGGAAGCCTTTTTGTACTGGGTACAGACTTTTGTTTTTAATAGCAAGTGTGTACTTCTTAGAATGCTGTCTACTGCTAATTGCTAAGTAAGTCGACAAATGGTTGTACGCACCTGCACACAAATATTCAGTATCGTATTATAGATGTTTATTGTGCTTTGCATTGCTGCAATTGCTTTTATACTTCGTAAATTTTTTATATGAAACAGGTAAAACTGTGTCTTTTTCTAGATTTTCTTACTTTACAATTTCTGGTGGTGTTGGATAATGATGTTTATTGTATGAAACAGGTAAAACTGTGTCTTTGGATCCGAATTCAACTATTGTGGTTCCTGAAGACAGATTCGGACTGTATGCAATTGATTTATTAGACCCTGACTTGGTGCGTTATGTATCATGACTTTGTATTACATTTACATTTGGTAAAACAAAAAGGCTTTACAGTCGAATAGCTTACTGTCTCTAACAATGTTAACCTTTATTAAAACCTTGAAGTAATAGCTAATAAGTGTTATTTATGTACACTGAATTGAAAAGTAAAACAGTTGGTAAAATTTTTACTATGGTGGGATGTTTCTGTTTCCGTTTTTGTTTTATTAACCAAGTATGCTGTAACTGATTGAAAAAGTGAACTACTTATGGATTTATTATAGTGTTTTGTTTGATGCAGATCATTGGGCGTGATTGTGTTTATTATTACCATGACATGATTGTTGAAATGATCAAATGGGGCTTTCAAGAGGGAAAAACACTTTTTGGATTTGGGTATGATTTCCGCCAAAGCAACAGGTACCTGCTAAACTGCTTGATAGATGTAGTCTTTATAATTCTTAGTGCTGTTATTGTTCTCATGCCCCCTCAGTACATGTCCTATGTGCTTTGGCCTCTATAAATTTTCTTTCAATGAAGTTTATTACTAATAAAAAAAAAAAAAAAAAAAAAAAGAAGGAGCCTGCTATACTGCAAATTTAGTTGAATGCAACAATGTTACAAATTTTATGCACTCATACAACCTGTTTCATACTTCATGTCTTGAAGTTTCTATTGTTATCGGATCTTCTTTGATCAAAAGTTCTGAGAGGTCTAGCTGGCCTATCGCAACCTTTTCTTTTCAATATTTTGCTTTTGCACCCATGAAAAGAGGGGGGAGGGGGTTATTTAGCTAAGGAAGACAAGGAACAATTCTAAGGAATATTTCTTCCTACTGGCAGAGGAAACTGATAAACTATCATTTATCCCGTAAGCTTAAGCTAATAGGAAAGGGTGGATAGAATCACTTAACTATTGTTCTAATACTCACATGTCCAGATTTAACATCCTGTGTCACTCATCATCAATTCTTGCTTCCTTGTACTGCCATTGATAGCCATCAACTTCACAAGTGGATTAGTTCCACCAAGTGGTGAACGTTGCCAGTTATGGATGATGAAGGCAACAATAGATTTATTTCCATTGTCTCTAATTGATACATCAAACTTGAGTTTTCAATATGCTTAAGGAAAAGGATTCTTTCATCCTTGGAACTCCACTTTCTTTTGTGTTTGCTCTTCTTCAGGACATGTAAAGAAAGATATATTATTTATTTAAAAGTTGATGTTCTATGTGCTGTTTCTCCCACGATAGGATATGATTATGAGTGTCTATGTTGAAGACAAGTTAAATACTATGATCCCAAATTCTGTCTTTGTTGAAGCCAAGTTAAATTCTATGATCCCAAATTCTTCAACATCAAACAAGAGCTTTTTTCCATTACCTTAGTGTATCAGCTGTACTAAGTTCTTGCTGCATTCGACTTATGTACTGTCTCAATGTTCTTGTTCCCAATGAACAAAGCTCTTGTACGAATGTGAGAGAGTTGGACCCATGTGCTTCTCTCTTTTGAAAACTCTGAAAAATTATAATCCTAAACATATGAAGGATTCTTCCTCCCCTGCACAAAATGGGAACTCCACAGGAACATTTCTCTTTAAATAACTTCAGCTTATGGTTGTGATAAAGACTTCAAAACAAACAAACAAAATTAAACACATGCAAACGACAACTACCATGTAATGCCAAAGTTGTGAAAAGCAAGAAACATAGAGACTGATGGTAGTTCATTATATACACACTGGATGGAGCATTCTACTAATGAAAAAAAATGAAATATTAAAATGTTCACATGTCTTGCACAGTTGCACATATAGATATTGAATTGAGGTGGACTTTAAATTGTTTTCATCTTTTCTTTTTCTTTTTTGGTGAAATCTTTTTGTAGAATAATCTCATCTCTGTCTGTAATTGGGCTGGATTCCTGATGCATGAAGATCTTTTTCTATTCTTGTGAGTTAATGTCTTTAACTTGTCTATGCTTTGTTTTTGTTATAGGTTGCCAGAAACACTAGAGCGGTTAGCTGCAAAACTAAAGTTAGTATATAATGCTTCTGGAGGGAAAAAGATAAGCATCATAAGTCATTCTATGGGGGGTCTTCTGGTGAAATGTTTCATGTCCCTGCATAGCGATGTAAGAATCTACATTCCTTTTCTTGAATTATTCTTATTTTCTTTTCTCCCTTTCCATCCTATCTCTATCTTTCTCTTTCAAGTTTTGGTTATTTCTTTCTTAGCTGGTTGCTTTAGTTTTGCTGCAAGGTAAACTCTCCCAATCTTATGCACTTTGTTTTGCAGATTTTTGAGAAATATGTGAAGAATTGGATTGCAATTGCTGCACCATTTCAGGGTAAGTGATCCCATATAACTTGAACACTTTGGAGTTTTGGAGCATATTTATAGTAGCTATGAGACTATAACACTAGCTCCCTGATACATGCAGAAATCGGGAACTTTGTTCTGTTAAAATTAAAATTTGAAACACTTGATATTCTCTTCTCTGTATGGAAATGGCTTGACTTTCCTCTTCACTTTCTTGGCATGTATTGCCTAAATTTCAAATTTGTGAGTGCTGTTACAGAAAAAATAGAAGGGCGGATCTCATATATAGTGTGTATAATGTTGTACATGCTTGTGCCACTTTCCTTGTTAATATATTTTCAATATGATGTCTTGGAACCTGTTATTTTCTACTGATTGATATATTCTAAGAGTAAAGCCATTCTTAATTTTTTTTTTTTTTTTTTTTTTAATGATGTGTAACCTCACCAAGGCAGGGCCCTTTGGACCCACCTCTTGGGGAGTAAACCACGAATAAACAACCCCATTAGCCAGAGCCATGCATTAGGTAATCCAGCAAAATTTTAGTGGGGATCAAACCCAGACATCTGCTGCCCATCCCAAGCCTCCATCTACTAGGCTGCATCCTGATGGATCAACCCAGACATACTACTAGTAGTTACATGACTAATAGCTGACTTTGGAGGATCACCTTGGAATCGTTTGTAGGACCATTTGCTGAAAGTTTTAACTTTATTAGCATGGTTTAATCTTCTAAAATCTTCAATCAATTTGTTAGTCAAGGTTGAGCTTCTAAAAACTCCTTGTAGTTTCGTTATAATTGTTGGTGTTAATTTTCATCCCTACTTCAATGGTGTCAGAAAATATACCAAAAAGTTGATTTTAAATTAAGAACTTTATCAGTCCCATTAAAGCATTGTGTGAAATTAAAAACTCCTTGTAGTTTCGTTATAATTGTTGGTGTTAATTTTCATCCCTACTTCAATGGTGTCAGAAAATATACCAAAAAGTTGATTTTAAATTGAGAACTTTATCAGTCCCATTAAAGCATTGTGTGAAATTAAAAACTCCTTGTAGTTTCGTTATAATTGTTGGTGTTAATTTTCATCCCTACTTCAATGGTGTCAGAAAATATACCAAAAAGTTGATTTTAAATTGAGAACTTTATCAGTCCCATTAAAGCATTGTGTGAAATTAAAAACTCCTTGTAGTTTCGTTATAATTTTTGGTGTTAATTTTCATCCCTACTTCAATGGTGTGAAATTGTCCAACAGGTGCACCTGGATATGTTACGTCTACCTTTTTGAATGGAATGTCATTTGTTGAAGGATGGGAACAGAATTTTTTTATATCCAAATGGAGCATGCACCAGCTGGTATGAGTCCCATACTTTTGGTATTTCACGTTACAACTATGTTGGGACTTCCGGTTTTGTTTGCGTTATTGGAATATTTTGATTTGTGACTGCTTTTTGAACTCTGCTACTTTCGTGTTAGTGTTGAATATTGTGCAATAATCTCTCACTAATTCTTTCCTTTTGAATCTTTTTATTTGTTTATATATATATATATATATATATATAGGGATGAGTTCAAGTTACACCTGAGGTAACTTTAAGCAATGTTACACCATCCAATTAACTTGTTATTGAATTCATATTTTGGAAACTGAACCATTGAATTACATGTTCTATATGTTTTTAACATGCATGCCAATTTTCAAGCCAATTGGATGTAATTTATTATTCGATCTATAAGCTCATCTTTTATAAATTATTTTAAATTACAAAAACTTGAATTTAAATAATTGATTGATGACATAGCTATTGATTTTTTATCATCTTTAAATTTTATAAGTATGGAGAATATATGAAGATAATGTGAATTTTATTAAAATTCACATTTAATTAAAAAATATTGGAGGGTGTAACATTTCTTAAAATTACACTAGGTGTAATTTGAACTTAATCCATATGTATATATATATATATATTACTTGGTGTCCTTGTTTTCATCTCTATATGACAACAAAAATTAAGTTAGAATGTATGAATGGTTAGGATTGTCTACTAGGCCCTCTCAAAGCATCATTATCTCCAAGACTTCAAAGAGTCCAAATGATCTTAATCTCCAAAACTCTTGATCCTCAACTCCATTATATGGGAAATTAGAATTCTACAAATCAAGAAAGTTATTCAAAGTTTCCAATTTCCAATCTCAAGTAAATTGAGGATTTCAGTACCGCTCTCCTCGTAACTGAATCATTATTTCCACAACCATGGTAAAAAGATCAGGGAAGAGGTATTTCAGTGAAGAATCAACTACACCATAAGTTGTATAAAAGATGAATCAGTGTGCCATCTCCAATAAAAAAATATTTTTTTTACTGTGGGATGTGAAAGGTCTATTCTAGGTCCTTTTCCACCCTATTAGATTTGATTGATCATTGTACTTTTTAAGAGTTTTAAACAGAGCAAATATGCTATATGTTCCTTTCTTTGTATTAGTTTAAATTAGGGAGCATATATTGGATACTTACATTTTTATTTACAAAATAACACATTAAATCGCCCCTTTAAAAGTAGGATTTTCTAAGGTGGAGAAACAATTTAGGACAGTGGGAGCATTTGTTTATAACCCTGTGCTTCTCGGTCCCTGAAATCTGCTCTATCACACCCTAAGCTTTTTCAGTCACTAAATGCTGTAAAATATGAGTTATTCTCTGGCATGCGTGGGCCTTCAGGGTTATGTATATTTTGAGGTTTTAGTTTTGCTATTCATTTTGTTTTCTCCAGAAGCATTATATTGTAATTTTTGTAGGAACATTTAAGCATTTGGTGATAATATTCATTCAGTTTTTCTGATTTTGAGTTTTTGACTGCATTAGTTGCACTTTTTTTTTCCTTTTTTCTATAATGGTGGCTTTGATAGGCATGCGCGCGTGCGCGCACACACACACATATATATGTTTGCAATCACCGAGGTTCTTCAGATAATATATTAACATGTTGCAATTTTGTCAGCTGATTGAATGCCCATCAATATATGAACTGATGGGTTGCCTGGATTTTCATTGGCAACACATTCCTGCTCTAGAGATCTGGAGAGAGAAGCAAGACAGTGATGGGAACTCTCATCTTATCCTAGAATCTTATTCCCCAGAAGAAAGTATAGAAATTTTTAAGGAAGCTCTTTCGAGAAACACTGTAAGCCCTGAACTCTTGTTGTGCCAAGTACAGATTAGTGAAGTTTGTGGTAACTTTAATGTGGATTATTTTACTTTCTCATGGTTTAATGAAAAATGAAACTTGTCATGTTTGGACTTTGGAATATTTTTCAATTTTTAAAATTGTAAGTCAATTTTTTAGTTGAGACATTCTTTAGATCCATGTTCATAAAAGGTGAGTGTTACAATGGCAGTCACTCATCGTAACCCTCCTTTTATTTGAGCTTGTATCCAGTTGTGCAAAATGATTGACAATTTTTAGAGAGCTAACTATGGCCCTAGATAGCACCAAGTGGGATTAAGGGTTAAGGTTGAGTTGAGAATTTTTAGTTGTCACATTCTTATAAACTCTTTATATTTTCTGTTATGTCAAGTTGTCAACAAATGATTGTAACATATGTAATTTCAGGGTTTTCTTGTGATTAAGAATTGGACTTGGAGCTATGGTTGCCACTATGTATCTCCACACAGTTTGCTTTGTGCTTTTCTATATGTTTGTTGTTTGTATTTTCCCCAAGGAAAATAAAATAATGATGAGCTTTGCATTAACCATCATGTTGTAGAAATGCCACCTGTGGAATATTATGATTGTTTTTTTTTCCTGTTCTTATTTAACATTATGCTGAAACTAGATGAAAAGAACTGATATTGCTTACTGGACTTCATGCATATCTCCAGGTCAATTACGATGGCAAAAGTATTCCCCTACCATTCAACTTGGAGATCTTGAAATGGGCTAATGAAACACGAGAAGTTTTATCTTCTGCTAAAGTTCCTTCTCAAGTTAAATTCTACAACATATATGGGACCAATCTTGAGACACCCCATAGTGTCTGGTAATATCTCCACTAATTGAAGTGTTATGGGTTTATTGCAGTCAGAAACTATGGTTATTGAGCAGTTTATTGTGGAATAGAAGCTTATACTAAAACTAAAATACTAATATGCTGCTATGTTCTTTTGATACTGAGTTTGGTTCATTTGATCTCTAAAAGTTATTTACCATGCAGCTATGGAAGCGAGGAAACTCCTGTTACTGATTTACAAGAACTACCATTTTGCCAGGTCATTATCTACAACAAAATTTAATTCGTGTTGTTATATGATTTCCTCTTTTGCTGCAAGTTACTGTTTGTGTAAGAAAGCTAACTTGTATTTGCATAATTTCAGCCTTCATATGTATGTGTGGATGGTGATGGGACAGTTCCAACAGAGTCAGCCAAGGTATGCCAGATTTTCTATTTGATCTGTTATGATTTCATGCCATGGATGATCTTTTTAACACAGCTTTAACAGTTGGTATTCACTGAAGTATCACATTTATGATTTGTGGTGGCTGCATTTTTTTGTTGTTGCATTTCCAATGCAGTGAGGGAAAGCACGTATCCTTTTTACTCTGTTAATGCTGTTTCATAGGGTTAAACATTTATGCATTCTGACTTTGAAATGCTGGGAGTGAAATTAGCTTAAATTATTTAGCCAAAATAAAAGTTACAAATAATAAGTGATTATACCTCCTCTTTGCTAGTCCAAAGAAAGGGATTATTTTAATTTAGAGAGGAGAATAGAAAAAGGCTGGGTGGGTGGGGAGGGGAGGAAAAAAAATTGTTTGGACCTCCACATGGCATAAAGAACAAATTGAAATGAAAAGAGATGAACAGGGAAACTTACACCTTGTAAAAGGAAAATATACATTAATTGAGTATGAGCTAGGATCATGATCAAGGTCTTAGATATAATGCTTGGATAATGAAATCTTTCTGATTTCTGTAGCAACGTTTTCATTACCTGGAGTGTTAACCATATAATAAATTGGATCAAAAATCTGAGAGTGATAAAAAGCTGGATGAATAAAAAAGGAAATTCCTTGAAAATATTTATGATTAATAAATGAAACACAAATACTTATCAAAAAAATAAATAAATAAATGAAACACAAAAATAGAAAATTAAAGCTGACATTTGATTAGTAAACATTTTGAAATGAAGAAACCAAGCTGGCATATCATTATTTGCCTATTACATAGGCTTGTGTTATATGCATGCAGGATACTAATTGGTTTTACAGTTTCAGACAACATATCAGATGATCTGACCAACTTATAAAAAACAAAAAAAGTAGATTAGACCAATGGTTTAGCTTTTATGATTTCCAAGAGCAATAAAACGTGGAGAACAAAAACAAGGAAAGTCTTTTGAATTTGATGATTTGTACGAATGTAAGATTCTTTTAAGAACAATATGACAAACCTAACTTGATCTTCCATTGCCTTATAATAATTTGAAAAAAGAGAAATGCAACTATAGTCTCAACTCTCAACTATGGCCTTTCCCTGATAAATTTTAGATTGACAATTGTGAATTATGAATTGGTTATCTATATAACCTGCTTTTTCCTTCCCTTATAGGCAGATGGGCTTAATGCAGAAGCAAGGATTGGAGTCCCTGGTGAGCATCGAGGAATTCTCTGTGACCATCATGTATTTCGGATTCTTAAACACTGGCTGAAGGCAGATTCAGACCCTTACTACAACCCTGTCAATGATTATGTGATATTACCCACTGCATTTGAAATGGAAAGCCACAAGGAAAAAGGCTTACAAGTAACATCTCTTAAAGAAGAATGGGAAATCATCTCAGAAGACCAAGTCGACCAAGAAAATATGGCTGATACAAAGCCTATGGTGAGTTCCATATCTGTTTCTCAAGTGGGAGATAATCATTCTCCACGGGCTGAGGCTTGTGCTACTGTTATTGTTCATCCTCAAAATGAGGGCAAGCAGCATGTTGAGCTGAATGCCTTAAGTGTGTCAGTTGATGCATAAATTGGTTCCCATTGAACCATTTTATTGAACCGCAAAAGGTGAAAGTCTCCTGTATAGTCATCTGTGAGGTTAAACTCGTATATTAGGAATCTATATGTAATATATGTGTGATATGTAAATATATATGTACAGACTAACAAGATTAAAATTCATTGAACTTTCTTATCAGTTTATTGAAGTTGTTGAACTGGATATGTTTGGGTGTGAGCCAGGAAGGTGGTTTACACGAATTAGAAGACATGAAGTTCAATGTTGTAACTGTCTTATTCTAGGCCCCATTTCATGCAAGTTCTTGTAATTCTGATGTCTGTTATTTTCTCCACACCTGCATTCTATTTTAAGGCACTCGACCTTCTCGTAGGCCATGGTGAGGCAGTTAATTTTGGAGTGTGAAGTGGGAACATAATGGGATTGATTTGGATGGTCAATGTGGCTGTCTAAGCACGAGATAAATATTTGGACACACCCACAGGAACACAACTTTGTTAGGCTGTTCTACTGAAAAATGTTGTTAGAACATTTGACGTCAGCGGTTGTTAAAAAGTTGTGAAATTGTTGTCCAAGAAACTTTTTTTTTTTCTTGTGCAATATTATGTGTTCCAGTGGATGTGTCCAAATGTTGTAAAAATATTTTCAGTGGGTGTCAACAAGGACATCGATTCTCACTACCGACATTTTTTTTATGGTTGAAGCTTGTATTTAATGTATTTTTTAACTGAACACGGTACTATTTGGATAGGTATCTAAAACTAGGTGTCTAGTTTTGGACAAATGTTCGTATCGTATGGTGTCTGGTGTAAAAATGTACTGGACACAAACTGCTGCTGTATCTTTGTTTAATAATTGTTGGTCTGGCATTCTAGTATACCTAAAAAAAAAAAAAAGAGGGTGAAGGGGGTGAAGAGGAGGAATGGATATGGTCAGGTGAGATTGGTGGCCACTGCATGTTGCCATTCAGCCATAAGTCTCTGCGGATCTAGGTTTCCAAGAAAAACAAACGTGGAGGAGGAGGAGGAGGATGAGAGCGGCTTGGCTTGGTTGTGTGTCATCTGGGTTAGATTGAAACAGAGGGGTGATGCTCTTGCCGATTTGAGGTTGTTGAGGAAAATAGAGGTGGATGAGAGAGAGGAGAAAGGCGTGTTTAAGGAGAGAGAGGAGAGAGGCCATTTGGTTTAGATGAAAGAGGCACTATTAACGTTAGATGAAAGAAACTTTTGCATGTGTTTCTTTATTTATTTGACACCTATCCCTGTTTGCAGCAGTTGCTGCAAGCTTATTTGGAGAAAATCCCTATCTATAATGAAATGGTGTTATAAGCATAAGGCGTGCCTTTCTTGGATGCATCAACAACAACAACAACGTGAAAGAGAGGAATAATCCTCCATATTAAGAAAACCATCCATATTCCAAATGATGTCAATTGTATTTTCTTCTACACAAAACATTCTTCAGATAATACATAAACAACAATTTTGAACTTAATTACTTGTAGCTTAATTGGCATTTCCTAGTATTTCTAGTTAAAATTTTTTTTAATATATATTAAAGCAAAAGAATGCACACTAGTAGGCTTCAAAATTGTGATGTTGACTATATTATTTCTTATGAAAGTCGAAGGGGATAATCAAAGTTGATTTAGTTGGCTTACCATATGCTAAACCAGAAAGTAAAGTATCAATTAAACAAAGCTAATTATGTAATCAACTTAATCATACAGAGCCAAGGGAAAGTGATGAGCAAGTGGCCTCAAAAATATATATTGAACAATGAGTGATGGAATAATGGGATAAATTTCATCTTAGAAGTTTTTAAGGAATGGCCAATTACAAAAAAAGGCCTCCACTAGTATATAGTATATACAAGCCTTAAAAAGACAACAAAATGTTAAACAATAACCATAAAATATTTGCAGAAAGAACAATGATCTAGACATTCACTCTCTTTCTATTTAATCCTTAAAATAATCTCTAAGATTTCAACTTTATCACAACATTGTAGATATCACTAGGTCCACTTAATCAAATGAAAATTTTTGAACATACAGATAGGATCCCATCTATATCAGAGATTCAGAATATGAAATTTTCGTTTGTGCTGGAAAATGATTTCACATGTAAGCTGTGATTTCTTAAAAAATTTATGAAGCATGCAGCAATGAACAATCAGATGATAACAGAGTCAATGTTTGCTACACATTTCTTCATACTATATATCACCAGGAAGACGAATTAATTGGTAAACGGGATTATTTTAGTTCAAGGAAACAGGAGAAGGTACGAACATCCACCTAGAGGCAAGGAGGTAGCATTCCCTATTGTGTGTGTGGGTGTGGTGATGAAAACCAACACCTATCAAATCTCAGCATCCACAAAACAAGAAGGGAAAACATCTCCTCAGTGAGCCCATAAACATGGAGCTTAACAGTGCAGATAAATACAAAAAAGATAACATCGTCATAAATCTAGACCTCATCAAAGCTCAAAGCATTAACAAATCAAGGAAGGAATCCCATTCAACATCTATTTAAGGATATCCATGTGGACATGGATCTTAACGATATATTTAACTTGAAGGCAACTCAGAATTTCAAAAGTTTCCGAGTGTTCTCTGCAGCACCAAAAGAGGGAAGAGGGAAGCAGATCATGAACCTTCCCTCAACACTGTTATTCATAAAATGAATGCGTTACTTCCATTACCAAAAAGTAAAAACATTATTTTCTTGATTTTACTCTTCAATTGACAATCATTTAACAATCATATAATACCAAATTACAGCCTAGCTTAAATTGGCTCCCGTTGCAGCTTGGTTCCACTTGGAATGTTGCATATTAACCAAATAATTCATCCAAATAAAGCCTCACTTGGGAAAAATAGTTGAAAGTAGTAATATCAACAATAAGATTGTGGCTTCTCATAAATATTTCATTAATTTTTTGATTAGTCGATAGTTACAAGAGGGGATGGAAGTTTTAAATCCTGACTGTCTCAATTGAATGTACTAAAAAGTGTCAGCTAACTACGAGGCTCTTGATACTATATTAATAACCCATGAAGCAAAGCTTAACAATTTCTATTCAAGTACAGGAACAATGCTTAATCAAGCAAGAAGCGAGCTGATTTGTGATTGATCAAAAAGAACAAGAGGCAAACACCAACCACAAAAAGGCCACCATTTTTAATCTGTTTCTAGGAAAGGAGGCACTTACCCCTTGTTTTAAAGAAAGTAATTAACTCTGTCAAAAAAAGAGAAGTAATTAACCAATGATTAAGATTAAGAGTAACATTTTAGAGGAAAGAATAATGAAAGAGGTTCACCAGGAAGAACCCATTCAACGCAAGCAACAAATGTTAAAAAAGTCCTAAAGGATTCACTAGGTTGAGGGTCCAATAGACATCCAGTACATCTGCCAGCGATATTAATCAGACATGAAGAAAACAAAAAAAGAAGAAAACAATGATCCACCTGAAGAAACAAAGACCCACGGCCCTCAAAACTCTTATCAAATTAAATAAAAAATATTGTTAAACCAACACATTTTCCACTATTAAATAAAAAAGAGTAGTTCATGGGCCATCAAAAGTCTGCTCATCTTGAACATATTGCAAATTTTGAAGCAACTAAAGTAAGATTCTCAATACCATAGGAGTGGAGCAATTCCACATATTAGCATAAACTGATCCAATCCCATGCTTAAAATAAAATTTGAGCTGATGACAATAGAAAAAAGCAGGAACAGCTATGACAAATCACACTTCTTAACTAGTCTCATCGCATAATTCCACAAAAATATACCATGGGTGCTAAAATAAGATCCATTAACAATGTGATTTAACCCGAAATCACTTGCACAATGTTCTCATCGGTTTTTTTTTTTTTTTTTTTTTTTCATTTCTTTTTTTTTGTCAATATAATTCTCGTGAATATGGGATTAAAACATTATGTCACCACCACCTTAGGAAAGGAGATGCCATTTGGTCTAAAGACGATGAATCCCAATAGACCAGAGCTCCAATAAGCATAAGAAGTGCAACAAATTAATGATCTAAAGTTCTAATAAGTTGTCATAACTCATGTGCAAGTCAATGACAACAGAAAAAGGAACCAGGACAAACATGCTTAGCAGTGCTGGAGTTTATCAAAGCTGGACAAATGCAGCATATTTGTGCTCAACTGCAAAGGATAGGATCAAGTCATCGTATAAAGAAGGTATGCACAGTGGAAGATCATAAACATCATATATGAAAATCAGAAGAAAGGTCAAAAGAAACCTCTTACAGGAAAAATTCCAAGGCTAGTTCCAGGCAATTGATATTTCAAAGAATCTATTTCAAACTTCAGATACATAATGTTAATGAACCCAGGAAATTAACTCCCCTAGCCCATTTAAGAAAATTGGAAATCTTTAATCTCATCAATAATCTAGTCAATCACTAAGCACTTGAGGTGTCACAATAAGAGTTGTACTGAACCAATGAGACAAATACGATAAAGAGAAAAATGTTGGGAAAGTCAAATAACCATATATTTTATGAGCTACAAAAAGCTTATGATGCCATAATAGTCAATAATTTTGGATGAAAGAGAACAAAATATGCATACCAAAATTTCTTGAAGAAATATCATAATACATTAATCTGACATGAAACAAAAGGAAATACAGCCAAAAAGCCTATGCAGCCACATTAGTGGCAGAAGAACCTTTTCTAGATTTCATGGAATAAAAGAGATTCAAGACATCAGCATGGTTACGAATGTAGACTGGGCATTTGGAAAGGAAATTTTGAGCTTCAAAATGCCTTCCAGCCTTGAAGAAGGCTTCAAACGTACGGAGAAACACAGATGTCGCTGGAAACCTCTTTGAAGTCATTTCCTTCAAAAAGTTGATAGCATCATCACCAGTTCCAGACTTCGATACATACTCAATAAATGGATCCACAAAGGGTGGGAACCCTTGATTTTTCATCAAACCCAAAAGACTTAAAGCATTTTGAAACCCACCCTGAACCAACAACTTACTTATCAATTCTTTATATGTAGTATGCCAGGGCTTCAACTGTTCAACATTCACCAGCTCAACAAGAAGCGCGCATGCCTCTATTGCCCTGTTCTTTTGGCAATAAGCGTTTACCAAAATGTGTAATGCATAACCAGCAGAAGAAACTCCCTCTTTTTCAACCATCTGTTTGAAACAATCAGAAGCCTTGTCAAGATCCCCCGCTACACAATGCCCCTCAATGAAAGATGCCCATGTCCTGTGATCTAGAGTGGACCCAGATGCTTCCATATTCTCCATTAGTTCACTTGCCTCATCCTTTTTACCAGTTCTACTAAGCTGAAATGCAATTTTACTCTGTAAATGACCATTAGCCACAAACCCACCTTCTTTCATTGCTTTCAAAACCTTATTGCACTCTCCAAGTCTACCAACACTGGTTAATGACTTAAGAACTGCACCAAGCATAGAATTTGTCAACAAATTCCCGCTCTCGGTAAAAATCCTCACAACCCTCAAAAAAAGACCCATATCCAATTGTTTACCAACTGCTACTTTCCTCAATAGAAAGACACAACAATCCTCGGAAGGCTTATTTGCACCAGCCATGGAAAACTCATACAAATCCACAGCATCCTTAATCATTTTCCTCTTACAAAACCGCCCCAACACCTTAACAAATGTCTGCTCCTCCATATCATACCCATTGCTTCTCATCTCATCAACAACTTTCCAAAACCTATCGATACAATCTTCCCGCCCCAACACCTTGGCCATAGCATTATAAGTCCGCTCATCATGCTTAAACAACCCACTCTCCTCCACCCATCTAAAGAAAATCAACGCTTTTGTTGGCTCCACACCAACATTTTCCAATACCTTCTTAACCACATCACTCGAATACTCAATACCTAATTCCTGTATCTGCCTTTCAACATCATCACTCCACACTTCACTCCTAACTATCTTACACAACTTGGAACAAACCTTCTCCACCGAATTATCCACCGATCCAGAGGCATACACAGCCCTCAATTTTTCAACATCACCACCCAACCCATCCTTTTGGAACCTCTCCAAGACTTTATTTTGCACGCCCTTGGATATCCCATACCCCTTTTTGTTCATAACCTCAACCAAATCCCAAAACTCCTTAACAAACCCATTAACACCCAGAATCCCCAGCATCGAATTATATGATTTAGAGCTGAGTTTCTGACCATTACTCTCCAAAACCCAATCGAAAAACCGCTTCGCCACATCGGGACTCGATTCGAGGTTCCCCAGAACCCTCAACACCAATTCATGACTAATCACAACATTGTTCAGCTCTAACTCTTTCCTAATATCATCCACAACCACAGTAGGTTTCGCAAAAATATCAGCTACAACTAAGTGAGTGTGATCCGTGTCTTTCTCTTCAATGGCTTGTTCGGGCTCAGACGAGAATCCACGAGAAATGGGGTCTCTAGGGTTTATGAATTGGGGTTTTTGTGAGACAGTGGTGTGAAAGAGTGAAGTGAGAGAACGAAATGGTGGAAGATTAAAATTGGGATTGGAGAGTACCTGGAAATGCGAGGACGAGTGAGTGGTATTGTGAAGCTGAGATCGGAGAATGTGGTGAGGTCGTAGAAGCAAGCGCCATTGGTGTCTCATGGTTGTTTTTTAGGGTTAGGGTTTGTGAATTAATTTTGGGTATATACAGCGATCTTTGTGTAGAGCTCAGAGTGAGAGACAGAGAGAGAGAGAGAGAGAGAGATGTTAGGGTTTAAGAAAGATTGGATTGGGTTTTTATATTTTAAATTTTAATGGCCATGGCACAACTTATAAAATTTTGAAGTTTGAATGTAGAACTTAAGCAAACGTGCAGGAATGGAGCTAAATAATTATATAGTTATTTTAGCTCTATCAAAATACCTAAAACAGTCATAGAGCAGTGGAGTTAAAAGGTATTTTTTTTTAACTTCATTATTATACTGCACAGCTATTTATGGTTGTGCACTATAGCTAAGAGCTAAATATATATATATATATATATATTTTTTTTTTAATCCCAACCCAGATTAAAATAATACAATTTGGTTCATCTCTCTCTCTCTCAGTCACTCTGACACCATGCCTCTCTCTCTCAATCACTCTCAGTGGCGGAGCCAGGAATTTAGGTCAGGAGAGCACGATTAAAAGACAAGATTGGAAGTAAAAAATTAATCTAAAAAAATTAATCGGTATTAATAACAGAATAAGTAAACAACTACTCCCTCCGTTCCATTTTTTTTGTCCTCTATTCCATTTTGAGATGTCCCAAAATATTGTCCTGTTTCTAAAAATAAAAGTCATTAATTTACTAATGTTCCTGTTATACCCCTATTAATTTATTAATTCAATTTTTTAATAAATTTTTTTAAGGATAATTTTGGAAACTTATACATTTTTAAAAGGAAGACAAGACAATAAATGATGTTCCCTTAAAAAGTTTGACTTTTCAAACAGGACAAAAAATTTGGGACGGAGAGAGTATATGATTACGTAATTGTTATATAGAATCTAACATAAAATGTAAACTTAAATTTATTTTTTCATATCTAGCTTATTTTACTCAATTGCCCTTGGCAATTTTTTATATTTTGAAACCGCTACATGATTTATTCACACTCAATAGTCTTGAATATATCTTTCTTAATATATGTGACTAAGCAATCATTCATCACTGATCTCCTATTCGATTGCATAATTGATTTTTAATTATGTTCATTACTGAAAAAACTCTTTCAATGGTAGCTATTGTAACTGGTAACATCAATGCCAAAGTCACTAATGAGTAAACCAATGAATATGAAACATTCTTTTTTATTTCTACCATCTTTTTAGCAAGCTATCCAATTCTTTTAACTGCTGAAAACTCTTCAGTGGACTGTATGTCGTGAATGTATGTCTCAAGTTGGCTATTCAAGAAAAAAACTTGACACATAAAAAAATTCTACAAGTGGCTTTGTCTAGTCCATCAAGTTTACTAAGTGTGATTCATTAATTTTATATATAGAATTGTACTAGGAGTAGAAGTCTACTACTACTAGAAAAGTTGAAAAGGTAATGTGAATTCACTTAATTGGGAACTTCTTTTTTTTCTTTTCTTTTTTTTTTCTTTTTTTTTTTGTAGGTGAGGGGTGGGGGGGGGGGGGGGTCAAAACATTTGAAAGTTCAAGGGGGGCAGGTGCCCCCCCTGGCCTCCCCTCCCTCCGCCCCTGGTCACTCTCATCTCATCTGAAGCTCTTATCTCTCAAAACTCTCTCCAGGTCACTCTCTGAAGCTCACTCTCTCCCCGCTGTCGACCCAACTCATCCTCAACATCATCGCCACCAAAACTCAACATCACCGACCTACCAACCGTCCCGAGCCGTCGATCAGCCTCTAACCCATGCCACCATTCGCCTCAAACCCCCGTTTCATCCTTTTTCACACACACACACACTCTCTCTCTCTCTCTCTCCATTTTTAGCTCCTATCGGGTCCTACATTACCCGACTCACCTTAAATTGGAGCATTCCGTTTCGCTTTGTACTCATCATCACTGTCTATGATCACTGATCGATGATTGGCGTAAGTCTCGTCGGTCGGTACCGAATCGGACAGAGTATCGGGCATGGGTTTCAGTTTGGCCGTGTTGATTTTTCTGGGTTTTTGTTTTGTTCTTCACTGGTTTTGATGGGCACGGTGGGGTTGTAGTTGTGCAGTGATTTTTATAGGTTTGATGGTAGTTGTGGTTGTGTGTTGGTGGTTAAATGAAATATTATTTTATTATAGTATTTATATTATTTTATTGTGTTAAAAGCTAAAATAGCTCTACTGCTGTAGGATGTGAGAAAGTAAAATAGATAAAGTGACTTTTTGTGTAGCTAAAAACTAAAAATTTAACTCCATTGATGTGGATGCTCTAATGTGGAAGTTTCATATTCACTAGCATTATGAGCGTGCAATGCACGACTTAATCAAAATTCAAATATAAATTAGATAATACAATAGATAATAAAAATAATTAAATATTTTACTTTTAAGTTATATAATAAATTTATATTGTATGAATCTAAGGTATTATGAAATTCATATATATATATATATATATAAGTAATAACTTATTAAAAGAGTGCAATAAATATGTTTGTTTTCAAAATGCATAAGGTGATATATTCTTTTATATATATATATATATATATATATATATATATATTATTTTTTGTCAATATCATGAAACAAAATTTCTATGCTTTTCTTCAAACTTATGTGGATTTGAATTTGTTATTTATTTTTTTGCAAAATTTGTCATTATTTAAAATCTATATTATATATAAGAGGATTCCCCTCTTTCAATTGAACTTTTTTGTGGTTCAAAAATGCCCTCATTAATGAATGGTAACTTTATTTAGAAATATGGTCATAAATGTCAAAGAAAAAATTTCATTTTGAATTCAAAAAGAGAATTCATAAAATTTAGGATTTTTCCCTTCGCATTCAAAAAAAAAAATTACAGTTACTACTTATCTTTAAAGTTTGTCATTTTTATTTGTTTAAAAAATAAAAATAAAAATATATTTCTAAATTATAATAGATACAAATTATTAACCTTTATTCAAAAAAATAGAAAAGCCTTGAGCACACGCTCATGCACTTGCTCAGAAGCTAGTGTGTATATATATTAGTTTTTTTTTTTTGGTTACTTTATCCTTTTTTTTTTGGGGACCTAAATTAGATTTTTTTAATTATGTTTACTTTAATGTTAATATATATTAGCTATCATTTGATACTTTATCCACACACACAAAAACAACAATTAATGTTTAAATCAGGCTAAAAGTAAAATTGTTACTTTAGGGATATTGGGCTTGGGAGTCCGTCTTTTGTTTGAGTTACGGGTTTATGGCCTAATCCAAGGACGAGGGTCTATCCAAGGACGAGAAATCTTTGTTAGACAAGGTTGTGTTAGTGAATAGAAGTCAACTTTGACCATAATGGCTCAAGGAGTAGGTTGAGGATATATTCATCCTCGGCTAACCAATGCCGAGGTCTAAAAAGGTTGTCTATCACTCAGGATATTCCAAGAAGTCTCGTCGGTGTTAATAAGCATTGTAAGAGTATTGAACAGGGCAATGCCCTAAAATATCTAAAGAGAGAGCTGCTACCTCCGCATTAAAAGCACTGCAACTAACACCCTGGCCGCATTAATGTATAGGTGATACTTGAACAGTATATTTCAGCCTTACAGCTACTACATGAAGATTTATGAAGGTGATGATAGGACAAGTATCTATACCAACCATCTAGCATGCACGTGGAAGGTGGAAATGAAAAGGAAGGGGGTATAAATGAAGAAGGAGGCAACAAGATTGGGGGATCGAGAATTGAAGGGAAAAACACTGTAGCATTCAGGAACCAAATTTGTAATCACACTTGAGATTAACATATAAGAACAGACCTCCTCGAATCTTGCCGAGGACGAATTTTCTTCAATACAAGCCACTTTCTTTCCATTCTTTTATCATCTGAATCTATTATAATGTTTGTTTGATCAACTAGAGCCCAGTTTTTCCAACCCATTCTCTACAAATTTATTATTTTGGGTTTTTTGGGCCTAAGTCCATCCACATAGTGGTCTACAAGTTCAAATCTAGTCCTTACAGTTACTTTATAAAAAAATTGATCCAATACTTTCTGTTACTTTATCCAAATAAGTTGATAAGAACAAATAGAATAAGTGTCTTACTTAAACTTAAACTTGTTTGTTAAATGGAGTAGATGAAGAATTTGGATTGTAATCAAATTAAAATTGAATAAGAATTATATGGATTAGATGAAGAATTTATCATTATCAACTTAGAAATTATAGGAGAAGTAAAATTATATATTTTTTAAATCTAAAAACCTAAAAAAAAAAAAATTCTGCAATTTGGTGAATCCACTTGACAACATCGTTTAAGCCCAATTTTTATTATATAGTACTAGTATTATGCCCGTGCGTTGCACGGTTTTAGTTATAAACTTTTAGTATAATTTTATTGAGAAATAATAAATTAATTATCTCTTGAATCTAGATTATATAAATTGCCTATAAATTATTGTTCTTAAAAGTATCAAGCAATCACACAACATATTTATATGAAAAAAATTCCTAAATTTAATAATTAAAAACCTATGGAAACTTAACTGAAGGTATTTCATTTGCCAAAAAAATAAATATAATTCTCTTCTAACTTATCGGTTGTCTTATACTGACATTTTTGTAGCGCACACATATAATATTACTAATAGCAAAAATAAAAATGAGAAATAGTAACATAAAAATTTTGCTATTCAAGAAAATTAATTTAATCTAATAATGCACATATAAGCATAACTCAAATACAACCTAGAAATAAAAAAGATGAAACCCTTGTTGTAGGAGGAAATACAAAATTTGATAATTATTAAATAATTAATAGATAAAGCCTATGAGGGGGGAAAAAAGATGAGTACAAATAATTCATAAATGCAAAACCAAACAAAAGAAGAAGAAAAAAACTAAACATATTTTTGTAGGATAAAAAGGAAGAATATTATAGCAATAGAAGGATAAATCTCCATACCTTTAAGTTTAACTCAAATAATAATTGTAGATTCCAGTTAGCTCAACTAGTAAAGTCTCTGATAGTTATATAAGAGATCTGTGGTTCAATTCCCGCCTACACCAAAAACTAATTGGTGTCTTGATCTGATGATAAAGAGATATCATTAGGAGCAGACGCCATAAGTTGAAACTCTCTCTCAAAAAAAAAAAAAACTCAAATAATAATTGATGCGGACAAATCATAAAGGTGAAAATTTATAGAAGAAGGTGAAATGTTTATAGAGGTTTATATAATATATTTCATGCTTTTAATGACGCATAAGAAAAATCATAAATTAAAAAAACACAAACATAAAAATAACAAAGAAGAGAAACATACCTATGATAATATGGATGGTGACTTTGATAAAGCATTCTACTACAAACAAAACCAACTCAAATTATAACTAATGACAAATCATAAATGTGAAAATTTTATATAGGCTTATATAATGAATTTCATAGATTTAAAATTGACTTTATGACTCATAAACAGAACCATAAAAAACAAAAATAAAGAGAATAAACATACCTGTAATAGAGTGGATGGTGGTTTTGATAAAACATTCTACTACTACTACAACAACAACAACAACCAAAAAAAAAAAAACTCAAATAATAATTGATGCCTGATAAATCATAAAGGTGAAATATTTATAGAGGTTCATATAATTGATTTCATGGATTTATAATTGCATTTATGACTCATAAGCGAAATATAAAAACAAAAATAGAAACATACCTGTAATAGTGTGGTTTTAATAAAATATTCTATTGCAAACAAAAAGAGAGATACAAACTTATTATTAATAATGGCAAGAGAAAAAATCGATTAGAACAATAAGTAGTGTTTCTATCTCCAAAAAATTTTAAAGAGAGAGAGAGAGAGAGAGAGAGAGAGAGAGAGAGAAGCCGTATATGAAGAAGTTGTGCATATAAATATATAAGAATACACTAAAAAAAAACTGTATATATAGAGAATTTTCAATTGTGAAGATGCTAGATTTCTAATCAATTTAGGAATTATAAGAGAAATAGAATTATTAGGAATAAGAAATGTATTAAAAAAAATTATCACAATTAATGTTTAAAAAAAGAAAGAACAAAACGTAAAACTCATCACTTATGATGCATGTTTATCCAAAAAACTAGAACGGCACTTAATAAATAAGTATAATGCTATTTTATACCAAGAATTTCTCCTTTGGCAAATGAAATCTCAAATACTTTGGTTGTCCTATGGGGACGCCAACACACACTTTTTTCATATCCAAGCCAAAATTAAACGAGCACATCAACATGTTGTCACCTTAAAAGATGAGTCTGAGGAATTGATCTGAGGATCCTAACTTCACAACCATGTCAACACACATTTTCAGCATCTATTCCAATCTGGTTCACTAGGTTCATCTTCACCTCCCCCACAATTGTTATTCTCATCCTTAGACTTCGACCCTTAAGTTTTCAATGACACTCTCATCTGTTTCCCAGATATAGAGGAAATACATTCCACCCTTTTCACTATGCATCCTTTAAAATCTCCAAGACTGGATGGGTTCCACGCCTGTTTTTATCAACATAATTGGCAGATTGTGGATGTTGACATAGCAAAGTTTATACACACGTTGTTCATCACAGCACGTATTCCTGAAGAATTAACCCAAGTGAAACTGGTGCTCATTCCTAAAGTTCCCAATCCCGAAACAGTTTCTCAGTTACAACCTATTATTCTGTGCAATATATTATACAAACTGCTAACCAAACTTCTAATCAATAGGCTTAAAGCATTTCTTCCAGCCATGATCCATCCATCCCAATTTGATTTTGTCTTGAGTAGAGGAGCGACGAATAATTACATCCTTGCTCAAGAGCTTCTCCATTTTATCTACCATCAGCGGGGGAAAACCAATCTTTTGGTAGCTAAAATTGACCTGAAGAAAGCGTATGATAAATTATAATGGTCCTTCATTAAGTATACCTTACTTTTCTACCATTCTCCCACCCCTATTATCGATTATATCATGGCCTACATCTCTTCCTCCTTAGTTTCTATTTTATGGAACGGTGTAATGAGTGCACCTTCCGTCCATCCAAAGGCATTAGGCAGGGAGATCCATTATCACCTTACCTTTTCATCCTTTGCCTTAATCACTTATCGTTATCCTTAGATCAAGCTATTCACACTAAATAACTCTCTTCTATTCGGGTTGGACATCGACCTATTGGTTTTAATCATATCCTATTCACGGATGATGTTTTCCTTTTCTTGAAGGCAAATATTTAGCATTCCATGACCCTCTTTAATCTTTTTTCACACTTTGGTGAGGTGTCAGGCCAGATTTGTAATACTACTAAATCTAAATTATTCTTCTCACGCAACACATCTTCAAAGTTCCAGCGTAGTATAGCCTCACTCACCAACATGCCTATTGTTCAAGACCTTGGTAAATATCTAGGCATGCCTTTTCTAACTAAACGAAAATCAACACGGGCATTTCAGCCCTTACTAGACAAAATCCACACCCACATTCGAGTCTAGCAATCTAAACTTCTTTCACAGGTGGATAGAATAACATTGATTAAGTCCATTCTTTCTCCTCTCACTTATTATCAAATGCAAACAATTGTTCTTCCTAGAAGTATTACGTTCAATATAGATAAAGCCATACGAAACTTCTTATGGGGTGACACGCCAACACAATGGCATATGCACCTCATTAGTTGGGAGATGCTTGCCAAGCCTAAGGTCTTTGGCAGTCTAAGTGTTAAGGAATCCAACACTACTAACGATGCCTTTCTTATGAATCAGGCATGGCGGATATGGAGGAACCCGAATTTTCTATTAGCCAACTTTCTTTCTCAAAAACATTGTCGAATATCTAATTTCTCATAGACCACTTCAAATACTGGATCTCACTCATGGAAGGCGCTATTGCAGGGCTGGGACCTCCTGTGAGGTGGCTTGCAATGGGTTATTCACAATGGTCGTATCATAAATTTTTGGACGGACCATTGGCTTCCCTCTGGACCAATCCGAGGTCTCATTCATGGCCTGCTTCTTCCACAAGAATATGAGTTTACGGTTACTAGAATGATTAATGACGATCATCAATGGGATTTTACACCTCTTAGTATGGTCTTGCCATTGAAAATAACCCAATATATCTATGCTCAGCCATTGCCCATCCTTGGTTCTGCATCCATACTGTCTCTTACTAATGACCGTGTTTGGAACCATCACGCTGGTATTTGCTTAGTAAAATCTGCTTACCATTCTCTTTTGCCACTATTCAATGGTGGAGCATGGAGGACAACGGAAACATGGTCTTGGATTTGGAAGTTAAAGATACCTCCTAAAATTAAACTATTTGTTTGGAAGTGTGCTCACAATCGCATTCCTACCAAATTTGTCATCTTCCCTTATGCTGCATTGAATGACCGATTGTGTCCTCGTTATACTACTATTGAAACGCCGATTCACGTTCTTCGTGACTGTCACTTTGCACGACACATTTGGTCTTCCTTTCCATCGCACTTACTTATTTCTGACTTCTTCAAGCTTAAGCTTCGTGATTGGTGTAAAAATAATTCCAAACTTATTTCACCATCTTGCTATATCCCATGGAACATTATATTTGTTTTTACCATTTGGGCTATCAAAATTCTTTAATCTTTACAGGGAAGCTCATACCACATCATGTTTTAAAACAAAATGCAATGTCTCATGCCACGGAGTTTTTCTTCCTTAGTGCCATTCCGGTGGGGCACTCATCTCCGTCTTCAATTAAATTCATTAGGTGGAGCCCAGCTCCTTTACCTTATGTTACTATCAATACAGATGGAAGCTCGATAAGTAACCCGGTATGTCAGGCGTGGGTGGAGTGGCACGTTCAGCCATTGGCAAATGGTTGTGGGGTTTCTCATTGCACCTGGGAGTCACCAACAATACCATGGCAGAACTTTGGGGTATTAGGGAAATGTTGCTTCGAGCATGGGACAACGGTCACTGCCGACTTTGTCTTCAAACAGATTCTCTTCTTGCTTCTAAATGGTTGAATACTAATGAGGTTTACCCTATGAAGTTTTCTAACTTGATTTTGGATTGCAGATGGCTCCTCAACAGGGGCTGGGAGGCACGCGTTAAGCATGTATGGAGAGAGGCAAATAGTTGTGCGGACTTACTGGCAAAAAGGGGTGCTTCTTATTCTGAAAGGGAAGTTTTGTATGATACATGCCCCACCTTTTTGTGGCAATGTCTATATTGAGACTCCATGGGTATTGTTTCATCCTGGAGTCGTCGCGGTCAATAATGGTCCAGTTGTCTGGTGTTTTGTTTTTTATTCCAGCTATTACCTCTCATCAGTTTGGTTTGTGGTCTAGGATAATAGCTTGTACAGAATGTGTATGTCTTGTTTCAACTTGGTTTAGTGTTTTGGTGTTGTACTATGTACTATAGACACGTTGTTATTGTAATATTTCTGTTTATCTAATATATCCTTCGTTTACGCAAAAAAAAAGAAAAAGAAAATGGAAGTTAGGACTTGGGAGAGTTCAATTAGATATAATATGTCAAATTATATTGAAGTTAAATTATAAGAGAAATTATTAGATGGTTTGGAATTAAAGAAACACCAATTCTATGTGAAATTCTAATCAACAGCATGCATTTTTTTCTAAAATTATTTTTTATCTATATTTTTTAATTTTTAATTTTAAATAAAATAATAATGGTTACACGATCCTAATCTAGGTAAATTATAAGAAAAATTAGAGTACTCTATGTCCCTACGTTTCTGCAACTTAATATGTATTAGACCTCTTTTTTTTAGTATAGTATACATTGCTGCAATTTAAGATTCATTAGACTTTTATATATATATATATATATATATATATAAATGTTTTCTTTTTACGTGTAGTGTAGTAATTAAAAAATAAGAAAGTTGTTGTATTTTTTTATAATACACTACACATACAAAATAAGGATTACATGGATAATATGAAGAATTTAAATTGTAATCAAATTAAAATTTTTATCAACTTAGAAATTATAGGAGAAGAAAAATAATATATATTTTTTAATCTAAAAAAAATTCTAAAATATGGTGAAATCACTTGGCGTAACCACGACATCTAAGACCAACTTTTATTATATAATATATGATATGATATGTAAAATCTCGCAGATAAAACTTGTTTTACCTACAAACAAATATTTTTATTTTTATTTTCTACTAACTATATAAAAAGAGGGAATGGCTCTTTCTATAGTACTAGATTGGTTTAGTCTATTCGATTAGTTTTTAAAACTCATCGTTTTGCATATTATTTGAGCTGGTTCTTTTGTTTTTGTTTTGTCTTTTTTTTTTTTTTTTTTTTTTTTTGGGTTAGTGCACAACTTTCGTTTGTTATCTTTTTCTTTCTTTCTTTTTTTTTTTTTTTTTTCCTTTTTCTTTTCTTTTAAATGTTTAGAGACATAATACGTTCACAACATTTTTATAAAAAATTCTAAATAAATAGGTTGTTATTTGCTGCTATGGATTTACAAAAAAGTAATTTAATTTATTAATTTAAATTAGAACCAATAACAACTTACTACCTATAATTTGTTGTGAAAATATTGTGGATATAACACTTCACAAATATTTATATGCATTTACATGACATTGTTTTACTGGAACAATAAATTTTCACAATATTTATTTTCACAATTATTGAGGTGTCAATTTTTTTTAAGGCAAAAAAAAAAAAAAAAGATTAGGACTAACCACAACTAAAAATAAATTTATTGTGAAAATGTTGTAACATCATGTTGTTGTCACAATATTTTTACAATTGCTAAGATCTTAGTTCCTTATAGATTTTTTTTTTTTTTTTTTAAAGTGAAGTCCAAACATTTTCACATTAATTTCACAACAAATCTTAGGTGCCAAGCTACTATTGATGCATAAAAAAAAGTGATATTGATTGTGAGCTTAGTTTAAAATCAGTAATAACTTGTCATTTATAATTTTTTGTGAAAATATTATAGAAGTAGCATTTCTTTAAAGTAAATAATAAAATATCATAACAGGAACTACCATGACTGAAAATAAATACTGTGAAAATTTTGTAACATTATATTGTGTTCCCAAACTTTTTTTTGGTTTAGTCAAATTGGGTGAGCCAAAATTCATTGTTCCACTCAGTCTTCTTAGGCTGTTTTTTTTTTTTTTTTTTTAATACCAATTTTAAGAGGTGGTCACAATTTAAAACTAGTAACAATTGGCCACTTAAAATTTGTTGCGGATATGTTATAGACATAAATAATAAAATATTAGTTAGGGACCTACCATAGCTAGAAGTAAAAAGTATTGTGAAAATGTTGTGGCATTTTATTGTATTCCTAGACCTCTTTTTTGGTTTAGTCAAAATTTGGTGAGTCAAAATTTATTGTTTCAAGCACAATTTTCTTTAGTTGCCTTTTTGTTTTTAAATTTTTTTTTTTTAATGAACAGTTTAAAGTGGTTGACTCAATTTAAAACCAATAACAATTTGCCACCTAGAATTTGTTATAAAAATGTTGTAAACATAGCATTACTCTAAAATAAAATAATAAAATATTAGACTAGGGCCCACCATAACTAAAAATAAATGTAATATGAAAATATCATGACATTTTATTGTGTTTCTAGACTTCTTTCTTGGTTTAGTCAATTTGTTGAGCCAATATTCACTTTTTTAAGCACAATTTTCTTGGGTTGAATTTTTTTTTTTTATCACATTGCTTAAAGTTTAAAAAAAAAAAAATTTGTGTAAAAAGCATTTTTCCCCTTTATGTTTAGGGTAGTTTCATTCCCTCCCAAAGCTTTAAAGTTGAATGATTTTATCCTTTATATTTTGTAAATGAGTATATACCCCTACTGTTACTATTTTAGTTAAACATTATGGAAATCTTATGACTCCTAGAATATTCCATTGTACAATGTCTTAAATACCCAACTAAATTTTAATGTCCCAAAAATTTTATTTGTTTATTTTGAGTTTTATGTGGTGGTCATACATGGAAAGTGAGAATGATGATGTCTATGATTTCTATTTGTTCCTTAGAGAACACTAATTTATTAGAGGTTTAAATCTTCTAGACTTATAAGTTTATCTAATGAAAAATTTAATGACATATGTATTTTTTTCCCTATTTAAAAGGGTGTTCATTAAAAATTAAATAAGCTAAAAATTGTAATTACCCTCATAAATAAGATGTCAAAGAAGGAAATATTCATTATTGTAAATGGTTGTAGGTATTTGATTTGATGAAAAGTTTCAGTTGTAGCATATATCATCATTCATTATGAAATTTTAAATATTGTGACAATGTCTTATCAAAACGTAATTGTTTATTATTGGAAGATGATAACATTCATTATTTTTCTTAGTTGAATTTTTTTGTGAGTAAATATTGCCTCTAGTAAATTAGGATCTAAGAAATTATCATATTAAATAGATATTCATGTGTTAAATACGTATACTAAATTTAAGTACATGATTTCATACTTCTTCAAAAAAAAATTATCTTAATTTTCTTGCTTAAGGGGTAGCACATGCCTTGCACATGCAACCCAACCTAGTTATATATAAAAAGAGCTAATAGGCTTATAAACAGTATTTTTGGTTTAGTGAGCTGCCCTTTTTTTTTTTTTCCTTCAATTTCACCAATTTGGTTTGAGCTTGTTTTTTGGTTTTTTTTTAAGGATCTTTACATGCTTATTTTGTACTTGTATTGTAAGCTCACATTGTATATACACAAAAAGTGGAAAATATTATATACATTTGCAAAAAATAATAATAAATATTGTACAAATTTTTCAAATGTGTACAACATTCACCAATTTTTATGTGTTTACAATATAAATTTACATTGTAAGTGCAATATATATTTCTATATATAAAAAAGGTGAATGGGAAAAGATACAGTTACCTTGCTACAGTAGTGTTGGTTTGTTCAATGTTCACTATTTCGCTGGCCACTTTTTTTTTTTTTTTTTTTTTTTTTGTGAATGCGTAAAACTACAGTAGATTTGCTATATTATTTTTGATTTGTCCAATTCGCACTGTTTTACATTATAATAAAATATTAACACAAAAAATTGGAACAATATTTTAACAATTGTTGAGGTGTTAATTCATTATAGTTCAAAATAAAATAATAAAACATCATACTAAAACCAACCGTAGCTAAAAATAAAGATGTTGTGAAAAAAGAAATGCTACATCTACAATATTTTTCACAACACTTTCATAACAAATCATAGGTGGTAAATTGTTATTGGTTATAATTTAAACTTACCAATTAAACTACTTTTTTGCCCACCAATAACAACTTGTAACAACCTACTACTTATAATTTGTTGTGAAAATGTCATGAACATGGCATTTTTGTGTGAAAATGTTATAATATCTTGTTGTTGTCACAATATTTCCAAAACTGCTGAGCTATCAATTCTTTACAAGTCAAAATAAAATATAACAAAGTTATAAAGGTTTTATGAAAAATGTTATGTCATTTTGTTGTGTTTTTAAAAAAAATTTGTTGTTTAATCAACTTTGTTGAGCCAAATTCACTATTTCACATACAATTTTATTGGATTGACTTTTTGTATTTTTTTTCTTTGCGCACTATTTTAAGTAAAAACACATAATTTTACACACAAAAACAAAAACTTAGGAAAAAAACACTATTCATCCTTTATATTTGGGGTAGTTTACAATTCCTCCTTAAACATTAAAATCAAGCAATTTTTCCCTTAATATTTTGGAAAATAGTAAATATGTTATATTGTTATTCTCTTAGTTAAACCATTTATGATTCTTAAAATATTTTATCATGTAATGTTTTAATTACTCCCGCTAAATTTCAACATCCCAAAATTTTTTTTCATGTATTTGAAGTTTTAGATGGTAAAAATTATTGGAAATTTGGAATGATGATATAAGGTGTTTTATTTATTATCTAAAGAATGTTGATTTTCTAGATTTTATTTTTCAAAATTTATAATTTATCTAATGAAAAATTCGATGACACATGCCTTTTGTTATTTTTATTATTTTTTTCTTAACAAAACTCAGTTGTTTATTGTTAGAAAATGATGATATTTGTTATCATTCTTACTTTTTTAGAAGTTTTTAGTGAGGGGATATATTGCCTTTAGCAAGTAGGTACTAAAAAACTATTATAGTAAAATAGATATTTATATGTTAAATAGCTACCCTAACTTTGTGGTTGATCAATATTCTTATACAAATGAGATTAACTTTTTATGACATAATTATCAAAATTCTTAAATAATGTCTCTTTTGATTAATGTAAATCTCTATGTACTTTAAAAATCAAATGATTTATATTTTTATTTTGTGATACAAATGAAATCTAAAAGTGATCTTAATCATTACTCTTTTTCCACAGCAAGAACGTGCCTTGCACGTGGTGCCCTAACTAGTTCTATGCTATATGCCTCCAAAAAATTATTCATAGTGGCAAGTAAAGTTTCTCATTCATCTTCTTTGAATTTTTTTTTTTTTTTTGGTTGAACTCTTGAGTGGATGAAACAAGATGAATGACATCATGTTTTCACATGATTCTCAATAACTTTATGAAGAAAATTAGAACAATTTTTCATATGATTCAGGAAAAAAAAAAAACACAAAAAAATATATAATCAAATAATTAAGTTATGATGTCAAAAAAATATATAATCAAATAGATTGTTATTATTTGTTTCCCCTTATTTCTAAGTAAGTTATGATGTCAAAGTAAGTCAAGTTTTAATTGCTTTGAAGATATTGCATTTTTGCATGCACAATAGAGAAGCATTCTAAAAAATTCCCTTCATTCAAACTCATTTGAACGCAATGGAAGTAATAAAAGTGGTGGTTGCGCATTTCATATGTTCCCCCAAATGGTCTATTGGAGAATGGAAGTACATACGTGATGTGAAAACTGAATTAAGATACAAGCCATATCATATAAGGTTTGCTGGCCTGCTCGATAAAATTGTGCTTAATTATCATCTCCTCTTCCCCTCCTCCTTTTATTTGCTCTATCTTACCCCACCACTCATTCTCATCAACAACTTCCATCTGCACATAAATATCATTTTCAAACCACAAAAATGGAACAAATAATATATATATATATACCGCTAAGTTTTGTTAATGAAATTTTTTAGTTAATAATAAGAATTTAGACTTAACTGAGCCTTTTAAACTCATTATTAATAATATATTCATTCCCGTGCAGTAGCACAGGTTACATACTAATTTCTTATAATGAGTCTTAACATAGGAAACGCCCATTTACTGGAATGACCCACTTATTCATTGTTTGATGTGTACCATTCTTGTTTCCAATCCTTTATATAGGGATCATACCTAATTTTATGCATGTGTTGGCATTAGCAAAAACATGGGGCATAGATTTATGAGATATGAGTTTTTCTCTCTGTGCCAAAAATATAGTAAACTTTTCCAAATTAGATTTTAATTATGGACTAATTTTGTGCTATGTGTCCATTTAAATTTTTTAATCTTTGTACAAAATGAGTTAATGAGTACAAAATACTAAGAATCCAATATTAATGAATTACAAGCAATATTTTTAAAAAATCAATCATATATTTAGTCAACAAAAATCACAATACAACAAAAAGCATCACACATTTTATCTTATTAAAAATTAGAATAAAAATGATTATAAGTAGTACTAAACTCAAACAAGATTTTTAATATGTATCTAATTATGTTTATTTTTTCTAATAACTCAATTAATTATGTACATTTTTATGATAAAAAAAATGTGTTTGTTTGTTTTTTTTTTTTTTAAATGCATTCATACGCATTGGTTACAAGTTAATATATATTTAAAGCCGAAATTGAGAGAAAATCCAATTAGATTTCAAATTAGAGCTTAATTTTGTATCATGTGTTCAATTTGATTTTTGATTTTTTATTTTTTTCCAATTGAGTACAAAATCTGAAAAAAGTCCAAAATTAATAATCCTTGAAAAAAACAAATCATCATTGTCTAGGTTCCCCTATAATCCTAGAAAACCTCCTAGCTAGCTCATCTGTCTCTCTGTTTCAACATCTTTTGTGCCTCTAAGACCTAGAGACTCTACCCCAAACCCCAAACTGAAGTTGTAAAGCAAACAGAAAGAAAAGGAGAATTAACAAACAAGTTGTATGCAAGTGTTGATTGAAAGCTAAGAGAAAAGGAAGTTGGAGAACAAGTTAAGCAAACAAATAAAGAAAAGGATAAAGGAATATTGATATTAAAGCGGAATTGGAAAGAGCAGGTGAGTTTTTTTCTTTTTCTTTTTCTTTTTCTTTTTTCCTCTAATATTTTTTATTTTTTATTTTTAACCTATAGCTCCAGATTTTTAAAATTTCTTTAAATCAATTAAAATACATTATTTTACTTACAACAGTAAAATAGTCATAATTAGTCTAATGATGCCTATAGCATTAATTTATTTATAGTATAGTGTGGAGAAGGTGATAGATGCAGGAAGGGGGTTTCCATTTAACCCATATCCTTGTTGCAAGTTCTTGGTTCTTGTAGGGAATTTGGGCACTTAAAATATAAGTAGTTGCATACAAATATACAAATAATTTACACACAAAGGAGAAGAGAGAAATGAAATGAATATGTAGGGTGTAGTAAGTCTCACCATAGATCTTTTGAAACTACAAAATCTCAAATCAATACAAAACAAACACGAATTGGTTGAATCTATCAATGATTAAATAAAAATGAAGAATTCACAATGGTGTGTTTTTTTTTCTTTTTAATATTTTTTGTTGGTTTAATAATTAAGACTCTTAAACTTAAGATATTTTGGCCCTTAAAATTGAGGTTAATTTCATTTTTATCATTTACGTTTCAAAATTTTCATTTTGACAATTCATATTTGATTTGTTTTCATTTTTGACTTTTATATTTCAAAATTTTTATTTTGATCCTTCATATTTAATTTGGTTTTCTTATTGGTTTGTTATATTCCAAAATTTTCAATTTTTATAAAAGCTAAAATGAAGAGTCTAAATGAAAAATTTTGAAACATAAAGGCCGGCCAACATAAAAACATAATCAAATATGGAAGGTCAAAAAAAAAAATTAATGTAAAAACCAAAACAAAAATAGCTTCAATTTTTCAGGGTGAAGACAGTTTTTTATAAAAAAAAAAAAAAAAAAAAAATAGTATAATAGTTAATAGGAAGCCCATAATGGTGTGACAACAAATGTATTTTTTTGGTGTGGTCAAACTGTCAAGCAACTACCTTAGGTCTAGTGCTCTTGTGTGTTGAATTCGATGGAATGTGGACACTTGTTAAAAACTTGGGGTAAGGCTTGGGTCCAATGCACTGAATGCACTAGACCTAACCCAAGTCACATGTCTATATCTTAACTGGATCTTGTACACAAAAATACTAAACTCAATCCTTTCCCATCTGTCAAAGACTTGACTCTTTGTTGCTATTATGAGTAGTACTATAATGCATTTTTTATTTTTTTTCTTCCTCAAAATCAGCATTTTGAAGATTTATTTTCCTTTTATTTATTTTGGACAAATTACAACTTACCCACCTGTGGTTTAGCTGAAATTTAAGTTGTTTATTTATGATTTAAAAGTTGGCACTTTGCTGACCTAAAGTTCACTCCATTAGGATTCTATTATTTCTATTAGCCACCTCTGTACTTCCATAGTTAAAAAAACAAAAAAAAAAAATAATAAATAAATAAATAAAACATAAAAATTAAGATCTAAAAGCTTTTTTTTTTTTAAATGGTGAAGGTTTAGCTTAAGAACATTCTTCATCTTTATAAGAACATTCTCATGCCTATTAATCCAAACAAAACTCTTAAGGGGATATTCTGATATAAGAATCAATAAAACTTGACAACTCAACAGTCGTTAAACTTAAAGTTGTGTATCTAGCATTGCTTCCCCCCTCTCTCATTTTGATTAATAGTTCTAGTTTAGTTGTAATAAGATGGGCCAAATTGGGCATTTACCACTTTTCGCAGAAATTATTAGCAACATATCACTGTTTACAAAATAAGTAGCAATATACCACTTTTTTGAAATTCGAGTTCATGAAACTCTAGTTTGCTGTGTAAATCGAGTTTTAAACACTCGAGTTTCATAAATAAAATAAAAAACTTGTGTTGACGTGGATTTTTTTTTTTTTTTTGAAAAATTGCTACATGGAACTCAAATTTGGTAAAATCGAGTTCCATGCAACACAATACTCGAGTTTACCAAGCTCGAGTTCTTTGTAAATACAAAACTTGAGTGTAATGTTATTCTTCTTTTTTTTTTTTTTTTTCTTCTATGATACTCGAGCTTACTAAGCTCGAGTTCCTTGTAATATGGAACTCAAGTTTCCTATGCTTGAGTTCCTTATGCTTTTTTTTTTCTTTTTTCTTTTTTTTACAATCAACAAATAAACATAAACATAAAATAAATAATTTTTGTGTGAACGGACAAACATATGTTTTTATTTATTTAAATAGAAGCATTATAAAATTAGAAATTTTAATTTCAAAATATTAATTTAGGGCCACTCATACCCCTTGTTCATTCATTTTTAACCCTTATCAATTTCTAACTTCTCGAAGCGTTATAGTCAAATTGGCTAAAATATTGGGGGTTACAATGAGAAATTAGAACAACATGTAAAAGAAAAATCTCACTCCATTTTTAGCCATGGGCACACTAAAAGAAGTTTAAGCTACATATTGTTTCTTTATCAATCATGTTCCAAATTACTATATGGTCAATGATTGATAAGTATTGCAGAAAGAGTGAACCACTTGGATAGAAAGAAGAACTTACATCTTACCATGTCTGAATATGTAAATTCTTGACTTGCAATGTTTCTAAGAGGAATGTGAAAACTTTTTTCTATACATTTATAAATGGAGGCTGGATCTCAAAATTCAGCACACTTTTTCACGGTTTTTGATTTCCCCTCTTTCTGACTCTTCTTTTCTTTTCTTTTCTCTCCTACATTTAAAACGTTCTAGAGGCTCCAGCCGTAGGAATTTCTTTTTTGTAAGCAAGATATCTTAGATTTCAAAGAAAATTGAATAAATTTCTTTGAACCCTAAAATATTCCTTCACTAAGAAGAGCACATCCATGCAAGAGGTAGTTTTTTTTTTTTTTCTTTTCCTTTTTCTGTGATCTTTTCTATTAGTTCTACTTGATGGTGTGTGATTAGATTTAGGATTTTTTTTTTTTTCAATTGATGTTATTGATATGATTTGCATAAACTTAGTTAAAATATGTCTTTAAATAATTCTCTTGTTGTTATGATTTTTCTTTTGAGTTTCAAAAATCTACTCATTAATGAATCTTTTTTTTTTTTTAAACTAAAAACAGATCTGTATTTCCATTAAATACAAATCTGAATTTTTTAACACTTCAAAACTGATCTATACTTTTATTAAATTCAGATCTAATTTTTTTTTTTAACACTTCAAAACTGATCTGTATTTTCATTAAATACATATTTGAATTTTTTACACCTTAAAACAGGTCTGTATGTAAAAATTAATATGTTGAAATCAAGTTTTCTATATTTTACAATGCTTCTATTTAAATAAATAAAAACATATGTTTGTGCGGTCAAATGAAAAAAAAACATTACTTATTTTTATGTTTATGTTTATTTGTAGATTATCAAAAAAAAAAAAAAAAGTATAAGGAACTCGAGCTTAGCAAACTCAATTTCCATATTACAAGGAACTCGAGCTTAACTCAAGCTTGGTAAGCTCAAGTACCATAGAAGAAAAGAAAAAAAGAGCATTACGCTCAAGTTTAGTATTTACAAAGAACTCGAGCTTGGTAAGCTCAACTATTGTGTTGCATGGAACTCGAGTTTACCAAGCTCGAGTTCCATGTGGCATTTCTTCAATCAAAAATTCCATGTCAACACAAGTTATTTATGAAACTCGAGTGTTTAAAACTTGATTTACACAGCAAACTCGAGTTTCATGAACTCAAGTTTCAAAAAAGTTGTATATTGCTACTTATTTTGTAAATAGTGGCAGGTTGCTAATAATTTCCGCAAAAAGTGGTAATTGGCCAATTTGGCCGTGATATATGTCTTAGTGTGGCCGAGATTTAACTTCCTCCTAGCAATTGAACACTTGTTCGTAATTCCCAACAAGATAAACATAGAGATCCTCTTGAAAGTACGGAAAATGCTAGAGGAATACAATATACAAAGCGGCATCCTTCATGGAGTATATCACAGCATCAAATTAAAAAATAAGTACATTTCTGACTTCTATATCCAAAAATTAAAAATTCATTATTTCATAAAAATTTGAAGTAAAATTAAAAATCATTACATCTCCATCTTCTATCTCATCTTCATCAACTCTTGGTAATACCCAGAATGAACCCCATTCAAGCACAATAGTGGAGTTGGAGACGAACCAGTTGTCCAAGGCCTTAATCTCCCCACGGCCTCTCTCAGAATATAATAATTTGGTTTTGTCTAGTCTAGAATAAGTTTATCATATCAAAATATGCCTAAAATTACTTTGTAAGAGGCTAACATCTGTGATTTGCACAACATCCATTCATTGATTAAATGGATTGATTAAAGGGAGGAAGAATATCCCCTTGATAATTTTGTTTGGATTGATAGGCTTGAGAATGTTCTTATGAAGGGGAAAAATGTTCTTAAGCCAAACCTTCACAATTTTAAGAAATATACTTTTAGATCTTGATATTTATGTTTTTTGTGTTTTTAACAGTGGAAGTACAGAGGTGGGTAATAGAAGTCTAATAGAGTGAACGGGCAAAATACTAACTTTTAAACAACAGATAGGCAACTTAAAATTCGGTCAAACTACAGATAGGTAAATTGTAATTTACTCTTAAAAATTTATTACTTTTACAGTCTTTTACTGTTGAAACATGGCATGGATTGATTGGTTTTTAAGATTTCCTTTAGATTGCTTATGTGCTAAAAGCGGCCATGCGTTGATCGGGCTAAGGTTGGGGTCAACTCACTACTCGACTCGAACCTCACCTCTTAGTTGGCGAACTCTCCCACACACTACTAATTGATTGATTAGCTAAAATCGTCTACACCTCACATTCAAGTGGACAGTCGAACATCATACGAGTCCCTAGATCTGACACTTTAATCGATTTGCACATCCAAACTCCAAAGTCAAAAATACACATCATAAATCCAAATTAGCACACCTAATGACAAATCACAAATCATAAATCTAGATTTACACATAATTCTTATCATAATGTATAACACAAAAAAGATAAGAACACAACCGCAAGGACCTAGCAAAACCCAAAAAACCAATAACCCACACCAACCTTCAAATCTTTAGTATTCTCATTGTTTACTTGTATCATGTATGAAATATGTAGTTACAGCACCATCACCAATTTTGCATTCCCTTAATAGAGAATTATAGGTTCCATCACAACTGCACTTGGATATGAGTTCATGGAATTTCCATGTGGTTCTAATAATCACAAGAACAAAGAGTGGCTCCAAACTTGGATGGATCCTTTTTTTTTTTTTTTCTTTTTTTGAGAAGGAACTTAGTTGAATCCTTAAGCTACAACCCACAATAGGAAGATGACGTGTATCTGTCAAATGCAACGCACATGACTTACTTAACCACACTTAAAAGTAATTGTGCCCAATCATTTTAAGTGAGTCATGTGCATTGCACATGATTAGGACTCATCTTCCTATTGTAGATTGAAGCCTAAGGCTTCAACCAAGTTTGTAGTTAAACTGTTAACGGATTATGATCCTTGGAGAGCTAGTTGTAGGTCGTTTTGGTCGTGTCAAAGAGAGATCAAGCTGCGGAGCTCAAATATACACAACATCCCAGCAACGCATAATCATTAGCAAAAAAATTGAGGCATTTACAATGTGGAAGCAATGCATACATATTCAGTGTACCATATGATGTTGTGCCGCATGTAGATTCTATAATTATACTCTACAAAGATGATTCTTGGATTTATGCCTCTAACATGAGCATGTAAGGATCTTGACTTCCACTGAACTTCATTAACACGCTTCCAGAACTATTACAGACTCTAATTTGTCAAAATCTGGAGGTATTATTTCAAACCCCGAGCTGTAGAGCATTAAAGTCTTGAACATCCACAGCTACATCATCTTTCTCTAGATCATCGGGTCACAAGCCAACCTGGTTTTATTAGAATATCTTGCTTGAAGTTGCGACCTGTGACAGAAGTTGACTCACCCTGACGACGAAAACACTGCACAAGAAAGGATGTAGTTCTTATCATCAATCAAACAAGGATGCACACACTTAACCCTTGAATGTTAGAAGACTTATACTGGATGGTCACAACTTCTATGAAATTCTAGATTAATGAAGTATGAACTGGTTTACTTATTTCTTTTCTTTTCTGTTTTTTTCCTGGTTTACTCAATTGTCCATGTATGATGTATGTAAAGAATACTTTGATCAAAAGCCATGAAGACAATGTATGGGGAAAATATTTGATCCCTACAACCAGTAAGTAGTAACTACTAGGATCTAAAGGGATGAAGTGCATTCCTTTCCCTGATCAGCAACTAAATGTTTTGGAAAATAAAGAATTTCTGCGGTGAAATCCTAAAATTCAATGTCCCATGCTATTCAAGAAATTCATCCTCATTGAAATATACAAGGTCAATATCACCAACCTTGTAACAGACGATGGTATCATCTGGGTACATTGCAAACAGTTTAGTTCCAAGTCGGGCATGACAGGAATCACAAAGGCTCTCATCATTGATCTGGACATGTCTTGATCTTTCCTCCAATCTTGCTAACCTCGCATCAACGTCTACAGCACGGGACATATTACGCACAATCTGAAATTTTCATTTAGGTACAGATCAAATTAAATACTTTACAACAGGCCTAATTTGTTTTATTAGTAAGTTTACACACCCAATTGGTTTTGAACCCATGTCCTTACTGTCCACCCTTTCTTGAGGGGGAGGAAGTGTGTGCTACAGTAAGTCTGATCTCAAAGAACGTGACTCTAACCTGTCCCTCTGATTCGGTAAAACATGTGGGAGCAATTGTCAAACTAAAAAACGAGGGCAGCCATGAACAACATTACTGGTTTTTTAATATTTTGGGTTTGGTAAGTTCTGTAAAACATGGAATTGGTTCTAGTTTGCTGCTTTGCTTCAAAATCAGTTTGCATATGTTTCCATGAAAACCTAAAATGCAATTAACATATAGTTCAGCAAACTGAATATGGAGCACAAATACTTTGATCAGGTTTTTATTGATTTAAAACCAATTTGACCAAATGTTTAAATCTGACAAACACCCCATAATGTATAGCAAATGGAGCTGTCAGCCTGTGAACAACGGGAACAAGCACAAGTGTGCACACACACACACACATATATGATTGTAAAGGTAGATCATAAACTACGTTGACTTCAGTTATACTAATACCATGGCTTTATAGTGGATCATCTTGTTCCCATATTAATTTGATCTACTGCAAGGGCAGTGGTTTGAGGAACCCAAATAGACCTGGCTTAGTGTCACCCAACTGCAATGTAATTCAATGAAGGCCTAAAGCAATGAAGGGGTTTAAAGGGATATGGATAGAATAGGTGAAAAGAACCTTTATCATTTCATGTTGTTGCCCAAGGAAGCAACAAGGCAAATCAATGATTGGTTAATGTAACTATGATTAGGAGAGCAAATCCACCAAGTGGGTTTTGGACCATATAACCTCACCCTTCACCCACACTTGAGAGAGGAAGAGTTGTTATTTGAGCCAGGGCTCATTAGCAATGTTCAAAGACCAACTAAAAGATAAACCATGCTGTTACATTATGGAGGAAGTGAGGAACCACAATAAAGCTTAAAGATCAACCAATGCAACTATGATATTGAAAAGAACAAGACTGAATATTCAAAAAGGTCAGAGACATTTGCTACTGTAGTACATGATCCTATTGTCTCATCATGAGAAATCTCAAATTCAAAATAAATTTACCTGCCCTTGACGATGATGATGTAGGCGAGCTCTAAACATTCTCAATATTGTCTCAGAGGCCAGTTGGAGGGGCATATCTGGAGACAATTTCTGCCATATAGGAAGCAACTTTTTGGTAAGAACATAATAGCTTAAAACTCCCAATCAGACTTCTAAAGCAAACAAACTTCATAATCTGTTTAGATCCCTAGATTTAGCATTGTATTGGACTTTGGATTTGCCATTGGAGGTTCCAATTCCAAATTGTTTAGATGTCTAATAAGTTTGGAGTTGGTGTTGAATTCCAATTCCACACAAAAAGTAAAAGTTTGGAATCCACGACTGTGTATCATGCGACAATCATTGGACATCAAATTCAAATTGTGTATATGGATTCCAATTTCTTAACTATGTATGCAACACTAAACTTTAGATGGGCTTAATGCATTTATTCCTTTCATAGTTTACATGTAAGTTTAAAATGTTACATAATTCCATAGCCCTATAGTTGGCCGACAAACAATGCAACCAACAGTTGATGAAACCAATTAAAAAATGAAAATTAGCTATGTCAGACTATCAATAAAAATAAAAACTAAAATCACAATAGGGCCACATAAGTTAATCTAGAGAATAATAACCATGCAATTCTCCCATTCTTATTTGAGCTTTCCCATCAATTTAGAATATAGGAATCTTTTTTTTTTTTTTTTTTTTTGGGATGATAAGTAAAACCACATCTTCTTGTTAAAACTGACCACCAGAGAGTTCAAAGCCTCCCAAAGTCCTTTAACTCCCTTTTGTTCATAAAGCAAATCTGGCTATGATGGCATATTTTTTACTCAGTTTATTAATGAATAGAAACCCGCTTCCTCACCAGGCTCTTATAAGAGAAGCAAGTGCTATTTGGTCTAGAGCTCATTAACCCCAGAACCCATACCATCTTAATAATAGAAAACCTGAATATTTACTGAGTTTGAATAAAACAAGCATAGACGTCATCACCAATTCATGCTATAAGGGTTCCATCTCTACCTTGTATAATGTAATGAAGTAAAATCTATGGAGGGGAAAAAAAGACATCATGGATTTTTCATCCATTGGCTGGGGAAAATAAGGGGGGGGCGGCGGGGGGGGGGGGGGGAGGGGGAGGGTGGGGAGGTGGTTTATAATTAAAGGGTGCGGCCTTACTAAAGAAAGCAATGTGTAACATGCAATAGGAGAAAACTTCTGGTCGACTAGAACCTATCTTTGTTATGAAACAGGATCTTGAAATACTCTACAAGAATGAGGGGCAAGATAGTTTTATCCAACTCCAGAACTCTTCTACATTAGTAGTGGTAGTAAAAAGGGACAGGTCAATTAAGGAGATTACAGAGAATAAGACTCCAAATATAAAAAATGATGGAAAAGAATACATGTGGTCACTAGAATAAAATGATGGATATATTAATCCAAAAAAAAAAAAAGAATAAAATGATGGAAATGATTTTTTTTTTTTTTTGATAAGTAATAAGAATAGTATTAATCAAGAAGAAAGAACGAATAAAACAAGTACAAGGTGTTCATGATGGTGAACGCAAGAAAAAGCAACAAACAACAATAAAGATTAAAAAAAGTAGCTTAGGGGATAATACTATGAGAAGAAAGAAACTCAATGATGGAAGAACAAGTGGAAGAGCCCCAGCACTAGTCCAATCAAACAGAGTACTCTAGCATAGAGCTTGTAACTGAACAATCGATTTCTCTTTAGCCTCAAAAGAGCACCAATTTCTTTCCATCCAAACAACCCACATCAAACAACTAGGAACCATATTCCAAATGTCCAAAGAAAATTTCCCCAGCCAAAAACTCCAAGAAGACACCAAACAATCCACAAAACCTGGCATGACCCATTGGATTCCAAATACTTGTAACATTCATACCCACAACGAGTGAGCTACAGGACAGTGTTGGAGAAGATGATCCATAGTTTCCTCATTACAGTATCACATACAACACCGATCGCCAACCCAAAAATTTTGGGACTAAGACTTGATTGTTGTTGTAGATAAAAAATCAATGTTTGAAGTAAGAGGTATTAGTAAGTGCCCAGTCACCTATAATATAGTTTTCATATTCTGGGACAAGTTATGGACAAAAACAATGGATTTGTACTACTCTATGTGACGAGTTTTTATAAATGATTACACTCCAATTTTTCTCAATGCATAAAACCAGATGTGAGAATTTTTATTTATTTATTTTTATTGGTAAGTTACACACGCCCCAATGGGTCTTGAACCAACGACCCCACCCTCCAACCAATTACTGTGGGAGAAGGAAGTGCCAATTGAGCTATAGCTCGTTGGCAAAATCAAAGTATAAGCTTTAAAGTCTGTAGAAAGCAAAACAATTCTTAAAGCAAGAAGTGAATAATGGACAAAGAGGTCATGTATGCTTGTGACAGAAAGGGGATGTAATACCTCCAAAACTTGCAAAGGATCCAATGATTCTCCATGATTGTGTAGAAGGCGAACAGCAGCCTTAAACATTGGCTCCTTACCGTCTTGTGGATCCAAATACATATCAAGTAACCTGAGTCATCATAAACAAAGAAAGGAGACAAAGTGCCTCAACAAAATGCTACACACTTGTTTTATATACACAAATTAAAAATTTGGGGAGAAGAGAAAAAAACCAACTGCATATAGGCATCTGGTCTGCCAATCTCTGCACAATACTGTTCAGCTGCTTCACTATCTTCCAGTTTCCTGAAAGACAAGTGTACATTAATCACATATATCCAGCAATTCACTTCTCATTGACAACTTTTAAGATAGCATGAAACTCACAAGCTGGCACCTGCTCCTAAACCATGAATAGGGCTTAAACTCCTTTATATTTTCAAAATTCCACAAACAATACCCAACAAAGAATTTATCTAAACTAATGCTAATTCTTTTTTGATAGGTAATAACAGACTTTATTGAAAATAAAAGTACAATGAATTTACGATAGTAAACTCATTGCACTGAAAAGAATACAAATCCATCAAAAAGAGAGACAAACAGAATTAAGAAATTCAGACAAAGAATGACAATGCGTAAACCCCCAAATACGAGACCACTCAAACAAAGTCCTAAGTAGCACAGACTTCACACAGTCTACAAGTCTCTCAGTTTCTTCAAAAGTTCGGGCATTTCGCTCCTTCCAAATTAACCACATAAGACATGCTGGAACCATATTCCACACATTAGAAGTGTGACTCCCCAACCAATTCCACCACTCAGAGAGAAGAGAAACAACATTTTTTGGCATCACCCACTGAACCCCAAACAAACGAAGGACTTCACTCCACAAGGTATGAGCATACTTACAATGGATCAATAAGTGATCCACAGTTTCCTTTTCACATCGACAAAGGCAGCACCAATTAACAAGAGGCAACTGCTTCTTAACAAGGTTGTCTATCGTAAGAATCCCACCCCTAGCAGCTGTCCATAAGAAAAAAGCTACCCTTTTAGGTACCTTAACACTCCAAATACTCTTCCAAGGAAAAGACACCATCGGGGCTGCTAGCAATGAAAAATAGAAAGAGCGCACATCAAAAACACCACTACGATTCAATTGCCATATCATGGTATTCAAACCACATGTCTCTCTCTTTTTTTTAATTAGTAAGTGGGTCTTCCAGCCACAGCCACAAGCAGATCCTATGCCTATTCTTGGACAAGAGGTACCATTTGAGCATGGACTGGGCATGTTAGGAGACTGCTAGATGTTATCTCATGATATACATAATTAAGAACGAAAGAAAAAAAATTCTTCAGCAGATTTACGCAATATATGTACATATAAAACAGAAACACAGTCGCATCAAATTTAACTCTGAGGTAAAATGCTTAGAAAGCTATCTGCATTCACACAAAATATTGTAATGGTTTTCTATCCCACATCCTCAAAAATCCCACCACTATTACGATCTGAGCAAAGTGACATTAGCTAAAATTCTTGAGAAATAAAATTTAGAAGTTCAACACCATTTTTGTTTTTTTTTCCCCCCTCTGTAATGCATCTTGCAAGAACAAGGAAATTGATAGACCATACATCTAGTGCCAAGAGCCTTGTAGCTCAGTATCATAGTAAGCTCTCCTTTATTAGGAGAACCAAAATTTGAATCCCCTCTCCTGAGTTGTAACTATCAAATTATCAAAAAAACAATACACCCAGCCATGGAAGCTAGACCACCAGCCAAACCAGCAGAGGTTTCTCCTGATGTCTCCAATCTTAGTAGGAACTTTAAGGCATTGGTTAAGGTTTTAGAGAAAAAGATGGGAGGAAGAGATTTGAGATACCATGCACACCAACATGAGGCAGTTCATATGGGACAACATCTAAAGGTCAGTGATCAACATGTCAATTCACATACCAAATAGAGAAAACAAACGTGATAAACTATCACTAATCCCAAAAGCTTGAGCTGATAGAAAATTGTGAATTTAATCACTTAACTATTATTCTAACACTACACCCCACATATAGGCCCATACTCCCCCATTAATAAAGTGGGGCCCAATAAATGGAAGTTTTAATTTTTTAAATGGGAGGAAGAGTGAAGACGACAAAGTTCAAACTTAGGACCACTTGCTTTGAAACTATGAAAAATAATTTTTTTTTATACAGGTAAATAAAATTTCATTAAAAACTTTCGCTGATCCCGAAAGCTTAAATTGATAGGAAAAGGTATAATCACTTATAAACATTGTTTGAGAAAAAATGCATAAGACCCATGTAAAACAACTTTTCTCCTATCCTTCTGTAAATGACGGCAAATTTTTTTCCCCCTGAAGTAATTAAAAAACATCTGCAATTTAAAAAATCCAACAAGACTAAGAATGTAGTACAAGAGAAGCAACTAACTGCTATAATCCAATTAATGAGTTATCTCAAAAGTAATAGCTTCAGCTTAATTACATAGTGCTTAGTACCCTAAAACTTATCTCCTGCCATTGGCTCCATATAAGACAGAACAGGATAAATTCTTTTATTGAAATATTCTGAGAGCAGGACACAAGTATTGTGCCCTCAGGTGTCTTACACACAAATTTTCATATACAAGAAGTGCCTTTTAAAAACAAATCTAAAACAAAATTGAAATGGAAAAGTAAAAAGTCTGTCGTTAAAATTTGAAACTTACAATGCCAAAATTTGGAGCACTAATGCCTCTTGACCCAGTTTTCTGTAAAGAATTGCCTGTCAAAGTCAGGAATAATATTTAGCAATAAGCAAAGACCATTTAACATTTGGCACTAAAAATGTATCAATGCAATTCATGCCTGACCTAACAACAGTTTGAAAGAAATGATGAAAATCATTAGGCAGTAAATGATCTCAATAGTACATAATCAGAAGATTCAGCCAAGTCAATAGGCAGAACCAACAACAAAGTAATTATAAGAGTTCCAATGGACCTTTTCCAACCATAACTCCGATCCTTCAATCAAGTCAAGAACTTCATCTGGATCATACAAGTCTGAAGACGACAAAAATATCTGCAGTCTTTCTCGAAGAGGACTTTCAAAGATTGAGTTCATTCTATTATCAGAAATTACTGTCTCATCTACCCTTCCAATGTCACTGTTTTGATAAGTATTTTCAGCTTCAAAGGCTTCAATTGCTGATTTGGCAAGTGATAGAGCATATAATGTATGGAATTGAGTATCATCACAGTCCTGATCTTCAATCAACCACTGGAGGTACCTGTGAAATTAAAAGAGGTGAAAACAAATTCACGCTCTGAAAGGCACATAAAATAAGAAAGAAGCTTCAGAAGCATAAGGGGAAAAAGGGGTTGAGAAAAACATGAGGAACAAAATTTTGTAACAAAAATATAAGTACCACATAATGTGTTATGAAAGACCCGAATGATATATAGCTTTGAATAATCTCACAGATGAGAAAAATAGACTTATAGAAGAGCAAACTGTACCGTTAGTTTTATGAATCCTTTATCTCTTATTGTTATAGATAGTCAAACAACACTACCTGAACAGTACAAATTTATGGCAAGGACACTTCAGTTCTTAAAGACTACAGTTGTATGACTTATAATTTTAGGTCATACAACTATAGTCTTCAATAATTTAATGTATAGTTCAAGAAAAAGATGTCTTATACCCTTCCTAAAACCTTAAATATATACACCTTTTAAATTGAATTTGACATGAATTTAAGCTGTATCAAGGGATATCCTAGGAGTTCCCATATAAAAAAAAAAAAATAAATAAATAAATAAATAAAAAAGGAAGAGGAATATCCTAGGAGTATCGGATATGTTTTCTTTTTCTTTTTTGTCATTCAATATATGTTACACACAGATAAGGCTCCCTCTTTTTTCTTTTTCTTTTTTTCTTTTCTCTTTTTTCTTTTTTTCTTTTTAAAATGAAATTTTATTAAAAAAAGAAAAAGGGAAGGTCAAGTAAGAAGATGTTAATCAATCCCTTTCCAAATACAATCACAAAGACAGAATTGAGGCTACCTCATCAAAGTAACCTGCTACATGCTCATGATAGATGAGAAGGGCAATTTGAAGCAGTACTATTTTCTGACTTTCCCTTCATATATCATTTAAGAAGGCATACAACAAATTCTGGACCAGCATATTGGTGCTCTGACACCAGTCCTAGAGTCTATGGATCATCACAATTCATATAATTTAGCTACTCTCTTAAGTAGGCTGGATATCATAGCCCCATATCCAACCTACAAGTTTCTTAATGACACAGCCACACAAAAAAAATGGCCTTTTATATTGAAAAATTGAACAACAGTTTTGACAGCAAGGTTTCCCCCCTCCCCTTTTTTTGGATAACGAGTGTAGAAATCCAGACTTGGCCAAGGGATACCCAACAAGCTTCATTTTTATTTTCTTTACAGTTTTTTTTTTTTATCAGTCTTTACAGTTATTGTTTCTTGACCAAAAATCAAAATCAAAATAGAAATTGTAAACAATATTAACAAGCATCATTGCATGTTTACAGCAATGGCTAAAGCTTATGGATCTGTAATCAGGCAAATAATAACACACAAAAAAAAGGAACAGAAGTAATTAACTTTTTACCAACATAATTCTTATTTTACAAGTATAAATATGATCTATTAGCTTTAGTTCCAAGTGGGAGCTTTGTGGTCTATCTATCATCGTTTTACAAAGCTAAAAAAGTGAATGAATCAAAATGAGAGAGATCCCAAGCAGGTGGAAGATGAGAGGTTGAGCACCCTTTGATATAAATAACTTCATACAATTATACTGCTGCAAAGCTGGGGTGCAGTGTATGTGATGAACATACCTTTGAAAAATTTCTACCTTTCTTGGATCAATTGCTGAAATAACTTTATCTGTGATAAGTAATGAAATAATATGTTAGACCAGTTACAACAAAAACAAAAAGGAAAGGAAAAAATTTACAGAGGCCTGCAGCTAGCAAAATTTAATGAACTCTTTTTCCTTTTTTTCTTTTTAACATGATGATATCTGTATTAATAATTGAAGTGTAAAACAATCTAGGATGACAATTTAAGCATACAGGCCACATACTCAACTGCGGCTAAAAATTTTAAAAATAAAATTAATCCAAGAAGCGACACAAATCAGAGGGTCGACACTCATCTTGCTACAGCCAAGAAAATAAAGAGATGAAAATGCAACCTTTATCTTATTGAGTTTTGATAAGATATTGAACTATCTTATCAAGTTCCCCATATTTAGTTTGGTGGGTCGCTTGTATAAAAATATTAGCAAAAGTATTGGCCAACAGACTTAAGATGGTGTTAGGGAAGTTAGTATCTAAATATCAGAATACTTTTGTCTGAGGATGACAGATCTTAGATAGCTAATAAGTGCCTAGACAATAAATTAAGGGACAGGATACCTGGAGTGGTACTCAAATTGGATATAGAGAAGGCTTATGATCATGTGAAATGGAGTTGCTTCTTGTGGCTATTAGAACGAAATGTTTGAGCAGTTGTTGCTGCATTGCACTATTGCTAGGGAGCTGTGGTCTTTTGCATTTATGGCTTTTGGGGTACATTTGGTGATCCCAAGGCAGGTCATTGATTTGTTAACCATCTAGAGAGGGGCATTTAGAAGTCATCGTAATAGGGTTGTGAGGTAAGTTACACCACATTGCATTATGTGGACCATATGGAGAAAGAGGAAACATCGGATCTTTGAGAACAAAGAGAAATCCATGCAAGGTATTAAAAATAGATTTTTGAGATCTTTGTTGGAATATTGTACTACAATTTTGGGGGGGGGGGGGGGGGGGGGGGGGGGGCGTTGTCTTGTAGTTCTATTGTTGATTGTTTGGACTTCATGAGTGTCTGTTTATAATTCTTTAAGGGCGCTCACATTTGAGCATTTCTTCTTCCTAATAAATTATTCTCCTATCCACCACCACCACCCCCCCCCCCCAAAAAAAAAAAAAAAAAACAGTTCCCTACATTTAAAAAATAATTATATATTAGTACAAAGTGATGCTTACAAAAATTTTCACTAAAGGATTTATAAAAAGAAACAAAGAGGAAAACCAGTGTGATGTGAAATAAATTTCCAAACATTGCAAAACACAAAATAGGATGGCATGAACCACCTGTGATATCCACATGAGAAAACACAAAATTATTGGCTAAAAACCCATAGCAGGAGAAAGAAAGATTGGCACCCATTTGAATCAATATACACATGCATACATTCATACATGTGTGCGTGTGTAATAAATATATAACATCAGAACCAAAGTTCATCATGACATGACCATTCTTATAGGCATGGGGCCCACCTGGGGAAAGTTGATTGGCTCTTTTTTCTGATGTTAAAACTTGAACAGCAAGCACCTGGTTGATATCAGCAACCTAAAAAGAGATATCAGCAAGATCCTGATTAGCCATTGAGTACATCAAGCACATTCATTATTAGGCTTTCTTCAAAGATCACCAAACTTGTATAAGAAATGCGCATACCCATCCAAGATGTTGTAGAACCAAATCTTGATCAGAAGATTCCTCAAGAATCTTTGATGCCTCAACTGCAGCAATCTCCTTACTGGAGATACCAATATTACTGGTATCCTGTATGTCATTCTCCAGAGTGGTGTCTTTCCAGAGACCAGTTGAATAATTCCTTGCCAAAACGCGCCAAATAGCAAGAGCTTTTGAGCTAATCCCTTTACTTGCATAGAGGAAGGCAAGCGTCCGTAGGTGGCCAGAGTCATCTAATAAAGTTTCCAACTCCTCCTGCACCGTCCATGCAAGTTGACCGGTCATCCTTCAAGCAAGCTCCAGACAACGGACTCTGTTTTTCAATGCATTGGAATACTAAGATTCCAGTGTACCACCAACCTCACATATTGCATTGTCTTGAGGTCTATAAAATAAGTTGATCCAGACCCAACAACTAAACAAAAATGTAATGTTTCCAAATCCATAACAATTTTAGATGGATCTGATGGTCAACCCTTCCAGTTCAAAACCCTTTACTGTTTTTGAAAAAAGCACCCCCCCCCCCCCCAATTTCTCTCTCTCTATCTCTCATAATTGTTTGTTTTTAGAACATTAGCATGAACACAGGTTTGAATTCAGGCCACAGGAACCAAGCTGATGAGACCACTGTATAGTTGTCTGATAACAGAATGTTAGTTGACTTAATCTCCCTTCTTTTATCACAGTACACTACTGCTTAATTGTTTTGTGTTCTCATTCTTAATCAAATCTTATTAAAAACTTCATTTCGTTTGTTTGATTTACAGTATACATCTTAACGGAAAAGCCAGGCATAGCTTGATTAGTGGTTGAAATCTAAAACGGTCTAAGAAAAGCATGGATCTAGAGTGACAAAATTAGTTTTAGTTTGTGATCTTACTGTTCGTTCAGTCACTTCTTCCTAGGATTCTCTTAAGATCTAAAAAATGTGAATTTTCTGATTTTACTTTCTTTTTGTTTCTCCTAGAAAAGGTAACCAGAATAACAGAGAACCATTTTTCTTGACAAATAATTTCAGAGAACTTTTCTCATCCATTTTCCTCGAAATTCTATTTTATTAGAAACCATAATTCAATGTTTCCAACTTCTTAATGCTCAGGTTTTCTAGTTCTTCTTTGGCTCCCCTCAAAAATTATTTACATATGAAGAAATCAGTTTTTTTTTTTTTTTTGGAAGGGGGGGGGGGGGGGGGGGAGGATGCAGTTCTGTAAGCAACACAAACTGAGTCCATATCATAAGTCCCCTATTAGTCTGGACAAATAATGAATATATTAACTTAAGAAAGCAAAGGATATACAAAATGTATGTATGCGTGTGTGCTCAGACAGGTCTGTGTGTGTCATATGTATATATTGGTACATACCACGATACAACTGTTTTCTGAAGATGCCAGCTTTTCCATGTCATTAATACGATTTAAAGCTCTATAAAGGTACATTAATAGCGTGTCAACTCCCTCTCTCACTGGCAATGTTAACTCTTTCTCCCGACAAACTTCCAAGTACCTATAGTAAGAGCAATAGAGTTAAACAATGACACCACTACTCAGATCACATGCCACCAAAAAAAAAAAAAAACCAACAACAACAATGTGGATCATTCTTATCTAGAATGCAAGCACAATTTAAATTGAAAATTAGATAGTCCAATAGATGATCCTGCACCACCCTCCCCCATTTACTTTACCCCATGGCACTGCAGTGGTTAGGGAGAGAGGCATGCTGCAGCAATTACACAAGAACAAAAAAAAGAAGAAGACACACCAAGTCAAGAAATGTAAGCACCTGATAATGTTCTTGATTGCTGACTCCAATAAATCAGCTCTACTTGGTGGATTCAAAAGAAAATTATCGTCTATTAAAGTTTCTACACCTGCTTTTTTCAGGAAGGTAGCTCTTTGGATAGCCATCAACCCATCATCTACAACATCTTCAACAGGTTTAGGGGGTGGATGCAAACCCCAATATCGGTTTCTAGGAACCTGAAAGTATGGTATCATCAATTATTAGGTAGATATTGTATTTTTTATTTTACATTTTTGGTTTTTTTGAGTGAGTTTATAGTTAGAATAATCAATGGTATGAGGTAGAAGCAATCTTTGACAACAGAGTACGTACAAGTAGAACAACCATAGACATTAGAAAAGATGTATACCAGCAGTGACCAGCGATTTGGATCTCGCATTATAAATGGAAATACTTCAGAAGGCTGCATTGTCTCTGACTGCAAGAAGTGATCTACTGCTTCCTCAAAATGCAGGTCAAACAGCAATAGAAACCCCACTTGAGCATGAACAAAGGAGAGCATATCCTTTGACAATTCACCATCACACTCAAGCTCCTCCACCAAGGCAATGGCTTCTTTAAAGTTCTTCTTTCTCAAAAGATCTTTGATTTGTTCTTCAGAAGGTAATTTACGATAGCAAATAACCTAGTAACCATTTAAACATGAAACAGGAGAATTTATCAAGACCCCTCAAGAACAGAATTAAAAAAAAGCATAATGTGAACATCTAAATACAATACAACTTGTACCCTTTACATAACAAAATAGACCATCAATTGTAAAAATGGGTGAAGCCCCATCAAGCTAGTTTTACACACCTTGTTGGGTGTTGCAACAGCAACAAGTTTCCCACTCCCAACTTCCTCATCAGCAACAATGCAAGCTCCAACTCCTTCCCCGCCAAAACTTATCGATTGAATACAACTACCCGACTTCTTATGATACACCTCCATCTTCCCATCCCTCACAACAACCACATAGGAAGACATCTCCCCAATAGAATCCGGTCCGCCACGCCTGAACACCAAGCTCCCACCAACTGGCCGGCCGTGTTCATCAACAAGAACACCCACATTGTCCACTAACAACAACACATTCCACTCTTTCCTCAACAATTTGAGCCGCGGCGGGGTAGACATATCTGGCAACGTAAATATAATCCCGCTTTGTCCCGTAACGCACGAAAACAAACTATAACCGTTAACCGTACCAACGACTATGGAATCGTCAAGCCACACAAGTGTGATAACCCCATCGATGCATTGAATTTCTTTCAAAACCACAAGAGAACCGTATACGCCATTAACATCAACGTCGGTTTTGTTCACTCTGTTGCCTAAAACGAGCTCTACAAGTATCAATCTTTTACCAATCACAACTGCGAAAACGAAATGACCTAAATTATTAGCTTCACTTTGTTGTTGCTGCTGCTGCTGGTGTTGTTGTTGTTCGGATTCTTTGATTTTCAAACCGTTTGATCTGATTCCACCACTCAACCTCTGTAAAAGCCGTTGACTCGCGCTCGCGTACTCCGAAGAAGAAGAAGAAGAAGAAGCTGTGTTGTCGATGAAATCCGTACTCTCGGTTTGATTACCAGCGCTACGAAATCGCCTGGTGATCGCGGAGACTCCTTTGAAGAAAGCGAGCTTCTTCGCGGGCTGTGACAGAAACGAATCGAGCAAGAACAGAGATCCATCGGAAAGAACGAGAAGCTTTGCGATCTCGGCGAGGACGATAATGCGATCGATCGGGGAACCGTCGGCGACCGTTATGGATTGCAAAAAGGAGGTGGTTTTGGGAGAGGATTGGAGGAGAATTAGGGTTCCGGCGAGAGTTCCGATGTAGATGAGGGTTTGGGAATCGGAGACGGTGGAGATGGCAAGGGATCGGGTCGGGGATTGTGAGTGGGTAGAGAGGTCAAATTGGGTGAGTGGTTCGAGGACGGTTCGAGCCCTGGGTTCGGGCTCGGGCTTGGCCATGAGGTCCGTTCGAGTTCGAAAGTCTCAATTTTGAAAAGAAAGAAACAAAAATTGAAATATTGCTGCTCTTTCAGTCAATCTCAGTGCGCTCTCTGTCTCCAGCTAACAAGATCCGCTAACTAATGGATTCGGGTATGGGTCGGTTTTTTCCCCCAAAATACTATTCCCTCTCATGGTAGGGAAAAGGTGAGTTTGGGGAACGGAAAACTTTGGTTGAGAAGATAGAAACGTTGTTTGTATCAGTTTACTATTACGTACCTTTTTCTTTTTTTTTCTTTTTTTTTGAGGGCATTATGTTTTATATTAAATACAAAATTTTCTTTAAAAAAATACAAATTATAATTATTATAATAAAATATAATAATAAATAAAAGGACACAGCATTGGTGGTTGGGTGTACAACCAAAAAAAAAAAATGTGTGGGTGCATCCAAAATAAATTAATTAAAATAAATAAATAAAAGAGTTGTAACATATAAAGGCTTAAAATACTTGCAAAGTAAGGGTAGTTAAGTTATTTGACTAAAACCCCCATTCTCCTCCCCAGTTTCTCACTAATTTGTAGAGATTACATTTTGGTGAATTTAGGTGGAAAATAGAAGAACCTTACCAATTTTCTCCCCCCTTCCTCTCTTAACCATTTTCTCTCTTTCTTTCCCTTCACATTTTTCCATTCTCCCCAAAATCATCCCAACCAAACATACCATAAGAGTGAAAATGAACAATTGTTTTTGATATAGTTATAGAATATTATAAATTAATATATATATATATATATATATATTTGTTTTCACCTACAAAAAATATTTTTAAAGTCGGTCATGTTCACAAGCTAGGCCAACTCCTCAAATGAACAATTGTTTTTGATATAGTTATAGAATATTATAAATTAATATATATATATATATATATTTGTTTTCACCTACAAAAAATATTTTTAAAGTCGGTCTATGTTCACAAGCTAGGCCAACTCCTCATCCCCATCCAAATTCATGAGCTTGGCTACACCTCCATAAAGAATGACTTTGACTATATATGGATCAATCCAATTTGGCCAAAACTTCTCTCTAAGATCAAAAACTACAGCTTGCAACTATTTGAGAACCAAAGCCCTAACCCTAAGATCTCACAACTACACCCTCTTATTGAATGATCTTGCCATAAGTCGTTCATATTCTTGAAAGTGATAGAGTGCTTTGAGTCGTTTCTCATCAGTAAGTAATAGCTACTCATCATGACAACCCCTCATCCATTTTTATTTTGGGATATGGGACTCCAAGAGCACTCTTGAATAATTTACCTCTATCTTAACCAGTGTAGTTAAAGGCGCTTTAGGCACTTGCATATGCGCTCAGGTGAGGCGAGGCGCCAGAAAAGCACCTCAAAGGCATTAAGGCAAGGCACCTTTCGTGAGGCGCTCGCCTCAAGAGCCTAGGCGCTCACCCAGGCATAATTTGTTAGGCAAGAGGCGGCACCTCAATAAATTTCGTCATTTTAAAGCCCCTAATGGCATGTGTTTGTAAATTTAAAGGGGTGCAATGTTGGTTTTAAACTTGTTATCCTTAGCAGGGATGAACTATCACGCATTAGTTCAAATAAATTAATAAAAAAAAAAAAGCATAAAACAAAAAATTCAAAAAGAAATTTTGAGAACCACTCTTCTTCAGCAACTTTCAAAGCAAAGCATTGGTCTTTCTTCTTCTTCTTCTAGGGTTTGGAAGAGAGGGTCTACTAAGAATGGGCCAATGGTTGCCGGCAGTCAACCAACATCAGGTAATTTTTTCCTATTCTTTTATTTTATTTCTGTTACACTCTCTCACTACATCGGTGCCTCCAACAACTCTTTCCTCTTTATTTCTTCTCTACTTTTTTTTTTCCTTTACTCTTTTCTCTTGGACTCTTTGTCTCTAGTAACTCTCTCCTCTCTACTTTTTCCCTACATTTTTTTCCCTTTACCCTTCTCTCTTAGACCCTGACTGTCTCCAGCAACTCTCTCCTATATGTTTTTTCTTTGCTTTTTTTTCCCTTACCCTTCTCTCTTGGACTCTGACTATCTCCAGCAACTCTTCCTTCTCTATTTTTTCTCTGTTTTTTTTTTTTTTTTTCCTTTACCCTCTCTCTTAGACTCTGACTACCTCACAACAACTCTCCCTTATCTTTCTCTATTTTTCTTTTCCTGTATTTTTCCCTTTTCTCAAACTCATTACTTCACTCAATTTATAGAGCTTAAACCATAGTAAATGATACATAGCTAGCTTAATATAGAATCCTATTAAATGTATTGTATTGGGATTTATTTTTTATATGTAGAATGGCTTCAGATAATGGGAACAAAAATGATTTGGGATGAAAATATAATTATTTATCTAATGTTGAAGACAAAAATTCAATGACTTGCCTCTTTTGTAATAAAGTCACAAAGGGATGGATACATAGAGTAAAGCAGCATTAAGTGGGGAATCTTAAAAACACTACAAAGTGTTTAAAATGTCCTGATCATGTTAGAGAAGAGCTTGCACATTATATGGCAAAGAAGAAGACTGAGAAAGAGAACTATGACAAGATGCTTGATTTGATGATATAGATAATATGATTGAAATTGAGGATGTAGATGATGATGAGGTAGAGGAAGTAGAAGTTATCCAAAATGGGAAAAATCATACTTTGATTAGACGTGGCAAAACAAGCGGTTCGGGTCATGGGTCAAAACGGGTCATTTTTAAATGGGTCAATCAGGTCGCGAGTCGGGTTGGGTCGACCCATATTTTCAAACAAGCTTTTTTTTTTTTTTTTTTTTTTTTTTTTTTTTTTTTTTACAATTAAAAAAACAAATCAATGACAACCTGTTTAGAGATAATGAATAAAATTAATTAAGGAAATGAATTGCACTTAATGTCATTTGTTAATATCCTTTCAATTCTGACAGTTTTGAGCATAACAAAAATTATTTATAGTCATAAATTCATGATAGAAAAAGTCTTCAATGTTAATAGTTCATTGTCAAAATGCATATAATTACAAGTTTACAACTTCAAAAAGAGATAAATCTTAAAACAAACAAAACAAGTAAGTCAGCAAACCATCTTAATCAACTTTACTAATGATGCAAAAGTCCATCAGGTTAGCTAATCTGAATATCAGTTGTACAATTCATTGTCCTGCACCAGTATTTAGAAAAGCCACCCAATAGTAGCTAGCAAGACTAGCTTAATCAGTTTTAAAGACCACCAAAACAAAATGGGTGTTAGAAGGGGAATCCTGCTAGTAAGCCAGAGTTTGCTTCTTCATTCAAACTCTTTTATTAGATAAGTATTTGCATACTTAGGTCATAGGACACCACTTCACATGAGGACAATGCTTCTATACATACTAGTGCCACCTAAGAGAATGCCCATGAATCAAGAAAGAAATAAACACATGTAACCATTATTTATGAATCATGACCTATCCTTATCAATAAGTCTAGCACTAGTACAAAAGTTCATATTCTTGTTCTATAAAAATTTAAATACATAATTAGCATTGAAAATCAAGATATTTAAATTAAATGTTTGATTTTTTTGTAGAAAGGTAAGTAATTCACACACATGATAGCAAACTTGTAAACTTGTAAAAAGTATATTTTAAGTTTATATCACTAGTAATATCATTCCCACAAAAGAAAAAAAAAAATTACATGTCATGGACCGTATCAAGTTATTGGCCTTCTTAAGTGCATATGTTCCTGTTGCATTTAAAATAATAATAAAGTTAGATTACTTAGAAAGATAAACTAAACAAAAAAAGATTTAAAAATAAGCATAACATATTAAGTAAAGAAGAATAAGGAAATATTTTATAAGAATTACACCTCAATCTCAATTTACTCAACGTTGCTAGCAGATTCAACACAATAAATATTCATACTTGCAAATTGTAGCTCAAGTTGGCCAATTTCGTCAGCATCTTCATCTACAATACAATATTTTAATATATCTTAAAGTACCATGAAAGCAAATCAATAAAGAATTAAAATTGTATAATTATGACTATAAATAAATTAAATTACCTTCAAATCCATATAGCCAACTTTTAGTACACAATGTAACTTCCATATTCTTAGGTAAAAGACATGATCAATACAGAGTAGGAATTTTTTTCCCAGTTCTAAAACTTGATTCAGAAGCAACAATGGTTATCGGAATGCTCATGAGATCCATGCCATTAAAGAGAGCTCTAGAAAACGATTGTAATTATCTTTTCACCAAGAGAGAGCTTCCAACTTTGAATTTTTCTTCTTGCTAAGTCTAAGCTCTTCTAAATAAAAGTCCAATTAAGATTTTTTTTGTTTTGGCACCACGACCACTTTCATAATGCTCAAATTCCTAATCACTAAAAAAAATTGCAATGAAAAATAATACCACACAACATTACAATCTTTATTATTAAAAAAACATAACACAACATATACCAAACAAAATGCAATTCACTTACATCATCTTCCATATCTTCATCATCTTCAAGATCATCCACAGCACCACTAGTATGACTAGAACTCCCAACACAAGATGAAAGATTTGTAGTGGCCATAGGCTTGGGGCATTCATATTCTAAAAAAAGCTTATACAATGTAGTTTGAACGCTCTCCACATTCAGCAATGTGTTCAATTAGCTTTATTTTCTTGAAAGTAAAGTCCACATAATCCAACTTATAACTTGGATCAAGAATAATGGCACAAACTAGCACCACACTATAACAATCTCAATATTTGTCAAATTTACCTTTCATCTGTTTTGTCATATTACTGATAAATGAATCTTGACTCTCCATTTCTTCAAGTAAGAGCAATTCAATTTGAGACACTCCTTGAAAATATAGATTTGTTGTTAGGTAATCAGTTCCAGAAAATAGAATTGTAATGTCATTAAATGATTTCAAAAATAGAGTTATCCTTTCACCTCTATTCCATTCATCCCTTGATGGACAATGATTGAAATTAGCATCTTCCTATGCTAAACGATTCAATACAGAACGATATCTCATAGCACTGTTAATCATGTCATATGTTGCATGTCATCTTGTACACACATCTAAATGTAAACCCTTTGTTCTCTTCATACCAACTATCTTGGCACATTCATCAAATCTGCACATTCTACCCTCTAATCCTCTAAGATATTTCATAGTTTCTCAGATCTTAATTACCAAGTTATCTATTACTTTCAACTTTCTTAAACAATAAGATTCAATATATGAGTACTACAACACACATGGAAAGAGATACCATCACATAACAATGAATCCTCCCCATTAAGCTTTTTTCTTTATGAAATCTTGGCAATTATCATTATTAAATACTTCAAGATAATGCTTTTCAATTCCCAATTCTCATCCACATAATGCGCCGTAAGACAAATATATCCCTCACTTGTAACAGAGGTCCATAAATCCAAAGTCAAACATATTCTACCAAGAATTGATTTCAACTTATTTTTAACGTTATCCTTCTCTTTCTTGTAAAGTTTTAGAACATTAGCTTTTGAAGTATTCCTAAAAATATGTTTAACATCTAAATTTAGTTAGCTGAAAACTTTTCTAATGCCCTCATACTCAACAAAGCTAAATGGTAAACTATGTTTAATAATAGCCTCCACTAACATCTCACGAAACTCTTCTTGAGTTATCTTATTTTGTAACACCCTACCCTCTTCTTCACCATCTTGTTTTACTTCATTTCATTTTAAGCATTTGAGAAGATGGCAATGCAAGTTTGATGTTCTGTTATGACTATCCGCCAACAAAAATTTCCCCCACCATTGACAAATAGCATTACTTAACCCTTCTTCATCAATAGGCAATTTCACCAATTCACTCCAAATTGAAGAAGTGTGTTGTTTTTTTTTTTTTTTTTTGAAACTCTTTTTGGTTTCTTAACCTTTGATTTTGAATTAACTCTTAAAGATGGTAAAGGACTAGTAGAAGTATTCATAATTACAGCATCATCATCACTTTCCAAATTTACAGCCAGAGAAGCCGTTGTACTCTAATTATTAAAGAAAAATATATAATTAAAATTCTAGTCTATTTAAAATATCTAAAGAAATTTTGAACATAAGACATTCATCCAAATCACAATGAGTCAATGACATTTTCAATTTTTTCAACAATCAAACGCACAAACAATTAAATATAATGCTAGTAGAGCAGTATACTATACTGCTATTGCTAAATCATTATATTAAAAAATCAATCCAAAAACTAAAAACATTTAGGGATTTAAGAGAATGATGAAAATGATTTAACTTACCTTCACCCTAGTTGATGATTTGCGGTTGTGCTTCTCTTAAATGGGTCAGCAAGTGGCGAGATCTAGGCTGTGTGGCCTATGGGTGGCAAGAGACAGAGAAGTGAGAAAGCAAAGCAGTGGAGTGTGGAGTGTGGAGCATATATGCTGAAAAAGAGGAAGATTGGTCTGAAGATTTAAGGACTAAAAGAACTAAGAACAAGAAGTGTGGAGTGCTCCCTCGCGCTCTCAAGGGAAGAACAAAAGGAGCTGGTACGAAGCAAGAAAAATGTGAAGGACGTTAACCATGAAGGTTACCGAGGAAGACAAGATGTAGGTTCGATGCCTCCATACCATGAACAAGGAGGGTGGAGTGAGTCAAGTTCCTTCAAGGAGAAACTCATTGGGGATATTCTAGGGGTATACACCCAAGCCTTCAATTTTGGCGACATCATGGAGTCTGATGAGGAGGTTGAAAACCTTCGTGAAGGATTAGTTGTTGTTAAACTCTCCAAAGACTTCAAAAAGAAGATCCGTACTCCATGGACAAGAGCTCTCATTGTTAAGGTGTATGGAAGGGTGGTGGGTTTAAGTTTCCTACATAGTAGGCTGTTATCCATGTGGAAGCCTACGGGAAGGCTGGACTGTGTTGATTTGGAGCACGCATTTTTCCTGACCAGGTTTTACTTGAAAGAGGATTTTGAAGCAACTCTAAAGAAGGGACCTTGGTTCATTGGAGAGCATTTTATCTCTATCAGGCAATGGGACCCAAATTTTAGGCCGGAATCAACAAATATCACCTCGATGGCTATTTGGATTAGATTAAGCGGGCTGCCAATCGAGTATTACAACTCGAAAGCTTTGTTGCAGATCGGAAAGTCCATTGGAAACGTGTTAAGGGTAGACACACACATTGCAAATGAAGCAAGAGGTAGATTTGCAAGACTTTGTGTCCAAATGGATGAAGATAAGCCGTTGGTGACAATGATATTGATAGGGAGGTTTGAACAACCGGTTTGCTACGAAGGTATCCCAAAATTATGTTTCTCTTATGGTAGAATAGGTCACAAGAAGGCAAGCTACTCGTAAATGGTTCATCCAGTTTCGCTGGCGAAAGAAGTGAAAGAGGGGGCAATAGAAAATGATAGGGATGTGGAAGGATGATCATGCGACATGCATGTACCAAACGAATCAGCCATGGGAATGGAGCCCAGTAGGATCGTGCATGGGAATGTGTCAAAGGAGGTGCAGGAAAGGACATACGATCCTTGGACTGTAGTAGCACAAAGGAAGAACGTACTGAAAAATTAAAGAAGTGGAGGGGCCCATGTTGCGCTGGATAACGGTCAGTTAAGGCAAGAGAAGAGAAAGGCTGAGACGGATGCTAGGTTCAATTTTACAGTAGGTAGGAGAAATTTGGCTAATGGACCAAGTAGAGAGGCTAAAAGAAAATTGGCGCCCTCCAAAAAATTGGACCAAGGCTAAGCAAGCTTAACACAATAGACCAAACAGTCCTTGAGAGCAAAAGAACATCGGCCCATGGGTGACGCCATTGTGAATGAAGCTGGACCTGATGTTGATAAGTTAGGCCCAAATGTTAGAGTTGAAGGCAAAATAGAAAAGAAAAGTTTAAATTCAGAAGGCCAAAGCAACCCATCAGTTAAGGGCAAGAAAGTAATTGCAAGGAATAGAGCAATGATCAAAAGCACCACGGAAGCTACTGGAAGTAGCAATACCCATTTTAACCTTACTTCTCTAGCTCTTAAGATTCTTTGTAGAGATAAAGCTAAGCACGACCCAAGCACACCTTTCCTCTTTTCAACCACCACTAATGCCGAAATAGGGAATTATCACCAACGCAAGAGCTGTGGGAATGTCAGTAGAGGAGAGAGCATAAATGAGAGAGAGGTCGACACTGGTGATGGGGCGGTCCAATCTACTTTGGAAGGTAATAGGGAGGATGATCGTCACGGTGATGGAAGGAAGAGTGAGGAGGGGCTGTCTATTAGCCTTGGACTCGATTTGGGGAGTGAAGATGCAAGAGATTCAACCCAATAGTACCACGGTGAAGGGGCAGATTCAGAGTACCACGGTGGAGAGCCCGGAGAAGAGAGAATGGAAGTCGAAGAGGGAGGTGGAGCCTCTGCCTTTTCATGATGAGTGCTTTCCATTTATCCTCTCCTTAATAATGAATATTTTAGTTTGGAATAGCAAGGGAGTCTTGAAGCCTCATTTTTAGGAATATGTTAGATAGTTGGCTAGAATTCACAATCCGGACATCTTAGTGATTATAGAGACTAAATTGGGTGGAGAAAAAGCTAAGGGAATTATGGATAGACTTCTGTTCGATGGTGGCATTCATACTGAAACAATCGGGTATGCTAGAGGCTTATGGCTGCTTTGGAACTCCGACCTCGTAGAGGTGGTGCAACTGGCTAATACGGAGCAGGAAATCCATGTGGAAGTGAAGGTACTTGCTTCTAACCTTTCTTGGATTCTGTCTGCTGTGTATGCTAGTCCTAGGAGTGTAGAAAGGTATATTCTGTAGGAAAATTTAATGAAGGTTGCAAGTCTGCATAATAAGCCGTGGGTGATAGTCGGGGATTTCAATGAACCCCTGTTGGGAGAGGATAAATTTGGAGGGAGACCTGTTTGTATCTCGAGATCCCTTCTATTTAAAAACTGTTTAGACAAATGTAATATGGTTGATCTGGGTTTCTCCGGACCCAGATATACGTGGACAAATAGAAGGGACCAAAATAATCTCATTTAAGACAGAATTGACCGATTTTTCACGAACCCAAGTTAGTGCCTTTTGTACCCAGAGGCTAGAGTAACACATTTAACTCGATGCCACTCTGATCATTGTCCGATTCTCATGGAGCCAGTCCCTAGAAGAGTCACTCACCTCAATAGACCTTTCAAGTTCCAGAGCTTCTGGTTATCTGATCCTTCTTTTCCTGGGGTTGTGACAAAGGCATGGAGTCACACTAGAAATCTCTCAGCTTCAATAGAGAAATTTATAAGTGAAGCGACACAGTGGAACAAGTATCAGTTTGGAAATATTTTTGAGAAAAAGAGAAGGCTAATGGCTCTGCTTAATGGAATACAAAGGGCTGTAGCATCTAATCCAACCTCCCCTCTGATCGAATTAGAGAACCAACTGCATAAGGATCTCGAGATAGTTCTTGATCAAGAAGTGGAATTGTGGGCTTTAAAGTCTAAAGTTAACTGGATGGTGTTGGGAGACCGAAATACTTCCTTCTTCCATGTTTCCACGCTTGCTAGAAGAAAGAGGAATATGATCAACGCAATAAAAAATAAGGTTGGGGATTGGATCACAGAGGAAAGGGAGGTTATGAACCACTTCAGAAAGGGGTTTATTAAGCTATACTCCACTTCTCAAGTGATGGCTAAGTGGAACAATGATAAGTGGACTCGTTGGCAAATTAGGCTCACGGAGGAAGAGAAAGATAGTCATGATAGCCCGGTATCCGATGAAGAGATTACAACTGCCTTATGGTCTTTAAAGGCCTTTAAAGCCCCTGGACCTTATGGGTTACACGTCGGCTTCTTCCAGAGATTCTGGCTTACAGTGGGGGATTCAGTCAAGGAAGAGGTTAAGCAAGTTTTTGTACAAAGGAAAGTCCTTGAATACTTAAACAGCACAAGTATTGTCCTCATTCCAAAAATCCAAAGTCCAGAATCTATTGGTAGTTACCGACCAATAAGTCTATGTAACTCGGTCTACAAAGTTATCACCAAAATCATAGTTGGAAGGTTGTGGCCTTATCTAGACAAGCTTATAGCTCCATGTAAAGCGGCATTTGTTCCGAGTAGAAGAGGAGTGGACAATGTGATAATTGTCCAAGAGATAATTCACTCTATGGAGAAGGCCAAAGGGAAGGGAGGCTACAAGGTTTTGAAGATTGATTTAGAAAAAGTTTATGATAAGCTAGAGTGGGGTTTTATTAGAGATGCATTGCTCCGATTCAATCTGCCTAAGAATTTAGTTGACCTAATCATGAGCGGCGTCTCATCTGTTTCGACCTCTGTTCTCTTCAATGGAGGGGCACTAGACACATTCTTGCCCTCTAGAGGCATAAGGCAAGGAAATCATCTATCCCCTTACATATTCATCATGTGCATGGATTACTTAGGGCAATTAATTCAGGAAAAATGTGCTACAAACTCTTGGAATCCTGTTAAGGCCTTTAGAAGTGGACCGGCCTTTTCACACCTCTTTTTCATAGATGATCTGGTTCTGTTTGTGAAAGCAAATCCTGAAAATTGTGCAACAATTAGAGGAGTTTTGAATGAATTTTGTAACCAATCAGGGCAGACCATCAGCGAGGCCAAGTCAAGAGTCTTTTTCTCTCCCAATTTGGATAAAGAACACAGGGATGCCTTAGGTGACATTCTCGGATTTCAGTCAACGCCTAACTTGGGTAGGTACCTTGGTTTTCCCATGAAACACCGCAGAACTTCCAACCAAGACTTTAATTTTGTGCTTGAAAAGGTGAAGAAGAAACTTGCTGGGTGGAAAGCAAACCTTCTATCCATGGTTGGTCGATCTATGTTAATCCAAGCCTCTACTTTAGCTATACCAGCGTATGTGATGCAAAATAACCTACTGCCAGGGAGGATTTTGGATGGTATTGATCGGGTGAATAGAAACTTCCTTTGGAACTCCACTAGTACCAAGCAAAGTATGCATTGGGTAGGGTGGAGAAAGGTCACTACACCTAAGGATGCAGGGGGCTTGGGCTTACAAATCGCCAAAGGAGGGAACACGGCACTACTTGCTAAGCTGAACTGGAGATTCCATACAGAGGGTGAGTCCCAATGGGCTAAAGTTCTAAGATTGAAGTATTGCACACATCAGAGGTTAAATTCCAGAAATGAAACCAACCTCCCTTGTTCTTGTACTTGGAAGAGCATGAAGAAAGAAGAAGAAATTTTCAAGAAAGGAATCAAATGGATTCCTGGGTATGAAAGCAACCTTAGTTTTTGGAATGATAGCTGGTCAAACATGGGTACTCTTAGAACCATCATTCACGCCCCTCTTACTGTTGAATCCTCCAACCTTAGAATTAAGGATGTTGCTGATTTAGAAGGTTGGAATTGGGATCGGCTTCATATAGAGCTCCCTGAGGAAGTTAAAAAGGAACTACAAGCCACACCCATTTCGTTTGTTAGGAGGAATGAAGACTGATTGGCTTGGAAGCCTTCTCCAAGAGGTGTCTTCGAGCTCAAAAGTACCTACTTGCTCGCCATTGATCCTTTGCCTGACCCAGGATTCCAAGGTAGGTGGATTTGGAAGCTTGACACCTTGCCCAGGATTCAAATGTTCGTGTGGAAATGCATGCATCAGAGCATAGGTGTCAAGGAGTGTTTACAAGTAAGAGGGATGTTAGTAGACACGGCATGCCCTCACTGTCTTAACAGACCTGAATCCATATTGCATGCACTCCGGGATTGTCATGTGGTTAGAAATATATGGCATCAATTGGGTGTGCACCATTTGGATAGTACGTTTTTCTCTTCCGACCTTCAGGATTGGTTATTTGGTAATTGCTCCTCCAAAATCAAATGTGTGATAGGACAAGCCCCGTGGTACCAAGTCTTTATGTCTGCAATTTGGTTGATTTGGAAAGGTAGGAATCAATTAGTTTTTTAGAACAAAAAGTTAAATCCGAAAATTGATAGTGATATTGCCTATAAAGCAGTGGAGTACACTTACTGTGCTGGTAAGCAGTTGATGTCCAAGCACAAGATCATGAAGCAAATCAGGTGGGAAAAACCAAGGAATGGCTGGATGAAATTAAATGTGGATGGAGCGTCAAAAGGGAACCCAGGGCAGGCTGGAGGTGGCGATCTCTTAAGAAATGAGGATGGGCATTGGATTGGGGGTTTTGCTAGAAGAATAGGCATAGCAAATAGTTTCACCGCTGAATTATGGGCTCTCCGGGATGGGTTTCTGTTGTGTCAGCAGTTGAATGTTCAGACAGTCATTATAGAGCTAGATGCAAAAACTATTGTTGATGTCCTTAATCTCCAAGGTAAATCAAATATTGTAGTGTCTTCTATTTTCGAGGATTGTAGACATTTGATTACTCTAATTCCTCAATCAACCATAAGGCATGTCTTCAAGGAAGCCAATAGGAGTGTTGACCGTCGTGGTGTGTATTGCAACAGGTTCTATTTTGATCCTGGGGCTTCCTTCTAGTTTTTAATGAATTTCCTTTTTACAAAAAAAAAAAAAAAAGATAAAAGAAAAAAGTAGAGGCATAGTCACATAGAGAGAAAAGAGCAGAGGCGGAGAAAAGCTGAAAGATTAGAGGCATAAGCTTTGTGTGAAACTGAAAAAGTGTGAAATGTGTGAAAGTGTGAAAAGAAGGGCAAAGGCGCAAGAGTAGAGGAACTGGGGAAGTTTTGGCCTTTGTGGTTTGTCACGTTTCACGTTTGTACCTTTAAACTACAGCTAGTTAGCTAGTCAAATTGAATGAGATTTTTTTTTCCTTTTTTAATGGTTGTCTTGTCTTGTCTCGTCTTATACTCTCATGTTTGTGAAGCTCTTATTAGTTGTGAAGCTCAAATAGTCAAATTGAATGTGAAGTTCTTAGTGATTGTCTTGTCTTGCCTATTATCTCATGTGAAGTGTGAATATCTATAATTTATTGACTATTGGTTATGGTGCCTTGTGCTTTATGCACCTAGTATCAGGATGCAGTCTAAATATTTTTTTAATGAATTTTTTTTAAACGGGTCAAGTCACGAGTTATTCAGGTCGGGTCGGGTCATGGGTTAACCCGTTTTTTGCTTCAGTTCAAAAAATTCGCCTTTGGGTCAAGTATTTTTTGGGTTGAGTTGATTCCTAAATTCTGACCCATTTTGCCATATCTAACTCTAATAGGAAAGGGGCTGGCAGTAGTACTCGAATGAAAATTGCAAAACTAATATCAAAGTCTAAAAAATTGAAAGGTCACATGGATTCTTTTGTGACATTAAAGCCAAAAAAGTGGTTGAACTTAGGAAACATGGTAAGATGAAGCAAACTAACATTTATGATAAATTTGACAAAGAGAAAAGAGCACAAGCTTGTCAGTACATTGGCCGGTTATTTTATATAGCCAGTATACCATTCAATGTTGCTTGCTTAGATGAATTTAAATGGACACTTGAAGTTGTTTGGCAATATAGTCCAAATATGAAGCTTCCTAGTTACCATAAGGTAAGAGTTTCAATTCTCAAAAAGGAGGTGATTTACACAAATGAGTTATTGAGTGGTCACAAGAAATCTTGGAGAAAACATGGTTGTTCTATTATGCCTGATGAGTGGACTAGTAGAACTAATAGGACCTTGATGAACTTTTTGGTTGCCCATCTGGAACCATGTCTGTGAAGTCAACGGATGTATAATCTTTTATGAAAACTAGGGAAAAAACTTCCAAATTACTTGATGAATTTGTAGTTCAGATTGGGAAGGCTAATGTAGTCCAAGTAGTATCAAACAGTGGATTTAATTATGCATTGGTTGGGAGGTTGTTGGAAGCAAAATGGCTAAACTGTATTGGACTCCATACGCTACACATTGCATTAATCTTATATTAAAGGATATTTGAAAAATTCCTAAAATTGCAAAAACTTTGGAAAGAGCCATTCAATTAACTGGATATATCTACACCATGGGGGTGTATTAAATATGATGAGAGAATACATAAACCAAGAGAGCTAGTTAGGGTTGGGAAAACTAGGTTTTGCACTTCACAACTTACAATAAAATCCATTTATAAGCAAAAGCATAATCTAAGGGTCTTGTTTACTTTTGAGGAGTGGGTTCGTAGTAGATGGGCAAAGGAAGAAAATGCTAGACGAGTAGTATAAGCGATTTTGATGCCTTCTTTTTGGAATACTATAGTTTACATTCTTAAAGTTATAGGCCCTCTTGTTCAAGTTCTTCACCTTGTTGATAATGAGAGAAAACTAGCTATGGGTTATGTGGGGGGGGGGGGGGAAAGGCTCAATCTAACATAGTGGACCTAGAGCCCCATGTGAGGATTACTGTGCGTTCGAAGAGAAGGAGAGGTAAGAGTAAGGCTCATCTAGAAAAGGGACCCCCAGAAAGAAAAGTGATTACAATTTGAAGAGGTCGCCTTCTGTCCGAAGAGGTTATACTCCTCTGACGCAAATAGTATGAATCAATTGAACGTATAAAAGGTCAAAATGATCTTCCGATGACTCCTCCTGATCAAGATAAACTCTGAGTATACTTAGAGACGATAAGGATGAAGAAATATCTAAAGAGAAGCTGCTACCACCGTATTTAATGTTCTGCAGCAACTTTTCTGGCCGCATTTATATAGAGAAGACTCCTGAACAGTGTATCCTCACCTACCGCCACTCACACAGAGCTAAAGGAGATGCTTGACATGACATATACTCAAGTAGACTCACGGATAAGGTACAAGTGGATGATGGAGATGAGGAGAAGGGAGGTTATATAAAGGAAATAAACTCCTGAGGAAAGGGGGATAGAAAAACAAGAGAGAAGAAAACAAAAAGAGTTTTGTTGTAACCCTAAGATCTGTATTCACCACATAATCAATAATATAACTCTTCGGACACCCATTCTTTACGTGTAAATTCATGTTGGTTTGTGCTTGAGGGTTGTGATTAATTGTTGTCGATTCCATAATCAACCTAACTCTTTCACCCATTCTCTACAAATTCATTGTTTTGGGCTTGGGCCACAAATCTTAACCCTACAGGTTACATACATGAGGCAATGGATAGGGCCAAAGAAGCTATTATAAAAGCTTTTAATGAGAATGAAGAAAGGTATTCAAATATTTTTAAAATCATTGATGAGAGATGGGAATGTCAACTACATTGGCCTTTGCATGCAACCAGTCATTTCTTGAATCTAGAGTATTTCTATTTCGATCCTAAGATAGAGAAAAATGAAGAATTGTATGCTTGTATAGAAAGACTAGTTCCAAGAACTGAAATTCAGGACAAGATCATGCTTGAGCTATCCATGTATAAGAAAGCTGAAGGACTCTTTAGCATTCCATTAGCAGAAAGATCAAGAAAGACAAGGGCTCCGAGTAAGAAAGCATTTATATCTAACTTAAAATGACTAGTACAATGGCACTTTTTACAAATAAAAAATCTAGCTTCTACGTATATCATATATCATTACTCATACTTATTTTTTTAAGATAGTTGAATGGTGGATTCTATATGGGAGCTCAACTCCAAACTTGCAACAGTTTGCTATAAAAATCTTGAGCTTGACTTGTAGTGAATGTGGTTGTGAGCATAATTGGAGTGTGTTTGAGCATGTGAGTTTTTAAGTATGATAAATAGATTTTATCCTTTGATGAGCTACTTTATTTCATGGAAAATTTTAATGGTTTAATTATTCACTAATAGTCTAATACTTAGTTTTCTTAAATGCTTGTAGATTCACACAAAAAGAAGGAATAGACTTGCACAAAAACGATTACATGATTTAGTCTTTGTGAAGTATAATCAAAAGATGAAGGCACGATATGATAAGCGTGATGTTATTGATCCCATCTCCTTAGATGATATAGATGAAAGTAATGAATGACTGTTGGGGGAAATAGGTGCTGAATCATCTATGAATGTTGAAGATGAGTTGGTTTTTGATGATGACAATGATGGCTTGACATGGGGCGTAGTGGCAAAAGCTACTGGTGTTAGAGAACCAAGGAAGAATACTAGATTCCAAACAAAATCAAGGGCAAGCTCAAATGCCTCAACATCACAACCAAATATTGAAGAAGAATATGTTGATTCTGATGAGATCGAGGAAGAGAGCGTTGATGGTTATAAATTTGGTTCAAGTGGCTTTGAAAGTGATGAAACTTGAGTGAAGAGTCTGATGATGACCTTTAGATTAAAACTAACAACCACGTTCAAGCTATTAGCCTATTAGAATGTTCAATCTTCAAATGTTTTTGTTTTGTCATGAATAGTCATGAAGTTCAATGTTTTTGTTAGGTTCTAAAGACTTAGGATTTAATGTATTTAGAACTCTAAATTGTAATGTTGGCAAACCATAATCAAAACAATATGTTTAGTCTTGTTTAGGCTTGCTTAAAGTTATTTATTTTATGTAAAGTTGGAATCGAGAGGCTGCAGATGCATTGGTGCATTTTGGCTTAGCTCGATCAATTGAAAGTTGACTCAACCGATTGAATCTCGGGCAGAATTTTTTTCTGCAGAATTTTTCAACTCAGCCCTACCTCATTAAATGTTTTGGGTTTTTTGTTTTTACCCTAGGTATAAAAGGCAAAACCCTATCCACATTTTTTAGAGTTGCTCTAGGTGTATTGTTGCTCATATTTTGCGGTTTGTGTGAATCTCTTGTGAGATCTAGAGGAGCTTTCTTTTGTACAAAGTTTAAGATTTTCAAAGAGAAGATATTACTTCAACATCTTAATGATCAACTCAGTTGCTGCCTTTGGAGATTAAAGAAACACAAGCGAGAGTGCTTGTATCTTGTGGAGAGTTCAAGAAAGAAGGAATCCGTGGATTTGGAACTTGCACGTGGTCGTGTCAGTAAGTTCTACTGGTAGGTAATATTAGGAAGTCAAGCGGGGAGCTTGTAAGTTATTTTGTATGAACTTTGATTCTTTTAAGATAATGGATTCAGGTTTACCTTGAGGATAGTTAAGTTAAATCCTCCCCAGATTTTTACCGTATGATTTCCTGGGTCATTATATCATTGTGTTATTTACTTTTCCGCTGCTTTATATTCGTGATATGATTGTGTGATTGTGATAATCTAGATTTGCATAATTTGACTAAGTTAATCACTTGACTAATTAACTAGCTAATCCAATTGTTGTGTTTTAAGGGGTCTAAAACCAAACAAGTGGTATCAGAGCCAAGGTCATAGGTTCGAGTCATTGGAGCCGCATTGTGAGGGAGGGATTGTGAGGGATTTCACAATTCGCTCCAATACCAATGGGACTGGTCTGCGATCGAATGCTATAAAAGATTTGTGCCCCCTCATCCTTCATCAATTGGTGGTTGGATGAATTGGTAAGGCACACGGTCCGACAGTTTTGTTTAGGAGTTTTCTTCTTTCTAATATGAAGTTATGAACAATATTAATATTCATATTTAGTTGATATTTGGATGGAGACTAATTTTTTAATGGTGATTTATGGTTAATATTCAGACTTAGTTGATATTTGATTATTATTCAGACTTAGTTGATATTTGGATGGAGACTAATTTTTTAGTTGGAATTCAAACCCCAAAATTGGTTTTATAGACCAGCTCCTATCCATTAGGAACAGAGTCAAATTTGTTTATATAATATTCTTATACATCAAATACATTAGATTGGAACATTATCTATAAACTAACTATATTTAGAATTTGGTGCCTCGCTACACTCGGGTTAATGCCTTTTTGGTGCCTTTTTGCCTCAGGCAATACAAGGTCTTGGCGCCTTAAGGGCGCCTTTCGCCTTTGACTACCTTGATCTTAATAGGTAGAATTGCCTCTTTACCATAGGTTAAAGAATAAGGTGTTCCCATGTAGAAGATTTGATCAATGTCCTATAACCCCATAAAGTAAACAATAGTTTCTTAGCTTATTTCCTTTGGCCTGTAATCATTTTCTCCAAGATGACCTTGATGTTGTTATTTGCCGCTTCCATTGCTCCATTGGTCTAAGGTTTGTAAGGAAAAAAAACACTTATGATGATTTCAAATGTTTGAAATAATCTTTTGAACATCAAGTGCATGGCATTATTAGTAACTGCATTGTGCAAAATCCTAAACCAACAAATGATATTACTTCAATAAATCAAGCCACATGCTTAGCTTTTAATGTCAAATAAAGACACCGCCTCTACCCACTTGGTAAAGTAGTTTATAATTACTAAAATATAATAATGTTCATTAGAAGCCTTAGGGCAATCCTCCCTATGATGTCAATACCCCAAACCGAGCAAGGACATGGAGACGTCATATTGTACAACTCCTTAATGAGAAGATGATTGAGATTCGCATAAACTTGACACTTATCTCATCTACTTGCATAAATTTCTTAGTATGTGTTTGCTGTTAAAAAATTTCACCGAACACTCCTAAAACAACATCGTTTTGCAATTTTAAGAATAAAAATTAATTTATTCAATGGAATAAAATGTCAATTTTTAAAATTTAACAAGCTAAAATGACAATTACTCGAAGTACATGGACTGAAAAAAAAAAAAAAAATGATTAACCCAACCAGTGATTCGTGGAACTGGGTTTTTAGCCTTAGCCCGGCCCGAATCTATAAATGGTGAGTATCTGGGCTGGTGGGCCGCTAGGGTTTAGTAATAATCGCTGACCAAAAACCCTATTGAGAGAAACAGACACAATCTTCTTCCGAAGTTCGAATCAGCTGCTCCCATGGCCGAAGAAGAAGCAGAGCAAAAGCAAACGACGACGACGACGGTCGTGGATGAAACAAAGAAGAAGAAGCGGAAGAGAAATAGGCCTAACAAGAATTCAGCTGCTGAGGAGGTTGAGCTGCCTCAAAACCATGAAGAAGAAGCTAACAAAGTCGAGGAGGAGAATGAAATGAAGAAACAGAAGAAGAAGAAGAAGAAGGACAAGAAGGAGAAGAAGATGAAGATTGAAGAAGAGAAGGAAACGCAAGAGGAAGAGGAAGAGGAAGAGAGAGAGAATGGCGAGGAATCAAAGGAGGAGGAGGAGAAGAAGAAGAAGGTGAAGAGTGGTGGTGGTGGAATTATGAGCTCTGAGTCATTTGAATCTCTGGGTCTCTCTGAACCCACCCGCAATGCTATTAAGGACATAGGATTTCAACATATGACTCAGGTCTCTTTTGCTTTCTGTCACTATGTTTTATTTCTTATAAATTTGGTTTCCTTGTTTCAATTGAAGCTTAACTATTATTATTTAACAACATTTGACTATTAACAACTTGCTGTGAAAAGTCTCTAGCAATGGAAATTCTCTCACTTTGTATAGAGCTAGAGAATGAATCTCATGCATAATTGTTTCATGGGTCATTATGTTATGTCTTATGTGTTAATCAAATATAGTGTCTTTATTCTACTTTCTCGTTGTAAGTTTATGTTTGAGGAAGAATGCGTATGCTTACTACTATTTCTTTAAAAATGCAATGCAGATTCAAGCGAGAGCAATTCCGCCACTCTTGCTTGGTAAAGATGTTCTTGGAGCTGCAAGGACAGGTTCTGGGAAAACTCTTGCTTTTCTAATACCAGCTGTTGAGTTGTTACATCACATCCGTTTTGCTCCTCGAAATGGAACCGGAGTCATCATTATTTGCCCAACAAGGGAGCTAGCAATACAAACCCATGCTGTGGCAAAAGACCTTCTTAAGTACCATTCCCAAACTCTTGGTTTGGTTATTGGTGGTTCAGCTAGAAGAACGGAAGCAGAGCGTATTGTCAAGGGAGTGAATTTATTAGTTGCAACTCCTGGTCGACTGCTTGACCACCTTCAAAATACCAAGGGATTCATGTATAAAAGCTTGAAGGTATTGCACACTCAGTTCTTTAACATTATTGATGTTGTTGTTAATATTTTTCTATGTATTCTGCACTATTAGCTGTTTAGGAGAATGTTGCTACGGGTGACTTTCTCCTCAGAACTTTTTTTGTAACTTCAAACTTTTAACAGTATTGCTGTTGTAACCCATCAGGGTGCATCCTAGTGGTTGGATGCTTGGGATGAGTTGTAGACCTAGACATCCTTTGTTCGATCCTCTACTAGGAGTTCCCTGGATTACGTGATACACGGTTTTGATTGACGGTGGTTTACTCCTGGGAGTGGGTCCAAAGGGCCCTACTTGGTGAGTTTCCACGTCATCCCAAAAAAAAAAAAAAAAAACAGCATTGCTGTTATAAATTCTAATGTTATCCTCAAATTATACCATGATATCCATTATGGTAACTTCAAATGTTTACAGCACTTCTTCAAGAATATTACCAAACTAATCAAAGCATTTTGAATGTACATGGATGCTTCTACAAATCATATATCAAACAATATTATAGCAAAAATGCTGCTGCTGCTTTATACAGCATTTCTTTCAAGCAGCTTTCACAAAGCTACAACATTATGAAACTAGCCCTTCTTGGATAGATACTGTTTAAGAATTTGATATTTGCTTAATAAATACGTACTATTTCTCAGTATTGCATATGAGCGATGGCAATGGTCCGTTTATGAGTGGATTTCAAGTTGAATTTTGACTAGTTTCTTGCTTAGGTTTGAGTTCACTCCTGTGTTTGATTACATTTGCCTCTAATAAATCTGGGGTGTGATTGATTCATTAGATAGAGTCTTTACCTTATAATGCATATTTAATTAATTTCTTTGGATTGAGGCACATTAATTATTTTATAAATTAGGAGCATCAATATAGTTGAAGTCCATTTGTTTCCTTGGGTGAAGTTTTCTTTGAGACTAGGGATGGAAATGGGAAGAATTTCAGTTCTCAAAAGACTAATATAATTGTAACCCCAAGGGTAGCACACTTGGCTAGGGACCATGCCTCATGAAGCAGAGATCACTAGGTTGAACTTCCCCTTCCATGGGGCTAAAACTTACTTAACAAAAAAAATATTGTGTTCTCTTGTGCTTCTTTTTGATAATTTGATAGTTGGAGGGGGATTTGAACCCTAGATGTCAGGTGATGTCACCAATTGAGTTACAAGCTCTTGGTTTTTTTTGGATAATTCAATAGTTGGGGGTTGGGAGATTTGAACATCAAATGTCTCTATTAGAAACACTAGGGGATGCCAAGCAATTGGACTACAAGGCTCTTGGCATTCTTTTGTCCTTCATTCAGTCATCATACTGTTTAAATCCCTAACGTTTACTGACTTGATTGATTGTAAATTCCACAAAGGTGACATTAATTGTGGCCAATATATTGCTTGTTTACTCATCCTTATTAATAAAAAAAAAAAAGAAAAAAAAGAAAAAGGAAAAGCTGGTTTGTTAGTCTCTAGAGATTATATAAAATAGTCAATGCATGATCCCTATCTTGGTAGGGTTTTCTGTTGGGGCCAATTTGTTTAATTTTTAATTTTGTTTTTTAAAAAATGTATTCACATCATTTGTGCCATTTTGATTCTATTAACCACTTAAAAAATTGTCTTGACCCAAAAAAACAGACCAGTAAAAGATTTGCAAGGGGCCTCAATTTTAAGTTGTTATGTGAAGATATCTTGCATAATGTTATTTTTTCTTAAGTTAAAGCTAGTTATACCATGCAATTTCTCTATACACGTTCTAATTACTGTTTTCTTTTTAAAATTGAACTTGCAGTGTCTAATGATTGATGAAGCTGACAGGATACTAGAGTCAAACTTTGAGGAAGAAATGAAGCAGATTATTAAGCTGCTACCAAAGGTAATCTATATGGTAATTATGTTTGTTTGTTTGTTTGTTTTTTTTTTTTTTTTTAAATAATTTTTTTTAAATTTTTTTTAATAAAGAGATTTAAGGCAGTTATCATATGGAAGTAAACATGTTATGAAAGTTTAATGCTGTCACCTATCAAAAAAAGTTTAATGCTGTGTCAACCTTTCACCAAATGTAACCATAGAACCAGGTTGTGTTTGGTTCTTAGGAAAAAAGAAAAAGAAAAAGAAAGGAGAGGGTAATAGTGTGAAACTGACTTTGTTTCCCTAGCATTTCTAAACTAATTTAGATTTTTTTTTTCCCTTTCCTCCATTTGGTACTTCCCAAGATCCCAATGGAGGGAAAGTAAAGTTGTGTGTGAACAAATATTTATTTGTTCTGAAGAAGGTTATATTACTGGGCTGAGCAGACGTGCATTTTTTAACACAATGTTAACTTTACTGACAGAATCACATTAGTAGAAATAATAAAAGGAACATGTCAATTAAGGGAGTAATAGAGAGTATGATTTTAGATAGAGTAGAATGGAGAAAAAGAATACATATAGCTGACCGTAACTAATCTGTCAAGGATCCCCAACTGACCCCAAAATTTTGGGACTAAGGCTTTGTCTGTTGTTGTTAACTTTATTGACAAAGCAAGTTGATAAAATGCCTTACTTCTTGTAGTTGCAATAACTAGTTTTCCAATCTGGGTCTTGGTTGATAACTTTGCTTCCTTGGAATGGATGTACTAATTGAAAGAACCGTCTCACTTATTGGTCTCAATGAGCTTTGGTCCTATGACACTTATCCTCCCACAAGAATGATTGGAGGGTGAGGATATATAAACACGCACACACTATGTCAGCTAATTCATAGATTCCAATATTCTACCACTTGGAATTAGGATTGTGGCTCTGATGCTAGGAGTAGGACATTGCTGCTGAGGACATATTTGTTATTTATTAGTCAATTTCTACATATAGCATGCAGTTTTTTTTTTGAAAAGCCTCAGCTTTGTTTGGCAATGTGTTGATTAGATCTGGAAATATTCTCAGTTCCATTTACTCTCTCAGTTAGTAGTTGAAATCATTTGCTATAACATTTGTGGTAATATCCAAGGTTATTTAACTGATTGTGCATCACTACTCAATGTGCAGAATAGGCAAACAGCTTTATTTTCAGCTACCCAGACTAGGAAGGTTAGTCATTTCCAAACTGCATGGTAGTTAATCTTTTTTATGTTTTACGTTAAAAATATTTTATGCTGTTTATCATTTTAAATTCATTATTTTTTGGTGAAAATAATTTTGTATCAACATACTTTTTCTCTTCTTGTGTGTGTGTCTATAAATTTAATAGTTTGGTTTTACTTTGGATTCTAATTTTTATGTAAATTTGTAGGTTGAGGATCTGGCACGCTTATCATTTCAGACAACTCCTATCTATATTGATGTTGATGCTGGGAGAAATAAGGTAGATAAATTTAATTTATACACTACTACTTGACATGCAGTACACAGAAATAGCTTGTTGTGACGGTGAGCGGTCTTCTATCAAATAATTGCTATTTACAGCTTTACTGCTGTCACATGTATTAACTTGATATTTATTGTACATTTTCACACTAATGTTATTGGATGTCTTTGAGTATAAGGCTGTGGCTTTAAAATATGGCCTGGTAATATCGTCTTTTTAAGAGTGAGACCCTCTTCATATGGAAATATAAGAAGTACGGACAATAATGCTGGGGACTGCATGCTTGTCTTCAGTGTGTTGGGAGAAAAAAAAAGATGTTCTAAAAATTCCTTGGATTTTAGATATTTTAAAGGTCTTGAATCTCTTGATAGTTTTTTATTTATTTTTTATTTATTTTGAAAACTTAAAATAAGCATAAAATATGCCTAAAAATATATCTTAATTGATTAAGTAATTAATTATCGTATCTTCACCGTTCAGTGTCCTAATTTTTCAAGAATTTCCATGTCCACATGTCCTGTGTCAGTGTCCGTGTTCATTTAAGCACTTAGTTTGGATGTCCTGAATTTATGTCATGTTGCTTCTTCTGCAGCCCTTACCTTTAAAATCTGACAAGGTCCTGGGTGTTATAGGTCACCAATGAAGGGCTGCAGCAAGGCTATTGTGTTGTTCCCAGCGCCAAGAGATTTATTCTTTTGTATTCCTTCTTGAAAAGGAATATGTCAAAGAAAGTAATGGTCTTCTTCTCTTCATGCAACTCGGTTAAATTCCATTCCGAATTACTGAGATACATTCAGGTGGACTGCCTTGATTACCATGGAAAGCAAAAGCAGCTGAAAAGGACAACTACCTTTTTTAACTTCTGCAAAGCAGAGAAGGGGATCTTGCTATGTACTGATGTTGCTGCTCGTGGGCTTGATTTTCCTGATGTGGTATGCTTCTTTTGTTTACTAAGTGACCCAATTATTATTTTTTCAGTAAAATTAATTTCTGTAATTATTATTCCTGATATGGTTTTGATTTTTATTATTATTATTTTTCCCTCTTCTTCGTTTGTAGGATTGGGTTGTGCAGTATGATCCCCCAGATGATCCCAAGGTAATTACTTCACCATACCCCCGCCCTCCACTAACATCTCAGAATTAAGATAATCTCTGTTTTCTATTCTATTCGTCTATGTTGAGAATACAGAATACTGTTGTAATTTAGCTTGGGGTTACTGCTCTCAGGAATACGTTCATAGGGTTGGCCGAACAGCTCGTGGGGAAGGTGCAATAGGAAATGCTCTGCTCTTTCTGATACCTGAAGAGTTGCAATTTCTTCGTTATCTAAAGGTATAGCACCTAATAAGAAAAGGAAAAGCAACCCAACAAAACAATCTGGAGGCCACTGATTTAGACAATCCCTATGTTAAAGTAGACACCTCTGTCTATAGTAGGAAGTGAAGAGGCTGGGGTGTTTTTTTTTTTTTTTTGTTATTGTATAACTTAAAGTTTAGAATAAAATGAATAATGGGGATGGGGACTTGGGTCCAAGGCCCATTAAGTGCACGTGTAATTTACCTATATTTAGAACTAAATAAAAAAAAAATAGAAGAAGAAAAAGGCTATATTGCTTTGTGGAGGAATGTCCTGTGAAGAAAAATGAGCAGGGATTAAATTAGTGGCCAATAGGTTTTCTCTTTGTTTCTCATAATAAATTGTTGCTGTATAGCTGCTTGTTTTGCATCCTAAGGTGGCATGTCTACTTTCAGGCAGAAAAAGTCACCGTTAAAGAGTACGAATTTGATCAAAAGAAGTTGGCTAATGTGCAGTCTCAACTGGTACTTTACTGCTTCCACATTTTATGGTCAATATATCTTCTATATTAAACTGCAGGATTTAGTTTGGAGTATTTGGATTATTGCAGGAGAAGTTGGTGGGCAGCAACTATTACTTGAATCAGTCAGCTAAAGATGCATACAGATCCTACATATTAGCATATAACTCTCACTCTATGAAAGACATCTTTGATGTTCACCGCCTTGATCTGCAGGTAAAAGCTTTTCTCCTTGGTAAACGGGAGCTTCTATTGTTTTAAATATCCTTTCAGTCATTCTGTGTCAACATATTAGCATGTATTGTTGACAACAATTTTGAGGGTGATAGGAATGTTCTAGAAATATAAAAGGCTAAAATATTGTTTTTGTCCCTGTAGTTTTCATGAATCTCGTTTTTCGCCCCTAAACTATTTTTTTTTTGTTTTTTTGGGGGGGGGGGGGGGGACTCATTAAAAGGTTTAGGAACAAAAAACGAACCTTTTGAAGTTTAGGGATGAAAAGAAAATTTCATTCGAACTTTTAGAGACAAAAATAATATTTTAGCCAGTATAAAATTTAATGGCCTTTTTTGAATTTACGTGTCTGGAGCAATTTGGTTCCAAATAAGTATCACCTTGCTGGTTAAATTGGAGTTTTGGGTTAGCTTTATATCCACTAAATTGGGGAAAGGATCCTTCCAGTTTAGGTTCATTTGGAGAGTGACCCATTTTGAAAATTTGTATTTGCTTTGAAAAGATGTCACATTGTGCAATTTTGATTAAATTTTTTAACACGCATTTTTATAGTATGTTCGTATAGAGCAATGGATTTCTAGATGGAGTCTCCATTTGAATCCAAATGGGGGGATTCTAAGCCCTCAGTTTTGGGATTAGGTTCCTCTCCATATTTATGAACCTAAAGATGTTATCCAACCAAACATATGCATGGGAAAATATCTAATCATATATAAAAAAGAAAGAAAAGAAAAGAAAAATTCCAATAGAGCTTGAATGCCTCATCTAAGGGTTACAATAACATCTCATCATCTGTGAACTTTGGATGTCCTTTAGGCTGTAACCTCTAGGCATTTGTGGTATGTTCCATGATGGGATGACAAAAAAGAAATCAGCTCGACTGGTTTCTATATTTGGAGAGGCATTTGTTTCTCATCAGGCTGGATCTCAGGGCATTTGAAGTATCATTTGGGTGAAGACAACTGAATTTTTTGGTTCAACCAGAACCAGCTATGCCTTAGCTTGCAATTAGCGTGTATTTGGTTCAAAGATGTCCAGGCCAAGAACCTGTAGCTCTATTGGCACTTCTTGCCGTTTCCAACAAAGACATCTACGTTTAAATCCCCAACTATTGATGTTTAAAAAAAATGTCACCCCACTTATTTACTTATTAAAAAAAAAAAAAAATTACCAAGACTCAGTTTTAAACATCACCCCAGTTATATGCTTATTAAAAAAGAAAAAAAAAGATACCAAGACTCAGACTGTGCTTATTACTTACCCTGATATTATTATTTATTAGACATCAACTTGATTTGTTTAGGCTGGAGGTGTAGCTGTGTAACCGATTTGGCATACTTGTTAACATAAGTTCAAATGATTCTGATTCTGAATTTATTTTTTTTAAAGACAAATTGAGGGATTTCTATTTGTTGTGCCATAATATACAACATATAATATAATGCTCATGTTCTGGGTATTTTGTGCAGGCTGTTGCTGCTTCTTTCTGTTTTTCAAACCCACCAAAGGTGAATCTGAACATAGATAGTGGTGCCTCAAAGTTCAGAAGGAAAATGCGAAAAGTTGAAGGTGGTAAACATGGTTTCAGTGAGAGCAACCCTTACGGAAGACATGGACATGGAGATGATAAACGACAGTTTACAATGCATTAGATAGGTGGATAGGCAGGGTCAATGGGTGCTGTGCCTCTGCAATAGAGGGTTTTATTTATTTATTTTTATAATTAATTAAAATTTATCTAATTTTTTCTTTTTTATTAAGATAGTTTGTGATTCACAATGTACTGGTGGTCACGATACCTCGTGTATTGACCCTAGTGGTCTCTCGAGCAAAATTTTGTATGTGATACTTCTACAAGAAGAGTAACAAATGTAACTTATATTCCATGGTAATGCAGGCCTTTTTATTTATTTTTTAAAAAAAAAACTTGTCCCTTAAAATTTTTTTAGACAAAATAATTTTGCCTTTACTCAGTAATATACATCAAAGTCGCTGCAAGCAGCCATTAGCAAAATTGTCCTATCTAATTCCAAATCCTAGCTCTGCTGCTAATCACGAGGAAGATCAATATCATGCAGTAAATAATTTTCAATGTCTTCTTTGGTGTGGTACTCAAGGAAGTCGATACCGTACCGGTTGGATACCGGTATCGAAACATTAACGTTTCGTACCGGTTTAAATACCGGCCATGTACCGGCCAATTTCGGGCAATACCAGGCGTACCGGCCGGTACAAAAAAAAAAGTATTTTTTTTTTTTTTTTTTTTTTTTTTTTTTTTTTTTTTTTTTTTAAGTTTTGTAATTTTTGAATTTTTGTTAGGGTAGAATGATAACTTATTTACATTAACTTATTAGTATTATTTGTTTTCTTAGTATGCAATGGTAACTTTTAAACTTTCTATTTTTTATATTGTGTGTGTGTGTGTGTGTGTTTTTTTTTTCTTTTAATTGATATTAAAGTCTAAAATTATGAATAATTAGTTTTGAATTGAAGAAATATTTTATGGTAAACTTTTATATTTATTATAATATATATAATACATATATATATATATATATATATATACATACTTAAAAATATAAAAAAATAGTGGTAAACCTGAAACGGTATACCGGTATTGACTGGTATCCGAAATATACCGTACCGCTGGGCAAACCGGTACAGCCTCCGGTACGGTATTGACTCCCTTGGTGGTACTTGCCGATGCTTTTCAGCTTGTTTCATTGCATGCTCATCAATGGTTTTACGAGCTGCTTCTTCAACATCTAAAGTCACATGTGCACATATTGCAATGCCACGACCGGTATTTTTTGAAAGGTGAGATTTAATCCTTGTAGCACCTCTAGGACTTCCCAAAATTTTTGAAATTAATGTCTTATTTTAACTTACCACAAAAGAAGAAGTCTTATTTTAATATGGGCCTAATTGGTTTCCTTTGTATGTTAGGCTTTGTTCAGGTTGAGGTTGTGATAGGTTAGCCGGTGTAGGTCGTTGGTGGCATGGTTGGTATTTCTCTTGACATTTTGGTTTCTTTAGGTACTGGTAATGGGTATTTGTAATATTTACATAGGAAGATAGAAGATAGATCATGGTGATGAGGAGTGTTGGCTCTGGTGTCGGCTGAAGATGGATTTGTGGCTATCGTTCGAACAATTTGGTTTTGAAATAGCTTATGTGAGAGGCATGTGATCTCTCCATTAATAAATGGACCGATTATTGATAGAAGGGATCCATTTGGTACAAAAAATTCTATGTCATCAGTGAAACCTCTTTGCTCCCAAAAAAAAAAGACTAACATGTGCGACTCAAACTAATAAAAAAGGAAAAAGAAAAAGAAAAGAACATTTCAAAGATTGATCGTGATATACGAACCAACAAGATGCTGTTACAAATGTACATTAGAACGTTAGGTAGCTTTTAACCATCAATTATCAATTATGAGAAATTGTGCAAATAAAATTTGTTAAGAAATAGGAAACTAAGCCCAGGTCTATGGGATGTGAACCAAAAAAAAAAAAAAATGATTGATGCACACACACATTAGGGGTGATCACGGATTGGTTAGGCTCAAGTTTAGTGTTAGGTTGTAGACTGACCCAATCACTTTATTTTTGAAAGTATGCGTGTGTGCATCGAGAATAAGTGTTTGTGTGTGGGGGATAAGGGTCGGGATTTAAGTTTCTAGGAGGGAGCTTCACACACATATATAGTTAGCATAAGCTAGAGTACCAACATGGAGTTTGGGTTTCTCACCTCCTCTTCGCCGATGATAGTCTATTATTTTGTCAAGCAACGATGGAGGAAGGGAAAAGACTATTAAAATTGCTCGAGCAATATGAAGCTACATTCGACCAAGCCATCAATCGATAAAAGACTTCATTATTCTTTAGCAAGAACACAAAACAGGAGGTTAAGGAGTCACTAAAACAACTGTTTGTAGCACGAGTAATGACAGAATGTGAAAGGTATCTTGGGCTACCTATGGCCACTAGCAAATCAAAGATTAACACCTTTAAAGATGTCCAAGAAAAAATTACAAAGAAAGTTATGGGGTGAAAGGAAAAATTTATTTCAAAGGCGGGAAGAGAAATACTTAAAATGATGGCCCAAGTGATACCTTTTTTTTTTTTTTTTTTTTGGTTTCCCACAGTCTTTCCTTAAAACTTTCAACCAGAAACCAATCACTGTTCGCAACGGGTGGACTCATAACAGGGTAAATCATTGGCTCAGAGAGTTTTTTCAAAGTGCTGATGCCTGGACTTGAACTAGGAAGCTCCTAGTCAAACCCAAGATAGCCACTTTGAGACCGAGTACCTAACCACTCGGCCAACCCCACTGGGTTAGCGATACCTACATACTCCATGAGCCTTTTCAAGCTGCCAAACTCCATATGTGACAACATAAATTCTTTGCTTGCCAAATATTGGTAGGGGCAAATGCAAGAAGAGAGCAAAATACATTGGGTAAACTGGAAGATATTGTGTATGGCAAAAAAGGAAGGAGGGATGGGATTTCGTGACCTCCATGCTTTCTACTCAGCAACTATGAAGCATGGGTGCATTTCTAGATTCGAGTGCGGGTGCGGCGGGGTGTGGTGATTAAAAAATTATTAAAAATCTTTTTATTTATATATTTTATATATTGCTAAGCATGCTTTTTTTTATATAATAATAATAGAAAAATCATATAACAACAACGACAACAACAATAATAATAAATAGATAGTAATAAGTACACAAAAGTTTTTGACACTTGAATTATTGACAGAGGTATTAAAATAGATGAGGCTTCTCTTAATAAATAATAATAATAAAAAAAGATGTGGCTTAGTGGCTCACATTTTTTTTTTTTTTTTTCAGCCTAAAAACAAAATAAAGGATATATGTGGCAGGTATTAAAATAAGTGTAGCTTTCTATTAAAAAAGAAAAAAAAAAGGGAAGATGTAGCTCTCACGTGTTTGGTCAAAGAGGCACAAAAGACAAAATAAGGCCTTTTAAGTTGTTCTTATAAAAAAGAAAAAAAAAGAAACAAACTCTTTAAAAAAAAAAAGAAACAAAATAGAACAACTCACTCAAGAAGACGAAGAAGTAAAGAAGAAGAAGAAGAAGAAGAAGAAGAAGAAGAAGAAGAAAGGGGTTAAGGCCGGTGAAATTATGATGGCAATAGTAGCGTATCAATATCCACCGTTATTTTCGGTTTAAGTTTTTTTTTTTCCTTACTGGCCGATTTCCTTTTTCCAGCCAAAACACATCGATCTTCGGCCAATACGATTCAATTCGCGCGCGAATTGGTGCACGTTGGAGCCAAATTGGCGTGGATTGATGCATGTTAGATCCGAATTGGTGCGAATTCAGAAATGAAAAAAAAAAAAAAAAAATTCGACGCGGCACCGACGGCGAGCAGCGGCATCGTTCGACGTACCCCGTGTTGGGCCGCGACGGACGCGGGTTTGGCAGCCATTTTGCTGCGTCGGTGTATCATAGCTTAGCAGCTTAGCAATGCTGGCTAAGCAAGCCTGGAGATTAATACAAGACAAACACTCTCTATTTTATCGAGTATACAAAGCTCATTATTTCCCAAATTGCTCCTTCATGTCTACTGAGTTGGGGAGTAATCCTTCTGAAAGCTCGAATTTGTGTTAAAACACAAGAGCTTGTTTAGACCCCCAATTAAAAATTACAGCTAGATTGCTTTTACTCTAACATATCTAAGTGTGGAAACAAGAGTAAATGAAACGCAAACAACCGATACTACTTTAGTGCATAAACATGAACAACAAACAATAAAAGTAAAGCACAAGATTAAGGGAAGAGAGAATGCAAACACAAGATAACACTCCAATGTATTATCAAAGAGGAAACTGAAGAACTCGGCGAAAAACCTCTCCACTACCCTCCAAGCGATAACTGATCCATTAGACAATCAGTTGGGATACATGGGTTAGCAAGAGACCTTCCATGCCTAATCTACACGATGCACCTAAGCCCTTCAAGCTCCTACTCCAACAAGGCTTCTCAGAACCGTATCTTGTCTAGCTCTTCGAATCCTGCAATATGCCCGATTGCATCTGCCAAGCCTCACCGGCTTCCTTTGGCAAATCTCCAAAACTTCCCAAGTTTCAAAACACTCTCTACACTCTGAATAGGTGTGAGTTGCGTTTGGGTATAAATCTCCTCTCAAGGTATAACAATGGGAGAAGGAAGGAGAAGAGGCTACAATGATTTCTCACTAAGGACGAGTAGCTCTCTTTCTAAAAGATGAGTGTGTATTGTAAAAAACCTATCTAGGGTTTTTCTCTTTGAATGACCTCATTACAATTTGTGGGTAATGAGGGTATATATAGTATGGGTGAAAGGTAAAGAAGTCACTCTTAAAAATCCTCCAGGCAGAATGTTTCGCAACTACCTCGCGGGAAGGTCTTACCCACTAGACACTCGCGAAAACGACAGCTTGGCACGACTCTTCAGCTTCTAGTTATGTGCTCCTCACATGCCCTTTTTGCGGGAACCCTTCTTGCAAACTTCTCATGAGCTAGTCGCGAAATGCATTGATCTTCAATTAAGTTTAAGTATTCACCAACTTAATACTAACTTCAATACAATAAAATCTCACAAAATACAAGGAACAAAATTAAAGCAATTATAACACTTTTTGTCATGGAATAAAGCCAATATAAAACATAGTTATAAATCATAACTTTACACCTTCCTTTGTTTGGCATAGCCTCTTAGCAGCAAGAGACCTCATCAGAGAGGGTTCACAGTGGAAAGTGGGGCATGGTCGCAGTAGTGGAGTGTTCACGCATCCTTGGTTGTCTCATACTCCTATGCCACTGAATGATGCACCACCAGATATGAAGGTGAGTGAACTAATTGACTAAGACTCAAGACAATGGGACCAAGGAAAAATATATGCCACCTTCACTCCCCAAACACGAAATGAGATCCTATCATTGCTACTCAATAACCCCAACTCCTATGACTCTGTTATTTGGATGGAAACAGGGCATAAAAATTCTTGTTAAGGTCAGCATACAGGGTGGCAGTCTACTTGAAAAGCCAGCCTAAGGCAGAACATTCAGCAGCTCAGCTTCATGCGTCGACATGGAACATAGTTTGGTCCCTCAATGTGCCATCAAAGATACAAACCTTTATATGAAGAGCTTGTTCAAATTGCTTGCCTACCCAAGACAACCTACACCGTCAGTGAGTGAGGGTGGAACTGATTTGCGAGTTGTGTAAACAAGAAGCTGAGACTACCACTCACCTACTATGGACTTGCCCCTTTGCAAGAAATGTCCAGGCATTGATCCGAGGAAAAATACAAAAATGCAGCAACAGAGCAAATGACTTCTTTCTTCTCTTCAAGCAAATGTGAACTAAACTAAGCGAACAAGAACTGGAGACATAGGTGGTCACAGCCTGGGCGATATGAAACGCAAGGAATAAAGTTTACTTTGAATAGTTCCAACCTCACCCAAGGATAATTTTGGAAGGAGCAAGTGACTTACTGGAGGAATACCAAAGCCTTATGGAAGCACAAAGAGTAGCTTGACTATCTTGTTATTCCCTTTTATATGGTTTTTTTTTCCCCCAAAATAACACTAAAATTCAAACATTTTCATTAGTTAGTACATTTTCAAAACTATTTAGCAAACTAGCATCTCGAGTGGAAGGGAGTTGATTTTGTTGTGTTAAATCGAGTATAATGAACTCAAGTTCTATGCTTGGAAATCAAGCATTACAAACTCGAGTTCCATAAAGAGATCAAATGAAGTCAAAGAAACCCAAACTACATGAAGAAGAAAAGAAGAAAAACAAACTAGAAGGAAGAAACCCAAAAACCCAGACTAAACGAAGAAGAAAAACAAACCAGAAGAAAACATGAAGAAGAAACCCAAACAAGACACATAAAAAAAACGACGAAGAAGGAACAAACCAGAAAGATCAAATCCAAACAAAAACCACAAAGAAGGCAAACCCCATGAACCCAAATCTCCCTAACCCAAACTGTTTGGCTCAAACTGAACCCAAGCAGTGACGATGAAGGTTCCAGGAGGAGGAGGCGGCGGCGATGAAACTCCAGGCGAAGGTTTTCCTCTAGTTCGTTGTTTTCTTGTCTGGGTCTTTGGGTTCATTGTTTTTCTTGTCTGGGTCTTTGGTTTAATGATGTTTGTTGATCGTTGCTCTCAGGGAAATCGAGTTCATCACACTCGATTTAGCACAACAAAATTGAGTCCCTTGTGCTCGAGATGTTAGTTTGCAAAATTATTTTGAAAACATGTTAATTAACGAAATTGTTTGAGATTCAGTTTTATTTTGACAAAAAATCCCTTTTATATGGCTGTGTTTGTTTTTTTATTTGCTTATGGGCCCAGCGTAATTGTGTTGCTGTTGCCCCTCATACCCATGGTCTTAATACATGGGGTTTATACTTTTTATGAATCAATACACTTTCTATTGTTTATCTAAAAAAATAAAAAAAAGGTTAGAGTAAAATTTTTATTTTGTAGATTAAAAAAAAAGTACGTAAACTACAATTAATTATGGGCATGTGGGTTGTTGACCATTTCAATAAGATTAAATCAACAGTTGGATTGATCGAATCAACAAGACATCTCCTTGATGGTGGTGTCACCACGAGATGGTGGAGATTTGGTGGTAGAGACCATGTCCAAGGGATTGCTACAATTGAGAGGTTGTTTGACAAGGTGTTTTGAGCAACAATTTTCAGTGTTTAAAAAACATTACACGTATTTTCACACACTTTTTCACCTGCACATATTTCCAAATAATACAAACAACATTATTAGAATAATATTACCAAACGGCCCCTAATTATAACAGATGCAGTAGAAGTTACAACGAGATAGTGCACCTATTGCCATGTCTCTTGGGTTACTGAAATTACAATCAAGGAACTTGGGCTTCTAAAGTGTACCAAAATACTAGAAATTCCCCTAATAATTGTATGGACAGTATTTTAAATTTTGGGTACAACCAACATAATAGATCAAGCTCCAGATACATCCCCATCACATTTTGTATAATTGAATATCAAACTATCTTGCATTTGGGTTATGAGAAAAGGTGCCAATAACATTTTGTATAATTGTTGACTTACAAGAATAATTTTTGAAAAAATAAAAATCCTAGCTCCGCCGGGGGCGGTAGAGTAGCTATTGACTGGTAATATTTAGAAAATATTTTAAAAGTGTACCCAATATGTATATACAATGTATATAATTTATTTTCATTGAACAATTAATTTGACAGATCACATTGTCAATGTACAATACACATTGTCCAACCCATTCTCATAAACTTGATGCTCCCCAAAAAACCAGTCTTGATAACATAATAAATTTGTATCATTGTAAAGTAATACGCAATGAAAATAATAAAAATATCATCCAGGAAAATCAAACAAGTTTTTTTTTTTTTTGAAAGGAGCCAAGTCAGCAAAAAATTTACAATCCTTCAAAAGTCAAAGCACATATCCAGAGCGCAGCAGCAACATAAGGCAGCAAAACTGTAATAGAGTAGTAACAAATAATTCATTAAAAATTTGGGTTTAAAGATTGTCTTTGGAAAAGAACTAGAAAAAAAAAATGTTAACAAAATAAAGAGGGAGTGAAAAGGCTTAATTACCATCCCTTCCAAAACCCATCACCCTTGTCCTTAGTTGGTGCATTATAGGCTTGGGGAGGTGGTTGTTGAGGGTAACCTCCAGGACCATAGTTCATGGGGGGGTAACCAACTGGTGGGTAAGCTGTCTGTGGTGGTGGATAAGACAGATGAGGATCAGCAGCACCAGGAGGAGGCTGATGGTGTATTTCACCTTTTGGAGCATATGCACCACCAGTTGGAGGATAATAATCCACTGCAAAATCAATTACCAAAGGCATCAATTAAATTCTACAGAATGTTGCTGACACCAAACTATCTTGAAAATTAAAACAAAAAGTTTTATGGTTCTGGAAGAACAATTAATAGTAATAGTAAAATGCTTATTAATCTGAGAGGTAGGCTCATTGTCTTGAGAATCACAATTTTACAGATTTTAAAGCTTGAAAGTGTTACAGATCAACATTATGTAAAGTGGGATGCTCAGCATTGTATGTTTTCTCATTCTTAAATTGGACTTGGTAGTTTTTTCTTGAAAAAAAAATGATGTCTAAGGGATAAAAATATGATCATAGCAATAAACATAGAATCTTGATAAAAATTACCTGGGGCCGGAGGGTAGCTGGAGTGACTCATGAGCAAGAATCAAATAAGGCTCTGTATGTCAAGGAAAATGGATTACTGAGAATTGATTTGAGAGAGAATGGGAATGGCAGGGTCAAGGATTGAGGCTTTAGGAGTGTTTAGTTATTATCTGTCACTTAAATATTTTAGCAGGTTGGGTAGTTAAATGACTGCATAAACAATTTTTATGTGACACTAGTAAACATTGGCTAAGCAAACAGCATAGCAAAGAGAATAGAAAACCAGAAGGCAAATTATAAAGGGAGGGACCCTTATTTAGTCATGTGACCTAAAACAAAAATATGATAAGGAAAGGATAAGAAGAATCATTCCTTCCTTCAATACTATTCAAAACAACCATCTAGCTACATTATAGATGATGATAATAAAATTAATTAGCTTTCCTAAACGTAGTGAGAGAGAGCTTAAGGTTGACTTAGTCTCATGATAAGAAGAGGAAGAATTGTGTGCCGTGAAAAAATCACATGTATTAAGGCATATCTCCTGCGATAATCACAAGTTTATAATTCACACCTCAAGAAACACTACATTCACAACGTTTTTACAATACTTTCACAACAATTTATAGGTGGTAAGTTGTTATTGGTTTTAATTTGAACTAATAATTGATTTTTTTTTGCCCACTAATAACAACCCATAATGACCTGCCATTTAAAATTTGTTGTAAAGGTATTGTGAAAATGTTGTGTATGTACGATTTCTCTTATACCCCTTTGTTTAGTGTGTATGTTGTTGATGCATAATGCATTGTGGTTAATAAAATAGGGAGAAAATCTTGGGTATAAAACAGTATGCTTCTAGATGATTTGCAAGGATAGTTAATAATTTGTTGAGGTCTCAAAATTGATAACATGTTGGATGGATCTGAATGATCCACACATCCAATTATAATTTCATCCAGATCTCATATCAGATTCAAATGTTCATTAACCTATCAATTATAGCTCATATAATTTAGCCAATATATATATATATATATATATACTAGTCTCATCATACGCGCTTTGCGCATGCAATGAGACTTTTTTTTTGGTCTATTGTCATTATTTAAAAAAAAAATTTGGATAAGTTTTTTTGGGATAAATTTTGGATAAGTTTGTTTTGAAGATATGAATTAGTAGAAAAGTGTCATATTTTGTAGGCATTTTAAGTGGAGTTGGAGATATATTTTTACGAGGTTGTCCTTAAGTTTTTTTTCACCCGTTAAACGTACAGTTTAGAAGTATTCTAAATCATATAAAAGTCCAGTCTGAAGAGAGAATCCTCTTATAGATAATATAGATAGATAGATGGATTATTGCTCATATATTTTTGTTCAATATTCTAAATCAAGTTAATGTTATCTTCTACTTCAAATTTTATTTTTATTTTTATTTTTTGAGTTTAAGTCAATGCTATTTTGATTTCCCTACATTTATGTTTTAATGAAATTAATGAATGATTTTTTCCCTTATATTTGTGGGAAGGTGAGAAATCTTGCTCTGCATGGTACGGTAGGGCCAATACGTGCGGGCGGCTTGAAATTATAACTCACTAGATTGTCACTTATATGCATGTAAACATTCAATATAGTAATGATGAAATAGTTTTATGCAAGTGAGTCAAGTAATAATCTCAATTTTTGTGTTAAGTAATTTGAATATGTCACTTTAGAAAATTAAATTTAAAAATTAAAGAATAATTAGAAACTAATTTAAATTCAATTTGGATTCTGTTTGTGCTTTGACTTTAGTATAGTATGTTTTTCTAACGAAAATGAATGGTATGATCAACATGAAAATGGAATCCAACATAAACTAACAAATTATAATTTTTTTTTTTTTTGCAAATATAAAAGTCAAAATAAAACAAACTATTTGAAAAAATGTGCCCAAGTTTAAAAATTGAGAAAGGGCATGGCATATATATTGGCATATCATGCGGTAAGAAAAGAAACAAACGACCCAACGAACTAAAAAAAAAAAAAACAAAAGCAGAACACAACAACGTGTGTCATGTGTGTGACAGGATACTTCAGTCACTCATCTTCATCTCATACCATTTTACAGACTATAGAGTTTGTGTGACATATATAGAGTTTGAGTTTGTGGCATAATAAAGCAGAGCACCCAAAAGCTTGGAACTTGGAATTCAATTTCCATTCCGGTTCAAATTCAAAATGGTCAGGTCCATGGTCTTCTCCACTACGGTTCCTCTCAGGTTTTCTTCAATACCCAGATCAGTTCCACCTCAATTTCAACCAAACCAGCGTCTTCCATTGGATTTCACCAACAAAATCCAACATGGGTTTGTTGGGGTTCCATTTTTGAGGGCCAAACCCACAAGAAAACTGTGCACTAAGGCTGTGTTATCTGAAATTCCCAACCAGAAACAGTACCCAAAGATTGGTGCCCAATCAACTGGACCAATTCCACCTAGCCAGCTCATTCAAGTGGTGGAGACTGCTGCTAAGACTGGTGCTGAGGTTTAATCTCTTGCTCTTAATTTGTGCTCACATGCTTTTGTTATAAGAAGTACCCATATATATATATATATATAGAGAGAGAGAGAGAGAGAGAGAGAGAGAGAGAGAGAGAGTTTAAACTGCAGATTGTTTTATTTTAATTTATAGGAAAAGTGTGCTGTTAATTATCTTTGAATTTATCCATTTGATTATCTAGTTGATTTGGCCGTTTGGGGCGTGATGTTTAGTATTTATCTCATTGTGAATACTAGTTTCAATAGAGATTTATTTGGGTTAGGTGATGGAAGATTTTTTTTTTTTTTTTATAATTTTTTAGAGAACTTAGCTTCAGTCTGAGAAGCTTACAGCTTACAAAAATTGGTTTTATTCAGTTACCATTTTCGGTGGGGGGGTCTTGTCTCTCTGTAAAATTGTCCATATACATATATTAATAATCTATGAGTCTAAGTGAGAACTAAATTTCCTAGCCCTATCTAAGTTGGTTATTAGTAGCTGAGAGAAGAATATTAAGATAGATAAATGGAAATACAAGAAAAGATAGGATTTGAAATTAGAAAATTTGTTTAGGAGTGGCATGAGGGAGAGTTTCTTGAGAAAATTTGGTCATGTTTAGAGAAGAACAATTAATGCGCCAATGAGAAAGAGTGAGTTAATTCAAGTTGAGAGAACGGAAAAAGGTAGAGGAAGACAAATAATAGCATTAATAGAAGTATTAAAAAAATAATGTCAATTAGAGAAATAACAAAGAGTATCACTTCGGATAGAATAGAAAGGTGAAAAGGAATTCATGTGGCCGACTTTGACTAGTCTGTTGAGGATCTGTAGCTGACTCCAGAATTTTGGGACTAAGGCTTGGTTGTTGTTGTTGTGTGCTAAAGTTTACTAATTTTAGCAGATCTGAAAACTAAAGTTTATAATTATAGATTCTTCAGGCACATAACCTTAAAAAAAAATAATGAAGAATGCTAGAGGAAAATTGATTTCAAATGGCTATGGAGAATTGATTTTAGATGAAGAAGTATGACTGACTTTGTAGAAGAATGTCTAGAGGAAAACGTCCATCCTGTGCAGTAGCTCCAAATGACGTGGTATTTTACTAGATTACTAGTTGTTTCAGTTTATTATAGGGTGATAAGAAATATGTGGCCTGTAACTCGTCAGTTATCTCCCTGCAGTTAATAAGATTGCTCACGACTGTCTTTTCTTTTCTTTCAAGGTTGTGATGGAAGCTGTTAATAAGCCTCGAAATGTTACATATAAAGGACTTACTGACTTGGTGACTGAGTAAGGACCTTTTTTGTAACTTATCTTTTTGTTATTTTCTTGCAATTGGTCTATGTTTTTATGTTCAGATAACTTCTTGTTATACGATTACATAATCTTAAGAAATTTTATTCTTTGCATGAAAACACAGAAAGATTTTTTTTTAGTCTGTTAAATGTCAATGAAAATACAAGAACTTGATTGCTTACCATCAGTTTTCTTGATATTTTTAAGAGAAAATAATTCTTGCTGTGGTAAGATACAAGTATTTGTCCTTACCTTGAGTTTGCTTTTTCACAAATATGTGCACAGCCTTTCAAGGTAGAGAAATGTTTTTGAGAAAAATTCCCTCTGTCAATCTCCTTTGCCTTCTCTTTCCCTTTCTCCCTCCCTCTCTCTGATACACAAATGTTCATTGATAAGTTAAAGATGTCAGTTTTTAATGTTCCACATATGTTATTTGAGATATTAGAAGTTTTTGACCATTCTGACTTAATGCTCTATATATAAATACTTACATTGATTTATTGTTTTAATATTTTGGAATTATATCTTCTCTGTTTTCTATTACATAATAAAGAATTAGTTTTGGCAAACAAAATTTCACATGATTACAAAATTTACTTGCAGGACAGATAAAATGAGTGAGGCTGCTATTTTAGAAGTCGTTAAAAAGAATTTTGGCGATCACCTCATTCTTGGGGAGGAGGGAGGAATTATAGGAGATACTTCATCTGATTACCTTTGGTGCATTGATCCTTTAGGTTTGTCTTTGTTTTTTTTAATATATATTTTTCTTGGGAATAATAGTTACACGATACTAAGATTTATTTTGGAAAATGTAGGAGTGGCTCCTATAAAGGAAATGATGATAGATAGGCATAAAATGGTTTGGTCTTAGGCTAGGGGTTTTACAAATAGAGATTCTATGCTGGTGTTTCGAGTTTTTGTCTTTTTTGTATGTAATTCCTTTGTATTTTTAAATTTTTAAATTTTTTTTTGGTTATTATTTAGTCTACTTTGTGCCTTTTGCATAGGAAGCAATCTCTTTTTAATAAAATCATTCCTATAAAAAAAATGGAGACAAATTAATGCACCATGAGAAAGAATAATTAAAATTAAGTAGATGGAGTGAAAAGAGGTAAAAGGGGAATAACATAACATAGGTAGAATTGTTTAAGAGCACATGTTAAATAGGGAGTATGATTTTAGAATTGCGGAAAAGAATATATGTAGTTGATCGTAAAAGTTGCAGATCAAATTACAATTTAATTGGGTCAAGGCTGAAGTGAGTTAAGTTAATTTTTATAGACCAGTTATAAACTGTAATTTGATCTGCAACCTTTTAGGTTAAAATAAAATAAACTTAGCTGGATTTAGTACTATAAATTGGAACATGTCATTTTGTAGATATTGATGGATCAATTTCTTCTGAAACTAGGTAGATAAGAAAGATTAGGATGGATATAGCAATCTCTTGCTTATGCAGAACAACGAGCTTGCTATTAAAGCTGATGTAGTGGAAATTTTTTCGCAGAAATTTACAGGAAAAACAAAACAGAAAATAAAACAAACCTAGGAATTAGTTACAAGCCATTCAAAAAATTCCGACTAAACTCAAATTCATCATAAACTTGTCTTCATAAGTTCATACAAGTACAATAGCATGCTTATATAGATTATTAAGACTAAACCCTAATCCTAATTGATCTAGGTCAATCCAAATTATTGAATTACAAAAATATCCTTGACTCGAAAAAAATTAAATAGAGAACTTATAACTTAATTAGACCAATAGTAAAAAAGAAAAAGAAAATAAAATCGACATCTAAAATTAAACAAAACAAAATTAAAATGACATTGTCTTCTCAATCCTTGCATCACTTGCCTACCCTGCAGCTCAAATTCTGCATCTGATCCAGTTACAATAATAGAGGGCAGTGGGAACTCCAATGATGTTAACCTATGGCGATAATTATATACCTTGGAACTTAATGACATAAAATAGGAGCACTAAAGTGCAGAATTTTATGAAACATATGTAAATGAAAGCAAAATTAAGCTTTTATTTGAATTGTCGTGGAAGATAGGAGTTACATCTTGGAATGACTTATCTACAGGACAGATTCTGTCAGATGTACTCCACCTATTCATATGTATTACTTAGTGTCTTACATGTGCTTGACCTTTAATTTTCTTTATATGTTCAGTTACCATTTACAGAAGTAAGTTGCTTTCACTGTATAGGTTAGCTGATGTCTGATATTCTTATAGATGGAACAACGAACTTTGCACATGGTTATCCTAGCTTTGCAGTTTCTGTCGGAGTTTTGTTTCGAGGGAATCCTGCCGCAGCTGCTGTGGTATTGATCGCATAATTTAAATTGTTTTTGATTTTTTATTTGCACGACTTCATATCAGGTTATTGGCTGCAAATTCATTAATGATTATCTCTGTTTGTTGATGCTATTATCAAAAAATGTTTATTCCCCAAGGTTTGCAATATCAAGTGAAATTGATAAGTAAAAAATGATAATTTGATCCAGTATATGATCCTAGACTTTTTCTAGTGATACTTCACTGGCCTAAAGGAAATCTATGGTAGAATTTGTTGGGGAATTTTAAGAAGTTAGGCATGAAGATGCATAGAAGGCAATGTCCATTTTATTGCCAGAGTTGGGGGATTTTTGTGTTTTTGTCTTTGTTCCTCATTTCCCAAGATCCATGTTTTAGGCAGCTGATGAAACTCATACAAATGACTTGTTTATGATCCCAACAAGCTTCAACTTTACATTATGTAGACTATAAATATGAAAAATGCCAATGGGAAAAGTCTTATAATTCTCCCATCAAGAAAATTAAGGATAACAATAAACTTGATAGCTGGGGAATGGGGAGATTTGAATCCTGTATCTCTTATTGGAAATACCAAGAAATGCTAACTAGTTGAGCTACAAGGGTCTTTGCAATTTATTAGAATGTAATAAAGTATCAAAGTTTTATGTTTTAGGAAATAAAGGAGTTTCTCTAAAGTATATTCAGGGTCACAGTTGAAAGCGTTGTTATCAAGATCGTTGTTGTTTGATTGGTTTTGAGCATGGGGTTTAACTATCAGGACCTCCATTGCTGATTTCTTTGAGTCATTGTACCTCTGTATATAATCTTTTGTAATTTTTTAGACTCCTTTATGTTCATTCCCATGTGCATGAGTAGTCTTCTCCTCGTTAAAATATTTATTTACTTATACAAAAAAAAAAAAAAAAAAAAAACCTGTAATTGGTGTAAGAACAAGTGGAGGCATCACGAGTGAGTTTTCAATAGACTAATTCAAGATGAAGTCCCTTGGTATCTCTTGCACAATCATAATACAGTCAAACACTAAACTTGCCATTACTAGCAGGTCTTCATCTCATATGACTAGGTCCGCCAACAAAATTAATATGAAAGTATAGCAGTTCCATGAGAGAATTTAGCCCTTCTATCTCCCAGTCCAGAAAATTATGAATAAATCTGAGATTGCAATAATGGAGATGATCATCATTTTAACGATGAACTATGACCAAATTACAAGCAAAGCAAATTTCTCGTGTTTCATATTATGGCATCTACTGTAGCCACTCAATGCATCCATACTAGTGAATGTATTTTCATGAGAAATTGAATCATAATTGTAAACCACCAGCAGATGAGGAGCAAGGTTCAATCATGAAAGGACTTTCTGTTTTCATTGAGGCAATAGTATATAGCCTTTATTATTTGTAGATGACAAGCTGTAATATACTTTTTGCTTAATTATTGAAATGAAAGGGAAGGTTAATGTGGGTATTAATTTCAGGTAGAGTTTGTTGGGGGCCCTATGTGTTGGAACACCCGCATATTTTCTGCAACTGCTGGTAAGAAATTCTGACTAATTCTACCGTTTGCTTCTTTTTATTCTCTTAAGTTGGTTATATATCAGTGGTTGGAAAATTGATCTGCATTATGATAGGTGGGGGAGCATTCTGCAATGGCCAAAAAATTCATGTCAGTGAAACTAATCTGGTGAGTGATCATTTATTAATGGATACTAATAAAACAAAATTATTAATGGATATCTGTAGTACCATATCTATATGTAATTTTTTTATTTAAGTAGATGGCTATAGCCACATACTCTCTGATTTGTGTGATACTGGTGTGACACATGATTAAGGTGATGCATTGAACAGTTATTGTCAATATTATGTCATCCATTTTTTGATGATATCTGGGATCAAGGGACTTGCTGAGGCATGGGCCTTACATACCTTGACAATTTTTCCCCTTTTAGCAGTGCTCCTATGCCATTTGCCTCTAAAAATTTCATTATGTTGCTTCTGATCTTCTAATGAGATGTTCATGACAGAATTTGTTTGACTTTATGTGGTAAAATTGATTAGTACTGACAAAACATTTAATGATTTTCTTAAGGGTAGTTATGCTCACTTTTGCCCACTTGTTTTAAGGTGGAGCGATCCCTTCTGGTGACTGGGTTCGGGTATGAACATGATGATCCATGGGCTACCAACCTGGATTTATTTAAATATTTCACTGATGTCAGCCGGGTACCAGCTTTTATTTATTTATTAATTTAAATTTTATAATCTTTTGGCCAAGTGATTTGATTCATGCCTTTGTCTCCTCTCTGTGTTTCATTTCACTGAATTTTATGTTTAGGGTGTAAGGAGGCTTGGGGCCGCTGCAGTTGACATGTGCCATGTAGCTTTGGGGATTGCAGAAGCGTATTGGGAGTATCGTCTAAAGCCATGGGATATGGCCGCTGGTGCTTTGGTAGTGTATAATTTTCACTTTTGGTTTTGATAGACATGAAGGATTTACCTTTACCATAAAATTGGTGAAATAACAAATAATATCCTTTACCTTTTTTTTGTTGGTTGTTTAACCATAGACACTTAAATCTTTATTTCAACTTCATTATTTCCCCTCTATGACCTCAACTGATCTTGAGCTATAATTTATAAAAGCTTATACTCCTAATATTATTGGGCTTTAAATATTCTTTAGAAATTATACCAGTTGTACCATATTCTTTGTGTGCGCATGTGCAATCTGTTCACACAAATGGGTGGCTTGAAACGTGATTATCTATTAAAGGATTAAACACTAACTCTCAGCATATAGGCCTAATATAGTAAGGTATTGATCTGTACCAGTTGATAATTCTGTTACGTGGACTTCGCACTTAGCCATAGAGTTGTCATGTTGATTGACAATGTGACAGACATGGGTACATGAAACACTAGCGGCATTGTTGTGAGCTTTTTGTTTACAGTTGAAATCCTTATTTAGAAATCTATTTTTTCTTGGAAAAATGCTACGTGATGCTTATCTGTTTCTAATAATAATCACATAAAACATCCCAGAGTTTGACATTGGTTTCAAATTAAACTTTGAAATTTCAATTGCATTAATCTCAACCTGATGGTTTTAATTGCAATTTGAATACCCTGTAAGTCTCCTTGAACTAAAAATAACAAAAACCCAATTCAACTATACTTATTACCTATCTGAACACCTTTCACTTGAATCTCAGACTGTACTTTGGCACCAAAAAAGACTACAAAATGACTTAAAAACTGAAACAGAGAAATACATTTTATTGAAGATCTATCGTTTCGTGATTATTATTTTTTTTTGGGGGGGGGGGTGGGGGGGGGGGGGGGGGGGGGGGGGGGGGGGGGGGGTGGACTATGTTTGAGTACTACTATATGATCTATTGACAAGAGATAGAATTCCCCATTTCAACATGCAAAACAGGGCATTAGGCATGGCGGCTTGCCAAAATGTAGACACAAATCCGATTATATATGTGCAAATTTTGGAAATTGACCATATTATAGATGCATGCAGAAGTACCTTTGAGAGCAAAGAAAGGATTTGAAGTGCTGCACTTGTACTTCTGCACAGTTTTAATATATATAGATGTATACATATGAAAGTGTTTGAATAGATATTATTTAGGGTGATCATGACTGCGTTGTCAACATTTGCTTGACATACCATCATTGGGTTGAAGATTCTTCAAAATGGACTGGATGTTCTAGATCAATTCAAACAGGATTTGTCCAACAGTTGTTTTATAATTATGTCAAACTTTTAAAGATATCCTTCTAGAGAAGATGCCCCTAGTGGCAACTGAGATCATTTACATGCTTCATTGGGATTATCATTCTAAGTCTTCTCCAAGGGTATTATTTCTTTGAAGGAATCAAATTGTTCCAAATTCATCTTTTGCTTATTTAGTGAATTTGTTTCATGCCTTTTATTGCAGATAGTTGAAGAAGCTGGTGGCACAGTTACTCGCATGGATGGTGGAAAGTTCTGTGTGTTTGATAGATCTATTTTAGTATCCAATGGTGTACTGCATGAAAAGGTTAGTTATTGCTGCTCCCCCACCCCCCCCCCCCCCCCCCCCCCACACACACACACACACAATCATCTTGCTAATATCAACATCACTTTGTACATTATCTCAGTGCTGACATGGAATATATCTTAGTGATGCAATTCTGTACATGACTTATAAAACGATTTAAGAAGGGAAATCGAAGAGCTAGTTCAAGTTATTAAATCAGTAAGAGCAAACTAACTCAATCCTGAAATGAAAAGGACAGAAAAAGCCACAAACATTTGCTAAAATTTTGGCCTAGCAAAGACAGGATTACAACCATCAATTAAGATCTAATCTGATGATTTTAAATCTGTCTTGCAGTGGTCACATGACTAATTAAAAAGTCATATGATTTATTTGTGGCCAGATCTAAATTGACTTGTAACCTGGAAACTTAATAATGACAACATAAAACCAAATCCATTGCTGTATCCTTGTTTCAAGAAATTGTCTCTTACTTGATTTGATTAACAACTAGGGTTAAATGCAACTAACACCCTAACAACTATTTGAACACTCTCACTATTTAAGTGCTAAATTGTCAGAAAAGGCTCTTCATTTGTGTCAGTTCAATGTAGAGTTTTTGGAGAGAAAGTTAAATTTGTATTTTTGACGGCAGCGAACTCATGATAGTATAGGTGATGTTTTATTCTTGTGATCTTCACACATATGGGAGCAAACTGCTAGGACAATTACCTCTTCAGGTTTATTTGATTTTATTGATAATATGAATTTCAGATGTTAAATCTGTAGGTGTACCCCCCAAGTGTTCCTTTGTATGACTCCAATGTACTTGGGTTGCTCTGCTTTTATGCTCTTTTAAAAAAATTCATTTTACTCATTAAAAAAAAAAAACCGTATTTTCATATTCTGAGGGGATTCAATGCGAAGAATCTAAGACTATTTTTCAATTGGGTATCTGGTGTTGCATATCATAATTGACTTGCAACTTCTTGGGAAATAAAATAACTTTAAATGGAAGGGAAGAAAGTGCTAGAGTATTTCACTTGGGTCTGCCTAGTTCTCTTAAATTGCTTAGATTTTTTAATCTTCTGAAATGCAGCTTTTGGAGAGAATTGGACCTGCAACAGAGAAATTGAAGAGCAAAGGAATTGATTTCTCCTTGTGGTACAAGCCTGAAAGTTTGCATGCAGATCTTTGAGATGGCCAGATTTCTGTTTACTTATTGCGGACCCTGCTAAAAAAAATTGCTGCAGCTCAGGTGCTTTCTCCTCTCTGTTGTACTCAGAATTGTTAATCATGATACATAAGACTTCTCTTGCTACAGATCAACGGCCCACAAACAAAAGACAGACATATGGACTTGGGTTAAGAATTTGTTCTTTCCTAACCAAATATTTCTATTGTAAACAACAATTTAAGGAATGACTAGTCCCTTATGGTTTTAACAATTAGTTTTTTTGTATGTCACTGTTACCCCATTTTTCTATTATTAGTTCAAACAGTGTATACTGTACATGATAAGACAAGTGATTTGAGTTACTAAATAACAAGGAGAAAAAACACCACATTAGGGATTCAAATGTTTGTGTCCTTGTGGCATAGGTGGGTTGCTTTCAGTGCTTTTAATGATAGTTTCACTTATCAATTTTCCTAGATTTTATCAATAAAACTATTAAAAGAGAAATAAAAAGGAGTTCAATTTCCCTGATCTTGATATAGAGCCATGGATCTGCAAGCAATCCACAAAAACTTTTTGTTGAATTTTCAAGGACATAGAAGAAAGGATGAAAATGAGACCATGATGCTGTTGACTGTGAAGATTCCATGAAGATGCTGATGATGGAGGAAACAATTACGTTTAGTCTGTCACTTTTCATTGCCCTTGTACTACTTAATGGTATTATGAATCAGCGGTAAGCATGTATTAGTAACTTTTAGACTTTTGTACCTATCATAATGTGCTTGCTTGTGACTGTATGTATACTATTTTCCCTCATCTATATATAATTAGCATTCTTTTAGCATGATCTTCTGTTTTCTTCGATACTTAAAACAAGTTTCCATGATTGCTTGCATATATGGTTCTTGCGCAATACTTCTACAAATGAAATTTTACATAGAAATACAAGGATTGTTAATTTATTGTCCCACCGATAATATTCGTTATGGTACTACTAGTGGATCACTGGATTGTGCTGCAGTATGATCATGAAACTCCATATTACTTAGTTGAGTTGAGCTGAATATGAAACTTCATTTTGCGTGCCACTCCTCTTCCCATGTAGATATGGGACTCATATTATTTCTTCCATGTAGAATTTACTCTTTTGAAAACATAGAAGTAAACTCATTTGATTGCAAATTTTGGTCCATTGCCAAGTTTACATGTAAATGAAGTTGGTACTTCAAAGTGGTAGAACTTTTTGGATTCTGAAGTCTTCACTTCTAAACAATGGGGTAGGGCGGCTGACAATTAATATCTTTTATGGGAAAGAAAGTTTTGAAATAGTTTGCATTGTCTATGCTGACCAATTGAGGAATAAAAGTGCAATGAGGATAGCAGGATGTTAAGTTTGAGAATTATACTGAATGGTGAAGCATTTCTTCCATTAATATCTTTTGGGTTATTCATTACATTTTGTAACCTTGCTTCTTGCCTTCACATTTATTTATTTATTTAGCTAATTTCCTGCTTTCAAATTGATATCCAGAGAACAGTATCTCCCAACACATATGTTGGTGACTATTCTAGAACCTAATACTTGGGCCGAATGGCAACACCTTTGATGACAAGCCCCCTCTTCCATTTCCCACCTTCATATTCATAAATTGAGAATTCTATCTCTCCAGTATTTTCTGGCGATGTTACAAACTCACCTACGGGGATCTCTATCCATTCCCCTCTTGGCTTTTTCATCAAATTTTCTTTGTGTTCTTGCTTGTTTCCATCTGGTAGTGTAAGTCTAATATTAACTGGAACTTCCCATCCATAAGCTGGATCTTTCAACATTATCTCAAATGCTACTTCATATAAGGTTCCTGGTGAGAGCTTACTTGTCTCAAACTTTCCACCCACTTCTAGCCAACACACATTTAATAGTTCAGCGACATCAACCGACACATCACTGCAGTGTCAGACCATCAAATAGTTAGCAATTGAATTGTGAAATACATTTATGAGTAATTCTATCTCGTACATCTATATTTAGGACAAAGGTTGCCTTCTAGAGTTTAAGTTAAACATTGCAGTGTAATGATCTACATCATCACTTTTTTTTTTTTGGATAAGTAAGAAGGGAATATTATTGATAAAAGAAAAGCAAGTGAAACACAAAGAGTTCATGATAGTGAACAAAGGAAAAAAAGAAACAAAAAGACAGAAGCAGCTTCTAATATATTCTAATAGTTGAAAGAAAATCCAAAAGGGTAGAATAACCCTAACATCGAGACCAATCAAAGAGGGTCCGTAGCAATACTCAAATAACTGAATCACAGTTTTCCCCTCATCCTCAAAAGATCGTCTATTCCGTTCAGTCCAAATAGTCTACATTAAGCAACCTAGAACCAAATCCCAAATATCAAAGTGGTATCATAACACACCCACGGCGAGCCCCACCATAGTATTCAGCTATGACCACAAAAACACTAGCCTTATTCAACCTCCCACAAAATTCCAGCAACTTGTTATTTTCCGGAAACGTTTGCAAATGGAAACTTTTCCCGGAACCCAATCACGAATATCAGCAAAACAAGAAAGGATCCACTCCAATCCTTTACGTCCTACCCAAATAGTGTGCTTGACATGCCGGCTACACCCATGTATAGCATACGAATCATGCCGCCCACCATTGAAAGAAAAAGAGAAAAACTTAACATCAATACGGAAAGGAAACTTTCTCCCCCCCTGAACCGATAAAGATGTAGAGGTATTAAGGTTTGAAGCTAGTTTGGTATCAATTTTAGGTAGGGAGATAACGGGCAGCAGTGGAGGTGTAGGCATAGAAGGTTTGTTAGGCAAAGTGGATGGTTGTAAGGGGTGTGACAGAGAGCACAAACTAGGAGGGATAGAGGAGGACAAAAGGTGTACGAAGGCAAACCAAAAGGTGGGAATTGAGGTGGAAAAAGAAAAGGATAGGGAGGGAGGGAAGGAATATGTGGGGCAGCCGGTGATAGAAAGGGGAAGACAGAGGGAGTTGGAGGCGGTTGGTGATGAGGGTGAGGGTGGGGAGGGAGAGAACTCATAGGGAGAGCGATTTCAAAACCTCCTCAAGTCATTTTGGATTCTACGTCATCACTTCTAGCAGTTTCATGCATTTTTGGCTTGGATATTGCTTAATCTATATTCTATTCCAGCCAAAAATGTTTTTAGGGAATAAAAGAAATATGACAAGGACTAGAGATTAATACCAGGTACCTCATTTCTTTAAGACGTGGCCAGTGCCAGTAACGGGTGTCTGCAGCCCAAGTAATTGACAGATTCCTTGCATACAAGTAGAAGACGTTGTTGGATTTCTTGTCAATCCAATACTTCTGCAACAGTAACAATAAAAATGAGGAAGACGGTAAACCTCTACTGCCAAAAGTATCTTATACAACAGATACATGTAACGCTCCTCTCTTGCATGCATATGGAATCCGTATGCATGACTTCTACATGTATATTAGAGGGGTGCTGCGTACTAGTCGTATAAGATACCAATTCACCAATAAATAAATAAATAAAAACATAACAATCGAAACCAAGAAGTTGATTACGGTTTTAGTTTCACCCATTTATCTTGATTGAAGATTTGATAAAGTTTTCTTGAATTGAAGTAGCCATTACAGTATTTGAGAGGGAGTTGCCCCCCCTCCCCCCAACACATCCTCTCAAACAATTAAAAAATAGGGGTAAAGTTATTGACCAAAGCACTTCATCCAAAACTCGTAGAAGCGATATTCAGTTTTGTACACTAAGTATAACTTTTTAAAAAACCTTTCAATCAATTAGAAAAATTTCCATTAAATCTTCTTATGCTGTGATAAATATTGGACTTACCTTTGTATTTTGGTTTAAGAGTACTCCAGCATGGAGCTGTTCATACAGCCTCTCCTGGGAGGAGTTGTCAATTGGTGAGCCTGCATCTTTCAATATGGCTTCGCAGTTATGTGCAAGTGCAAGTGGTGCTGCTCCAATATTCTCCACTGCCTTGGCTTTGTTGGCAGTGGCACTAGGCTGTGTTTCTGTTGATTTCTCCTTCACTTCGACTTCTCTGAACTTGTCTTGTTTAATTTGCTCTGAATTTGAAGCCTCCTCTCGTGATGGTGCTATACCCATCTCTTCATGGTCACTTTCTTGCATGCAAATTACTCCTTATATATATCATGTTTGGGTCAAATTAGTACTCTGAGTTGGCTATAATTAACATCTTTTATATATTTTTATTAAGGTTAAAATTCAATTTAGTCTCTTGTCTTTTACTTCAATTGTCAAATTATTCTTTAAAATTTGATTTTAGCTAGTTTTTAATAGAGGATCCGAATAAGAACTTTTAAAAGGAGAATATGTCAGAATAAAAGCAACAATCCACTTGTTAAACGCCTAGTCTCCCTTTCTTTTTGCATGTAACAATGGGAGTGTGTATTTTTAAGGAGTATTTTGTGTACACTACCTGTGTGCATGAATTATCTCCCATTTCTTAACAAAATTGTATTACTTATCTCCTGAAGAACAAACAGACGTAAATTCACTACTTATATTAGAAAAAAAAAATACAAGACTATAACAACATATAATTTTATTAAGAATACACCAACTTTATGCTGAGAATGTGACATAATTGTCAATGAAGTATCACCTCTTTCTTCTCAAACATTTCCTTCCGAAGCATTCTTAAGTGGACCGAATTGGACTGAAATAAACTCTAACAGACCAAAATAGGCCAAAATAGACGAAAATAGACTGGATGGACAATAAATGCTATGTTTTAGTTTTTAGATATTATTATATATAGACATGGATGAGCTTCAAAACAACATAAAAAATAAAATAGGATAAAGATTCTAGATTCCATTTCTAAAAAGAACTCTAGACAAGCATCGTATATATAATATATATTATATATTTATATTCCTTATGAATTGTTAAGATGAAAGAGTGATGTTCAAAGGAGGTGATGAGCATCTTGAGCTACTTTGCGCAAGAGGAAGATATGATGCTCTCGTCTCTTTTAGAATTTAGACGTTCAATTTGAGAGCTATCTATTAACACAATTTTAATTGTGGACCACTGAACTTGCATCTGATTCCATTGGGCAGAAGTGAGTCGGCACGGCAGAACGAATCATAGTATAATTTTTTGGGTATGTTGTTATTCGATACTCTCTCTCTCTCTCTCTCTCTCTCAATGTATTTTTTTTTCCCAATTTTTTTACAATAAAAAATCAGTTAATGCTATTGAATCATAAGACTATTGGCAGCAATTCAGGTCCTTAATATAGTTTTGAAGTATTGAAATATTACTTTTAAAAATTTACTGTTGAAGTAACAGATTGTATATGTTAACGTGTATAATATGGTGGGCTTTAGGCCTAGTTAGATTATTTGTATAGCACATAGTTTTGTACTATACTCTTGCTTGTACCGCACACATATTTACTTGTACTGCACTCATATGCCTCCTATATAAAGGAATCCATGTATATTCTTTGATTGAGAAATACAATACAATCATTCAGTATTTTTAACATGGTATCAGAGCCACTACTCTGATCTTTTCTTAGCAGTCTTGTCTTTATTGGTGTTACTCCACTCTCAATATCGTTTCTGCCATCATAATAGTCGCTGCAGCCTCTCACTGTTGAACCCCCAACGTCTTCCAGTCGTTGTCTTCGGGTTCCGGACCTGCAGCTGTTGTCGTTGAGGAGTCCAACACCACACAGGTCACTGCACGTGTCATCCCACCGCGAATATTGCTCCAATCACATTTTCCGGAGGTATCACTAAGATCGTCTTGAACCGATCTACCCGTCGGTGAAAGCCTCCCAGTCATTAGAGACCGCACGCACTTTCACGCGCCGCTTGAAGTTTCTATGTCAACTCCACACGCACTGTCCTCAGTTCAAGCTGACGTCACCCGTGACGTCATCAGTGCCACGTCAGCCCTAGCTTATGTTAGCATCCAGTTATCTGCTGACGTCAGCGCCACGTCATCCTGCTGATGTCATCTATGCTGACCGTTGACTTTGACCGGGCCGTTGATCGTTGACTTTTTCAGGGTTGACTTTTTCAGTCCAGGTTCTCCTTACCCAGTTTTTCACGTAGATTTCATTTTTGCAGTTTATTTTTGCATATTGTGTCTCTAAATGGATAAAAATGATATTTTTCTTCCTCGCCCCATCAATACCATATTAGAGGGAAATATGAATTACTTATCTTGGTCTCAAGTTATGCGCAGCTTTCTTAAGGGTCGCATGCTCTGACATTATTGTACCGATGCAATCACTATTCTTGTCAAAGGGGCAAGTGAAGAAGATGCTGTCTTCCTCAATCGCATGATTGAATGGGATAGTCACAACCACATGATCCTCATATGGATTTGGAACACTTCCATTCCTTCCATCGCTAATCTATTAGGCAGCTTTGATGATGCAAAATCAGCATGAGATATGTTGGCCAAAAGGTACTCCACTACTCATGGATCCATGAAATATCAATTAGTGGTTGAATTGCATCAACTCAGGCAAGAACTAGGGCAATCCATCAATGACTACTATGATCAGCTTTGCTTCATTTGGGACCAAATTGACCTTTCTGATCCAACTTGGGCATGCTCAAAGGATGCTCAGCAATATGCAACCATTAGAGATGAATTTCGTCTCTATGAATTCCTAATTTCACTGCACAAGGACTTTGAGCCCATCCAAGGTCAGCTTCTTAATCGCAGTCCTCCTCCCTCTCTTGATACTGCTGTAAATGAGTTGGTCAGAGAAGAAGCTCGTCTTGCAACACTTCAAGCTCAAAATAAGCTGAATGTTCTAGCTATTACTCATTCTACTTCTCTTATAGAGCAACCTCAGCAATCAAGTGATTCCTCTGGCTCTAGCAATCGTCGTAAGAAGACCAACAAAAAGTTCTGCAACTATTGCAAGCGTCTTGGCCACACCATTGAGACTTATTACCGTCGCAACAAATCTACTGCTGCTGTTGCTAATACTGAGCCTACCCTGCAGATGCCTTCCATTTCAGCTAAGTCTTAGCCTTCTAGATCCACTATCAACCTCTCCCCTACTGAACTACAGGATATCATAGCTCAGGCTGTTCGTATGGCTGGTAATGCATCTCTTTCCACTGCTTTCTCAGTTCTACCCGGTAAGTCTTAAACTTGGTTTTTTGATTCTGCCTGTTGCAATCACATGACACCTCACTCGTCCTTATTCTCCAAACTTGACCCTGCACCAAATTCTCTTAATATTCATATAACTGATGGTTCCACCATGCATAGGAATAGTCTAGGTTTTATTTCGACCTCCAACCTCTCTGTTCTTGGGGTCTTTCATGTACCTGACCTATCCTATAATTTATACTCTGTGGGACAATTAGCTGAACTAGGATATCACCTTATTTTTTTACTATTCTAGGTATATTGTGCAGGATCTAAGCACGAGGCAAGAGCTTGGGACCGGTCCTAGAGTTAGGCGTATGTTCCCCGTGGACAATCTTCATCTTCCACCTGTTACTCCTGTTTCTGTTGCTGCTGCAGCTGCTGCGGTTTCCTCTTTACCTTCTCTCGCATTTTGGCATTCTCGTCTTGGTCATGCCCCATCTTCTCGGGTACAACAGTTAGCTTCTCAGGGTCTGTTGGGTTCTGTGTCAAAAGACAATTTTGATTGTACTTCTTGCCAGTTAGGAAAACAGCCAGCTTTACTTTTCAATAATAATGACTCTATCTCTAATAGTATTTTTGAGTTAATTCATTCTGATGTTTGGGGACCTTCTCTTGTTACTAATATTGGTGGAACTCAATATTTTGTTGTTTTTATTGATGATTATTCTCGTTATAGTGGGATTTTTCCTATGAAATCTCGTTTTGAAATTTTACCAATATACGGTGACTTTGCAAAAATGGTTGAAACACAATTCTCCAAACATATCTAAACCTTTCGATTTGATAATACTCTTGAATATACTCAATATGTTTTTCAAGCTCTGTTACATTCCTATGGAACTGTACATCATCTAACTTGTCCAGGTACCTCTCAGCAAAATGGTTGAGTCGAAAGAAAATTTCGTCATATTCTTGACACTGTTCGTGCTCTTCTTCTTTCTGCCAAAGTTCCTACCCCATTTTGGGGTGAAGCCGCTCTTCATGTTGTTCATACTATTAATCACATTCCAAGCGCTGTCATCCATAATCAAACTCCATATGAGCATCTTTTTGGGTCACCCCCTGACTATCATTACCTTCACTCCTTCGAATCTGCTTGCTTTGTTCTCCTTCAGCCTCATGAGCACAACAAACTTAAGCCTCGATCTAGACTTTGTTGTTTCCGTGGTTATGGTGAAACTCAAAAAGGGTATCGTTATTATGATCCTATCTCTCATCTTCTCTGAGTTTCAAGTAATGTTGTCTTTTGGAAACACCACTTATTTGTTGAACTCTCTCATTTTCGTTCTTCCCTGACTAACTCTTTTGTTTTAAAAATATTTCCAGATGAGTCTCATGTTCCTTCTACAAATAATCTTGATCCTCCTTTGGACTTCTCTCCAGATATTTTTGATGCTTCTCCTAGACAAGTTGAAGATGAACAGGTTGATGACGAGCTACCCCACCTTGAGCCTGGGTCCCCCACTCTTGCTCTACTTGAAGATCCTCCACAAGACATTCCACCTCGCCACTCAACCAGGATAAGATCCATTCCTACACATTTACTTGACTATCATTGTTACACTGCCCTTACTATACTTCACGAGCCTCAAACCTTTTGTGAGGCCTCTACTGACCCTTTATGGCAGATTGCAATAAAAGAGGAACTTGATGCATTAACCAAAAACCATACTTGGGATCTAGTTACTCTCCCTCCTAGACAGTCTATGGTTGGGTGTAAGTGGATCTATAAGATCAAGACTCGCTCTGATGGGTCCATTAAGTGCTACAAGGCTCGTCTGGTTACAAAAGGTTTTATACATGAGTATGGGATTGATTATGAAGAGACTTTTGCCCCAGTTGCTCGTAACTCATCCGTTCGTGCCCTCCTAGCTGTGTCGCTGCTAGTAAATGAGACATTTTTCAGATGGATGTTAAAAATGCCTTCCTTAATGGGGATCTGAATGAAGAAGTCTATATGCAACCTTCTCTTAGTCTATCTGTTGAATCAAATAAGATTTGTCGCCTTCGACGTGCACTTTATGGCCTTAAACAAGCTCCACGAGCTTGGTTTGCCAAGTTCAACTCCACCATCTTTCGCTTAGGTTACACTGCCAGTCCTTATGATTCTACCTTATTTCTTCGTCGCAATGATAAAGGCACCATTTTGCTTCTCCTCTATATGGATGATATGATCATAATTGGTGATGACCTCAGTGACATTCAAGAACTCAAAGATTTTTTCAATCAATAGTTTGAGATGAAAGATCTTGGACATCTCAGCTATTTCTTAGGTCTTAAAATCACTCGCTCCACAGATGGTCTTTATATTACTCAAGCCAAGTATGCTTTTGACATCTTATCTCAAACTGGACTCACTGACAGTAAGACTGTTAACACTCCAGTTGAACTTAATGTGCATCTGACACCTTGGGGGGGGGGGGGAGGAACCATTGTTTAATCCCTCTTTTTATAGACGATTGGTTGGCAGCCTAGTTTATCTCACAGTTACTCGCCCAGACATTTCCTATGTTGTTCATCAAGTGAGCCAGTTTCTGTCTACTCCACGATTGACTCACTATGCTGTTGTTCTGCGCATTCTTCAATACTTGAAAGGCACTCTCTTCCATGGCCTTTTCTACTCAGCTCAGTCTCCTCTTGTACTCCGTGCATTCTTTGATGCTGATTGGGCAAGAGATCCTACTGATCGTAGGTCCACTACAGGTTATTGTTTTCTTCTTGGTTCTTCTTTGATTTCTTGGCGAAGTAAGAAGCAAACTTTTGTGGCTTGCTCCAGCACTGAAGTAGAATATTGTGCCCTTACTAATACCACATTTGAGCTCCTTTGGCTACGATGGCTTCTTAAAGATTTAGGTGTGTCCACATCCTTTGCTATTCCTCTTTATTGTGACAACCAGAGTGCCATTCATATTGCTCATAATGATGTCTTTCATGAACGGACTAAACACATCGAGATTGATTGTCATTTTATCCGTTATCATCTTGTCCATGGTGCTCTCAAGCTCTTCTCAGTCTCCTCCAAAGATCAACTTGCTGATATCTTCACCAAGTCACATCCTAAGGGATGCTTTCGTGATTTGATTGATAACCTCAAGCTGGTCTCACATCCATCTTGAGTTTGAGGGGGGCTGTTAATGTGTATAATATAGTGGGCTTTAGACCCAATTAGATTACTTGTATAGCACACAGTTTTGTACTATACTCTTGCTTGTACCGCACACATATTTACTTGTACTGCACTCATATGCCTCCTATATAAAGGCATCCATGTATATTCTTTGATTGAGAAATACAATACAATCATTCAGTATTTCTAACAGTATATATGAAATCTCTCTATTATGTCTAACTCATCTATTATCTATTATATTATATATTATTAATATTATAAAAATTGGATCCCCCAAACTTTTTATTTTATTTTATACAAAGATAGAAATTCTATTGTAGTCTAATCTAAGTGTATATGTGTGTGAAACTCCTTCCTAAAGACTTGAACCATGGCCCTTACCCTCCACTCTCCATAAACACTTATATTTGTTGAGTGACTATTGCACTAAGGGTGTGCGATGGTGGATCTCTCAAACTGAAAGATCCATACAATGATGGCATATATCCATTTCTTCAAACACACTATGATGACTAGTTATCACTTCTTAAAACTAAGAGACTCATTAAAATTTTTTATTAAAAAGATTCATTTACTACCTTTTTTTTTTTTAGAGAAAAATTTTGCTACTAAATCCTTTTGTTTACTTTTCTATTTTTTTTTCATTTTCTTCTAAATCCTTTATATATACATATAGATTAATAAAAAATTTTCCCCATTACATATAATTCTTTGTTAACCTATAATACATAAAATGTAATCACAATTTTACGTATAATTATGATGTAATGAATTTTAAAATTGTTTTAATTTCTCTAGGCATATTACAATGACAAATATCATCCAATTTTCTAATTATCAAATTGTAGAGAGGGAAAATTTTCGACCTATCACGAGCTGACACATCACACTACTAAGTCCACAAGATACAGCCAATTACAAAGCGTCACGTATTATTGCTAGGTTTTCCTATTACTACTTAGAAACCAACAGAAATTTGCAAAGTGTCGTGCAAAAACCAATCACGTATCAGCGCATGTAAGCGATGACATAAGCAGCCTCACACGTGTAAGCGATGACATAAGTGGACCAATCAGACTGTGACATGTGTCACCAATCAGACTCCGCCACGTGTCGCTGATCCACCCCCAAAACTCCTATAAATAGAAGCCTTCCTAAGATATTTAAGAGGAGACCAAGACATCTTGGGAGAAGAGATCTTGAGTTCAGAAGTCCATAAACTCTGCTAGAACCAAGCCCTAAAGCCTTCAGGAACTTCAAGAACTTCAACTTCGAATATGAAGAACATTCAAAGAGAAATCATCCAAATCATCTTCCTAGATCTTAAAGGTCACTGGAATCAAGCTTAAAAACCTCCAGAAACTCCAAATTGGTGAAGCTCAATAGATTTAAGCCTCCAAAGCTCCAAAGAATTTCCGCCACAAACTTTCAAATACGAAGAACATTCGAAGCAGCATCATCCAAACTACTTGCCTAGATCTCAAAGTTTACTAGAATCATGCTCAAAATCCTTCAGAAACCTCAACAAACCACAAATCAATGAAACTCTATGGATTCAAGCCTCTAAAGCACCGAAGAACTTCCACCACAAACCCTCAAAAAGGAAGAACACATAAAGAACACACGAAAAACACGAAGAATAAAGGAGTTCTAACAAGCTCATAGCTAGAGATCCATTGTAATTTTGTTTCAAAGATCTTCGATTCATTCTTCAGCCAAATTGAAGTATATTTGGTGTTTGAATCAAAGTCACATTACCACGATTTCAATCAACAAATCTTTCAAGGAGATAGAATCAGAGGATCACTCTTTTATAATCACAGAGAATTGTATCACACATTCATCAATACAAATTCGCATTTGTGCAACTATTTTACTTGTTTGATTTATTTCGAACTAAGAAATTTAGTTGTCCACACATATTACATTATATATATAATTATATAATTTAATCAAAATTTTACATATAATTCTTATTTAATGAATTTTAAAAATTGTTACAATTTCTCCAAGTATACTACAATGAAAAATATTATCTAATTATCATATGAAAAATTTAGCCAATTCTGGATTTGGCTTTTAAAAAAAAAACCTTAAACTACGTCGTTTTATCCCCTCCCTTCTAAAAAGAATCTAAGGCTATGTTTTGTTAGAGGGAAGAGAAGAGAAAAATGTAAAAAAAGAGAAAATAAAAAAATAAAAGAAAAGAAGAAGAAAATATGTGTTTGAGTGTAAAGGAGAAGATAAATGAAAGAAATTGAATGTATTTATACTTTTATCATTTTAATCTATAAAGAAATAAGGATATAAATGTAATTTCACACAAAGAGTAAAATTTTTTTAAGGGTATAAAAATAAATAAGCCAAAATGCAAAACTAACTCTTTAAGTTTTTTTTTTTTTTTTGGAATTCAATTTAATCCTTTAATTTTGCTTTCGTTTATTCCAGTTTTCTAAATTTCAGATTTATTCAATTAAAGTCTTTCCGTCAACCTTATTTAAAATTTTTTGAAAAAAAAATTGGAGAATATTTTTCAAACATTAATTGAATTTTTTCAATTTAAAATATTTGAAGAAAATTTTAAAAAATTGGATAATTAACCACATATAAATGGATAAACTTTAATTTAATAAATTTGAAAGTTAGAGAATCAAAATGAACAAAAGTAAAGTTAGAGAACTAAAATGAATTTTGGTGAACATAAGGATGCGTTTTCCATTTTAGACATAAATTTTTATGAATTTTTTTTTTTGAGAAATTTTTTTTATGAATTTGAATGAAAAGTTAAAAATAAAAAATTATTGGGACAAAATATTTTCAGCTCACATTTGATTATTCCCCTTTATTCTCTAAGGGTATGTTTGTTTGGAGGTGAAATATGATAGATTTACTTTGAAGAGAAAATAAGAAGAAAAACTTTTTTGGAGTGTGTTTAGTTGGGTAGGGAAGAAGAAAAATAAATAGTGGGATTTAAGTGTTTTCTTTCTAAACCTACCAAAATATTTTGTCCCCAAAATAGAAGAAAATTGAGTGAGGAAATATTTTTTTCTTAATTGACAGAAATACTCATGTGCATGTGGGCTTCTTCTAGTTGTTTTTTGTTTTTATTCCTTTGAATTTTTAGGGCCTAGCCTAGAGCGTTCCTCTTTTTTTTTTTTTGCTTTTGATTTTTTGAGTGTGATAGTTGTTGTTGTTGTTGTTTTTTTTTTAACTAGATGTGAATTTTTTTAGGACATGATTTTTATTTTTTTTAATAAATTTAGGTGATTTTTTTGTTATTCACCACTTTTTTATTTTAATTGAGCATTATTCTTAAATAAGGCTATATAAGTATATTTATTCAAATTTATTTTTTTCATCTCACAACTTTTTCATTTCTAACCAAACAAAAATGAAAGAATTAAAATTTTTTCTATTCCCCGTTTGGATTGGATAAAGACTAGGAAAGTGTAAGAATAGAAAAAAATTTTAATTTATCTTGTCTCACCAAACAAACATGGCCTAATTCTTTCATCTGAACCTCTCTCGCGCTCTAAGCTCTCTGTCTCTCGGTCTCACTCTTGTTTTCCTCTCATCTCTGCCGAAGCCGCCGCTGCCTTCCTCAGCTCATTGCTTCGGTTTTCCGCCCATCTGAGGTATCACTCTATTATTTCTCTCTCTCTCTCTCTCTCTTTTTTTTTTTTTTTTTTTTTAATTTTTAAATAGTGATTTTTGCAATATGATTTGTGTTTAAGACTTAAGAGTTCAGATATGTGATTTATGGTATGTGAGATTTTGAGTAGTGATTAACTGTTCATTTGGGTATTTTTTGTTTTTTTTTTAGTGGTGTGGTTTGTTTGTTCAGTCATTCAGTGTAGCAAATTTAAATTAAATTTTAGCTGCTGCATTTGATTGAATTTTATTTCATAATTATTTTGAACCTTGAAACTATTGACAACGACAACAACAATGAACATGGCTTGACAAATTTTCCAATGGGTCTTGGTAGTTCCTGTGGGATTTCTTTTGATGATGAATTTGATTTTTTTTTTTTTGGGGGTAAATGATGACGAGGAGGTGTAATATTCTGTTATAGACCTTGTTGGCTTGTTATGGACTTATGTAATGAGTAATGACTTGTTATAAATCTTCTTATTGTGTGATGTGATATTGATTTTAAAAACTTAAGACTAAATGATTTGTATTATTTGATATTTACTTTTTTGAATTGATAATTTTATGTTGTATAAGAATATATATATATATATATATATATATATTAGGAATCCCAAATGGTATGCCAAAATAGACTGGTACCGAACTATTCCTTTCCATTGGACAAACCGAAACGGATCTAGAATGGTATTCATAACCACTTAACATTGCTTACAATAACACTAATAATGAGAAAAAACTGCCAGGATTTCAAGAATGTGTAAAAGGGTGGTTGAGCTTTCATAATAATAATAAGGGATAATTATACTTTATCACCTTAAACTATATCCAAAATTACACTTTGCATTGTAAACTTTCAGAATGCACGGTTAGCACCCTAAACTATAATCTGTGTTACACTTTGTACCTCGTTGTTAATGCTGCTGTTATCTTTTTTGGGAAACCAATGTTGTTTTTTTTTTTGATAGGTAAACATGTTCTTTTTATTTCTTTACTTTGATGGGAAACCAAAGTTTAGGGTGCAAATTGTAATTGGGAAAAAGTGTAATTGGGAGTATAGTTTAGGGCGGTAAAGTGTAATTTTTTTTTTTTTTAAGGGATTGAGAAAATGGGTAATTGGGCCTTTTCACGTGATGCTATTCAAGATAACTGCAAAAATAACAATGGGGTGCAAAGTGTAACACAAGTTATAGTTTAGGGTGTTAATCGTGCATTTTGAAAGTTTAGGATGCAAAGTGTAATTTGTTGTATAATTTAGGGTGGTAAAGTGTAATTTTCCTATTAATAATAATAACAAAAGAACATTTTTTAGCCCATTTTCTCAAAATTGGAATTTTGATGCTGAGAAAGGTTATCTTTTTTGTTGTACACACAGGTATATATAATTTAAAGCGTTAGGAATTTGCATCTAGAGAGTCAAATTGATCTGTATCCTTTGTTCATATTGGTGGTGCTATCCTCTCTTATTATATTTATTTAATTAAATAATTACACCTTTTTATCTATTTACTTAATTAATTCTATTTTTATATGAACAATCAGTTATTTTGGTCCAATTTGTATCACTTAACAGAGTTCTGGTCAAAGAACTTACTGCTGTTTGTGATAGCTTTAGTCGCTCTGTGAGTAAAGGAAAAAGGCTAAGCTCCATGTAGGAATTAGCTTGCACTTAAGGTACATTTTTTTTTTTTCCCATAGATTTTGTTTCTTATTATTTCTTCAAAGTTCTGGGATGGCTTCATTAGGAAGGCAGCATTCGGTTTGTTTTATTTTCTTTTATTCTTCCATAGATGTTTGCAGAATGAGTAGAGCTTCCTTATTCTATATTTTTTACTTGCATTTCAAATTTGATTTGTCTACCTGGTGGTCTCAAGTGCTATTGTCAGTCTACCTATAAGGCTATAACATGGTTTTGGTATTTCATCTGAATTCATCTAGCTTGATCTAGTTGGTTGGGAGGTGATTCCATTATGTTTATCTTTAGGAAGACATATAGCAAACCTAAGCGCGTGCAAGATTAGCTGGATCTCTCCCTCAAAGTTCTTGTATATCCTGCCACAATTGTTCCTTCATAGGATCAAAACTGAACTTTAATGTACGGCTAAATGCCACCCTGATAGTTATATTGACTCATTTTTTGAGGCAGCATTATTAGAGCCTTCAGGAAGTCTTATATGGGTCCACCTTCTGCGTGGTTTTGTTATTTAATCTCATGCCTTTAGATTTACTGCCCCCTTTTTAGGTCTTGGTATTCCTCGAATATTTACAGATCTCTTTCTCCTATATTATTGGAGCGTATTCTGAAAATTTGTCTTTACAATCATCAAACCTTTGACTGACCGTTGGCCTTACAGCTATAGAATTTCATTATTTTAGTGCGATCATGTTTAAACAAATGCCTCTTTGTTCTTGGTGAATATGAGTTGCTTATTTGCAATGCCTGTGAATATGAGTTGCTTAATTGCATGCTTAAGTAGCTTCTAGATAAACACCATTTATATATGCAAAGGACAAGCACTAATGCGATATATATATATATATATCTAGTTCTTTTAATTATACTATGTTTCACTTTGGAATATTTGCATCGGTATATATTCTTGCTAACTATGCCACTTGGAGATTTGAGTTGTTAGATTTGCATGTGTTATATCCATTGAAATGTTGAGAATTAATCATATTAAATGTGCTCAGTTATGCATTTTGACAGTATCATTGTTCTTTATATGCAATTGAATGAGATTTTTTTTTTTCAAAAATTTTGTAGGTCATGGACTAGTTGCTTGTGAGCAGTACTGGAATTTCATTAGTTTGATAAGCTTATCAAATTTTGGTTTGGGATGCTCAAGGGTACTGCATAGCAGCTTTGCTTGGGATGCTCCTCTATGACATTGAGGCCATTGCAGTGAACGTACTCTGGAATTTTTGAAGAAACTTGGTCTACGAGATCTTATCATTGGTTCCAACAACTCCCACTATGTTCAATGATAATACGTCGTTTCTTTCTCTTCCGCTCTTTCTCTACACTTTCTCCTCTCCAAAAAACCCATCTTTTTCAGTGCAACAAAAGCATCCTAGACCTCTCCAAACTTGGCCGTGTCACCGAGGCACGCCACCTGTTCGACTCAATGCCTCATCGAGACCCTGGTTCTTGGAACTCCATGATTTCTGGGTACACCCAAAACGGTCTCTTACATGAGGCACAAATGCTCTTCAATACATTTCAAGGTAAGAATGTGAGAACCTGGACTATTTTGTTAACTGGGTATTCCAAATTCGGGCTCGTTGATGAGGCCCGAGATCTCTTTGAGGCAATGCCTGAGCGGAATGTGGTTTCTTGGAACGCTATGATTAGTGCCTATGTGCAGAATAGTGATTTGAGGAGTGCTCGAAAATTGTTTGATGTTATGCCTGAGAGAAATGTTGTATCATGGAATTCAATGATTACTGGCTATTGCCATTGTGGTATGACAAGGGAGGCATATGAGTTATTTGAGGAAATGGGAGAGAGGAATTCGGTGTCTTGGATGGTTATGGTATCCGGGTTCATTGAGATAAGTGAGTATGTAGAAGCGTGGGGTGTGTTTTTGATGATGGTGAGAAGTGGGGTGAGACCGGACCAGGCGGTGTTGGTTGTGGCCTTATCAGCGGTAATGAAGTTGAATGATGTAGAGTTGGTTGAAACTTTGAGGACACTAGCAATCAAGACAGGGTACGAGGGAGATGTGGTTGTGGGGACTGCGATTTTGGATGCTTATACCAGGATTGGTAGTTTGGATTATGCAGTTAAGTTTTTTGGGATGATGCCAGAAAGGAATGAGTACTCATGGACCACAATGATTTCAGCATTTGCACAATGTCATAGTTTGGACAATGCGATTGCATTTTATGAGAGGGATCCGGTAAAGGGTGTTGCTACACGAGCGACTGTTATAACTGCATATGCTCAAAAGGGGATGATATATGAAGCCAGACATGTATTTGATGAGATTCCTAACCCCAATGTGGTTATGCGGAATGCTATGGTTGCTGCGTATGCACAGAATGGAATGATTGAAGAAGCAAAAGATATCTTTTTGCATATCCCTGTGCAAAATGCTGCTTCATGGGCTGCCATGATTTCTGGGCTTGTACAGAATGGACATAGTAGAGAAGCTTTAGAGTTGTTTGCGGAGCTTCATAGATCAGGAAATGTTCCAAATCATTCGAGTTTTACTAGTGCTCTCTTTGCTTGTTCAAACATCGGAGATGTTGAGGTGGGTAGACAGATACACTCACTTACCATTAAAACAAGGTGTCAATTCAATTCTTTTGTAGGAAATGGACTGATCTCCATGTATGGAAAGTGCAAAAGTATGGGAGATGTTTCACAGGTTTTTAGTACAATGAGAGTGAGGGATATTGTTTCTTGGAACTCACTCATTTCTAGGCTTTCGCAGAATTACATGTTGGATGATGCTCTGAAAGTTTTTGAAAAGATGCCAAAACGGGATGTGGTCTCTTGGACTGCAATTATTTCAGCTTATGAGCAAGCAGGTCAAGGAGATGTTGCCTTTAAATTTTTCCTTGAAATGTTAGCTAGAGGAATGAGTCCAAACCAACTAACACTTACCAGCCTCCTTGGTGCTTGTGCATGCCTTGGTGCAGCCAAGCTTGGGGAACAAATCCATTCCCTAATATACAAACTTGGAATTAATTCTTGTTTGTCTGTTTGTAATGCTCTTATAACAATGTATTTTAAGTGTGGGAGTCTGGATGGTCTTTGTGCCTTTGAAGAGACGCCTGACCGAGACATAGTCACATGGAATGCAATTTTATGTGGCTGTGCACAGAATGGACTAGGAATAGAGGCGATTGAGATTTTTGAACAAATGAAAGCCTCAGGGATTTTTCCCAATGAAATCAGTTTTCTTGGGGTTCTATGTGCTTGTGGCCGTGCAGGGTTTGTGGATAAAGGTTGGGCCTATTTTAATTCCATGAGCAAAGATTATGGAATTACACCTTTGGTTTGTCATTACACTTGTATGGTTGATCTCCTTGGGAGAGCAGGACAAATTTCTGAAGCTGAAGCTCTCATTCAAAACATGCCTGTAAAACCTGATTCAGTGATTTTGGAAGCACTTCTTGATGCTTGTAGGATCCATCAAAACATGGAAGTTGGCCAGAGAATTGCTGAAAGGCTATTCCAGATTGGGGCAGAGGGATCTGGAATGTATGTCCTACCATCAAATGTATATGCTTCTCAAGGTACATAAATATAACTCATTAGATTGTAACTCATGCCTAGGTACATAAATATCTCAAGGTACATAAATATAACTCATTAGATTGTAGCTCATTCTTAGGTACATAAATATTCAATATAATGTGATGAGATGGTTTTCTTTAAGTGAGTGAATTAAGCATTAAAAAGAGCACCCAAAAGCTTGGAACTTGGAATTCAGTTTCCATTCAAATTCAAATGGTCAGGTGACTCAGGTCCTTGGTCTTCTCCACTAGCATTCCTCGTAGGTTTTCTCCAATACCCAAATCAGTTTCACCACAATTTCAACCAAACCAACGTCTTCCATTCCAAGTTGATGCAGGACAACCTAGGCTTCCCGCCTAGATTAGTCCTACAGTAGACCTTGGGCTTCCCACCTAAGGTGTTTGGATTCACCACCAAACAAACACAATGCAAACTTTGCAAATAATCTGTATAATAATAATAATCATAGTCTGAAAATACAAAAGAAATCATCTGGAACTTTATATGCAGCTTCCAGGTCCTTGGTCTTCTCCACTAGCATTCCTTGTAGGTTTTCTCCAATACCCAAATCAGTTTCACCACAATTTCAACCAAACCAACGTCTTCCATTCCAAGTTGATGCAGGACAACCTAGGCTTCCCGCCTAGATTAGTCCTACAGTAGACCTTGGGCTTCCCACCTAAGGTGTTTGGATTCACCACCAAACAAACACAATGCAAACTTTGCAAATAATCTGTATAATAATAATAATCATAGTCTGAAAATACAAAAGAAATCATCTGGAACTTTATATGCAGCTTCCAGGAATCACAATGATAAGGATAAACTCTCTTAAACAAATCCTAAACAAACTCAAATACTAATCTGATAATCCTAAACAATCTTAAATACTAATCCAATACTAAAGATAAACACAAGTAAAGACAACATAAATGATAGAGATAATCTCCATGAATGTGCTATAATGTGGTGTCCGCACCAGGATTTCACCAAAAAATTCCAACATGGGTTTGGTGAGACTCCATTTTTGAGGATCAACCCCACAAGAGAAGTGCACTAAGGCTGTGTTATCTGAAATTCCCAACCAGAAACAGTATCCCAAAGATTGGTGCCCAATCAACTGGACCAATTCCACCTAGCCAGCTCATTCAAGTGGTGGAGATTGCTGCTAAGATTTGTGCTGACATTTAATCTCTCCCTCTTAGTTTGCGCTCACATTCTTTTGTTATAAGAAGTTCCTAGATGGTTTTTTAATTTTTCTCCCCCTTCCCTGGTTTAAAATGCAGATTGTTTTATTTTATTTTAATTTATTGGAAAAATGTGCTGTTAATGATCTTTGAATTTATCCATGTGATTATCTAGTTGATTTGGCCATTTGGGGCATGATGTTTAGTATTTGATCTCATCGTGAATGCTAGTTTCAATAGAGATTTATTTTGATTAGGTGATGGAAGATTTTTTACTCACCTTCAGTCTTTGAGAAGCTTAAAGCTTACAAAATTTGGCTTTATTCAGCTACCATTTGCGGTTGAGTGGGCTTGTCTTTCTGTAAAAGGGTCCATGCACATATAGTAGTATTCTATGAGTCTAAATGAGAACTAAATTTCCTAGCCCTATAGTTGAGAGGAGAATGTTAAGATGGATAAGTGAAAATATAAGGAAAGATAGGATTTGAAATTAGGAAATTTGCATAGGAGTGGCCCTATTGATAAAAAGACTGTCGCTTGAGAAAGTTTGATTATGTTCAGAGGTGAGCGATTAATGTGCCAATGAGAAAGAGTGAGTTAATTCGAGTTAAGAGAATGGAAAAGGTAGAGGAAGACAAAAAATAGAATTAACAGAAGTATTTAAAAAAAAAAAGTTAATTAAGAAAATAACAAAGAGTATTACTTTGGATAGAATAGAAAGGAGAAAAAGAATTATGTGACCGACCTTGACTAGTCTGTTGAGGATTAGTATCTAACCCTAGAACTTTGGGACTATGGCTTGGTTGTTGTTGTTTTGTGCTAGTCCTTACTAATTTTAACAGTTCTGAACACTAAAGTTTATAACTATAGATACTTCAGGCACATAACCTAAAAAAAAAAAAAACATGAAGAATGCTAGAGTTAAATTGATTTCAAATGGCCATGGAGAATTGATTTTAGATGAAGAAGTATGACTGACTTTGTAGAAGAATGTCTAGAGGAAAACGTCCATCGTGTGTAGTTTGCTCCAAATGATGTGGTATTTTACTAGATTGCTAGTTGTTTCAGTTTATTATAGGGTTATAACAAATATGTGGACTGTAACTCATCAATTATCTCACTGTGGTTGCTCACGTCTGTCTTTTCTTTTCTTTTCTTTCCAGGTTGTGATTGAAGCTGTTAATAAGACTTGAAATATTACATAAATAGGACTTACTGACTTGGTGACTGAGTAAGGACCTTTTTTGCAACTTATCTTTTTGTAATTTTCTTGCAATTGGTCTGTTTTTATGTTTCAGATAACTTCTCGTTATGCAATTACATAATCTTAGGAAAATTTATTCTTTGCATGAAAACACAGAAAGATTTTTCTTTTTAGCCTGTTAAATGTCAACGAAAAATACAAAGAACTTGATTGCTTTCCGTCAGTTTTCTTGATATATTTAAGAGAAAAGAATTCTTGCCGTGGTAAGATACAAGTATTTGTCCATACCTTGAGTTTGCTTTTTCACAAAATATATTCACATCCTTTCAAGGTAGAGAGATGTTTTTGAGAAAATTTCCTTCTGTTAATCTCCTTTTCCTTCTCTCTGCCTCCCTCCCTCCCTCTCTGTGATACACAAACGTTCATTGATAAGTTAAAGATGTCAGTTTTTAATGTTCCATATATGTTATTTGAGATATTAGAAGTTTTTGACCATTCTGACTCAATGCTCTATACATGACTACTTACATCGATTTATTGTTTTAAGATTTTGGAATTACATCTGCTCGGTTTTCTGTTACATAATAAAGGATTAATTTTGGCCAACAAAATTTCACATGATTACAAAATTTACTTGCTGGACAGATAAAATGAGTGAGGCTGCTATTTTAGAAGTCGTTATAAAGAATTTTGATGATCGCTTCATTCTTGGGGAGGAGGGAGGAATTATAGGAGATACTTCATCTGATCACCTTTGGTGCATTGATCCTTCAGGTTTGTCTTTTTTTATACACTTTTCTTGGGAATAATAGTTACATGGTGCGTAATTTTATTTTATTATTTTGTGTGTGTGTGTGTGTGTGTTTTGGGGGGGGGGGGGGTGTTTAGGGTTTAGGGGTGGGTCTTATTGAGGAAATGATGATAGATAGGCATAAAATGGTTTGGTCTCAAGCTAGGGGTTTTACGAATAGAGATTCTATGCCGGTGTTTCGAGTCTTTGTCTGTATGTCCTTTGTACTTTTTTTTTTTTTTTTTTTTGTAATTATTTAGTCTACTTTGTGCCTTTTGCGTATGAAGCAGTCTTTTTTTAATAAAACCATTCTTATAAAAAAAATGGAGACCGATTAATGCACCATGAAAAACATAAGAAAGAGTGATTTAATTGAAGTAGATGGAGTGGAAAGAGGTAAAAGGAGTCTAATATAACATAGGTAGAAGTGCTTAAGAGCACACGTTAAATAGGGAGGTGATAAAGAGTATGATTTTAGAATGACTAAAAAGAATATACGTAGTTGATCCTAAAATGTTGCATATCAAATTACAATTTAATTGGGGTCAAGGCTGAAGTGAGTTAAGCAAATATTTATTGACCAGTTATAAATGTTAATTTGATCTGCAACTTTATAGGTTAAAATAAAATAAACTTAGCAGGATTTGGTTCTATATATTGGAACACGTAATTTTGTAGATATATATGGATCACTTTCTTGAATTTTGAATCTGTATCTCCTGAAACTAGATTGATAAGAAAGAATAGGATGGATATGGCAATCTCTTGGATGCCGAACAACGAGCTTGATACCAGACCTGATGTAGTGCAATTTTTTTTGAAGAAATTTACAGGAAAAACAAAACAGAAAATAAAATAAACCTAGGAATTAGCTACAAGCCATTCGAAAAATTCCAACTAAACTCAATTTCATCATTAACCTGTCTTCATAAATTCATACAAGTACAATGGCATGCTTATCTAGACTATTGAGACTAAACCCTAATCCTAATTGTCCTAGGTCAAGCCAAATTATTGAATTACAAAAATATCCTTGACTCAAAGACATTAAATACAGTACTTATAACTTAACTAAACCAATAGTAAAAAAAATAAAATAAATAAAATTGACTTCTGAAATTAAACAAAACAAAGTTAAAATGACATTGTCTTCTCACTCCTTGCATCACTTGCTACCCTGCAGCTCAAATTCTGCATTAGATCCAGTTAAATTAATAGAGGGCAGTGGGAACTCCAATGATGTTAAACTTTGTGGATAGCACTATGGACTTTCTGGGCTTAATTACATAAAATAGGAGCACCAAAGTGCAGAATTTAATTAAACATAAGTAAATGAAAGCAAAACTGAGCTTTTATTTGACTTGTTTTTGATTTAATTATATGAGTAAAGTGGAAGATAGGAGTTACATCTTGAAATGACTTATCTGCAGGACTGATTCTGTCATTATGGACTCTGTCAGATGTACTCCACCTATTCATATGTATTACTTAGTGTCTTACATGTGCTTGACCTTTAGTTTTCTTTATATGTTCAGTTACCGTTTACAGAAGTAAGCTGCTTTCACTATATATAGGTTAGCTGATGTCTTATATACTTATAGATGGAACAACAAACTTTGCACATGGTTATCCTAGCTTTGCAGTTTATGTTGGAGTTTTGTTTCAAGGGAATCCTGCCGCAGCTGCTGTGGCATTGATCACATAATTTAAATTGTTTATGATTTGTCAAGTGTAATAGTGAAACTATTGACCATCTTTTCCTTCATTGCCCGGTTGCTTTGGAGTTGTGGGATATGGTTTTTGGGTTATTCGGAGTTTGTTGGGTTATGCCATTCTCTGTTGTTGGGCTTTTGGCTTGCTGGCAAGGTCGTTTTGGTCGCCATCGTAATGGAGATTTATGGATGGTTGTTCCTCATTGTTTGATGTGGTGTATTTGGAAGGAGAGAAATAGTAGGTGTTTTGAAGACAAGGAGAGTTCCATGCCTGATCTCAAGCTTCCTTTTTTTAGAACCTTACTTGATTGGTTCTTTGTGTGGAGAAACCATCATTTTTCATCTATTTTGGATTTTCTTGATTTTTGTAATGTTCATTTTTGATTTGTTTCACCCCTGTATGCTCCCTGTGTACTTGGGTGTTTCTCTCTTTTTGATATCAATGAATCTTTATTACTTATAAAAAAAAAAAAAAAAAACTTCATATCAGGTTATTGGCTGCAAATTCATTAACGAGTATCTCTGTTTGCTAATGCTATTAGAATAAAATGTTTATTCCCCAAGGTAACAAGGTTTGCAATATCAAGTGAAATTGATAAGTAATACATGATAGGGAATAATTAATGGATGCTGCCCTATGGGCATTGTTTAAGATATATTTTTAGAAATTTTTTATGGGAAAAGAAAAGGTAATTAATTTTTTTGATGGCTTTTTATATTTCCTATAAAAATGGTGTTGGTTTATTAACAATTACCTTAAAGGCATCCATTAACAGGATCTCACATGATAGAATAATCCAATACATGATCCTAGACTTTTCCTAGTGATACTTCACTGGCCTAAAGGAAATCTTTGGTAGAGTTTGTTGGGGAATTTTGAGAAGTTAGGGATGAAGATACATAGAAGCCTATTGGGGATGTGGAGATATGAACCCTAGATCTCTTGTTAGAAATACCAAGAAGTGTCAACTAGTTGAACTACAAGGCTCTTTGCAATTTATTAGAATAATATCATGCAATAAAGTGTCAAAGTATATGTTATAGAAAATAAATGAGTTTTATTCAGAGTCATAGTTGAAAGCATTTTTATCAAGTAGTCATCTCCTCAATAAAATCTTAATTTACTTATCAAAAAAAAAAAAAAAAACTATAACTAGTGTAAGAACAAGTGGAGGCATCACAAGTGAGTTTCTTATCACAATTGGTTTACATCAAGGATTAACATTTAGTCCATATCTCTTTGTGTTGATTATGGATGAGCTTTCTAGATTAATTCAAGATGAAGTCCCTTAGTATCTCTTGGTCATTTATAATACAGTCAAACACTAAACTTGCCATTACTAGTAGGTCTCCATCTCATACGACCTGGTCCACCAACAAAATTAATATGAAAGTATAGCAGTTTCATGAGAGAATTTAGTCCCCCTATCTCCCACTCCTGAAAATTATGAATAAAGCTGAGATTGCAATGAAAGTGGTGATCATCATTTTAACGATGAACAATGACCAAATTACAAGCAAAGCAAATATCTCTTGTTTTGTATTATGGCATCTACTGTTGCAACTCAATGGTGGACTAGTTTAATAAAAATTAAGATTGCATGAGAAATAGTATGCATCCATACTAGTGAATGTATTTTCATGAGAAATTGAATCATAGTCATAAAGCACCAGCAGATGAGGAAGGTTTAATCATGAAAGGACCTTCTGTCTTCAAAATCTTCGTTCGCATAGGATTTACAGGAGGGGGAAAAAAGAGAGGCAATAGTATTAAGCCTTTATTATTTGTAGAAGAAAAGCTGCAATATACTTTTTGCTTAATTATTGAAATGAAAGGGAAGGTTAATGTGGGTATTAATTTCAGGTAAAGTTTGTTGGGGACCCTATGTGTTGGAACACCGGCATATTTTCTGCAACTGCTGGTAAGAAACTCTGACATTCTACTGTTTGCTTCTTTTTATTCTCTTAAGTCAACTATATATCATTGGTTGAAAATTGATCTGCATTATGATAGGTGGGGGAGCATTCTGTAATGGCCAAAAAATTCATTCCATTGAAACTAATCTGGTGAGTGATCATTTATTGATGGATACTTATATAATAATAAAAAATTTATTAATGGATATCTATGGAAATATATCTACATGTAATTTTTTTTATTTAAGTAGATGGCTATAGCAACATAGGCACATACTCTCTGAATTGTGTGATACTGGTGTGACACAGGATAAAAGTGATGCATTGAACAGTTATCGTTAATATTATGTTAGCCATTTTCTGATGACATCTGGGAAGACTGGGATCAAGGGGCTTGCTGAGGCATGGGCCTTACATACCTTGACAAATTTTCTCTTTTTAGCAGTGGTCCTATGCCATTTGCCTCTAAAATTTTCATTATGTTGCTTCTGATCTTATAATGAGATGTTAATGACAGAATTTGTTTAACTTCATGTGGTAAAATTGATTAGTACTGACAAAACACTTAATGATTTTCTTAAGGGTAGTTATGCTTACTTTCTTCCACATGTTTTAAGGTGGAGCGATTCCTTTTGGTGACTGGGTTTGGGTATGAACATAATGATCCTTGGGCTACCAACCTAGATTTATATAAACATGTCACTGATGTCAGCCAGGTACTAGCTTTTTTTTTTTTTTTAATTTTTTTTTTTATTATTTTTTTTTTATTAATTTAATTTTTATAATCTTTTTTCCAAGTGATTTAATTCATGCCTTTGTCTCCTCTGAGTGTGTTTCATTTTGCTGAATTTTATGTTTAGGGTGTAAGGAGGCTCTGGGCCGCTGCAGTTGACGTGTGCCATGTAGCTTTGGGGATTGCAGAATCGTATTGGGAGTATCGTCTAAAGCCATGGGATATGGCTGTTGTTGCTTTGGTAGTGTATAATTTTCACTATTCGTTTTGATAGATATGCATGATCTACCTTTACTACAAAATTGGTGAAATAATAAATAATATCCTTTTACCTTTTTGGTTGGTGATTTAACCATAGACAATGGAATCTTTATTTCAACTTCATTTTTTCCCTCTAAGACCTCAACTGATCTTGAGCTATAATTTATACAAAGCTTAGACTCCTAATATAATTGGGCTTTAAATATTCTTTAGAAATTGTACCAGTTCTAGCATATTCTCTGTGTGCTCGTTTGTGCTCTGTTCACACTAATGGGGGGCGCACCATTTGAGTACTACTATATGATCCGTTGACAAGAGATACAATTTCCCATTTTTACCTGCAAACAGGGTGTTGGGCATGGCGGCTTACCAAAATGTAGACACAAATCGATTATGTATGCTTCTTTGGGATTTTCATTCTAAGTCTTCTCCAAAGGTATTACTTGTTTGAAGGAATCAAATTGTTCCAAATTCATCTTTTGCCTTTTTATGTATGCTTCATCAGGAGTTCCATTCTAAGTCTTCTCCAAAGGTATTATTTGTTTGAAGGAATCAAATTGTTCCAAATTCATCTTTTGCTTATTTGGTGAATTTGTTTCATGCCTTTTATTGCAGATAGTTGAAGAAGCTGGTGGCACAGTTACTTGCATGGATGGTGGAAAGTTCTGTGTTTGATAGATCTATTTTAGTATCCAATGGTGCACTGCATGAAAGGTTAGTTATTGCTGCTTTTCCCCCCCACAATCATCTAGTGAATATCAACATCTTTTTGTTAGTATCTCAGTGCTGACATGGAATAAATTTTATTGATGCAATTCGTATATGACTTAAAGAATAAAACGATTTATGAAGGGAAATCTAAGAGCTAGTTCAAGTTTTTAAATCAGTAAGAGCAATCAAACTCAATTCTGAAGTGAAATGGAGAGAAAAAGCCACAAACATATGCTAAAATTTTGGCCTAAAAGACATGATTACAACCATCAATTAAGATCTAATCTGATGATTTTAAATCTGCCTTGCAGTGGTCACATGACTAATTAAAAAGTCATATGATTTATTTATGGCCAGATCTAAATTGACTTTGTAACCTAGAAACTTAATAATGACAATATAAAACCAAATCCATTGCTGTATCCTCGTTTCAAGAAATTGTCTCTTACTTGATTTGATTAACAACTAGGGTTAAATGCAACTAACACCCTAACAACTATTTGAGCACTCTCACTATTTAAGTGCTAAATTGTTGGAAAGGGCTCTTTGGAAAGGGTCTAGTTCAAAATCTGGAGGGCTATTCATTTGTCTCAGTTCAATGTAGAGCATTTGGAGAGAAAGTAACATGTATTTTTGACGGCCGCGAACTCATGATAATATAGGTGAAGTTTTATTCTTGTCATCTTTACACATAAGGGAGCAAACTGCTAGGACAATTAACTCTTCAGGTTTATTTGATTTATAATATGAATTTTAGATGTTAAATTTGTATGGTTCTCTCCCCCCACCTCCCAGTGTTTATTTGTATGACTCCCATGTACTTGGTTTGCTATCTTTTTATGCTCTTTTTAAAGAATTCATTTTACTCATTAAAATAATTAAAATTAAAAAAAAAAAAAAAAAAAACCTTAATTTCATATTCTGAGGGGATTCAACGTGAAGAATCTAGGACTATTTTTCAATTGGGTATCTGATGTTGCATATCATAATTGACTTGCAACTTTTACTTGGGTCTGCCTAGTTTTCTTAAATTGCTTAGATTTTTTAATCTTCTGAAATGCAGCTTTTGGAGAGAATTGGACCTGCAACAGAAAAATTGAAGAGCAAAGGAAGTGATTTCTCATTGTGGTACAAACCTGAAAGTTCGCGTGCTAAATTAGATTGACATGGTTGTTGCTGAACTATTGCGTGCTAAATTAAGAAAGTTGTTATGACTTTTTGTGATTGGAAGGGAAAACTTATTAAAGCTTGGGTCAAGCAAATCACTTCATGCCCTGTTGCTGTTGTGTAAGCCTTTGCTGTATTAGGACTGAAATGTAGTCAGGAATGATGGTAGTGGAAGGAACTTCACATTGTTAATAAAATTTTGGCTAGTTTATTGACTAGCTTCTGGTCCAGCTTCAAAGTTCAGAGGATTTCTTTTTAATAAGAAGATTAACTCTGTCACTACGATACAAGGAAAAGATAGGCTTCCATCAATTAGGCTACCGTATCTTGAGTTGGCCCATATTTTTGGTTTCATTTGGCCACTTATTATGTTAATATGTAAGTAAATTAGAATGAGAGGTTCATAAAGTTAATATATATTCATTAAAAAAAGAGGTTTATGTATGTGTGTGTGTATTGTAGCTGTGGGATTGATGTGTTGTGATCAATACTTCAAACCACCCATTACAACAGATATTGGAACACGGAAATTTGAGAAAATAAAAATTCTAATTATAGCTGATATTAGAAGATGGAGAAATTTCATGTAGAATAGATCTATTGACTTACAAATTTACCCCATTATATACAGTCTCATACATCAATATAACTATAAAGTTTCCTCCAACTCCTTTAATGTTATTAATGATGTTATTTTGGAAAATGGTTTAATGTTAGTTTTTAAGTTTATTCACATTTTGATTTATTTTTGTATATTTCGATTAGGTATTGGATTACAAGGCATTATAATACTGAATTAAAAGATATTTGTATGATTGGGAGATATTAAATTATGTCATGTTTATTGATAGCTGTAATTTTAAATGGATTAAGGGAAATGCCAACTATATGTAAATGCATGTGAAAAAAAAAAAACCATATGTAAATGGGCTATAATAAACAATTTTGCAGTACCATTTTCTCATCATCTGTATTTGATTTGAATAATGTGCATATGTAGCATGAATATTTGTTTGATGAATTATATAGAAATTGTGTAAGCACACATATCTAAAAGTGATCACTAACTATTGGAGAAAATAAGTACAGGAATGAATATGTAATTGAATGCGTGATTTGGAAAAAATAGATCAGAGAATAGTTGAAATTTTATTCTTTTAGTCATTATTTAATTTGGTTCAAATTTATGCTTTTATTGAGCAATGAAATTCATCCATTTGATATAATCTTTTATATTTCTTATAATAAAAAAATGCAATAGCTTTTAAAGACTTTTACGTTTACAAATTAAAAAAAAAAAAAAAAAAAAAAAAAAAAAAAAAAAAAAAAACCGAGTGATAGGAGAAGTTTTGAATCCTAACCACTTTCATTTTTGTCTTGTAGTGCTTGCTATTTTTGTTTTGCATGTATTTTCACAACACTTTATTTATTTATTTTTTTAAAGATAGAAATCTCTCCTCCATCCTGTTTGCATACCGTATTACTGCATTAGAACATGTTGATATTTTTTATTTACTTAAAAAAAAGAAGAAGTCATTGATTATGTCCACTGAGGTCTTTTTGCTATGAACGTAATCTGTTAAAATCGAATTACATGATTCTTCTTGCTTCTACTCTCTCTACACCTTTCATTTCAATTTCATTGGAGTTTAAAAAGTAGCCTATCGCCCAATTGTGTCTTGGCTTAGGGAAAAATATACCCGTTGCAGGGTATAACTTCTCCTTGGCTTAGTTTTTGGTTGTCTTGGACCGCCACACTATTGCCTTGTCAAGCCACTGTTTTTTTTTTTTTTTTTTTTTTTTTTTTTTTTTTTTTTTTTTTATAATTTGCAATGCATTAATCAAATAAGAGAAAACACATGGGGGGCATCTTCCTTACAAACATCTACCAGACTAGGGGAAAGGTTGCCCGAATTATTAAAAAAAAAAAAAAAAAAACCCAAGACTTCTTAGAAGCTAGAGCAAACTTTGCAATAGTGTGGGCAGTAGAGTTGTTACTCCTACGGACCCAAAGTCAAGCCATTGTTTTTCTTAGAGCAATAAAGATGTTTACGATTCCAATCCTCACACTTTGAACAATCGAATTATAGACCCAAAAAGAAAAAGAAAAAGATTTCTACCTTGAGTTTGAGGAGAAATAGTGGATCATGTGTATTGCATGAAGCTTATATTTATGAGCAATGTTACGTCCACAATATTTTTACAAAAAATCTTTGGTGACATGTTGTTATGAGTTTTTAATCTGAATCACCACTTAAATAGCTTTTTTACTCACCAATAATAGCAACTTAGCAAGTAACAACTTGACACTTAAGATTTGTTGTGAAAATGTTGCAAAAATGTTCTAGACATAACATTTTTCTATATTTATATGCTTGATTGACTAAAAACAAAGAACATTAATTGTCATTGATTTTACTGCAATCAAGTATTCTTTTAAGTCAACATTAGTTTTTATATATTCCCTACTTAAGATTCACCGTAAGATAATGATTCTAAATTGTAAAGATGTAGTTACCAAGAGTTTTCTATTTTGGATATAAGTGATTTGCCACTCTCTCCTTCCTCTACATCTTTTATTTTTATTTTATTTTGATTATTCTAATTTCTAAGTACACATCCTAATAATAATTGAATTTTATTACTTATTAAAAAAAAAAAATCAACACCAAAGCCTTTCCTTTCTCAAATGATAAATAGGTTTAGAAGCTAGCAATTTAACGAAATTATGATACATTATCGGTTGATCTAGTAGCTCATTGTGAGGGCATTTGGAAAGTTATTCAGTAGGTTGTCTACAAGTTGTATTTCATACACTTAATTGTTGAGATACTACTTATCACATTTCTTTGTGCTATCAGCCCATCATCACAAAATCTAGAATATATATATTTGAATAGTGGCTTAAGCCCATCAAGAACAATGTAAGCCAACCCAATAAGCCCAAAACAATAGATTTGTTATAGAGTGGATTTTATAAACAAACCACAAACCTATGTAAGTTTAGGCTCAAGAATGACTGGGCTTAAATTATAAGGATAAGAGACATAAATTCAACATAAAATCCCTCCATGGGCAAGTCTAAGGACAAATTGTTCATATATTGATCGAGTATAATCTCTTTACAATGAGTTCTTGTGTTTTCTTTTCTCTCTCAATTTTTCCAGGATTGCATGCTCATTTTTGCAAGGGTCATTTCCTTATAAAGTTCCCTTCATTTTATCCCAGCCTTCCATTTGTATAATTTCTAGAGAACTCCTTGAATGCTTGTCCCATCAAGACCCTTTTGGAGGTAGTAAAAGGGGCTGTGAGTTGTGAAGACACTATTCAGATGTCATTTCTTCTTAAATGTGATCAGTTCAATTGGTGTAGTGCATTAAATGTGAAGGTGGTAGTCACCTTCCAAGATATTTCTTCTTTCCATTGCTTACACGATTCTGTTACCTTTCTTAGAGCTCCTCTTTCCAGTATGGCTGACTACCTAAAGTATTTTCGAGATGTCTATGCTCCACAGGAACCTCGGTCCATGTGTCGGTTTCCCTTTTCTCCTCGGTCTTCCTGTCTATGTGTACATGGATCTTTAATCACCCTCGGGCTTTTTATCATCTTCAAACAGGGCCCATGGCCCAAAAATGTGCTCAGATCACCTTCTCTCTCTCTCTCTCTCTCTCTCTCTCTCTCTCTCTCTCTCTCTCTCTCTCTCTCTCTCTCTCTCTCTCTCTCATAACATATTTGCTCCTTGTATCAGTGCAATTTATTAAACTCATGCTGCTTGTCGCTATGTCAGGGTATTTGGAAATTCCATAAAACAACAATCAAGGGATGAAGCTACACTACCGCTATTTTATTTTATTTTATTTTATTTGGATTACTTATAAGTAGTCTCCTTGCCAATATATACCCTGGGAATTTTTATTTTATTTTTTATAAATTACCGTGGGAAAGTTTGAAGAAAGAGAATTCGAACTCATAAAAAAGGATGAAATTTTATCAAATAGATCGAGTAGGGGATTTCCATGTTGGTACTCAACTATTAATCAAAATATTTTCCAAACTGAACTTTATTTATTTTTTGATAAACAACTGAACTACATATATGGTGTTATATTGTTTGGTCAGAATGAAAAGCCAAAAAAAAAAATTTGACAGTTGCCTTCCTCGAAGTCATTTGAACCTCATGCAAACCAGTAACTGTGGTGAGCATTTACAATTTCCTTTTCTTATTTTCTTTTTGAAGTTTAATAGGTTGTAGCAGATTCAGACTTGTCATTATCAGGTTATCAAATCACTTTCTTATATTGTACATGCAAGAGTCAGGTATATGACATATTTTCCACCCGTGCCAAACCCTAGATTGGGCGGATAAAATGCGAGAGAATACTGATAAAAATAAACATTAGAAACATTAGAAGTGATCCAAACCACTATGAAAAATATATAGCACAACCAAAGAAACACACGTTCTTCTTTACTACCCTAATATTCTTTCATTAAAACCATTTGGTTTACATTATTTGGTCAGAACAAAAGGCCAAACTATATATTTAATTGACTTCCTCCAGTCAATTCGAATATTACAGGATATGCAAATCAATCTTTGTCAATCTTGCTCGCTCGGTTCTGATTTTTTTATTTTTTTTATTTTTTATTTTTTATAATAAGTTTATAATTTGTTGAAGTTCTAGTGACTTGGAGTAGATTCAAATTGTTACTCACGTTGTCAAATTACCACCTTTATGTATTACGCAGTTAGAATCCTGATTAAAATCACCATTTAATATTTTATTTGACACATACATACTCAAAAGTAGCGGGTGAAGTATTTAACATATTTTCCAGACGAACCGAATGGCTAGGTGAATAAAATACAAGTTGCTTCTTTTGCAAACAAATATTTGATTTATTTTTTCCTAGTACATCACCTATGTATAAATATTAAATGATGATGGAACATAACAAAACTTAACACTCTCAAGTCTCAAGTCTTAACCTCAAAAACCCCACAACAAATTAAGGTTTTCTGCCCTTCTTAATTAGCTACTTTTGGCTTAATTTTGATTCCTGCAAGAACCATGCCTCCTTTCCACCAGTCACTCTCAACTTCAAACATACCAAACTCCACATTCCCAGCAGAACTCTCCTTGACAACTGAGAATTCGCCGCCGGGGATCTCATGCCACACGTCATTTTTCTCCCGGTAGGACTCGAGGTTCATGCTCTTCACAGTCTCTTCTCCATTGATTCTCACCTTGAACTTGATTGGAACAGAATGCCACCCAAAAGCATCCACCTTGAACTTTACAATATAGTATATTTCATACTTTGAAGCCGGAGCTTCCTTGGAGAAATTGGAAGAAGGTAATTTCCCTGTGACCTCAATCCAGTTCACTTGGAGGAGCACTGCACCATCTTTGAACCCTGTCAACCTGGAATCCAAGGTACCATTAAAAGAGAACAAAGATAAAGAAATACTGAAAGATAGAAACTTTTACAATGAAACAAGTTTGATTAAAAAATATTCATTATGGAGTAGTAAAAGACATAAATTAAAGATTATCAACTCATTATTTTTTAGCAGATTACATAATTTGGTTGTTTTTGAACATTTTTTGAATTAGACTTGACCCTAATACAATTCTAATGTTACAACTTGGATCTGATATGTTTTGGCACTAGGATCTGCCAATGCATCTGTATATCAAAACCTATATGACAAATACCATAAATAGCGAAGTTGGATCCATTAAAAACCATTATTTCAAAACAATGAACAAGTATTCAAAGAATTATATTGAATTTCTTACTGAGTTTCGTCTTCTGAAAGACTAATCAGTTGCCAAAAACGGGGATCATTTCCCCATATGATGTTTAGAGCTTTGATAGGGACTTTAAATGATCCTTGATGTTTTGGGTCGACTTCTACATGAGAGGATTCCTGCAGAAAAATAATTAATTAAATGTATCCTCCTTGAAAATTGAAGTTAAAAAACAACATAATTAATGACATTACTATAGAAAAATCTAAGAATTGAGTGTGAAAATGTAATAATAATAAAAAAAAACAATTAAGAGTTCCTAATGTATTGTTTGAAGATGATCATGAATATATATAAGAATATAAGAGAGTGTTCATATATATACTCACAGCTTTTCGGTGCGGGTTAGAGTGACCATCTCTATGTTCATGAGAGTACTCCATCTTAATTTTAGATGTAAGCTATATATATTTGGGTTTCACAAATAGCTTCAGATTGTTATCAACTATATATATATATATATATATGGCGAAGAAAGTTGAATGTACATATATAAAAATGCATGCAATATTGTGAAGCCATTAATGGTGTAAAGTGGTACTTCACTACTACGTATCCTCAATGTGTCATAGTTACGTGTAATGATTTACGATAAGCATTCAACCGAAAGCAACGTAAATATTCCTTGAGCTTTCTTCTTTTTTCTTTTTTCTTTTTTCTTTTTTTTTTTTTTTTTTTTTTTTTTTTAACTTTTCCTCTTATATATATACTATACGTTTCATTCTTTTCTCAAAAGCTAGGCAAGAATGGAGTCGTAAAGAACTGTCTATCTCTAAAGTGAATACACTGAGTACACGAAACAAAAAAGTACACGGAACAAAAACAATAATTATATTATTATTATTATTATTATTATTATTATTATTATAGGGAATCTTGAGTATAAGAAAATTATTCGTTTATATTTATTAATATAGAATTTACATTGTAGACTAAACAAATCTATATATCTATAAATAAATATAATAATAGGTAATGATGAGAAAAAATCTAATTAGATTTCAAATTGGAATTCAATTAGAATTTAATTTTGCGCCACGTGTCTCATCTAATTTAAATTTTTAAATTTTTATTCCAAGTAAGTTAATTCAATGTAAAAAAAAAAAAATTCAATTAAAGTTTATTTTTGCGACATGTGTCTCATCTAATCTAAATTTTTTAAGTTTTGTACTAAATGAGTTAATTTAGTATAAAAACGAAAAGTCCAATATAAGTATACCATAAAAAACATAATTTTTGAATGATTTTTTATTTATGAGTCTTTTTTTTTTTTTTTTTTTTGTAGAACTAAAAACAATTCAAATTTATAAATCATATATATATATATATATATATATATTAATATTAATAAGTAAAACTGAGAGAAAATCTAATTAGATTTTAAATGAGAATTTAATTAAAGTCTAATTTTGCGCCATGTGTCCTATCTAATCAAATTTTTAAATTTTTGTACCAAGTTAGTTAGTTCAGTGTAAAAATTAAATTTCAATTAAAGTTTAATTTTACAGTATGTGCTCCATCTAATCATTTTTTTTTTAATTTTTGTGCTAAGTGAGTTAATTTAGAGTAGAAAAAAACAAGTCCAATATATATAAATCATAAAAAAATATAATCATATATCTAATACAATATATAAAACTAGCATATAATTCCATGCAAACGCATGGATGTATTTAAAATTAAACAAAATTTTTATTATAAAAATATAAATAATTAGTCAAATTATTATTTAAAAAAAAAACATGTAACAGATGCATTTATGCATACGTGTAGACACATTTAAAATTAAACAAAATTTTATCATAAAATATAGATAATTAGTCAAATTATTTTTTAAAAGTAAATATAATTAGTCACATATTAAAATTCTTACCTAGATTTAGTACTACTTATGATCATTTTTTTTTTTAATAAGATAGAACATGTGGTGATTTTTATTGAGTTTATGTCATTGTTTTTTTTTTTTTAATAAATTTTATAGTTCATTAATATTAGATTTTTAGTATTTTGCATTCATTAACTCAATTGATACAAAAATTAAAAAACTTAAGTAGACACATGACACATGCTTAAGTGGATAATTATGGTGTAATCCCCACATAAATTTAGACATATGTAAAATTGGATTATAATTTCATATTCTAATTCAACTTTCTCTAAGTTTTATCTATTAATATATATATATATATATAGATGACTTACAAATTTGAATTTTTTTTAGTTATATGATTATGTTTTTTATGGTTTATTACATTGGACTCATCGTTTTTTCACTAAATTAACTAATTCAGCACAAAAATTAAAAAATCTAGATTAGATGTAACACGTGGCATAAAATTAAATTCTAATTGAAATTCAATTTTTACACTAAATTAACTCACTTGGCATAAAATTCTAAAATTTTGATTAGATGAGCCACGTGGTGCAAAATTAGACTCTAATTGAATTTCAAATTAAAATTTAATTGAATTTTTTCTCTACTTTACCTATTATTATATACTAGTATGTAACCCATGCTACCGCATGAGAATGGATATATTATTAATCATGAGTTTATTCATGTTTAAAAGGTCCAGTTAAGTCTAAATTCATATTATTAACCATAAAATTTTATTAACAAAACTTAGTAGTATATATATATATATATATATATATATATATATGTATGTATGTATGTATAAAAGAAAGCGAGTTGAACTACAATAGTTCCACCAGAGAAAGGGTAGCAAAAATAGAAACAAAGACAAACTTTGATCAAATTATAGATTGATATAGTATACAAGTTACAGTCGCAGTCATGCGTATATTGAAAGGCTAATTAAAGGGTAATTAAGCCCATACAATTAATTGGTTCTTAAGTAAGTAAAACTTTAGAGACATTTGGCACAGCAATCAAACTTAAGTGAAAAAATGTTCAAAAGTAGCACAACTATAAGCCAAAAAAGAGTAATATGAAACTAATTTGGTCAATATTCTTCCCATGTGCTAAATATTGTTTTCAATAAGGTCACACTAAATAGGTTGAAAGCCATCTTAGTGCAAGATTGATATCTGCAAGAGAAGTCAATCATCAAGCAATGACCAAAGGATTTCAAAAAATGTTAATATTGACTTAATATATGCGCATACACACAAATCCATCACTATATCAATTAAGATAATCAAAACTAAATGAAAATATTATACAGAAAGATGAACCTTGGTGACAATGTTTATCCAAAATATTCATTCACGCTTTTGAATCTTCAATCTTTATTGGTGATTGAAATTTTTGTAGCTTAAAAAATTAAAAAAAAAAAAAAAAAAAAAAACCCCTCAGAGTTGTACTCATTTTGTAGTTTTACGATAGGTCATTTTGTAACAAGATGGGAATTTGTGTGAAGAAAAAACTTTCGAAGTTGCATGGTTGATAAAAGAAATTTTCTCTAATCTCTTTTTATAGAGAGATGGATTTGTGCATGTTTTTATACATTCTTGATAGTTGTATTATCACAAAGCAAGTCCAATGGATTTAGATTGGTACTATCGATTCCCAAAACATGAGTGTTTAATGTGTTATTAATTTCATCTCATCTCATTACCAAATCCAATGAATTTTAATTAGAATTCAATTTTTCCAAGTGGTGCATCTCTTGCAATATTCTTTCATTTTTTATTTTTAATTAATTTTTTGAAATTTATTTTCAATTCCCATGGCCACTTTCCATATCCGGCTTCCTATTACAGTTCCCTAGGCACTTTGAAGTTTGAACAAAGAGAAAAATGAACCTACGTAAAAATAAATAAAAACAATGAATTAGAGTAGTGGTTTTCTCGAAAACAACCTCAAATCATATTACATTCTTTTAATTGTTTTCTTTGTACACGTGTATAGTAAAATTGGACTCCAATTTCAGATTCTAATTGAACAATTGGAATGACACATGGCACAAAATTGAAACTCTAATTTGGAATTCTATTTGAATTTCTCTTTGCTTCACCTATTATTATATATATAGATATATAGATATAGATTAGAGGAAGAGAGAGAGTTTGAATGATTTTATATTTTAGAGTTTGAATGATTTTTTTCTTTTTTAATTTTAGAATAAAATATGGGATTATATCATAAATATCTATTTAAGTGAGTTATTGTGTACAAAATCCAAAGAGTTTGGAATTAATGAACATAAAAATATTTTTTTTTTAAAAAAGAACAATTTACATTTTCTACTTAATAACATTCTTACAAGACTTTTTAAAGAGTTAAAATATATATATATATATATATATATAAGAATGACTATCAATAATATTTAAATTATATATGTAAGATTATTACACTATGCATCTTAATGTGTATTTTTTAAGTATATTAAATGCAAAAACATAAAAGTCTAGATCTAATTAGATTCTAAATTATATATATGTAATTATAATTGTTTTTAAATGTATCCGTGCATATGCACGGAGTTACAAGCTAGTGCGTATAATATTACACTTAATTTTATGCAAATGCATACAATAGTGTACATTTTTTTTTTTACAAATATATATAATATTGTACACATTTGTTTAGTTTATAGTGTAAATTTTATATTGATAGCACAATATAAACTAACAATTGTCCCTAAAATATATTGTTTTTTGTCCTAGCTAGCTTAGCAGAGGCAGACGGTATACAATAAAATGTACGCAAAGAAATGGATATATTTATGTAATTAATTATGCTTAATGAATGCATGTCATCATCTCTTTTTCCTCTTCTAATTCATTACTAAAAAAATAATCAAAAGGAGGTTCATTATTTTTATACTTAGGGAAGCTATTAGCTATATATTAATTAATTTATGTTTCTATATGGATTTGTTTTTGCTAGTGATCTCCAAAACTCTTTTGAGCAGTCTTGCTTTGCATGAGCATTATGAGCTCTTTCCAAATATTAGTTAACTAGCTAGATCTGTGACATAAACATGGTTCATGTAGAAAGTAGTATAAGGGTTTAGGAAGTAGATAAGATAGTAGGATATATAGTATTCTGATCTATCTTCTCCGAAACTATCAATGTATATCTATATTATCATGTGACTGGTACGATATTGCTGGGAATAATTGTTTCTTTCGTACTTTAATAAAGAAGTGTAAAGCAAAGTAGCAAACACACCTGAACGAATATTACTGAGAGTTGTGTCCTACCCAAATTTCTCTTTCCTTAGCAACGTGATTCTAGTCATGGCCTGATCTCGATTACACGCTAAAACGTGTGTCACGTAGACTCTAAGCCCTTTTTTCTTTTTTTTTGGGATGGAGAATGTAGAATCTAAGCTACCACGCACATTTGATAGGGCAGGGTATGTCTCATAAAGCAATGATTAGTTCGAATCTCTTATATTCTCTCTCTTTTTATCCAAAACAAACTTATTTAGAAAACTCTTCTGCCATTTGTTTACTTGAACTCATCCAATATATATATATATATATACTTGAATAGATCAAGATTTGTTTGTCGTATAGGTATTCCAAGCCATCACAACTGATTTTTTGGCAAGTTTATTACAATCGGGATTTCACGTAAGATTGATAGAAGGGCTTTGCTAATTGGATCTTATCTTTTGTTGAAAAAACAAAAAAAACATTGTTAGCAAGAATTTGACCTTAAGGGGAAAAAATTTATGACTTTCTTTCTCACACATACACATACTACATGAGTCAATATATTGGGAAAATAGAAGGCCTACCATTGTGAATATTATTATGTGATATTTTAATACAGAAAAATCTAAAAAAAGAGATAACATATTGGTTATATTGTGTTTACGTATTACGTTTTTTTTTTTTTACAAATGAAAATTTGTTTTCCAAGTTCTTTTTAATATGTTTAAAATTTTAGTTAAGATTCAAAAGGATTTTTGGTAGATAGACAGAACCCAAGTAAAACTTACATAATTTATGTTATTTTGGTTAATATATATTTGTAAAATGTTCAAATTTTAATAATAACTTTAAAACTATATCAAGAAAATCTTTGCATCCAAAGTGCGCACTTTGACATTTTAAAATATAATTTAAAATTAATATCAAAAGATAGAATTTGTTTATGTAATTTTCCCATAATTAATTTATTTACACAAACTATTATGAAGAAGAATTAATTATTAAGTAATAAGGAATTTTTCATCTATGATCAATTTTTTATCACTCCTGAAAGAAAATAGTGCTACATTTATTTATTTATTTATTTTAAATTAATACTCTTTCTTCCTTCTTCTTTTATTTTATTTTATTTTTATTATTTGTTTTATTTTAACTTTTTTTGAAAATAATACTCTTACATCCTTATTATGGGAGGACTTTCATCTCGGCCCCCAATCAAGTGTTGTTCTCTTTGGAAATAGCGTTGAGTCTTAGTCCTCAAAGATTTGTTTAATCCCACATCGCGGAGAGACGCCTCCCACCCATATCTTATATGGTTTTGGCCTAAGGATGAGTGTACCACTACACACACGTGTAGTGATACACTCATCCTTAGGCCAAAACCTTATAAGGCATGGGTGGAATGCGTCTTCTATGAAGTTTGAAGTGTGAAATGTATAATAATTGATTAGTACTTATAATATTTTTTAAAAAATTACAAAACAGGGAGGGAGGATTGAAATTTTAGATATTTCCTTCACAAATTCCAAAAAGTATCAATCGATTGAGTCACTAGACTTTTGATATATTGTTGTGCTTCTCTATGCCCATTATGTAACATAAGGACATTGCTAATCTAGAATTATGTAAAGGGAAGACTCCCTTTTTTTTTATACGAAGGGGAAGACTCCCTTAATCATACATAAACGCTGAAGTTCACAGAAATATTAATTTATATATGTTCTTCTCCAAAAATACAAATCATTCATTTGTTTCATAAAGCACAAAAACATGTACGTGTACATATATTAGTTGCAATTTTATTGCATTATTTCCCATATAACATTGTAGTAATTGTCTATGATTTGGGCTTATATAAGCCCCACTGATCATCACTCTTTATTTAATTTCGACACTCATTCGTGCTTTACTTACTCTGAGTGAAATACAAACCACAAACAATAAATAGAGTATATATGTTCTATCAAGTTGGAGGGGGAGTTGCAGAGGGAGTTGCAGGAACTTCTTTGATGATTGCGTTGTAAATTTTGAGACCTCCCTTCCATTTCCCACTCCAGACTTCATACATACCGAAGTAGATCTTGGTGTCAGTATTATTGGCATTATCGTCAACTTTGATTTCAAGAGTTTCAAGAGGAATATGAAAATTCCCTGTCTTGGGATTCTCCAATGATGATCTTTTCCAAGAGTATTTTCCCCTTTTTCCTACCTTGGCCATCACGTAAACATGGCATCCATTCCATCCAAATGCATCTGGTGTCAATGATACTTCAAACCCTATTTCATACTTCTTGCCTTTTGCTCCGTCGAATGTACCAGTTACCTCCAGCCAAGACACTTGTATCAATTCTGCAGGACTACCAGTAGGTCTACAAAACAAAACAATACCAGAAAAGATAAATTAATTAATTAAATGCAATGATATAACTGTCATGCTTCTTATTACGGGGGTTGAATTGGATAACCATATATTTTGTATGCGTACACATGTACCAAATTATACGTCAGATGTTTACTAGATTGATCAAACTAAGAACAAGAACATATAAACAGTCATAAGAAACCCTAATTGTATTTTGACTTGGAATCTCCTAAGTTGTGACTCATGACAATAATAAATAATGTTAAAGCAAAAGCACGAGCTTTTTTTTTTTTACATTTTTCTACTTTTTCTTATAAGCACTATATCTAGATTTGAACCCAAGTGCTTAACTTCAAAACAAAAGCCTCTTTCTTATGTGTGTACAAATATTGACACTAAACATGAGTGTTGTTAGAAATGAAAGGGAAAAAAAAAATGATAAATGCATGCGTATAAAATTTTAAAATTTACTCTGTTGGTAAGCGCCAATATCGACTGTCATTGCCCCATATGATATTGAGTTTTCTTGGAGGATATTTAGTCGTCACAAAGCCATTTTCTGTCTGTATGTGTAAAAACATTGTCTTAGCTGGTAAAATATATAAGTTAAAATCTTGAACATATAAAAGCATACATGTACAAAAATACAAACATATCATGTTGTACAGTTGCAGTAAACATTTAACAAAGGCCATAAATATAATATCTTAGGTTAATCAGGATAAAAAATCTTAAATATGTAAAACGAAAAAGAGCAAAAGGATTGTCTACATTACATAAAGAAAACAGGAGAAGGTATTTATTTAATGCAACCACAACATGTAGAGTACATTTATTATATGATTTGTTATCAAGTATTTAAGGCACAAGTATAAGTGTTTGTGGGGTGTGAGGGGAAAGGTCGAGCTTTAAGTCTTCAAGAGAGAGCTTTCACATACATATACACTTAGATTAGGTTATAGTAGAATTTCTATCTTATATATATATATATAAAATAATAATAATAAAAAAAGAGGCACAATTGTCTTTAAATTAAGGAGTAAAAGAAAAGGAAACTTGCAATTGTGATCAAATAGCCCCACCCCTTCAATATTATATATATATATATATATATATATATATATATATATTTAAAGAAGGTAAACAAGTTTTAAATTTCACTTAAATTAGGGAAGTAAAGTCATTTATTTTTACTTATATTTATATAGTGAAGTATTTCGTAAATGGACGAAAAGGTAATATTTATTATCCTGTAATTAATATAAACATTGATTTACCTTTTGCATTCAGTATTTATCATATAAAAGAAATTTAACATCATGGCTGAATTTTATATTAATTTGATATGATTTACTATCCAATCTATAAAATGGCATATAGTTTTTTTTATATAATTTTGGGAAAAAAAAACTTTAAATTCAAACATAGATAAGATTGTTTAAATTCTCTAATTATCTTGATGTATTGTAAACATAAGAGTACGAAGAGACAACGTAATCTAATGATGAATTTTTTTAAATACTCATCCAGCAATAAGTTATAGAATTGCAAAAAATCATAAAAAGTTATAATAAATATAAGTATGTAACAATAATATTCTAACACGCACATGCACACATTTGATTACTAGGTAAAATTTAGGTATAATTCATCAAGTGTAATACATTATATTCCTTAATTAAAATCAAACACAGTTACATTGAATTTATTTGTTCTAAGAAAGGACAACAATATTGTTTATATATTAAAATTTAATTGAAAATTCTAATGTTACTGCACTTAAAAAATTATACCCAAATTTTATCCTTGTTAAATAATCTTATAATCACAATAGTAGGTTAATCTATACGGGTGTTAAGTATGTGAAAGTTTATAACATAAAAAATAATGCTCACCTTTGTTTCCGCTTGCACGGTGGGAAGCGAATCCCAATGAGGTTTGTTTGTACTTGCAGCCATTTGAATATATATCAAGTAGTAAGTAATGTGAGTTTCTTTGCGCTTTTCTTCTTTTCTTCTTCTTCTTCTTATAGTTTTGTCTAGCGAATGGAGGTTGAGGAGTTATGAAACCCCTAGTGAGCTTTTTATATAATAAAAAAGACGAAGAATATGCCTGCTTAAGTAATAAAGATTACCCTATTGCCTTCCACAAGTAAAGTGAATGGGAAAATATTTGAAAAGTAAAGGAATCGAGTGAATGTGATTACATGAAGGTGCCTTAGCTGCATAAAAAGAGCATATGTTCAGATTATTAGCACAAGTCATTCCAACCATAAGAAATAAGGAAGGAGAGAGAAAGAATAAAAAAGTACTTCAAAAGTGAGTATATATGTGTGTGTATATATATAAAAAGAAGTGTTACATTTAAGTTATATGATTTAAAATTTTAGAGTTTATTATTTAATATATTATGAATTTTTATGGATTGAATAATAAATAACTCGATCTAAATAATTAGAATAAAAAATAGTTAAAAAATGGCTTGAATTAGATAAAGTTAATTTAATATAAAATTATTAAATTGTGTAACTTCCATATTTAGTATAACTTGAATCAAGCACATAAGTACTTTTTATGGATTTTTAAGTTATTTAAAAAAAAAAGAAAAAGAAAAAAAGGTAGATAGTTGGTGAGGGAGATATAATATTCAAACCGCAAATATGAAATATTACAAACAATATTATTATTATTGAGCAATTACAAGGGACGGTGCCCCATTTTAAGCCCTATAATTTTTTTTCTCCCCTGAAATAAAAGTTTGAACACTTTGACCTAATTTTCTTTAAGTCTAACTAAAATAAGCTTGAATAAGATTCTCTTAGTAATATCTTGGCCATTTTAAACCCGCACAAAAAAAAAAAAAAAAAAAAAAAAAAAAAAAAAAAAAAAAAACTAATTTGATCTAAATTTTGAGAAATAATAATAATAATAATAATAATAATAATAATAAGCCCAACAATAAAAGTAAATGTTAATTTTTTAATCTTAAACCTTAGAAAAAACTCATTTAAATTATAACAAATTCAAAATAAATCAATCACATAGAAGATCGGTGGATGAATGATTGATTGATTGTGTACACTGAAAGAGATTAGCTCGTATGAATGATAATAAAGATATCATGCAACGATTTCAAAATATAAAACTTCGTAAAAAGCAATTGTAAAACTTCATATATTTAAATATTTTTTTAACTTTTTTTTAAGTGACGTTGATATATTCAAGTTCCCATATGTTTAGATTTTTTAAAATTTATATTTCTTATAATTAACCCCTCTAAAAAATGATTCTAGAGCCGCAGGTGGCTATTGCTCAAATCCTTTTATGAATGAGTTTTTTAACGTATATAAAATATATATATATATATATATATATATTTTGAAATATTTAAACAAATAAGTTTTCCTTGGTGAGGTGTAATCTTCAGCCGAATTGTGCTGGGCCATGGAATAAAAGTGGGTAAATATTAGAACACGTAAAGAACTTGTTCTTTGTTGTTGGTTTCCACTTAAGTTGCATTGTGGAATCCAATCTCTTTTCACTTTTTTTATATATTTATTTTATTTATTTTTATTTTCTAAGAATAAAAGAAAAACACTTTTCCTCTTTTCATCTCTGTGTGCGATTCCTTCTCTATTTGGTCGCGACATAGCAAATAAGACAGCCACCCTTGTCTTGTTACGGAATATAGATGTACAAGTTGTCTTCAACAATGTTCCCAAAAAATAAAAATAAAAAGGTGGTGGAGAAATAAAATACTCTATTATCTAAAAGAAAAGAGAATAATTACTTTGCTGGTTATTGGCCTTTCATTAAGGAAGGAAATATGCCGTACACTTGTGTGGCAAACATGTTTTTCATGCCCATTCAAATATACGATTTCTGGTAATATTATTAAATCTTTAGGTTAGGTATTTTATTGTGCATTTCAGTAAGTTCAATTAGTAAAATTTTTGATAGTTGAATAAGAGATCTAGAATTCAATCCCTGCCTACATCAAAAACTGATTATGTAAATTATTGTAAATCAATCACAAGTTAAACACCTAAGCAAGATATAGTTAAATGCATACTCCCTTCTCTCACATAATTGTGGGCCCCGGTAATTAAATTTATGGTGGTATCCACAATTCATGTAAGAAAGGGAAGTACAAATTTATGGTACTCCCGGAGTATTCAATAATTTTTCCACTTTCAAAACTTTAAAATTAAATTCCATTCGAGTTTGAAAACCAATGGGGAGTTATCCTATTTTGTAGGCTATGTTTTAGGTGGGAGTTAGAATTTAGGAATTTTTAAATTAATAATTTTACATATATAACTTTATTATTTAAGCTTTACAAACTGGTAAATTTGAGGATATTTTGAGTATCAAAATTGAGGATCTCAAACAAAGGAAGCCCCTTAAAGTAGTAGTAGTAGTGTGTACATGCTAAAATAATTTAGAGTTTTCCCCCCGTTTTTTGACAAGGATATCTTAAACCCTACAGATCCCATTACCTAGAAGATGATCTCAAATTCAAATCCAGTATATCTTAATAAGAATAACACCAATTAATTGACATACATCACATACCTAAATTTAAACTTCTTTTCCCCTTTTACAAGAATTTTAAACCTTATCTTAAAGTTTGGCACTTCAGGTCAATCCTGCCTACATCAAAAACTGATTATGTAAATTATTGTAAATCAATCACAAGTTAAACACTTAAGCAAGATATAGTTAAATGCATACTCCCTTCTCTCACATAACTGTGGGCCCCGGTAATTAAATTTATGGTGGTATCCACAATTCATGTAAGAAAGGGAAGTACAAATTTATGGTACTCTCGGAGTATTCAATAATTTTTCCACTTTCAAAACTTTAAAATTAAATTCCATTCGAGTTTGAAAACCAATGGGGAGTTATCCTATTTTGTAGGCTATGTTTTAGGTGGGAGTTAGAATTTAGGAGTTTTTAAATTAATAATTTTACATATATAACCTTATTATTTAAGCTTTACAAACTGGTAAATTTGAGGATATTTTGAGTATCAAAATTGAGGATCTCAAACAAAGGAAGCCCCTTAAAGTAGTAGTAGTAGTGTGTACATGCTAAAATAATTTAGAGTTTTCCCCCCGTTTTTTGACAAGGATATCTTAAACCCTACAGATCCCATTACCTAGAAGATGATCTCAAATTCAAATCCAGTATATCTTAATAAGAATAACACCAATTAATTGACATACATCACATACCTAAATTTAAACTTCTTTTCCCCTTTTACAAGAATTTTAAACCTTATCATCTTAAAGTTTGGCACTTCAGGTCAATCCAACTAGCCACTACTTTGCACCCATGGACGGCCTAAAAGCTGAATGGAAAAGGTTTTATTCCCATTGCTTTCTATCTCTTTCGGCCAAGCATACTAGAGATTCAGCAGCTCAGAGAATTGTGTGGAATCTAATTTTATGTCACTACCTTCATATTCTCCTCTATCCCCGCCCTGTTATGTTTATTTTGGGATGTACCAATTAATGATGAGTTGGGGAACAGAAGGAAAAACAAAAACAAAAACAAATTTTTTTAATAATAATGCTCATAGATCACTAAAGTCGACGGAAAGTGAGTCCAGACAAAGAAATATTGCAAACTTACGAAGAATTTAAACCAAAGAACACATTTCTATGAGATATGAACATTTGGATTACCAAAGGGAAAAGAAAAACGAAAAGAACAGAACAGTAGGTCAAACACCTATTAGATTCAAAACCAATTCCAAATTCGAATTTGTAAAAAGCTTTAGAGAACCAAAAAATATGAAAATATTCACATGTCCCGTGGAAAAAATGAATGAACTACCAAAATTCAAAGCCAAACACGTATTCAATTCCTACACCACTTGAAGCATTCCCACCCACTTTTTGTGTGATTGATTCGTGCCGCACCACTGGCAAGATCAGTCTGGGACCGAAATCCACCTCCCCGCACACAGACACAGCCTGCTATCGATCCAACCAATTTGCTTTTCAAAAACCCATCTGCTGGGTCCACTATAAGACAGTATAAACAAAAGTGACTTCCATGGATTTAGATTTTGCAAGTTGGGATTCAAATGGCAATGGCAAGGTCCCTTTCCATTTGGATGGTCATATGAACGATATAATTGTTCACCATAAATGCATATGGACCATCCCATGATGTGAAACCTAACTCAAACGCACAAATGATCTAATAGGACCCTTTTTGTTGTTCTCTCACTTGAGGATAATCCAAAGCCATTCAAAATTTGTAGTAAATCAATAGCACATAGCCAAGTACTTGGAAGTAAATGTTTAGCATATGTTTTCTTGCCAACCATTTAATTAGGACCAAGCCTTGAACCAGCTGTATAATGAACTCAATGTATAAATGGTGAAATTCCAGGAATGACAAGCAGCAACTTCTACATATGGTGGAAGTATAGAGAAAGCTACACTGGTACAATACATAACCAAAATTAACTGGAAAAGTTAAACTTTTGGATTAATGAATGAGTGAACAAATTTTTTCAGAGACAGTCAAGGAAGAGGAAATTGAACATTTACGTTCAGTTCTCAAGCAAACAAAAATTCTTTCCACTTATGAGAAGCATACTAATATACAGACACATCAACTCTTTCCAAGGTTCAAGCACTCGACACAAAATTTGATGTCTTCCCTCCATGTCTCAAGCACCCCCGCATCAAGTGTCACTGATAAAGTATACACATCCAAGTCTTTACAAGGTTCAACCACCTAACACAAAATATGATGTCTTCCCCTCATGTCTCAATCCCCCAAATCAAGTTTAAGTATGAAAGAACTTCAAACAACAATAATAATTATGCAGGAGCCAACCCTGACATTTTTTCTCAATATGTTTGGAGGTAGAGGCATCACCAATCAACCTGCTGGAAAGTGGAAACAATACTATGAGGACTATCCCAAGATTGATAACCTGAATCCTGATGGAAGCATACAGGCTTTAAGTTAGTAGAAGGTGATCATCACTTAAAACCTTGATTTTTATAAAGGACAAAGCAAATTCTTAGAGCTGGGAATACAATCCTATGTCCTTCCTGTAGTGTTTAACTGACAGAGGCCCATTTGAAGGTCCAACATCCATGCTATTTTGCATGTATGAGATCAAGGTTGAGTTACTCCCAAGTATAATTTTGCCAGCTCTTTGAAAGCCAGTTAATCAACCCAAGTTTGGACTGGACCTTTATTTTCTTTTGAAATTTCGCACTAAGAACAACTTCTACCATCTATTATTGATTAAAAAGATATTTAGGTGCATCTCAAATGGTTATATAGTTTCTTTTCATAGAATGTGAGGACAAGGCTTAGCTTGATCCTATTAGAAGTTTTTTTTTTTTTTTAAACATGCTGTTGGGTGTGAGTCTTTAGATCTTTGGAAGAATCATTTAAATCTTTTAGGCAGAATGATAAATCAGAAATTCACCAGTCATAAACTCACAGGCCCAATCCAGAAAGGAGAAAGTAGAGGGGAGGTTTGAGAAAATTTTTGCTACAGGCACATATATTGGAGCAACATATTATTTTTTCTAGAAAATTGCAAAATCTTTTATGGAGAAAATGCTAGTGAAAGACTTGATTGGGCTTTCTTTGGAATGAAAATGATGAGCTATAAATCCTATACCAATTGGAAACTTGTTAGATTGAAACCTATGAAGATAAACATAGCAAATTTACTGCATGCACAAACACATAGACATCTCAATACACATTGAGCAGGTATATGGATAGACAATAGACAGAGATTGACAGAAAAAAAGGCAGATAGATTTAGAGAGATGAGTAATTACTTAATTTCAATAGAAGAAACTGATTTAGAATAAGTATTACACAAACAGTGGCTGAAGATGACAAATCACTCCCTGCAATTATCGTTCAATCCATTTTCTTGAGAGCCATAGATGCAGAAACCAAATCTTCAGCAGTCACGGGCTTGTGCAGCTGCATTCATGCACAAAATTTTAAGTAAGGTAGCTGGAAGAGCCTGTGAAACCCTTTTACTCGATTAATGTCAACTAAAGTTAATGGTATTAACTATTAACCACAAAATAATCACAGAAGGTAGGAAAAGATTCATAAAATTCATGGAATTATTATTATTATTATTATTTTATTTTGATAAGTAATAAGACTTTTATTCAACAAGAAAAACGCAAACAGCCATTACAAGTGTTCATGATGGTGAACACATAAAAACAGCAAACAAAAACAACTGAAAACAGAATACGAGAAGCAACTTAAGTGGCACTACTAAGGGTAGAAAAGAACTCCAAAGCAGAAGAACAGCTTGAATAACCCCAGCACTTAGCCCATTCAGAAAGAGTATTTCAGCTGAGCTCTTGTAACTGATCAAACGTTCTCTCCAGATTCTCTGGAATTATTAATATAAGAGATTGCAGAATTGTATCTTATACACAGACATCTGCATAAATTCCTAGTTAAGAACATTTAGGAATTCAATTAACTGCAGACAAATTAATTCCAGCTTGATATGAGACAGCTGTCACAAAAAAATGTTTCCCAAACACACTTATGTGAATTTAACTGAGATAACCCTGACCTATTTCCAACCTAAACTAATAGCAAAAATAATGAATATGATTTAGCTGATGACCTCAACTTGACAGAAATAATAACCAGGCCCTTACTATCATTCTCTACCTAGGAACAGAATTAACATACCACTCAAATAATCCAATTAACTTATCAGTTCACCACTTATTTAGCCCAGCTCAAAATTCTATAGCGAGATTAAAATGGCAGTCAAAATTGACCCAAGTATCATATTTGTTCCCACAGATATAAACTTCGAGTTTGTTTAGGTAGCATACATGAAGAATTTTTGTTCATAAGCACAACTGTTTTCTGTGTCAAATATGTCTCATTTTTCATACAACACTCAAATAACAGTAGACGACACACAGAATTATTTTTGCAACAAGTATAGGGACAACATTTTCCACAACTATTGACATTGTCTATTGTGATTGGTGCATGACAAAAGTGATATCATTGATGGACCCATGTGAAGGTGGTGCTACTTCAATCACAACTCACTACCTTAACAATTTGTGAAAAAAATTTGTGTCCTTGGCATTGCTCTTGTTTGTGTACCAAGTTTTGTGTTTATGAACAACAGTGATGAAGCAAAAACTTACTGCTTCGGCAACAGAGAGCCAGTGAAAAGAACGGGAAAAAGCATCATCATGTGAAGGGAGGGTGTCATGATTCCAATAAGTTAGATTTTGAAATTTGGCCTTCACCTCCCAGCAGCTTGAGTTTTTCTCTTCAGACATATCAGAAGCTTTTCTTTTGACAAAACTCTTCTTGCCTATGACAAAGCCTGCAGAAGACTAACTAATTAGACAAGAGGAACTCTTTTATAAAGAACAATGTAAAATCCAATATAACTTAGGAGGGCCATTAAAGACAGCAAAAACAGGTAGGGGAGTTAGAGCAAACCAGGTAAATTAATCATATAAATCAAGCCAAGCAAAACAAATCTTAAAAAACTGATGTAAATTTTACGTAATCTACTTCGGAGCTACACCAAGGGTAAGAAGCTTAGTGAGGCAAGAGCTTTGACTAGGCTAAGGTGTGAAGAGACGATACAATACAAGCTACCACATAGGATAGATTGATGGGAGTATAGCAATAACTAATTGTAAATTTTATTGAGAGTCTAGCTTTATAACTATGTTATTAAATTGTAATTCTCCATATTGGAGAGTCATCATCAGAATTTCTTTTACCCTTGTTCTACTTAATATAACCATATAATGCGAAGCCTAAATGTAACAGCAAAGCAGCTTATCCTCTAAAATGTTGAGTGAAAATGAGTAAACAGCATGTCAGTGTCAAGGGTGCAATGAAATGAGCCGCTGTCCCTGGAAAGGTCCAAACTGTTTATCTTGTGCGATATGGAGTGGGGCAATCATAGAAGAGAAGATGGTGTCAACACTGAACAGTGTAGGCATTAGTTCGAGACAAGATGGCAAATGGCAAATGCTTTTTTCTTTTTTTTCTTTTTTTGAGGTATATGATATTCTAGTATTGGTCACAGTTAAAGAGTTTTTCAAAGGAAAAGGCCTCTTGAAAGATATCAACGCCCTAATCTTAGTCAAATCCCAAGTCCAATCTTACTTGGTGTGCAAGTAAAATCCTAATACTATTTGTATCACAACTCTGAGGATGGGTTTTGGGGCGAGGTGGGGGAGATGGATTAGGGCCTGTATTTCTACAGTTAGATTCTCAATACTGGTGAATAGGTCTCCTATGGGTTTTTTTTTGTTAGTTCTCGTGGTATTGGCCAAGCTAATCCCCTGTCTCCATTGTTATTTCTCTTGATTATGGAGGTGTTGAGTAGGTTTTTGAAGAGAACGGAAGATGGTGGTTTTCTTTGTGGTTTTCAGGCAAGGTCTCATAGACAAGGAGGTTTGAAAATTTCTCATCTTCTTTTTGCTGATGACATTATTTTGTTTTGTGATGCTTCTAGAGAACAATTATTAAACATTTGGATGGTATTAGTTTTTTTGAAGCTATTATGGGCTTGAGAGTCAATGGTGGTAAGAGTGAGATTGTGCCAGTGGTTGATGTTAGGAATTTGAATGTCTTGGTCCATGTTTTATGCTGCAGGGTGGGTAGCTTTCCCATGACTTATTTGGGCATGCCGGTTGGGGCTCATTATAAGGATTCATCAATATGGAACCTATTATAGAAAAGATGGAGAGATAGCTCTCGGGCTGGAAACGACTATATCTGTTAAAAGGTGGCCGGCTTACTTTATTAAAGAGTACCCTGTCTAGTCTTCCCACCTATATTTTATCCTTGTTTACTATTCCCCAAGCGGTGGCAGCTAGATTAGAAAGGATTCAGAGGAATTTCCCTTGGGGAGCCTCCGAGGATGTTTTTAAATATTCGTTGGTTGCTTGGGAGAAGGTTTGTTTGCTTGTGGAGGATGGTGGTTTGGGGATCTGGGGGGTTGGGTTGTTTAACCCAGTGTTGGTAAAAGTGAGGGGCACACTTAAGCGCAAAGGGCTCTTGGAGCCTAGGCACAAAGCGCAAGCGTGCGCCTGATTGAAGTGAAGCGCACATTTTTCAAAAATAATTTAAAAAATTTAAAAATGATTATTAATGAGAAATGCAACAATCAAATGATCAAATTATCATATAAATTGAAATAAAACTTTTTATATAATTCATATAACATTTAGATATTCCCTACTTCTGCAATTTTAACGCAAAAATTGCAACTCAAGTCATTTTATTTTTTTGGATGAGCTAGATATCAGTATTTCCATGTAATATCCTTTCTTAAATCTCCTATATCTATAATGCCCTATGACTAATTAGTAATATTAGTTAATAATTTAATCACTTAATGACTATAACTCTGGAAGAATTAGTTTGCTATGTTCAAAATCAACCACTAAAATAACTAAACAATTACCACATATATTATATCACACTTTTTTTTTTCATGAGTGAGCTAAGAATATGAGGACATTGCAACATGGTAATTGGTACCAAGGAGCTAGGTGGGTTACTGTTTCAAGGAGAAAAAATAAAAACAGAGAAGATCTGGGAGGTTGTGGGTTGGGTTTTAGGACTAGTTATATCCAATTTTTTTTTTTTTGATAAGTAATTTACACTAAAAATATACAAAATCAATATGTCAAGATCCAATAGCTTTAGCTTTAGTTTTGGTTTTTTTTTTTTTTTTTTTTGAAAAATATAAAAAAGCTCCAAAAAGCGCGCTTTGAGCATTTTGAAAAAGCGCGTCTAAAGCGTGCTTCTTTGAATGAGCTTGGCTTTTGAGGCAAAAACCGCTAGAGCCTTGAAGCTTTGAGCTTTGAGCTTAAGCGCGCTTTTAACAACACTGGTTTAACTAAGCTTTGCTTGGTAAGTGGTTATGGTGTTTTAGGAAGGAAAGTAACAGGTTATGGCGTCAAGTTATTGCAACCAAGTATAGTGAGGCTAGAGGAGGCTGGTGCACTAGAATTGTAAGAGGTTCTCATTGGTGTGGAAGGTGGAAGAGCATTAGAGAAGGAACAGAGAAGTCCTTTGGATAGGAAGTGTATAATGTGGGGGAGGGTCATTGTATTAGTTTCTAGCATGATCCTTGGTGTGGGATTACTCCTTTAAAGGACCTTTTTCCTGATTTGTTTACACGTTCTTGGTCCAAAGAGGCTTGGATTTTTGACCTCATTGTATCTGCCTTAGAAGAGGGAAGTAGGAGCTGGAATTTTCAATTTCATCAAGCTCTAGAGGATCGGTAGCAAGAAAATGTTTGTTCTTTCATTGAGTTTCTGTATTCCTCTATGCCAAGGGGTGAGGGGGATGATACTTTGACCTGGAAGTTGACTAAGAAGGGGGTGTTTGATGTGCACTCTTACTATAAGTTGTTGTCTAGTCCTCTCAATGAGGTTTTTCCTTGGGAGTGTATTTGGTGTGCAAAGGTGCCTAAACGGGTGTCTTTCTTTTTATGGACAGCAACTAGGGATGGGATATTCACTATTGATAATCTAATTAAGAGAGCTCAATCCTTTGTTAACAGGTGTTGTTTATGTTGTTGTGATGGGGAAATTGTGGATCATCTTCTACTCCACTATAAGTTTTCTCATGCATTATGGAGTGCAATTTTCGAGGTATTCGGGATCCATTGGGTATTGCCAAAGATAGTTAGCTCTCTCCTCTTTGCTTGAAGAAACTCATTTGGAAAGCATCTATCAACCATATGGAATATGGTCCCAACATGTTCAATGTGGCTGGTTTGGACGGAACATCTTTGAAGACAATGAGAGAACCTTAGATCTTTTAAAAGCTCTTCTCTTTGGTACTTTGTTTCAATGGGCGCGTGTTTGGGGTTTTACAAATTGTATTTCAATTTCTGAATTCTTACACTATAAGATTAAGTTTTTGAACCTGCTGTATTTTTTCTTGATCAAAATGTTCACCATCGTGAACATGATGCACAGCATTTTTGAATAAAAGTTTTTATTACCTATCAAAAAGAAGGATTTAGCCTAATATAAATACCCATTAATGGATTCACTGCAATACAAAAAGCTTAATAGTAAAGACGTAGGATGAACATGTCGATTCCCTCCTTTACATTAATTGATTTTCTTCAATTTCTATTTTCACACGGTATTAGTAGGCCCAAATTAGAGGCTTACAGTGGGTGGAGTCATTGATGATGATGATGACTGAGGCATTATTACCATAAGGAATTAAGGAAACATAGATGATGAAATGAGTGTAATGTATAAAGTCTGTAAACTAGGGAAAAAAAAAAAAAAGAGAGAGAGAGTGAGTACTAACCAGAATAGGGGTGTGGAATTGGAAGAGTAGTTCCGAGCAAGTTTCTTCCACGGAAAAAGGACTCTTGAATCCCGGCGGTGGGTGTGGGCTTTGGTTTGAAATATTGGGAAACGGAGGAAGGCCCATTGTACTTGACGGAGCAAGGGAGTTGATGGACCTTACCGCTCAGATCCTCAATCTTCAACCCTTCTTCTTCTTCTTCTTCTTTCACACTCAGATTGATCTCCGTTTGCGTTTCCATTTCCATTTTGCCTCAACTCAACTCTTTCACTTCTCTTCTTCTGCTGCCCTTTCCTTTAATCCCGATATTTATTTTCCCGCGCTATTCCATACTTTACTTTCTAAGCGGGAGACAGGGTCGGCTGGCTCTCACCCTATCTTCTCTCCAAAATAAGCTTGAATAAACAATTAAGTGTGATTTAATATTTACTCTAATATGATAAGGAAAGGGACCCATCTAAGGCACAAAATTAATGGGTTTCGGTCAACTCAATTCAAAAAGTTTCTGATGATTATATAAAAGATATGGAGTTTAATTCTCACCTACACAAAAAACTGATTAGTATCTTAGTCTGACGATAAATAATTATAATTATCTTCAAAAATAGACACCATAAGTTGAAACTCTTAAAAAAAAGAAAAAGGGCACACACAATTTAATTCAAAGCAAAAAGATAAATGATATATTTTTTTTCTAGAAAACTTAAGAAATTTATTTTTATTTTGGTAATTATACTTCACTTCTTTGAAGTTTTAGAAAATAATACACCACTCTATTAATGTTGGTCAAACTTTATTAAATTAATATTAAAAATGTTGCGTACTAACCTTGCTTAAGGGCTAATTTCCAAAATCATCATCTTTTAGATTTAATTATAAAGTATGATAAAATATTTAGTATGACTAACTTTTCTTTTTTATATAGTTTTTCAACAAGTTGAAGAGAGATTTGTTGTTGCAAGTATCTTGGTGCTTGATAAACTTTGTTTTATTATTCTAAAATTTTCAGTTATGTTTTTACTAATCATGTTTAAACTTTGGTAGATTCTCAAAAAAAAAAATGTTTAAACTTTGGTAAAGAGAATTTTATAGAAATTTAGAATTTTTTTTCCTAATAAAAACAAAAAATGGGAGTGTTATTTTTTTCAAACGTCAAGAGAGGAGTGTTTTTTTCCGTTCAAGTTTGAGATGGAATGTCATTCCTCCAAACTTCAAGGAAAGGGAATGTAATTACCATTCTAATTTTAAATTATGGCATCCTCTGCCTCACGATCCTTTCACATTCTCTCTCTTTTAAAATAAAGAAATAATGTGTGTATTGGGTAGATATACGTGGTTGAATTTAATTGATCCAAAAAAAAGACCGAAAACACCATTTTGGTTCTTATATTTTGGGATCAAAGTTAATTTGGTTCCTACACTTTTGTGACAATCAATTTGGTCCCTGCTATTAACTTACTAATGGAAAACGCCTATGTGGCAAATTGTATGTACTGTTGGCATACTTTAAGCTTACATGACAACTAAAATAAGAGAAATGCTATGTCTACAATATTTTTACAACAATTTTACAACAAATCCTAAGTGGCAGGTTGTTACTAGTTATTATTGTTGGGGCAAAAAAGTAATTTTAGTCTTAGTTTCAAATTTGAACCAATAATAACTAATCACCTATAATTTGTTGTAAAAATGTTCTAAAATTGTTGTAGGCGTAGCATCTCTCCTAAAATAATATTATTAAATGCCACATCATTAGCGCTTGGAAAATTTTGATTTATCATTTTTATAAGAAAAAAAAAATAGTTATGGGAAGAACATAAACCTAGAAAAATCAAACCCAAATCCATAGATCCTAGTTCTTCAAGTACAAAGCTCTCATCATTCAACACCAAACCAATCAATCAATAGCATATATGAAATCCGAAAGTCCATTTTCCAATTCCTTGGTCACAATTACGTTCAGCAAAGAACACAAAAATCAAACATCAACACATTCTTTACGCAAATCCCACCACTAATTTCTCTCTCTCTCTCTCTCTCTCTCTGCATGTTTGTTTTAGGTGGACATTGAGATCGATGTGGCTGTGGCAACAATGGGACAATCTAAGAAGAGGACGTTCAAGATGTACAGCTGAAGAGGAGTCAATTTGGATGCTCTTATCGACATATATACTGATAAGTACGTCAAGTTCTAGAAGGATATATGAGAACATAAAGTAATCAAATGGGTCTGATTTGTATTGTTTCAAAGGGGTTTGAAACGCAAGTCTATGGCCCTCATCAAGAATCTTCATAGGGCCGTAATTGCTTTTTAACCATTTGATTTTTGTTTGATTTTATTTTTGGATTTGCTTAAAGAATACACTGGAAGTGGATTTGGGTTGAATTTTCCTGGGTTCACATTCTTCCTAGATCTTCTTCTTTTTCTTTTTCTTTTTTTTCTTTTTCTTTTTCTTTAAAACAGATACATCAAAATTTTTCCAGATGGTATGACATATAATATTATTATTTTAGTTGTCACGCAAGTTTAAAGTTTGTAGGCTTTTTCCATTAATGAGTTAATGGCATGGACCAAATTAACTGTAAATTATAAATAACATAAACCAAATTGATTGCTACGAAAATGTAGTGACCAAAATAGTGTTTTAGTCACACCAAAAAAAAAAAAAAATCCCTGGTCATTCCTCAAACTAAGTCAACCAAATTACCCATTCCCATCTACATCCAGCCTCACCCACATCTTTTTAGATTTTGTTGGCATATTCAGTAGCTTCACCAAAAAAATATGAAAGATGATTTAAAGAATGATATTTGATGTAGACAAATTGAAATACTCAAATAGGGAGAAATGCATAATCCTACTTTTATATAACAATTTGAGATTATCAATGATTAATATAGGATAGATGTAAATATTACCAAGTGCAATATTAATGAACATATTTCCTACAACACATTGGGAGTATATTGTAACCCAAATCCAGGGTGTCAAAATCTTGATCTAGAAAGATCCATCTTCTGACATGTATGAATCTCAAGCCTTCTTAAAGATCACTGTTTGGAGTGAAGGTCACAGCTCAATACTTGACTCCACTCTTTCTTTTTGCCCAAAGGACAAGAGAAACTCTCAGTTCTCAGGATCAGTGAACATAGGGCTATCAAGTTCACCCATACTTGCAGAAGCAAAAGACTCAAAAGATTCCACCGTTGAGATGGAAGAAGCAGAGTAATCCGAATCTGTGACAACTTCGTCAGGCAGCATAATGTGGTCTTCATCAACTTCATATGTTTCTGACCCAGATTCAGCTGATAGTAGTTTACTTATTGCCGACTTCGCAGTTTCAACAAACCATTCATCCTCAGGGAGTGCACTGGTGAGACATGGCAGTTTTAGGTTCTAGTGAAACAAGGGTGGTAAAAGGAAAGGGACATTGGAAAGAGAGAGCATGCATTACCTTTGCGGATCTATGCCTCTAGCAGAAAAGGTCCTGATTGCACGAGCAATAATGGCTGATGCAATCTGGTGCACATGCCGAGATGGGTAGCCAGCAAAACGTGCAATTTCAACAGTGAAGTGCATATCAAGAATTAACTGCCAAGACAAATTCAACTCAGACCTAGAGAGAGAGAGAGAGAGAGAGAGAGAGAGAGAGAGAGAGAGGTGTAATAACAAAGCTAATTCTAGAAGATATATCTTAACAATATAATGAATCAATGGGCCTGTAGACATTTCCTGGAGCACCAGAAACATTGATAGAAAATACTCACACTACCTCATCCAAAGATTGCCAGCCCTCCCTTAAATAAGAATAATTGAAAACTACAGAACTTAGAACTAAAACAAAAACTTAATTAGGAGGCTTTTGGATGAAATTCTAACTGGAGAGAACATTAAATTTCTATTTTTAATGTATATATTTTGATTGGAAACAAGTACAGTTCGGATGGAAACAAGTACCTGCTGCAACCCAACTGGCTGAATAGGGATTGAATCATCCTCAAACACCCCCCAAAATTCTTGTTCATCAGACAACCACATTACAACTGTCTCTGTTAGCCTAGCTAGCAAAATTTTCTGTAGTTTATCTTTCCCAAGTAACACATCTCCAGCCACAGTAGCCAACTGCTGCAGCTTAGCAAATAATGCCTGCAATAGTAACACAAATCTCAGTATTACCACCACACAAGATAATTGGTGGTAAGAAATGTGTGCAACGCTCTAACATTGTGATTTCAAAGTAAGAGAAATTCAAGTCTTAAAGAAACTTGTTGGGCATCCATACTATATAATTAACACTCAATAAAGTTTCTCAGAATGTGACCCAGAAGCAGGCAACAAAAAAAGAGAAATAAAATTATAGGAAAATAAGTTTTGAGAGAAATATAAACAACCCCAATCAGCAAATGTATTTTGCCCCCTCTCTGGTATTAAAATCAAAGGAGCAATTGAATGCATGCAGCTATAGATTAAGTCAACTAAGCCTTGACCCCCAATTAAATTAGGATCAGCTTTATAGATCCTCATCAACTAATCAGGGTTGGCCATATGTATTTTTTTCAGCATACACACAACTAAATATTAAAAAAGGTCGTATCCAATGCACAAGGACCCTGCTTTTGCACTATTGGGGAAAAGTAGTTGGTAGGCAGCCTTACCCTTAGCATTGGAGAGGATGATTCCCAGACTCAAACACATGACACATCACTTGGGTGATGGACACTTGCCATCACACCAAGGTCCAACCTCTTGACACAACTATATATTAATAGTCAAAAATATATAATCAAACATATATGTTAAAAAAGAGCTGGTGGAGAAGTTTAAATTATTCAATATGGATAAGATGATGAAAATACTACAAAATCACATAAGGAATATTGTTAGAAGAATTTTAAAATAGGTAGTGACAATGCATAAAACCCTTTTTTTTGCATCAGTAATGAATGACTTTATTAAGATACATGCCACATGTACACAGGTAGTGTACTAGGAAGGCCAAGAGAATCAACAGAGAGTGCAGACAAAAAAAAAAAAAAAAACCCTACAAGCAAAGAAAAAGACAATGTATAAAACTAAGAGGAAAACACATTATCAAATGTTCAAATGGAAGCCTTGGACACGCAGTGTAGCATCCAAGGACCACAGAAAAAAACTCCAACATAAGAGGCAGAAGGATGACCTGAAATGGAAGTGAAGGCAGAGAGTCAGAGTCCCAATATAGATCCTTTATATCCTCACTCAAGTAAATGCTTGCATTTAATCGTGTTTTTCCTTCTCTTGAATAGATGAAACTCAAAACATACTGCCGACAGAAGTGATCTTTAAGCTTGTCAAATGAGGGCTGAAGATGGCGCCTCCAATCCTTTAAATCTGTTGTAGTGTTTGGGCTAGGCACATCTTCAGTGGGCCCACTTTTTTGTTCATTGCTTTCATTCTGTCGCTTCCAAATAATCATTACAGCATTTGGTAATAGTTCGTCTAAAATGGTAAATGCTATTCCCAATATTGCAAGCTGTTCTGCATCTGTTTCAGCTCTAAAGGGTATGACTTCTTTCAGCTCTGTAAGATTGTCATCATCAGAGGGACTTGGCAGGGCTTTGATCAAAGCATCTATGTATGTATCAAAGAGCTGTGAGACCCTACTTAAAATGTTTCCTCCAAAATGTGTAATGGCCAAGGGGGTTAGCTGTTCCAATATATCCTGTATGGAATTTTTGAAGTCCAATATCAAGTTATAAATTGATTATCAAGTCACCATAAACTATCTGGGCAGTTTCCAGAAAATCTCTTGATATTCACACTGCACAAAGACTTCTTATGCAACTAAGCACTAGCACATGTGCATGTACAACACGCAGAGAGAAAGAAAGAGAGGCACTAACATGACCTTCAAGTGCAACCTTCAAATTCAAAACGTACCACCATGTGTACTAATTATAATTCAGTTCGCAAGCGCACACATACTAAAGACACTGACATTGATACCCAAGATTTAATGAACATTTACAAATAGAAGGGCATGTCCTTAGAAGTCTAAACGTATACATGTGAAATGAATGCGTGTGAATTGAATTGACTTAACCAATTATTATGCATCAAAGCTTCATAACAGAAGCAGAGTTTTGCAAGCACCAGTATGAAATACAGCGGAGAAGTAACTCCCTTAGAAAATTTAATAAACCCCAGTTGAGACCTAGTAATACAAAACCCTACTGTGTCAATACCCAACTATTGGTATTATAATATGATCAAATAACTATGGACCACAGGACCAAATTACCTAAGAGTAATATGAATTTAGACTTCAGTGAATCATCTTAAGATGACTTATATTTCCTCTAGAATTTCCTTCCCCCCCCCCCCCCCTTTTTATTTAAAAAAGAAAAAGGGAAACTTTGTCTAAAGTGAGTTAAAATCACATGGTCTAAAACCATCTAATGATCTAAATCTTTTAGGTGGTACAATATAAGTAAAAATTGTCAATACCATGCATAAATAAACATCTAAATCAATAATGTGCTTATGGTACTAGTACAAAGACTAGTGATAGCCAAAATCATAATGAAGCAGGCCAACTTACTTCGACAATGCACATAAATCTCATGCCACTATCAGCAAGAATGCTTTCTGTTGAGGTTCCAAAAGCAGACAATGAAGATACAAAGTGAGGTGAGACTAGCAAGCTCTCATCAAGTTCCACCAAATCAAAAAGTAGTCTTCTAGCCCGTCTAAAATTTAACTCTAGAACTTCTTCAATGTAAGGTCGCAAAAGCACCAAAAGTAGTTTTGACAGTTTCAGGCCTTGTGATTCCAACATTGAGCAGTAGTTAAGACTAGCCTGCACACAAATGCTAGCAGCTCGTAAAGCAGAAACTGTCTCAGAAGAGGGTGCATTCTCTTTCACCAACCGTACAAAATATTCGATTTCCCACTCAGCCCATTGAACGATTCTGTTGGTATAAATGGGATTGTCGCCAAATATTGAAGCAGACTCCTTTGTTGTCCGTGAAATTATAGAAAATACTAGCTTAGATAATGTAGCTGAAAAAGTTTTTGGACAGACATAACATGAAGGAAGAAGAACCTCAATGCTCCTTTGGAGGCGCAACTTATTAGATTTTAGTAGTAACTGATGTGCCAAAGGACCTTTTCCAAGTTTTATTAAAGCAGATAAGGCTGCCTTCATCTCCTTAACGCTAACAGAAGGTTGTTCAAAAATCTGAACTAGCTGATCCTCAAGCATTGCTTTTCTTTTCAAAAAAGCACATTTGTACTGTGACACTTCACCTAGCGATGTATCTCCTGAGCCTTTCAGATCAGGAGAATTTCTCTCTTCAGCATCCAATGCCTCTAATGCTTCTTCAACTTTATGTTCAGCCAAAAGAACATCAATATGCTCCAAAAATATCATCTTTTCATCATCTCTTTCACTAGGTAAGGGATCTTGAAGTTCAGAAATTTCAGGGACTTGTTGTGGTTCATGGTTGTCTCCATTAGATTGTTTCCACTCTTCCAATTCACGGCATAAACCAGTCATCAAATCCTGCACAAGGATGCCTTGAGATGAAATATGCTTTTGCAGCTCAATCAATTCATGTTCCATTTCCACGGCCTCTTCAGATATCCTACAATTTATTGTTTAGATCAATTCACATGTATGTGGATCTGACATTATGTTAATAAACCAAATGATTAAATAAACTACATATTCTCTGTTCTAGCTTCCAGGCTTGAAATTGCTGAAACCTCCTAACATTTTCCTGATCAGACCATTGAACCTAAGAATAAACTCCAGTGGCCAGGCAAAAGCCAGAACCATTTTCTATGGCCTGACAAGAGGACTTCATCTCACACCATTGACAGGATTACTATGGTATCAGCCATGAAGTTCTTATAATGACTTAAAAATCCAGTACCCATAAAATCTCTCACAAACTCATGGACTAAAACATAAGTATTTTAATATATTAGCCATGGTCAAACTTCCAAGTTCCAACATTGCCTTTCAGTTTATTATCAAATATCTAGTTTAGTTAGGAATGTATCAGATGAGTTTCTCCATCTTTTTTATGAGTTGTCTTGTCTTCAGAAATATCAATTCTAAGCACTTGAAAGTTGGGGCTTTGAATAGATAACTAAGCACGCATCAGTAGTCAATGCTTTTAAAGAAAATGATTTATTTGGTAGCTCTAAACTTTTTGCTTGTCTTAGAATAATAAATTAGACACTCATTACATCACCTCAATGGTTGGTCAGAATTAGTAAGGAGAAACTATGGGTAACACTTGCTTCTATCTGGCATAAATAACAAGAGTCATTTTGATGGTTTTAATGGGATGACTATGACGTTCTTTCCAATTTCCTGATATGCAGTGAAGGGAGATGTGCTTTTAAAGAACTTCATGAGCCCAACGTATAGAAAAGATCTTCAAATGCTTCTTCTATATCATTGGCTAGGAAGCATGGACACTTCATTTGAGGTATTGTACCCGTGTCGGACAAGGGACACTTCTGGAACACTTCTGCACATGTCCCAGTCATTTCCTTTTTTTTTTTTTTTTTTTGAAAAGTTTGCTGGACATGGGAGGGACACTTATCTTTTATTTCTTTTTAGTTTCAATTGTGAACACTTATCTAGTTATCTTTTATTTACTCTTTTAAATCTCATTCTTGGTTTGTATTCTAATTTCTAAGTATCATTTTGTTAGTCATGAATTTACTTTACCATCTATTATTGCTCTTAAATTGATATATGTTTAACAGTGATATACTTGCTCATACTGAGGAGTAACAATGTAGAAACCATCATTTCTATTACCTCAAGAAAGCAAAGAACTTTGTTTGCATATTGCCACATAAGTTCTCTACTGCATCCTTTAAATCCAAGAGCTCGCAACAAAGCTTTCTTATTCCCTGCACAGATTGACATGTTTAGCTTGTAGAATTACAAAATAAAATTAGTCATTACATCAGAAGAGATAATATTAAAACAATAAAATTAAGCATTCTTCTTACACTTATTTCAAAATTGGGTAAAGGCATCAGAAGATAGCCCATTAGAAAAATATAAATGCTATGGTATCTGGACAACACAACTTACCTCAAAATACAGAAGACCCAGATAAAAGAGAGTAGCTTTAGATCCAAAAATTATGCAAGGCAAGACTAAGGTAGAAAAGTGGTTACTTTCAAACAATTGAATTGAGAAATAGGAAATTTCTAGTGTAAGATTTGATAGAAAGAATCTACAATGCTTACATTGCACTTTAATCATGAACTGGAATCACTGTAGTGTAAACCAGTATTGAAGGGAAAGTCCAATCTATTCACTTTATGCACAGTACTACTAACTCAAAAATAGAATATACCCAGATAGCAAAAACTGATTTTTCCCACATATAAACTTTAAAAAATGAAAACCCACATCAAAAGAATGAAGTTTGTTGAAGCACATAGGAAAATATAACAATTTTATTCAACACATAAATTAGAAATGAGAAATTAGAATGCAGCTAAAAAATGAGATCAGAAACATGATTGATAAAATGGGAGTTGGGAGGTGGTAAAAGGAAAGAAGAAAAACCTTTTCAGTGTGGGATTGGTAGAGGGAGTCGACCTTCGACTGTGGGATGATTCTTTCAATTGATGGGAAGTCATCATCTTCTTCACTGCTCTCCATTTTACACTATATTTTATTGTCCTCCCTATCCTCCTCCTTCTTCTTCTTCTTCTTTTTCAATTTTCAGTCACTGATTTAGAGAGAGAGACAGAGAGCAAAGGGGACCATTTATGTCAAGTGTCAAGTAGCTAGTAGCCGATGGGGTTTGCTATGAGTTTGGTAATTGGCACTTATGAAACATTGCTTTTTCTAAGAAGCCACACAAGTACTATGACCATTGACCTTTTTGGTTTGTGAAGCCGTCAATGTAATATGTCTATGTTTACATTACTCCTTCGAATCGGGTTGAGTTGTCGGTCTTGGATTGTCAAGTCTATACTCAAATAGTTGCTCAAAAAAAGTTCTATACTCAAATAAATAACTTGGATAGAAATATATTTATACTTAAAAAAAAAAAAAAAAGCTTTTATAAAGATGTAATTATGTAAATAAACAAATTAATTGAATAAGTAAGAAACAAAAAATTGACAAACAAGCAATAACTAATATTATGCTAATCATTTTTTTATATATAAGTCAAGTGTTCGTTTAATAATTTCATGTGCACTTTTTTTTCATATTTTATTGAGAGGTAGAGAGTTATGATAATTCGACAATAAAAGTGGTTGTCTAAAATCATGTTAAAGACGTTGTCAATCAACTGTAAAATGTGTATATGCAGACACACTTAGAAGACTTATGTTTATTTCTATATAAAATAGATCCAAATTATATTATAATTACTTGAATTATGTACCAATTGCCGTTTCAATTTGATTTCACATGCATTAGTTTTGTGTCAAGTATTCATCTTATTCAGAATTCTCTTTAGTATTGATTGAAACATCAATGAAAGAATGAGTTGTCTTTTGTCTCCTCGATGTGTTGAAAAGTGGTGTGGAACGAAAGGTTTTGTCTTTTTCTTAGGAGTCGGCAACATGAGGTTGAAGCAAGGAATGTAAAATTTGAATTTTTGTACACATGTCATGTTTTCCCTTCATCATCTCCTCTCTTTTTTATAATTATAAAATTGCAGTGTAACTTCTTTATCTCTAGTATAGTCTTCTTTTGGTTCTCTCTTTTTAAATCAAAAGTTTGGACTTGTAGTGGTGTGGACATTGTAAGTTTGTAACCCAATGAATGGCCTATTTAGTCATTGGTGTTAGATTTTTGCCAATCGTGGCCCAGTTTGTGTAGACAGGTACTTGGGCTTTGATGAAGAGTACATTGTGCTTTCAGCCCAAATCTTAAGATGAGGAAAATTTGGGCTCTTAAGCAGCAGAGAGGTGTGGCCTTTTATCATTTATGCCTGTCTCGCGTAACGATGAATTGGACTTTTGAGTCCATTTCATGAAGTGTTGAGTTTTAAGCTTTTGAGTCCATCCTGTACAGTGGAGAAGATCTGGACCCAATTTATCAAGAAATGTGAAGACCTTTTGGGCAAAAGCCCAACTCGTGTAGCCTTAGGAAAAATTTTGGGTTTGCTTTGGGCCTTGAGCTAATTTGACCCATTATTCAATATTTTATTCAACTTTTTACAAACATAACTTTTACCATAACTCGTTTGCTTAAATTGAACACAAATTTTTTAATGGAATTAGACGGAATATTTAAATTGAAACTTATAATACTCAATTGAAAGAAAGTAAAATTAAAGAGCTAAAATGAATTTAAATCAAATTTAGAATGTGCAATTTGCATTTTAGCCTTATTTCTTTGTTATGTACATACTAATGGGATGTGGTTGTTCAATAAAATCATGTCCAGTGGCTTAAGGCAAGTAAAAAAAAAATCTTCAAGTTACACTTAGAGAGTAATTTAATGAGAAGTGCTACGTCCACAACATTTTTACAACAAATTATAAGTGGTTAGTTGTTATTAGTTCTAATTTGAACTTACTACTGAAATTTTTTTTTTCTCACCGATAACAACTTAACACCTAAGATTTATAAAAGTGTTGTGGACAAAAAGTTTTTCTAATTTAATACAAAGGTAAAAGTAGGGAAACCCAAATCATGGTTTTGAAAGTTAGATTTAAAACGTTGCAATATAGAGCAACAAAGCCGTCTTAGCTCAGCCGGTAGAGCGCGTGGCTTTTAACCACGTGGTCGTGGGTTCGATTCCCACAGACGGCGATTGTTTAAAATATATCATGTTTTGTTAATTTTTATTACGTTGCAGTCCTCACAGCCACTCTTCATTCATCTTCTTCAACAAAACATGGTGATGATAATGTTTCAGCTCAGACCCCATTACGTTGCAGTCCTCACAGCCACTCTTCATTCATCTTCTTCAACAAAACATGGTGATGATAATGTTTCAGCTCAGACCCCATATTCGTATTCTTCAATACCAATACTACCATCCCAGTACTACTCCAAAATCAGCATATAATATCAATAACATCTCAAAATGTAGAAGAAGAGAAGCAGTAGCACTATCTGTTTCTTTATCAGTACTACTACTATTCCCATCATCATCCTCCTCTTCTTCTGTTGTTGCTTCAACTTCAGCTTCAGAATCATCATCAACCGAGTTGTTGTTTTTGGACATCCCAAATTCAGGTGGTGTTAAGGTTTTGGACCTTCGTGTTGGCTCTGGAGATGTCCCACTCAATGGCAACCAGGTACATTTATGTCATTTTTCGCTTTTTCTTTCTTTTTATAATAATACATTCTTAGCATGACACAACAATATATTTATATAGAGTCACCATTAAGTTACACATGATGTAATTCTTTAATTGATATTACACTATTTAATCACTTTTTAATTTTATTGAGTTAATGTAATATTTTGAGAATCAACCATTAGATTATACAAGTCTCTCCTCGGTCTTGATGTCTAAGAGTCAGTTTTTCCTAATTTTGAGGCTCCAGTCTCTAAGTTAAGTGATAGAAAATAGAGAATCTTTTTTTTTTTTTAATAAATTCTTTAATGCAAAGATGGAAAATTTTGAATTATATATGAGTATGACTAACCAAGTGATAAAAATGTAAAGACTATAATTTGAAGTGATAATTAATCATGTGCTGTTCTTATGTATAATACTAGTTAAGCGAAAAACAGATAAATTAATGATTAGATCATAGATGTGTGTACTGTTGCCAATGGGCTATGGTTTAAATCACATTTCATTAACAAGTGGAGGAGGGTGAGGTTATAGGATCTGGCTAGAGTGAATTCTGCCATTTCTATGAAGTCAGATATGATACATGGTTGCTTCCCAACTGAGCTTGCATCGAACTGATCTGAAACTCATGCCTTTCCAATTCTACAATCCCAAGGTTGCAACATTTAGGACTATTGATTAGGCAGCAACTCATAAACTCCTTCCAGATTCTACAACTGAAGGAAGCAAAGAACAAGTGATTCCTATTTTCCAAGAAGACCCTGCAGAACATACAAATGTAATCCCCTTTGTAGCCTCATTACAAGAGCCTATCATATTCATGAGTGACCAACCTATTCTTTGAATGTAAAGTAGCCAATGATTTATGAATGCATGCTTTGGAATAGTTAAGGGGAACCAAACCAGCTTCCATCAACTGATCACAGGATGCTTTGATCTAATCTCATTCCAAGTTTCTGCACAGTTGAATCTTTTAGTCTTGGATTACACCCAAATGGGCTAGTCCTCATCACCTGGCTCTGGATAAACATTAACTCCTCTGATCTTGCAGGCTTGCATCTCCATTCTTTTTCCTTTAGAACACGAGCCACTCTTGCATCCATGCTGCTAGCAGCATCATAATCTTCTTCCATCCCCAGTTACTATCATGGGGAAACTTTGCAACCCAAACGCTCTTCCCATTTAAGTTTTAAGCGTTATTCAATTTTCACTATTGGTCTTGAATCTTGCATTCATTATGGTTTTTAGTCTTAATTTTTCCTAGCCTAACCTCTCTAAGATAAATGTGGACCATATGAGAGGGCATAAAAGTACCCTTTTTTATTATATAATTTGATAGTTACAATAATGGGGAGGGGAATTCGAACCCTGGTTTTCCTAATAAAAGAGAACAAGCAATGCCATTGAGCTATAAGGCTCTTGGCAAAATACATTAATATCAACCGAATAGCTACTTCTCTTTGTAATTATTTCAATTTACATTATATACAGTTACAAATTCTTGATTTGTTGTGTACATGGGCCACATTGTAGCAAACTTACATGGCCAAGTTATATTTTGTGGGCCTGTGGCTCTATACAACCTTAGTTTTAGTCAGGTGCACCGAGTTAGCAAGTAATTAATATTTTCTTCAAGTATTGGGTTAGAACTTGGAAGTTAAAACCATAATGGAATGTATTTTCTGACTACTGATAATTGCTGCTTATGACTGAAGCAAATTGGATGACAATGAAAATCCTGAGCATTTTTGAGCTAGTGTTCCTTGAAACAGGGAACATAGTACATTGTTTACATATTATACCTTTCAATATATTTTCTGTTCATTTTCGAATTAGAAAAAGTAGGAACATTTGACAGACAGAAATCCAATAACCTTTAGCATTTATCAGCACCCACTAATCCGTCTTTTTTTGAGTTGCGAAGGTTGCAATACACTACTATGGAAGGTTGGCAGCGAAGCAAGGATGGCGCTTTGATTCAACATATGATCACAAAGACGAAAATGGAGAATCAGTGCCATTTGTGTTTGTTCTTGGGTCTGGGAAAGTAAGTCTTGATATCAGTTTTCAAATTAGTTATCATTTATAGAGACTTCTATGTCCATAATTGCAAGATACAATTCTCAGAAATTTCTATATATCTTTACTCTAAATTATAAGGATTCCTTCCTTTTAATGTTCCTTGGTCAAAGGGAGAATTAGCTAAGAAATATCTAACCATATATATATATAAATTACTCACTCCTTTTATTTTGTTAAATGTGTACATTAAACACTAGGAATGTGATTCAATTTTCACAATAAGACTTCATATAAAATTTTGTCTGCTGTTTTGCAATCATACTTTTATTGTTCTCTCTGAATGCTTAAATGGAGCATTTATCTTCTCTGTAAATTAGATGAAATGTAGGAACATGTATTCATGAATTAATAATATCCCTTGAATTCAAATATCCAGCAAGATGTTTTTTGCTTCTGAGCTGGCCAATATTGCCTTAATTCGAAAGGAACTTCTGACCTTTTTTAGGGTAGATGACACTATTAGGAACTGGTATTGTACTATTGTTTTATGGCATTAGTGAAAGCAACTAGAAAACCATTCATACCTTCCAAAATTTTATTTCTTGTTTTCCTGGGGCTGCATTCCTGCTCTGTTTGTGTGTGTATCAAGTCTAAAGTGACATGGCATTCAAGGTTGTCAAGACCAACAGTAAGGTCCTTCCCTCGATCAAGTCTTTCAGACTATCTTTTTTGAGTTATTGAGCAAGTGGAAAGCTCTTTATGTTGACATATGAAATCTATGCAGGTGATTTCGGGGATAGAAGCAGCTGTGAAATCAATGAAAGTAGGTGGTATTCGAAGAGTCATCATCCCTCCATCCCAAGGATACCAGAACACATCACAAGAACCCATACCACCCAATGTATTTACTCTATTCTCTTCCAAATTCTTTCTGTTACTGCCTTCTTTTTTTTTGCTCATTTGTTTTTGGAATGGATGCTTTTACTTGTCCAATGCTTGAGCAGAAAATAGCTCAATTTTTTTTTTCTAGGTGAATACTTACTACTAATATGCTTGTTAATTGTTATAATATTCATGGATTAACTAAATTGTCACCACCAAACTTTTATGCATTCCTTTTCCAGAAAACGTAAAATATAAAAGAGATCATGTAGTTGATCTTTAAAGATTGTTTTAGCCTTTAGGACATAAATGCATTGAGGGATCAGGGATGGTATTGAATATGAAATTGAGGTTCAGCTGTTCAGAGAGTGCACAATATTATAGGTATAGCCGTATAAGCAAGGATGATTAATCATTATTGGACTAAATGGTAAAAGGGTGTCTCTCTGGCACCAATTGATATGACTTATGTCCTAATATTGAACTGAAAAAATAAAACTCACATAAGAGAGAGATTTTATGCTTTGTTTTTATGTGAATTGTCATGTTGGTTATTCCTTTTTGAGTTCCAATTCATTAAGTATGCTTTGAAAGTATAACTGGGTTACAGTAGTTAGAAAATTACAGAACAAATGCAAATATATAACTTTTTCATTGAGTATGCTTGTTTTTCCCCCCCAGTTTTTTGACAGGCAGAGGCTATTTACTACCATTTTCAATCCAACTCGTCTTGCCAATGGAGAAGGGTCAACATTGGGAACTCTCATTTTTGATATTGAGTTGGTCAGTGTCAGGCATCAGTAATCTACTTAGAATACTATTGAGTCTGAAAATGGTTTATAGCTGGATCCATCTATATATGAATATCAATGTGTCCCAGCTTGGGACTGATTGATAATGCCTAAATATGAAGATGATTTCTGAAATGGATTGTGTGCTGAATACACTTCAGTGATGACAGATTTCTGTTTTAATTGTGATTTTCACTTTTCAATAGTGAAGAAAGGAAAAGGGCAGAGAAAGAGAATTGTTTTCAGTGATATCAGCTAGGGTGCAAAATATGCATTTCTGTACTTATTCTTTTTTTTTTTTTTCCAGCAATAAATACTTTGGATTTTGTTTTAGAATTTAACAATAAGTAATGTTAAGTTATCTCTTTTTAAGTAAAATAAAATAAATAAATAAATAAATGAGTTTGAATTCATTAATAAATATATGTGAAACAAATTTGAGATTAAATTGCTAAAATTTAATATAATTTGAAATGAGTTTAATATCTATATTTTTTAATAAATTCGGATTTAGAATAAATACTTCAATTCAAACCTAAATTCTTCCATTCTTAAGTAAGTGCATGGAACAAATGGAAGTGGACTGAAAGGAACAAAGTGAAACAAAAGAACCAAAGACCAATACTATTTTTCAATGACCTAGCAAATTACTTTATGAACACCCCACCCTAAAGTCAATCTCAATTCTCCCAACGATAATATCAAAAACAACAAGATCATCAAAATCTTATCAAAACCAAATCCAAACCCAAAAATAACTGGTTAAAAATAATTGGATTTTATTGATAACATAATTAATATATATCATTTTTTTTTTTACAAAGTTTTAACATATATATCTATACTACTATTTAAGTGACTTTTCCTGTTGTTTCTTTTAAAAAAAAAAAAGTGGCTTTCCCTCTTTGGATCAATTTTTTTTTTTGTTCCAAAATTCCCTTACGCCCTAAGTTTAAGTAACGGCAAAACTTGGTAAAAATATTTCTTTTAACTCCCACATAAAACACTATTTACAAAACAAAAACTGCTTTTGAATAACTTTGTTCGCATCTTCAACTTCGCACTACAAAACAAAAACTCCTCCCACAAATTACTTACAATCCCGCTAAAGAATACAAACTTCCCACTAAACTACTGTGAAAACAATCTTCTACAATCACGATAAGGTCTACCTTATTCTTGCCAAGATTTCTTTTCCTTTCTAATCATATTCAGCTTTTTTTTTTTTACTTAAGATTTTTTTATGGTCATCAGCAGGTTTTTTTGTACCGTAGCTTTTCTTTTCTCCAGTATGGTCATTTCTGAATACTGATGCATGTTTATTATCCACGTGCATGTCACGCCCAGCTCTCTACAGTTTATTGTCTTTGTTTGTGGGTCAAATAAAGCGTCTAGAAAGTAGAAACTGGAAACGATACTAGAGGGCCCTTTTCAATTCCATTAAAAAGGAATAATACCATTATCAAGTATTGGTCTTTGTGTAAGTGTTTGTGCGTGTGTGTTCTATTTATCTATGGGCCATAGTGCATTTTTTAGTTGTAAAAATTAAATTTTAAAATTGTTCATCAATTGGCTTCAGTAGTGCAAATTAAGCACGGTAATACTACATATATATACATATGTTAGTTTCTACTTATTGCTGTATGGAAACATTTCTTTAAAAAATTAGAAACTATGTTATTTATGTTTTAAACTAGGCTCTTTCTTATATGGATTTATGTTAAATATTTTTATTCATATAAATTTGAGGATTTTGTATTTGTCCATTGATGTTACGCATTTGCCAACTATGGAACACATCCACAAATGAATAGATGATTTGAATTTTAATTTAATTTTTATGAATAGGTTGTGAGTGGGTGTGCATTGCCATTGGAGTCTAATACAATACACCATCATCAAAATTCAAGAAGAAGAAACTCTATTTACAAAAGCAAAAGACTTCAATCTTTATCACAACTATTGGCAGTTTGTCTTTTGATGAGGATTTCACAATTTGCAATTGGTTTTTGTAGAATATTGTTATGTTACTTTTACAAAAGCATTCACATCATGTTATCAAGTTTTGATATGTATTCTTTGTTAGGACTATGTTATTTCAAACATTATCAAGTTTTGATATTTATTCTCGGTAGGACTTTTTTTTTTTTTTTTTTTTTTTTTATAACTACTGTAGGACTGCAATGATTAATGAGATTGACTATCTTACTTAATTATGAAGTAACAACGGTGCAATACCAATGTTGCCTCCTATTTAATGTTTGTTATTTTTCTTATTTTTAATCCTTACTCTTTTTTCTTTCTTTTTTTGGTCTCCTTTTTAGGGTCACATATCAACAATTTTGTTGGATTGCATACTGGACATATTAGATGAGTTCAGGTGAGAGACTTAACAAAAATATTGTATGATTCAAGGCTTATATTGAGTGGTAGTTGGTTGTTTAAAACCTTTTTTGTAAAAAAAAAAAAAAAAAAAAAATATCCTTCCTTTGTCTATATTTATCAATTACTTAAATATGATGGGTTATTTATTTATTTATTTTTGGAAATTGAAATAATAGAAGACATAAATTTAGCATTTAATAAAGTAGATGAATATGTGTCATGTTTTTATTTGTGGAGTATATAGTGGAGCAGGAAGAGTGGGATAGAAGATTTGGACTTAGGTGACTATATTTTAGGACTAAATGGCTACCTTCTAGGATTAAAAAAAACCTTGATAACTATCATTAAAAAAAAAAAAAAAAAAAAAAAACTTCACAATTGTGAGCCTGAGCCTTTCCCATATTAAAAAAAAAAAAAATTAATACTATTGAATTTTTTTTTTCTTTTTAGGCATTTGAAATTTTGTACTAGAATTGTGCCAGTTTTAAAAAATAAATTACTTTTGGGCTTGGGTTCAAAAAATAATAGATGCACCAAAAAAAAAAAAAATTATGTGGCTTGATATTAAATTTTGAGAATAGGTGGTCTTCTCAAACGGTATTCTTGGTGTTTTAAAAAATTGATACTTTTAAATTTTTTGTTAATATTTTTAGGCAATTGAAACTTTTGCTTTAAAATTGTGCCGGTTTATAAGAAAAACAAACAAACTTCTAGGCTTGGGAGGATGATGAGAGAAAGAGAGAAAATGAGAAAATAAGAGGGTTTGAGAGGATGAGAGAGTCAGGAAGTAAGGAAAAGAAAGAGGTGAGGGAGGGTTTTGTAGAGAGACAAGAGAAAGGAGTTATAAAGCATATGAAAAGGTGAGGGAGATGAAGAGAATGAAGAAGAAGAAGAAGAAAAAACTGTTGGTAACTGTTGGAGAAACTGAAAAGGCAGGAAAACACATGATGGCTAAACTACGTGTAGTTTAGGCCTCACCACTAAACTACGTGTAGTGTCATGAACGATAAAATTCTTCCTCTCTTTCTAAAAAGAGAAACATCTCAAGACTTCCACAATTAGATACAAAATTATCAAAAAGGCTCCCTAGTGGTTCAAGCACATCAAGAACCTTTCTTAGCGGATCAAGATACCAAACATTATCCTCAGTAAGGAAGTAGAAGACTCTTCCTCAATATTTCAAGCACATCAAGAATCTTCCACAGTAGATCAAGATATCAAACATCATCCTCAGTAAGAAAGTAGAAGATTCTTCCTCAATATTTCAAGTATCTCAAGTAAAATACCCCTAATGCAAGAAGCAGAAGACTTTTCCTCAATAATTCAGGCATATCAAGCATCATACCTATGGAGGAGGCAAAAGATTCTTTCCCGATGGACCCAAGTACACCAAAGCAAGTCCCCAATGAGGAATTAGAAGATTCTTTCCCGAAGCATCCCCAGTAAGGAAGCAAAAGATTCTTCCTCAATGAGTCCCATATAAAAATCCCCAGCGAGGAAGCAGAAGATTCTTCCTCAAAGTCTTCCACGAACCATGAAAGAAGCAGAAGATTCTTCCCTAGTGGATCACATATCTACACCACTCCTCAGCGAGTTTCTCATCTCCAAGTGAATCATGAGAGACAAAAGATTCCTCCTCATGCACATCCACTCCTTGGTGAGTTTTTCACCATCCTTAGTGGATCCTACTCATGAGCATATCCTCTGGGAATTGAACATGCAGGCACGTGATAATAGCTTAATTTTGCATATTTATATCATTATCAGAAAGCATTATCATACTTATTTTGAGTTAATTCATGCATTTTTTAGTTGGTTTTGGAATAATGTTGAATAATTAATTTTGTGCTTAATTGAATTTTAATGTGTGAATTTGTCTTTTGTAGGATAATGAAATTAAATAAGTGGATTTGCGTGAAAAAGAAATCTAATGAACATTACTTTTACAAGGGCCATGATGAAGTCAAAGAAGACCAACTCAATTAAATTCGAGTCCAATTGGAGCAAAAAATCAAAGGAAATTAGCACAAAATCCAAGTCCAATTCGGATTAGGATTCTAGCCTGCGTACTAGTTAATATTTAGAGCATAACCTTCGGCTCAGATGTCCAATTGAGATTATTCAAGTTGGGCTAGAAAGTTAAATTAAAGGGATACAACATTTTAGTTTACCAATAGTCCTAATTCTAAAGTTAAATAGGCCGAAAACATCGGTTAAGTGAAGCCTAAAAACCTGAGATTTTTTCAAAATGGGAATTCAACTTGTAATAGGATTCCTTGACCTATTTAAAATTTAGAGGGGAGAGCTTCCGTAGAACATAATTTAGGTTTTCTTAAAGATTATTTACAGTTTTTAGAGTTTTATTTGTGTTATGGCTTGCTAGAAGCCTTACTAAGGTAAGGGGTGAAACCCAACCATTTATTGGTATGCTCTTCACAATTATTTATTGGTTTTAATGCTTATATATTTATGTTTCTTATTGTTTTACTCATCTAGAAAAGTGTTTAGTTCTATATAATCCTTTAATTTATCGTAGACTCCAAGCACGTTAAATGCTTTGTATTCCATGCGAACTAATTCACTAGTTTTATTTTGCCTAAAATCAATCAATTTCATAAAACTACCTTAGAAAATTAATTCTTAAGTTTTTATTGTTAAATCATCCGACTAAGATCATCCTTTGTATGAATTTTAGTTGAGTTATAAAATAAATATTGTTAAGACTATTGATAGATGTGTTGTGTGTGGATCCCTAAACCTTAGCGCCTTAATATACTGTTATTTTCTCTCAATTTAAATTCCCTTTACTAAACCATAAAAAATCTCTTCAATTAAAATTTATTATTTTAGTTTTATTCTCTTGTGGTTTGATAATCAATTCCCTTTTCCCTATGAATTCGACTTCAGACTTACCGAGTTATTAATTCACCACAATCTTGTACTTGGGAGCATTATTTAAGTCGCATCAATATGATAGAAAAAGGTAGAGATAGTGATAGAGAAAAAGGCCAAGGCCAACCCTGAGGCAAAAGCCTCACTAGAAAAGGTAGAGAAAGAAGTGAAGAAGACAAGAGGAACAAGTTACCCAGAGAAGTTTGAGGCAAGAGCCCTGGATGGACACCACAGAGACTATATCCTTTTTGTTGTTGGGTTAGCTCATAAGAGCACCCATTTGTTTGTTTGTTTGTTTGTTGTTGTTATTGTTGTTGTTTTTTTTTTTTTTTTTTTTACTATTGGATAAAGAGTCACTTGCTATTTGCTAGTGGCAAAACAGGTTCTAGGATAGCGAACCTATCATTGCTTGTTTCTCGAGCAACAAATGTGGGACTTTAAACATACGAATCTCACACAGCTCCTCGGAGTTGCACCCTGCCCCATGTATGCGTGATGTGTGTCGTGTGCGTGGGTTGGGCCTGAGCCATACGTCGAAACAAAATGTTGTCTCTTATTCTTTTGATTTCGTTAGCAAAGCTCATGAATCAAAAGAGGGGCATCTGTAGACATCGCATTTTGTACCCCTTACGACTTGGGTCCCCGTTCCCCAATGATGCTCAAACTCTAAGGCTCAGTGTCAGTTTAGAGCTCAATCAGATGTTAAATTGACTTAAGAAGTGTTAAAATAGAAAATATAACCTTTTAATTGAGAAAAAATCTATTTTTGGAAATAAAATGACCAAAGTGGCCTTCGGCTTGCGTATGTGAGTCGCGACCTACATATGCAAGCTAGAACATGTGTACGCAGGCACATTCTTGCGTACATAGCTAAGGTTTCAAAAGTATAAGAAAGACAAGTTTTTTCCAATAATGGATAAGGTTTGGAACAAATCCGACATTGTCTGGGAGCCATTCCAAACTCCCCCTTTTTTTTTTCCATTATATAAAGTCTTATATGGTACATTTTCAAAACACACATAAATCTCATGGGAAAAATCTAAGATTCATTAGAAAATAATGAATCAAAAAGGAGTTTTTTACAAAACACTCTCAAGTCAATTTTATTTGATTGGGACCTTTTCTAGCCTCAATCCTTTTAGTTCAACACTGCTAATCACTCACTTATTGGTTTGTGAATATATTTGAGTGAGGGGAATTGTCAAAATCAAGCTTGGAAAGCTTTTGTTTAAGATATTGAGTCTAACCCTTTCTTTTTGTTTCTCTTCCTTTTCTGCTTTTCTTTTGTGTTTTGATTCTATTTCTTGCGTAGTTTTTATTTGTATGATGTCTGTTTAAGTTAGTCTTTTAGTACTTTTCATATTTTGTGTACGTTAGATTGGTAGTTTGATGTTTTAAAGTTCTGCTCTATTCCTGTGTTTTTAGATTTTTTGGGTAAGGATTTGCATATGCTTGATCTAGCTTGCGCATGCAGGCTTGATTCTGTGTACGCAAACCTATTCTAGTGTGTGTAATGCCATTACCCAAAAATCTTAATTTTTTTTGTTTGTTTTGTTTCTACATTCACATGTTTGTTCTCTATAGCCTCTTTTTTATATGTTTTAAGCCCCATGAATTCTTGTTCACCTTTTAACATGCTTGTTTGTCTTTAACATGCTTAGATAAGGGTTTTATGTTTGTTTCTTGCCTTGATGTCATGAACATGTATTCACATGCCCATTCATGAGGTCATAGGTGCTGAGATGCTATAAGGCAAGTAAAATAAGTCATGCATTCACATGAACATGCATGTTGTTGGTTTAATCCTCCTTTGACATATGTGTATCATCTTGTCTATAACATGATTTCCTTACTATGATGATATGTTTGTTGTCATGCTTGGGTGGCTGCTTTGTTTGATACATGATAGGGCTTCACATGCTAGGGTTTCTTTAGTTTTTGGCTCTCTTGCTTTAGGATGATAAGTATGTTGTTTTAGGATAAAGATGTCATGTTGTATGTTTAGATGTATGCTAGTGTATGTGTGAGTATAGATGCAAGTGTTGAACATGCTTTTAATAAGGTTGGGATGTAAGACACACTGATGGGAGGCTAACCTTAGGGAAACCTGGGTGCTCTAAAAAAAGAGATTTGGGTACTTTTTAGGGCACCTCTCTTTTTGGGTAAGTGGTGTGGAGTCACCACTTATTTTTTATACAAAAAATACATGACTGAATTGTACCATTCTCATTGATTGAATAAAAAAATACATGTTTGAGAAATTGAAAATTACATGGCTTTGGGTTCTAATTACAAACTACCAAATGATTACATGGCTTTTTGTCCTAGTTACAATCTATCCAAAATAAAACAAAGATAAGGCAAGATCTACCTATCCAAAAGACCTAAATTCGAAGGCTAGGATACGGAATGGAAAGGTGTTAGGCACCCATTCCGCCCAGACAGAGTCTAGTTTTCTAAACTCTTGTGACCTATGTACCCTTTTTATGCATGCTATGAATGATATGTTGCACATGTAAAACAAAAATTAAATCACATAAGTTTATTTTTGAATGTATCCTCTTCTTTGTTTAAAAAATTCAAATTTGTTGTTATGAGTAAAAAAAAATTTGATTTTGGTTTAGAAAAAAAATCAGATCTGTTTTTGTTATGTAAAAAAAAAAAAAAAAAGGTTTTTGGAGAGAAAAGTCAGATTTGTTTTTATTTAATTAAAACAAAGTCTTTTAATTTGAAAAAAAAAAAATCAAATCTGTTTTTGAGAACCTAGAAAAAAGAAAAATATTTTTTGAGAAGAGGGTTTCATTCATGAAATAAATTTATGCTACATATTTTGGACAAAACAAACACAATACATACAATCATGCATGATCTTTTCCTTTATTTTAAATTCCGCATATGTTAAAAAAAATTAGATCTGTATCTAAGGAAGATACAAATTAGCTTTTGATTTAAGAAAAATTCAGATCTACTTCTAAGGAAGATGCAAATCCATTTTTATTTTAAGAAAAATTCAGATCTACATCTAATGAAGATGTAGATCCATTTTTATTTTTAAGAAAAATTTAGATCTCCGTTTTTATTTTAAGAAAAATTCAGATCTACCTCTAATAGATGTAGATCTGTTTTTGATCTTAAGAAAAATTCAGATCTACATCTAATGAAGATGTAGATCCGTTTTTGAGTCAAGAAAAAGAATTGTTTACATGCAGATTTTTGAAAATAAGAAAGAGATCACAACAATAATAAAAGAATTAAGAACATGTTTTGACAAAATAAATCAATAATTCAATATATGAATACTTTAAACAACTAAACTAAAAAAAAAAAACAAACATACATCATAACAATAAGAGATGCATTAAGAAAAGAAAAGGGTAATCAGAAACAACCTCTTGCATGGAGCACTTCTTCTTCTTGAGAGAATGTTTTAGGGTTCAAAGAAATTTATTCAACTATCTTTGAAACCTAAAAACCCTAGTTTAAGAGAGAATACCAAAAAAGGGATGAGAAATTTGAGAGTGTGAAAAGGTATCTTTCCTAGAGCCTAAAAGAATGTTGAAAGGGTCCTAAATGTTGGGAGGTATCCCCCTATTTATAGAGCTGTTAATTGCTTAGAAAATAAGCTAGGTTTTGCTTAAAAATTAAGTCCAATCAATTTAAAACATAAGCAAAAAACGTATGGGGAAAATCCTTAAAAAAAAAAAAAGAAAAAAAAAAGGAGATTTAGATAAGAGTAAGCTGATTTTTCAGATCACAACCAGTTTCAGTATTTTGATCATATCTCTTTATTTAAAATTCGGATTAAGCTGAAATTTTGAAAACTGAAGGGAAATTAAATTCTATACAACTTTTCCAGAAATAGCCTAGTCCGAATTTTGAGTTATGCTATGATAAAAGTGCCTTAGAACGTGAATCTAAAATCTACTACTTGATTAGCATGTTTTTGAAGTGTTTTCCAACTCTAAAACTGTATTTGGATGAATTTCAGAGTTATTTTCATGATAAACTTCATTCCAAAGTGATAATTATGACTTTTAAAATAATTATTTTGAATACAATTATCCCAAAAGCCTAATTATCCATCGTCTCTAAATAATATTATTAGCTTATTTGTTTTAATCCCATGCAACAAATCTCACTTTAAGAAAAATACTTCACCAATCACATAAATTCATTTAATTAATTTTAATCAATCACACGTGATCGGTTTCACCCCACACAATGCATATAGAACGTGAAAACTTGATCTTGTGATATCTTTCAATCCAACGGTCCGATTTGAAAACCGGACACACCGTCTCTACCGTTAGAACCTCAAGATCATTTTTATGATATGTAATGAATGAATTAATGCATGTAATGCAATTATGATTTTTGGGGTACATGGATGGTCACTCTAGTCATTCTCCTTGATTAAATTATGGGTGCAAAATTGAGCGTCTACAGAATACCCCTCATTGACAGAGCTGGGAAAGCGAATGTTAATGTAAAACAAAACCACTGATTTTAGCGGTCATGATTTAATTGAGGTTGAATTTTCAAAGATTTCCCAGCCTTCAAACCTAAAACTTTGGAACATAGAACTAGTGCCTTCCTTACCTTTTGACAAAAATGCAAATACTTGACCTAACTAATAGCTGATAAATTTTGGAAATGATTATTGATAATTGATGTGACCAAAAGGCTCTTCAATCCTGATCTTGATAATGGAGTTGTCTGCGACCAAGGGGCTTGATCTTGACAAAGGAAATGTCTACAACCAAAGAACGGTAGTGTCTGTAACCAAAGGACTTGATCTTCACAAAGGTAGTGTCTGCGACCAAAGGACTTGATCTTATCGAAGGTAATGTCTGCAACCAAAGAATCTTGATCTTGATCTTGACAAAGGAAATGTCTGCAACCAAAAGATCTTGATCTTGACGAAGGAAATGTCTGCGACCAAGGAAATGTCTACGACCAAAGGATCTTGATCTTGACGAAGGAAATGTCTGGGACCAAATGATCTTGACTAAGGAAATGTCTGCGATCCTTTCTTGATCTTAACTAAAGAAATGTCTCCTTTCTTGATCTTAACTAAAGAAATGTTTGCGACCACGATCTTGATCTTGACTAAGAAAATGTCTGCAACCAAATGATCTTGATCTTGACGAAGGAACTGTTTGCGACCAAGGTACCTTAATCTTGACTAAGGAAATGTCTGCGACCAAAGGATCTTGTGGTTTTCTTTGATTCTTTTTAGCTAGCTAGTTTGTCCTATAGTTATCATTTTTTTTCGTAGTGTTCGGTGACCATTTGGCAGATTTCGCGGTGGCCTGGGACCGGGATGGTGCAATTTAATGAAGTTGAGACGTCCATTTTTTTGATGTCGGCTTTGACTTCCTCGCACCTATGTTACTAACTTCCAACTCCAGAATGTGATATATATATATATATATATATATATAGCTTTTCCTAAGGGAATAGTTCATCCCAGCCAAGATCTATCGAAAGCAACTTCTTTTCCTTTCTTAAATTAAGGATGTAATAACTGAACATGATATGGTGCACTGCACATATAAATTCGTGGATTTGATTTTTTATTTTTTTATTTTATACGATAGGATAAATATGATCTATAGGGTTTTGGATTTAATCATATTATAAATTATCATGATACTGTTTAAAGTCTTTGGCTTTTTTTTTAGTGAAAGATGAGTACTTTTATTTTTTTTAGAAATAGAGACAAAAAAAAGAAGATAGACGAGTGTTGAAATATAACAAATGGAGACCACCATCATTTTCCAAGACTATTTACAGTGGGCTCTCTTCAATTATTTATTTCAAACTTTTGAGTGAATTAAAATCATTCACATAACCTAGAAACCTCTAGTGAGAGTTTATCAGGGACGACCTGTAGAACACAGCAAAAATGGCCAGGGGCATGGGTCTGTGCTGTTGTTTCATCGTTGTAGTGATGGCTTTACTAAAGGGTGCAACTGCTGCACAAACATATGAGGTTGGAGATAGCTTGGGTTGGGAAGTTCCTCCAAATAGCTCCTATTACTCCGAATGGGCTAGCAATAAGACCTTTTACGATGGTGACAAGCTGTGTAAGCATTTCTGAATTCCTTTTATTAATAATGGATTTCTCTAGTATTTCCATGGACCATGAAGTTTTAATCAATCATGCAAACTTTTCTTTTCAAACCACTTCAAAAAAAATTGAATTAAGTCTGTATAGTTTAACCAGGCATCGCAATTTCTTGTATCCTTGGTAGCCTAATTTACAAAGTCTCTAAAAGTTTTTCAAATTGTTGCAGCGAATATAATTCTAGCTTTTGATTAGAAAAATTGGTCGGAAAAATATCATCCTAGTTATTGGATATATAAATTTGCGGGTTATATTTATTTAGCCTTTATTGTAAAAGAAAGGAAGGTCAAAAAAAAAAAGAGAGAGAGAGATTGATAATACATCTATTTTACTGTGATGAACAGCATTCAACTGGACTGGGTCGCATACTGTTCGAATCTCAAATACTGCAGCTGAATATAATAATTGTTCAAAAACTCCCGGAGCAGACATAGGTAGCCCATTTGTTCTAACACTCAACGCCAGTGAACCTGTCTATTTTCTCTACTGCACAGTCAATGACCATTGTAAACGTGGCCAGAAGTTCTCTATCAATGTTCTAAAGCTAAACTCTACTGTTGCTGCACCTCCGAGTCCTAGCTCTGCTTTATCTTTGACTATTGATGCCTTTGTTGCAGTTCTCTCCACTTTGGTGACATTGGTCTTAATTTATATCTAAATGTCATCAAATTATAATAGCATATCTAAATTGATGTACTCCAACTTGTTTTAGTAATAAAGTTCATAATAAAAATAATTGATTGCGGATCCTGGATTGCGAAATTGTTGTACATATATACGTCCAATTCTAGGCAAAGTTGAACAAGAATTCTAATTAAGCAAAGTTAATCCTAAAGAGACTAACAAGTTGGTATATGATATTAAGGTTGAAAATCAATTCCTTAAAGCTAAGGTTAAGGGCTTGGAAGAAGAACTAGCTGAGTTTAAAGCCAGATTAGAAAATGTATCTAACGCCAAGCCTATTGTAGAGCCCGACACAAATTCTATACTCACCAAGCATATTTTCCTCCATTTAAATATATACACATGTTTTTTTTATTATATACACACTTTTTTATCTGATAAGTTATATATATATACACACAAAAAAAAAAAAAAAAGTATTTTCAATCAAAATTATGTTTGATGGTGATTTTTCATAAAATAAAATTCATTTTTACTATTTTTATAATGAAATTCTTAAAAAGTTTCGCTTTCGATACAAATTATCAAATTTAACACTGAAGTAAGTAAAAAATATTTCAATTAAACTAATGAAATTTTCAAAAATATGAATGATCCAAAACTTTGAGTAATAAGTTAGACTCTAAACATATTTGAAACTATTTTGCTCTAACCCATTATGTGGCAACTAAAGAGACATTTCATGTATAGTTTTATTGATAAAATTTTTTTAATAAGTCAATAACTTGTTAATTGCCACATAACGAGTTGAAAAAGATATAGACTCAAACATGTTTGGTGACAAATTTTATTAAATATTTAACATATATAAGAACACATTTTACAACAAAAAATAGAATTGCGAAAAATAATGTTACGTCTCTATAACTATTAGACCAATTATTTTTTTTAAGAGCATCATTGGACTAAATCAAAAATTTGGGGCGGGGGTGGGGGGGGGGGGGGGACTCTTATTTTTTAGACTAAATTTTGAAAACATTAAAATAATTATATATAATTTATAAAATTTTCAAAATTTTGGGGGGCCCAGCCCCCCCCCCCCCCCCCAACCCTTCCACATAGTTATGCCCCTGACTAAGGTATACTCTAAGAATATATGTTAGAAAAACCTTTAATATATATGAACAGTTTTATAAATCATTATGAGGATAACTACAAACTAATTTAGAGGTAAACTTTGTTCCAAAAAAAAATATATATTAAAGCTCCTAGCTAGTCTCTGCGCGTGCGCGTACACGCGCACGCGCGCGCACACACACACACACACACACACGCATGCGCACACATGCGCGTGCACACACACACACACAAAGAATACTTAGATTTTTTTTTTTAATAGTTAGTTTTATATACAATAAAATTTATAGTATTCCTATTATAACTCTTTGTTTTATCTTCTAGGGTACGTTTGGTACATTGTAATAATTATTACATAGAAATAGAAATAAGTATTATAAGGAATACATTAAATTGAAATGTAATAAGTATTACTATTTATTAGTTTGGTGACCATTTAAGAATAAAATCCTGAATATACATTCACAATTTAGTAGAGTATAAAAAGAATGTGTAATTAAATTATTTTTAAGTTAAATTTCCTAAAATACACTTATTTTAGGGTGTTCAAAATAGAGCTAATAATTAATAATAAGGAAAATTTATTTTTTTTTCCTTTTGAAGATGTAGCAACTAATGTTTTTTTAGGAAATTTTTTTGAAAAGTAATTATATAAGGTGAAGGAATAGATATTTAGTACTTTTAATAAGGAATATTTTGAAGAATAGCTATTCATAAGGAATAACTATTTATTGTAATAAAAACATAACCAAACAACCGAATAGTTATATCATAGGTATATCTATTACATTACAGTATCTATTATAGTCTACCAAACGTGCCCCTAATGTGAGATTTTAAAAAAAAAAAACTTTAAATAAATAAAGCACAAATACCTATAAGTTTTGATCAAAGTCCAAAAGTTTTCATGTAAATTTTAATTAAATGTGTTTTTTTTTTTTTTTTTTTTCGTGTGTTTGAATTTAATTTTGAATCTTATTCTAGTTTGTAACTTGTGCTTATGCACAAAAACATTCGACAATAGTGATGATAAGGTTGTCATCTCAACTTTTACACTATAATGAACGATGATGATGAAACGATCTTATCTAAGTGAGTGAAGTGATTATCTTAATTTTTGCGCTAAGTGTAAAAAAGTCACTTAGCATCTAAATTAAGAAAATTAAAATGCATATTTGGCGCAAAAATTGGACTACAATTATAATTCAAAAATTATAAATTAAATCTTGAAATTAAGAATATCACAAACTAAACATTATAGTCTAGCTAGTTCAAAACCAAGCAATATACTTTTAAAATCACAAAACTTTCCATCAAATTGGATTGGAAGATTCTTCTCCAAGTTCAACCCACGGCTTATAAAAACATCAATGTGTATTAAATTACATGATTTATTAAATAATTTTAAAGTTACATACGATTATTAAGTGTAGGGATATTGGGCCCAGGAGTTCTTTATCTATTTGTATATTAGGCCTGTGGCCCAAGCCAAGGACGAGGGGTTGTCCAATGAGGATAAAACTTTGTCAGAAGAAATTGTTATTAAATAAAGAGGTTAGTTTTGGTCATAATGGCTTAATAGGGAGGGCTGAGGATAAATTCCTCCCCGACTAACCAAAGCCAAGGTTCGAAGTGGTAGCCTGTCGTATAGGGTAACATTCTAGGAAGTTCTATTGATGCGGATAAGCATTGCAGAGTCATCAGACGAGGAGAAATCCTAAAATATCTAAGGAGAAAGCTGCTATCACCACATTAAATGATCTGCAGATAACTCTCTAACCGTATTAATGTGGAGTTAATACTTAAACAGTGTTTTTCAGCCTTATAACTACTACATAAAGACTTTAGGGAGGTGCTGATGGGACAAGTATCAATACTAACTCTCTGGCCAGCACGTGGAGGGTAGAGATGAAAGCCAAAGAAAGTATAAAGGAAGGAGAGAGCAATAGGAGAGGGAGATCGAACAATTAAGAAAGAGAGACTATAGCATTAAGAACGGACTTTGTAATCAAATATGAAGGAAATATATAAGAATAGATCTCCTCGGACTTTGCCGAGGACAATTATCTTCAACATAAACCTGTCTGTTTTCATTCTCCTGCCATTTGAATCCACTTTGATGTTTGTCTGATTCATTCAAGCCCAGTTTTCTGACCCATTCTCTACAAATTCATTGTTTTGGGCTTTTTGGGCCTAAGTCCATCCACCTTTTGGGCTAAGAACTCAAATCTAGTCCTTACATTAAGAATTTTATATAACTAAAAATATATGCGGATAATTTTTTAAGTTGCCACATAATGGATTGGAGAAACCTTTTTCCAAATTCATTTAGAGGAAAACTCTACCCCTAATTTAAACTTTGGGTTTTTGGGGTTGGATTTCTCGGATTGATAAGGGGGGTTAAATTGATATGATATCAAAATTCTAGGATTTGATTTGAAACTAACAAAACTATAGGGTTTAATTTATAATATTTTTAAAATTGTAAATCTTAATAATTTTTAATTTTGAAATGATAAGGTTTGGCTCCAATCTAGTTTGTAACTATATCTTCCAACCCATTGCATGAGAAATTATAAGGCTATCATTGTGCATTCTCAAAAAAAAAAAAAAAAAGGATTATCATGGTTTATTATTTAAACAAGTCACGTGATTCACTAAAAAATTCATGTGACTAAAATTATACATTGATGATCTCTTCAATTATCACATAATAGGTTGAAGGAAGATAATTTCAAACCGATTTAGAGCTAAACCTTCTCTTTTGAAAATACTTCAAAAAAAGAATTTGCCATTTTTTTCAAGTTCCCTTGTACCATGTAAGGCAAAGCTTACAAATCATGAAAAATTGTTTTCAGCTTCATAAATTGTAATCCTTTGTTTAACAAATGTCAGCGCTAGCTTAGAAGACTAAGCATATCAAAATTTTGTTTGATTGGACAATTAGGCTCATTTGACCCTGTTTGATTATTTCAGGAGGAGGACAAGTTTGGAATATGTTGACCAAAATTGTGCCAAAAGGCCAATTTTGATTATAAACTTTCTTTTTTGTTTGGCTGAGTTTTGATTATATAATTTTTAAACACAGATTCTTCCAATATGATTCATTGATCTAGCCGGCTTCCAGGCTCAAACATCCTTATTTATTTTAGTTCTCTCCTTCTCTCGTTTAATAATGTTAACAAATGTTAAGGGATTAACAGATTGTAGTGACCATCACACACTCTTGTGGGTGTTGGGGTAAGAGTCGAAGTTCAAGTCTCCAAAAGAGAAGTTCACATACATATACATTTAGATTAGGGTAGAGTAGAATTTCTATCATGTATTAAAATAAAAAATAAAAACAGATTGCAGTGAATCTCGTTTACATTCTCACTTTCCACCTTGCAGAAAAATGTTGTTGTTTTGCCACATTGTCTGCAAGATCATAACATTGACAGATTGGGTTGCACTCATACCACACCATCATTAACCACTATTTCCCAAAACAGCATAACTCCCTAATAATCACAACAACAATTATTGCTTCTCTCAAACATGTCAAATCTTATGTCCATCAATCTCAATTAAAATAACTACGTTGCATGGAAGAATCAAATTGTCACAATTCTTTTGAGCTACATCCCCAAATTGTTACAATTCTTAATGCTTATTCATTGATTGATCACATTTATGGTTCAACATCTCGTCCAAATCATATTGATGAGCATGAAAATCTAACAGTTGCTATGAATCCATATTATATCAATCTTGAAGAATCAGAGATAAGGCTCCCCTCTCTTTGATAAATTCAACATTGACACCACAAGTTTTCTCTTTGGTTGTTGCAATTAACAATGCCCAAGAAGCTTGGAACACACTGTAATAGGGGTTCACTTTTACATCATGAGAAAAAAATTTCAATCTTATGCTAGAGTTGTAGAGTATTAAAATGTGTGTTTGGCACCCATGGGTGATGCGTTAGAATAAATAATTATTTTGTAATTGTAGAACAATGTATAATTTGTTCTCTATATAAAATTTGGTCTCTCTAAAAATTAAAAAATTTCTAAAATTATTTCATTTTTCTATTTCTGCCAATATACCATTCTATTATTTTAGATGTATTTAATTAGTACTCCCTCTATTCCAAATTGTTTGGCCTGTATTCCATTTTGAGATGTCCCAAAATTATGTCTTGTTTGAAAAGTCAAACACCATTAAGTTATTAATATTCCCTTTATGCCCTTAATTGATATGTGGGAGCATTTTTTTAATTAAAAAAATAATAATAACCTAAATTTTGAAATTCACTATACACACCATCTTTATTCAAATTTAAAATAAAATAAATAAAATAAAATAAAAACCTTCAAAGATAAGGCAGTTAATGATAAATTTGTTTAAGGGTAATTTAAGAAATTTCTAACTTTTTTTAAAGAGATAAGGCAGTTAATGATGTTTCCCTAAATAATTGGGTTTTTCTAATTAGACCAAATAATTTGGGATGGAGGGAGTATTATTCATTTATGAGTTAGTCCATATTCTTCGAAATTATGTTATTCTTTACAAGTTCAAATAAATTATCCAAATTTCTCATTCTCTTACAAGAGATTATTATGATAATAAAAAATCATATCAAAATTGCACTCAATATTACTCAGATGATAGGCACACTCAAATGCATAATCAATATTGTATTTTGATATAAATTCAATTCTCACTTCCAAAATAACTATGTATTAACTCAAACAAAAATCAAACCAAAGCTATAAGGGAGAGATGGACTATTTGTGATGGGAACTCAAAAATACAACACCAAACATATTGACCCAAAGTAGAGTTATAGAAAACACAATGATTCATCAATCTAATGTAGGGTTGCAAGAGAAAATATAAAATCAAGAGAGAGAGAGAGTAATCATTTTTTTCAAGAGGGAATGTGAGAGAAAATAACAAATTTATAGAAAATAATATGAAAAAAGAGTAAAAATAAAAGATATAATAATAAATACCAAATTATGCTATTTAATAGAATGAAATTATATTCTTATATACTATCTTTATAATGCAATATAATAACATTTATGAAATCAAAGAAAAAAAAAATACAAGCCAATGGCCTTATAAGTGAATTGGCATCTTTCCAGTTCCACTGAACAAGTTGAGATATGAACACGTGTCTAAGATTGGACACGTGTCTGCATCGCAACGTGTCCAGTGGAACTGGCCACTGGACACAAGCATCACCCTTAAGGTAGATAGTAGTGAAGAGATGAAAAAGTAAAATGGAGAGAGAAATGTCAGAGAAAGTATAAAAATGAGTTGAAAAATTAATAAGAAGAAAAAGAGTTAAAGATAAGAGAGAATGAGTTGCAAATAGGTGAATGATATAGCCACTAATGTAGCTCAATAGAAGCGTAGTAACAATAAATGTTATACTTCAGTTTTTATATAATATATATATATATATATATATATATATATTTTAGAGTTGTATTGAAATCCTAGTTTTTTTTTTTTTTTCCCTCTATGCTTACATATTCTTGTGGCTTACAATTGCTTATTAGTGAAAATTACACATTTGTGTACTAAAAGAGATTTTTTGTCTTAATCCACAACTTATAATTCATATTAGGACAGTATATTTACATTTTCTTTATTTGGATATTTTAAAAACTAAAATAGGATTAAGAGGAAATGATAAAGGTATCATATTCATTGACAATTATGCTTTATATATATTTATCACAACATGTCGTGAAGAGTGTAGCGTGCATCATGCATGTCATTTGTCCTAACAAGCTTAGGATAACTGGAAGTTGCAGGTCATATCAATTACTGGTTGTAATTAGTAGTTAGTTACTGTTCCACACTCCTGGATGTAAAATATTTTACACAATGTCCATACTTTTAAGTTATATATTCACATATCGTCCCGAGGATGACCCTACCTTCTTGCCGTCACGATCCCTTTTCTTCCCTACTTTGGCTTTCCTTGGATGAGAACCCTACTCTGGATGGTGTATATAACCATTTTCCAGTCGTTCACCTTTCTTCTTTTTCTTAGAAATAATTGTGTCTTCTGCATTCATGAAACTTTGGGCTTAATGTATCAACTCAACCATCATCTGCGACTCCTGGTCGTACAGCTTATGGATGAACAAGTCTGAACTAACTCCATCGTAAAAGGCTACTAAGGGGATCTTGTCATCCATCTCGTCCACCAATAGGGCTTCCCTGTTAAAACGGCTAATGAAAGTACGTAGACTTTCGTTTTCTCCTTGTTCTATGTTTAGCAAGCTAGACAAGGAACGTTTCTATCTTTGTCCCTATACAAAGTTGTTGACGAACAACTTACTTAACTCCTGGAATGATGTTGTGGTGTTTGCTGGTAGCTTACCAAACCATACTCTGGCTGGGCCTTTCAACATGGTAGGAAAGGCTTTGCACATGATTTCGTCTAGAACACCTTGGAGATGCATAGTCATCTTGAATGTGACAATGTGATCAAAAGGACCCCACATTCCATCATATGAATCCAAGGTAGGCATTTCAAATTTAAAGGGTAGGGGGTGACTTGTAATGGATGAGGTCATCTACATGATTTGCCCTTCTCATGGAATCCTTCATATCCTCCATGGCTTTTTCACTTAATCCATCTCTCTCTCCAAGTGTGGTACTGTACAAGTGGTAATTCCTCTAGAATGATCTCCTCCCTTAGCATCGTTTTCAGCCCCTTCATTCTCTAAATTCTGCTCGTGTTCCTCGCTACAATGCTATCGACGTTGTTTGTTAACTTCTCTAGTTAACTCTTGGTTTTGTTGCGTCAAATCTGCCATTGCAGCGACCATAGACTGCAACTGTTACTAACAATCAGTGGTGGTGCTGATGCGCAGTTTGGGTGACTAGAGGCGTTCCCACTCTTCTGGTGTTCTGAACTAGTGGCTATTGACCTAGTCCGAACCATGCAGCCTTTTTGTCTTGGAAAGCTGAGAGATTAACACTTAGAAACTTTACTCGCTAAACTTTTCCCATAGACGGCGCCAATTGATGATACATGGGAATCAGTAGGTTGGAATGTTTCGAGTTATGGTAATGGCTTTAAGACTTGAAAAGAATGAAAAGACTATCAAGGGTGACTGGTGTTACTCGACCAAGGACCCTCCGACGGTTAAGTCAGTTTTTTTTCTAAACACAAGGATGGGAAACTCTTAATAGCAGAACTTACCTTGGGTGAATGAGACTTGCTCCATTTATAGAGAGTTAAAAGTGGGTCTACTTGTTTGAATTCATCATCATCATGGGCAATGTGGGCGGTTAATAGAGAAAATGGGATTCGTGGAGCGGAATGCAAGGAATCCCCTCCACATTTAAGGAGTAATGCATTGTGGTCTGTCATATGGAACCTTTTGAGAATTTCTCATAGAATTCACCAAGTGTGATTTGGTTGTCTATGCCCCTGTGTCATGGACGACTATCCTTAAATTGAATGGTCTTCTTATCAATGGACGGGTACTATTCATGCATGGTGTCATTGTTAGGCTTCTCTCCTGCTGAAGTTCTCTGGACACGGTTAGGTCATGGATGACTGCCATGGACAGGTTGACCTTAGATTAATCCCCATCAAATGATATTTTTTAAATATCACAAAATAATATTTTATTAATTAAATTTGAAATGGCAAGGAATGAGAGACTCACATACTAACATGAAACTTGGTAATAAAAGTTAAAAGGCGAAAATATTAATTTGGCCTCTACATTTTAGGGTCGTAGTCAATTTAGTCCTTACATTTTAGTAGCAATAATTTTGATTCATATTATTTTAACTTATGGTTAATTTGGTTTCCATCATTAACTTAGTGATGGAAAATGCCTATGTAGTTAATGGAGTGCACTGTTGGCACTCTTGAAGCTAACGTGACTATTCAAATAATAACAAAAAATTTTTTTGACATTTACAAAATGCCATTTCATCTAAATAAATAAATAAAAATAGTTTCTCAATTATAAAGAAAGGAAAAAAAATTTTCATTTCTTTCATTTTCTCAGCCTTAATAATCTGCATGAAAATTTTCTAGGCAACCAAACACATAATACACCCGAAATATTCTAGGCAATCAATCACTGCTTTCATTGAACTATAAATCTTCTACCACAACCTCAACAATACATTAACATAAAATACTCAAAGAATCCAACACTTCCATGAATCAAAACTCCCAAATAATTTCTCTTGGGACCCTATAACAATAAAAACCCAAAATCATCATTTCAATTCATGAGCATCACAACCCTCATGCCATGAAACCACCATTCACGCGCCCTTAAGGCCACTTTAATGGCCCGTACATTTGGATTGGGGGGGGGGGTGTGGAGGGGGAGTGGAGGAAAGTAGAGTAGAGTTGGTTGAAAATATGTTAATTTCCAACCTACTCTACTATTCTCCCCCTCAATCAAAATGGAGCATAAGCTAGATAAAAGAAAGAGAGAATGTGAGATCAATCTAGAGAGAGAGAACCAAAAGCTTGAGGTAATAAAGGGGCAAGATTGAAGAGAGCTTTGCAGTAAGAAATGATGGAAAACCACTGTCACAATAGTGACGAATGTAGGTCGTGGTGGAGGTGTGAAAAGGTTGACCATGGTGGTTCAGTGTTAGGTCTTAGAGAGGTTGAGAGAGAAAGAGTGTGTGGGTTAGATAAAAGAACTAGAGGAGAAAAAGAGGAGATTCAGTCCAACAGTGAGTTCTAACCTAGCTAGCAACTTTCAGTGACTACCTTCGAGTCTGGTGCATCTTTGACCTAAAGATGTTTGGGATAAAGATGGGTTTGGGACTGTTGGAGTGATTATATTTGTTTTTGTGTTTGTGATGATGATGATATTGAGATTTGGTAGATTCTAAAAATATGTAAATTTTTTTGCTTGAATCTGTGATTTGTACATAGAAATATGTTATTAATTGAATGATTGAAGCTATTTGCTAGGTTTTATGTAATAATCTGTTGGCATTAATTTTGAATTAGAGTGAAAAAAAAATTTGTTTGTAACTAATGAATTTTTTTTCCACATTCTAGAATGTTTTTTTTCATTTAATTTTTTATTGGAAATGATATATATATATATATATATATAATTTTTTTAAATTGAGAAATTTTTATTTATATTTATTTATTCAAATGATGACATAATATTTTTAAAATGTTAAATAAAATTTTTTATTATTCTGTGAGTAGTCACGTCAGTTTCAAGAGTGGCAACTGCCAAACAGTGCATTTTGTTAGTCACGTAGGCATTTTTTGTCACTAAAGTTAATTAACAGTATGAACCAAATTAACTATAAATTGAAAATGATTAGGACCAAATTAACTGTTATCAAAATGTAATATTTCTCAATGTCCCGGCTATTCATGGAACGTGAGAAGCAGATGAATAATCATCTGCTTTTGGAAGAAATCGAAGAATTTCTTGGGAATCCTACAAGGTCCATTCGTTCTTTTTTCTTTGACAGATAGTCAAAACTTCGTCTGGGTTCGAATCCTACTGAGAGGTCCACTAGAGATCAAAAATTGTTGAAGAAAGAACAAGATGTTTCTTTTGTCCCTTCCTGGCAATCAAAAAATAAAGAAATAGTTAATATATTCAAGATAATTACTTATTTACAAAATACCAAGAAAATCTGCCGAAAGAGTGGGTCTAGAGCATAGTTTTTTTACTTTTTACAATGCCATAAAGTTACATAGTGTCTATTATTCACATCAGCTAGCCCTTTCTAGCTCTGATTCACTTGCAAAAACAGGGGATTCGATAGTAGTAGCTGCAGATTCTCATGTCAAACCTTCCACCAGTTCGATAGGAGCTTGCATTCGCTGCATCAATGAATGTGCTTGCGTACTCCTACGGGAAGTGGGACTAATCTAATTTCGTTCTTGTCTAAGCTATTGGAAATTCAAAGGAGGAGCCAACGAAAGCTTCGCTTTCGGTAGCTTGCTGACTCTCCTAGTTAGAAGAAGGCTCTTTGGCGAATAATTTAGATCTGGGTAGAGTCTCGCTCAGTAAAGAGAGTTGTAGATGCTCCTTCCCCGTAGGCTCGATTCGGTTCCATCCTATACCTCCTATCCAACGCCTTATCACTCAAAATCGCATTCTCTCACACTGGTGGTATTTCTTGTTGAATGAAAAGATTGGATTAGTCTTTCTGTACCCACCTGCCACCCCTATTTGAGAGTGATTTTATATCAATGGGGAACCTCCTAATAAGGAAGTTGCTCCTTGGAAAAGCCTTTTTGTTGCCAAGCCTTTTTCTTATTTTTTGGGCAAGAATCCATTTCGGTTTAAGAATTCACCGAATTGGGACATCCATTCTATGCTTCAGGACTAAATTGATTGTGAGCCCAAAATATAGTATTTTTGCCAAGTAAAAAACTATCAGAATTTGTATCTGAGTCAATCATATTAGAGAAAAATTAGGCACTATATTCTATTACATATAAAAATAAGTTATTAACTAATTAAATGAACTTTCAAAATTTATATCTCGATTTCATGACAAAAAAAATTTACTTGATACATTGTTTTACATCTTAAAAAAAATTAACTATTATGATCCTAATGTCCCATATAGATTAAGTATAAGCTTAACTATGTGTTTATAAGCCCCTTGACACCCTCCCCTTGCAAGTTGGTTTTTAAGGGTAAGTTCTACCCATGAATTCTTAACATTTATATATGAAACCCATCTATATATTAATTATTAGCCATTATACATTTAAAAATAATTTTAGTGTGGCATTATTGAAGGAAATTAATGCCTATACTTGGGTATTTTCAAACGTGCCATGCTACTAAGTGAGTGTTTGGATTGCATTGAACGTCTACGTTTGTGCGTTTTGTTGAAAAAATGTGGGTCTCATGGCACTGTTTACAAACCCACAAAAGTCATCCAAACACAGATTTCAATATAAATTTGGGTCCCACAGCACTATTCACACATTTAAAAATTATTTTGTTATAGTGTTTTCAGTTTTCAACAATAAGTGATATCTAAACAAAACCTAAATAGTTTTTGTAGTTTTTTTTTTTTAATTATTCATTTAATGAGCCCTCTTTCCTTTTGGAAGGTTTTATATATATATATATATATATATATAGATAATTATCAGGTGCTCTTTTGTGAAACAGTTTTTTTTTTTTTTTTTTTTTTTTTTTGTAATTCTTAGTTATTATGTTTTCAATGATACTAATTACCGAGTGGCATTATTGAAAGAAATTAATGCCTATATATATATATATTAATAGGTAAAATAGAGAGGAAATTCAATTAGATTTCAAATTAGAATTCAATTAAAGTCTAATTTTGCGCCACATGCCCTATTGTGGTGGGCCTTTTGTGATTTTGGGCTGGACTGCCTCCTATTGTACTAGGTCCAAGTGTTCTGGATAAAAGAGTTGGAACTGGTCTAGTTGCAACTCATCTTGGTCCGGCTTGTGCACAAACTATGCCTTATTTGCCGAAACTTTGGTTACATGCCCATGGCAGGCGAAGCTGCTACAAAAGAGTTATGACAGACACATACAATATGACAATAGCAAAGGCAATACACTTGCTGTTAGACAAAATAAAACTATTACAAAAGAGTTACGACAGATAAATTCAATAAAACAATGATAAAAGAAATATGTTTACTGTCAGGCAAAGCAAGTAAGAGACCCTTAATTAAAAGAACAGTATAGCAACAAGAAACACATTATAGGTGAAATTACAAAGACAAGAGAAGAGACAAGAGCAATAAGCGATGAAATCAAAGAAGGAAAAGATCAGTCTACCGCGTTCAGTTGTGTTATGGGACTAAAGCCAAGGAAGGAACCACTTCCTTAACGTGGGTAACCTCGCAAGAGGATCCTGCTATAGAAATTATCCACTTTGAGGGAACAAACCTAAGTGGCTCATGCCTAAACAAATTCTTTATCCTCAACAGAGGGTAGGCTTTTAGAGGGAGAGAATGGATTAGCCTATTGATGCATGCCTGCCATTCTACACTCTCTATTTCTCTTCTTTCTCTTTTTTCTCCATTTTGTTACTTTGATTCTTTTCCGCTCCTTTTCTTTCTTTCTTAGTGCTTATTCGTGTAGTGTTATGGTGATGGTGGTGCTGTGATTCTCTCCTAGTGGTTACTACTGTTGTGATGATGTTACTATGCATAGTAAGGACCCTTTATGTATTGCTTGCCATGATTGGTTTTTACCATTTTAGCTTTTAACTAATTTTGTTTGGATTAGGGTGTCCTTCCCGACCATCCATTGGTTTGTCAACCGCCCAGCCACCACCACTTACCTATGAAGAAAACTTGTTTTGTTTGCTTGTTCACCATGGCATTCTTATTCACCACAGTGTGGGTATTCTCTCTTGCTATCCCTTATGGCATGCACCTAGTAATTCCAATTTATCCTTCCTTCTTTTTGATGGTATGTCATCCTAGCAGGACATCTCCCCTAAAAGAATCTTAGCGAGAACCCTAGAATAGACTTTCCCTTGTCCCCACCGCCACACTATACCCTCTTTTACCTCTAACCCATGACCCACCACCCCTATATTGGCTGGGTACAGGTTGGTAGTGTCTGGCCCTTACGCGTGCTCCACTTCTGTGTACATCAAAATTTTGTCCACTGCTCATGCGTTTGTCATGGTCTGGAGGTTCATCTATACATTATGTTGCTCATCCTTGACCTCTTATGGCGTGAACTATCTTCTGATTTTCCATTCTTTATTGGCTTGCTCCTCTCAAGGGCTAGGCCTTACTTGATTGCAGGTTTTCCCCTCTTTAGCCCATTATTTGCTCATTCCGTAATCTTGTTGCCATTCCTACCATGCCATTCTACTATTCCTGCTGTGGTGTTATTTGACCCGTGCTTACTGGCCTCTTTTGGGCTTGTTGCATGCTCTTCTCTCAATTGATTACAATGACCTAGTATGGTCATTGGATTTATACTCATGCTAATTTGGGCTTTCTTGACCCATTACATTGCTTGTGGGCTCATTTGTCCCATTTCTTTCTCCTTGGGCATCCTTGCCCCATTTTCTAATTTTGCATTCCCATGATTTTTTACTAACTCTTTTGGGTTTCCCTGGCCCAATTACCATATTCTTCATTCTTAGGGCTCATGAGCTTTCCATCAACCCCTTACTTTCTTACTTCATTACTTTGGGTCTGTTGTGACCCATTCTTACTTTTCTACATCACCTAATGCCCATGGATTTACTACTTCTTTCTCTAGGCTCTTTAGGCCCATTTGTTTTCCTCAAAGTCCCTTTATTTACTTTATGGGCCTATGATCCATTATGCCTGCCATTCGAGCTTAAAAGTTTTTCTATTAATCTGCTAATTCTTTTCTACCCATATTGTTGGGCTTCTTCCTTCTATTGGGCTTTCAAAATGAGCATCAACACCCATCTAATCAAAAATTTTAAATTTTTGTGCTAAGTTTATTAATTCAATGTAAAAATTTGAATTCAATTAAATTTTGATTTTACGCCACGTGTCTTATCTAATGTAAGTTTCTTAATTGTTGTGCCAAGTGAGTTAATTCAAAATAGAAAACGAGGAGTTCAATATAAATAAATCATAAAAAACCTAATTTTATATAGTGTGTACACACATACACACACATATATATAACCAATGCTTATAGAAAATTTAATTAGATTCAAAATTGAATTTTGCTTTTGTTAGCTTTCCATACAAATTAAATTGTTTAGATTTTTGTTGTTACTTTTTTCTCTGAACTAATGTGAATATTATTTATATTGTTTCTATTTAAATATTTTGCATACCAAGATCTTGAATGTTACAAATTGTAATTGATCTGAACGATCTCATGCACCTATCTCTATTCAATTTAGGAGACACTATTAGACCAATTTATTCTTTTATCTTGTGTTCTATTTAGTAGAATTTTACTGACAGTAATTGTGAATTGATATTGTATATGTAGTATATAATAGTGATTTTTAAAATTATATACATAATAGCAATGTAATGAGAAACTTGATGTAACTAATATCATGAAAATTGTAAGAAAAAACTATTTTAGTACCTCCAAATGTTATGGTCGAACTAATATCCTCTATGTTTTATAACTCAAGCTAGCATCAATAGCACAACTATAATTCATCATTCATGTGCGTAAACACAGGCTACATACTAATGTATTATAATGGCACTAATTTTATTTTGGTAGTTTTGTTTAATCATTAGTTCAATCTTTCTTTTATATATATATATATATATATATATATATATATATATATATTTTTTTTTTTTTTCTTTTTCTCTTTAATCATTAGTCAACTAATGCATTTTCAACCTAATTATTGTATAAATATTGGAAGGGGAATGGTTAAGGAAATTAATAAGATGCAAATGTTTATCATTTTGGTGAGTTATTAGTGTGCATTAAGACTTGAGGACTTCTATCGTAATACAATTCTTCAGTTCTCTAATCAAATTCAATCACAACACAAAAGTGGTCTTCCTTCAAGGATAATTAAATTAAACTATGTATTGAGCAAAAAAAATCAAATTCAACCATATAGATTGTAGCTTATTGGTCAATATAGTCACGTGATTGAACTTATTTGGAAAAATACAAAATATAAGGAATTGTAACTAAATCTTGTCCTAATTTAGATAGATACCAAAATGATGATAGTCCTAATATAAATATAAGATTCAAAAAGAATGCATTGGATGAAGCATGAGCATGTTTAAATTTTGATAATGCAATAAGATCTCATCCACCCATTTCCAAATGGTTGGATAGGATCTTAGGAACTTGATGTTAGTTACCCTAAGAACTCTTACAGCATCTTTACACTAAACCACCATTGTAGCTTAAGGTTCGAACCTGGCTTTTCCCATATGCTCCCCTTTTTTTGCTGAATCTCATACTGGTCAGCTACCACGGGACTAAATTTTGATAATGTAACCTCTTGCTTGTTTGCCAATTAACAATTAGAGCATCTTAACAACAATCTACCTCCGGCAACTAATAATTAAATCAGACCCAATCAAGAACATGGATTAAGAACGCAAAAGCTTTAAAAATAAGGGTAAATCAACTAATTAATAACTCAATAGTTCATATCATATTTACATTGTCCACTATAATCCACCCCCAAACACAAAGTTACAAGTTCATGAGTCACGACCAGCATCATCTAATCAGGGGATTCATACACATTGTCACTCCTTGTTTTGCTGGTTTTTCAGTGGGATTATAAAGTAATACTAATACCCACTCCTAATCTCTACAAGAATTTACAAGCCACTCAAGCCAAATTCCCCTCAATCATTCAACAGTCAATAAGTTCCATGCCACTAGATGATTTTAGTATTAGCTGCATGAAGTTTTCCCCCAAAACAAAACTCTTTCCACATCAGCGCCTTGTGGTGGAGGTTGGCCTTGGTTCTAAAATGGTGAGAACCTTGTTACTCATGAAGCCAATTCCAATTTTCTATCACGTGGCACAAGATTTACCGGTGTCCTTGCAGCTCTACCTGTAAACAAATCACACATAGACACTTAAATTGATTAAATGTTTAAGTAACCATTCAAACATCGCAAGCCGAACTAACTCCATTTTGTTACAAATTTTAAAAAGCAAGACCATATTATCAAGAATGGTATCATCACCCAAAATAGGTGATACAAATGCATACATGCATAGAAAAACCATACATGCGTAAAGTGTACTTTAACAAGTTGGCACCATTATTGAAGTAACTGAAAGAAACAAATACCATGGTTATAAAAAATAAGAATGCTACTAACCTTCATCTTTTTCCATTTTTCGTCTGCTGCGCCAAAGAAGACGAATTGGAGTACCAGCAAACCCTGCATTTGTACGTAGTTGCTTCTCCATATAGCGCCGGTAAGTCTCAGGGAAAAGTTTCTCATCATTAACAAAGAAAACAAATGTGGGTGGTCTTATGGCAGCCTGCAAAAGGAAATCAAGTAAGACACTAAATCTTGGAGTGGTTAATTTATACAATACATCAAAAAAAAAAAAAAAAAAAAAAAAAAAAAAACGCAATTTGCATTAAAGGAGAAAAAAGTTCATAAAACAATCCAACTTACACTGCCCTGCCCTGACATAGTGCACATCATTTTCAAATTCCAATTCTTCGAAAACTAAGCCGTAATCCCAAGGACTTGAGATTGGCTACATAAATCCTTTTATGCCTTCTAATTCTATCTAGGACCATGCTGTCAGTTACCTCTTTAATTGTCATTAATTTTTTTTTTTTTTTTTTACCTTTATTTTTTCCTTTTGTCTTTTTCCAGATTAATATTATACACTTATACTAGTTCATTCCTACGCCTTCATTGCACATATCTAACCATCTCAGACAATTCTCCCCCATATTCTATCTTCAACTGATGCCACCCTCACATTCTCACATAGGCAGAGCTAGGAATTTTTTCACATGGGTCTTAAATAAAATAAGTAAATAAATACATGGATTTGATAGTATTCTGCTTAAAAGAAAAACAAAAAGGTGTTTGTTAACTATACTACAACCAATTTCCATACTCATCAAACCAAGCACTATTGAATATCAATGAAAAAAAATCCAATTTTCCTTCGTGGAAACTTGTGGTTATGAGGTTAATAAGGACCCTTTTGTAGATATGCCATTTTAACTTCATCACGATAATTTGGATGGCATTCTAAAATTTTAGTCTATAGCCCAAGATATAGGAGAAGATTTTCCAAGTCAACTTTAAGATGGATGGTTTACTTTGAACAATTTCATTCAGTTAATGTGACTACTAGTTTCTTGGGCAAGTAGTGTTTGTTTTTATATTGGTTTTCCCTTGAGAAATTTATCCATAAATAATTCAAAAATAGCAACTTCAACACTTTTTAAGAATTTAATTTCAATTTTTTAAATTAACAACCTAACATAAACTTTGCACTAAACTAATAAAAAATTTAACTAAACCTGCCAATACTATGAGTTTTATCTTTTAGGACCACTCTTAGAATTGCAACAGGATCTAATCTTTTTTCAGAGATTCTCACGATTGACCCCACAAATAATAATAATAATTCAGTGGGTGCAATTGGACCCACTCAAAAATATGTGTCTCCGCCACTGCTTTCTCACAAATAATTTTATTCGTTATTCCATCTTTCCTAGTGTTGCCTCAAATTCAACTTAACATCCTCATTTCTACTACTCCTTTCGTGGACATGTTCAAAGAGGGAGTAGGTCCCAAAATTTCAACATCTCTAGATCCAGTAAAACCCGAACTAAAACCACATACTTTTGGCCAATATTGTATGTTAAAAATACTGCAGCTCTATCTAACATAATAACATAATGAATTTGTTCTAAATTGAATCTTTTCTCAAAAACTATGATAATGCATTATTGACAAAATGCATCAAAACACCCATGGTACACAGACTACCACCAATATATATATATATATATATATATATTGCATTACCTGAGTGCAGTAATAAACACGTCCTCTCTTGCCACCTCGGGTCCTTGGAGGTGATTTAAAAGCTAGTGATTCCTGTACGACTTGATTTAATATGGAAGTGCTAAGTCTTCTTGACCTCTCCTTTTCAACTGTACTAGCAGCAACAATGATCCTGCACTTAGCATAAATGCGATTACTGTATAGCCTAGGACTCACTATGCTAAGATGCTCAGGCATCATATACAGTAAAGAATTTTCTTAGAGACAATAACAAGTGCAGAGGAAGGATAGAATTTGGTAAAGAATGCAACTCGACTGTAGTTATGAAACAAAAGATATTCTTTTATGGTTCAGTTGAACATACTTATCAACATTATGACCAGCTATTGCAGTTGAATAAACAATAGGTGCCCAATCAAGAACACGAACTTTCTCCCTAACATCTTGCTCATAGTATGTCGCAGTCTGCTGATTTTTATTTGGTATGGTATCCCATTTGTTGACGACTATCAGGCACCCTTTCCCTTCTCTTTCTATCCTTTCAGCAATCCTGCAATCCTAGGACATTCAGGAAATACAATATAACATAATTAAGAACTGATCACTAGTCGAAAGTACCAGCCTGCATCTCACCTTATTAACAGGCCAAAGAGCAGTAATTCTAGATTTGAGAAAATCAAAAGAGCAGTCCATTCTCTCAAAATATTTTTTGAAGCTTGTGTTATCATCATCATTCATCTAATATGAATTACTTTCTTTCAAACAATGATCTCAATTAATAAAGCATAGAGAATCCAAATATTTGCAGCAACAAAAAGAGCTTTTCAAGGAAAAAAATATTGAAATCAAGTGGAGAGTATGATAAGACAGCCTCTACTTAGGGGCAAGAGATCATCTGCAAGACTGCAACATTTTCAGCTACCATATCTGCTTTTCTCTCTCTATTTGTTGGTTAAAACCCACAACAGTGGATCATATAAATTTCAGCTGTTCAAAAATTATATCTGGAGTTGGCCAGACAGGTGAAGCTTGCAGAATGCCTTTTGAAATGGAAATGGATTAGTAGTACACACTTATTCACATATAAAGCATTCTAAGCCCCTTTGAAACTGATTACTACTTACTTTAATTGTTATGATTAAATTGATTAGTTAAAAATTTCTGTGAAAATTTGATAAATTAATCTACTTAATTCCATATGTTACTACTAAGTCACAGGCCGAAGAAGAAAAAACTCAAATTTGTTAGAGACACTCTTTTCCTGTTTTGGTCAATGGAACTGGTTTGCAATCAATGGCCAGAACTGCTAAAAGAAGCGAGGGTGTGATCCACCACATGCACACACACTTGAAACTGTGGTAGACTCTGTTTATGATTTATATCGCAGAACCAGAAACTCTGTGGTAGGCTCTCTTTATTTGAAAAAATATTTCAAGAGGGATTTTTGAAAAGTTGGTGGTTGGAAAAGCAATCCTCAATTCCATATTTTCTCATTTTTTTTCAATTCCAAAACATGGTAGCTTTTGCATATCTTCAGTCTTATGTTTGAATCTTAGGAAACCCTTGTTCTAGTAATTTCAACTATTCCGCATGCTTACAGCACTAAGGTCTACACTAATATCAAGGTTGTTGGATGGGATAACACATGATGGGGGATGTCAGTGTGTTTTAAGCTTGAAAGACATGGCAGCCCACTTATTAGGGAGCTTACCTAAAAAGACAGAAAACATGAAAAATATGGATTTTAGGGTGAGATGGGCAGGGGATGCGCACCCCCAAAACCTTTTTCTTTTTCCCAGAGAATACACACCCCACAACCTTAATTATGGACTAACCTTTTTTCCTGTGAGGTGTACTTATTCCAGTAATGATCTCCTTTTCAATAATAGAATCCTAAACTGAATTTATACAATGTAGCACATGCAGGAAACATAATTCTTGTGTCACCCCAAAGACAATGCATAAGACCATAATTCACAGTAATTTAACATTTAACTTTACATAATACACCTCAAACGACATCAATAATTCAAAATTCTATTTAATAATTTAAAATAATTATTGAGACTCATCATTTAACATAATGAAAATAGATTCTAGGTATCCTGCAGTTTTGAGTAAATATCAATCAATCCATCATAGGCATAATTATTTTCACCATATGTCGCAACAGGTGCAATGCAATTTCCAGCACAAAATTAAGGCAGAAAACTAAAGAACTTATGGTATGTTAAAGATATCATGCGCATGATTGTTTTCACCACATTTTGCAACAAGGTATGATACAGTTTTGTTTCCAGCAAAAATAAGGTCTAAAGCATGCTCTTACAACATCAAGAAGATTATGACCCTAGAAAAGACATGGATGAAGTACCTGTTCCGTGATACAAGCCATGGCCTCAATGACAAGAGCGACAACATCAGAACGACGTACAGCTCGAAATGCCCGATTCACTGATAAAGCTTCTGTAATACTGCCTGTTGAAGCTACAGCTGCCCTTCTTCTAATTCCAGCAGTATCAATAAGCCGGAACTTCTGCAAACAAGTAATTATTGTCTAAAGTATCTGGGAAAATTTGAGAGTGTAATAAATGCATTTTTAATTCATTAATGATTCCACACTACGGATGGTTATTACTCTCCTATTTAAGCAATATTACAGCACATATAGGCTAGCTGTCTGATAGCATGTACTCATTTGTAATGCATGTAAACCAACAGAATTAAGATTCCATCAATCAACTAGCAAGATTTGTACTAATATTTCAAGTTGAGGGAGCTATATATATATATATGATATTCAGTATAACATTATGCATTTTATATGGATTATTTGGCTAAGCTCACTATATCTAGATATTCATAAGTTTTGGGCAATAACACAAATGTAAGTGGAGTACTGCTCAATGACAGGTTGAATATGTAAATCAAACCTGGCCATCTGGTCCAGTAAATTCAGTATCAATGGCATCACGAGTAGTACCACTGATTGGGCTAACAATTGTTCTATCCTCTCCAACCAGAGCATTCAAAATGCTACTTTTACCAACATTTGGTCGGCCAACAATAGCAATTGCAGGAACATAATCTTCTTCTTCATCATGATTTTCTGTACCCTATTTATAAGCATAGATAGATTAAATAAACAATAGTTTAAAAGCACCATAGATGAACATGCTTATGTGTTTATTAATTTTACTTATCAAAATAAAAACATGCTTATGTTTGCAGTACACTTGATGATGGCCAGAAGTGCAAATTTTGTCAACTTCGGAAGAATATAGGACTTCTACTTGAGATAATATCAACAAGCTCAGCAAAAAATTTGGAGCTCAGTTAAGTAGGTTGCCAATTTCATCAAACTGCAGCACTGATACAAAAACTCTGTAAGAGTTAGATATGCAACTTTTGGACATGCAAACCTCAATTTTTTTCAGTCCTGAACAAACAAGATCAAGAAGCTCTCCAGTTCCAGTCCCAGATACAGCAGATATTGGAAGTGGTGAAAACCTAATTGATCAATCAAAAAGTGAGGTACACTTTTTAATATTAGAACCACATAAGTGAAGAAATAAGAAATTTAAGTCCACCATGCATATCCTATAAACCTGATTATAGTGACAGATTCTATTAAATACAAAAATCATTCTACACAGTCCATATATTTAAGTAATAGACAGCACTGCCCGCGCGCACACACACACAAATAAACATAACAAATAAAATCTTGGACATAACATTCTTTATGAAGTCCTAACATTCGGAAAAATTACTTTGAATTTCATCACTGCAAAACTCATGAAATTATCTCTATTTCCTAAATTTCTAGTCTTTCACCCTGTCTTTTCAAAACCTATAAAGTCTGCCAAAGAATCCATGTGACCCAAAGGTGATATATATATATAAGCTGGAAAAGTTATTAAGGGGTATTGATTCTCTCATGTATTTTTAGATGGACATTCTTCTCTAGATAATTCAATAGTTACAATGGGAGAGGGGAGAGTTGAACCTTAAACGTCTCCATTGGAAACACTAAGAAGTGCCAGTTGAGCTATAAGGCTCTTGGCTTAAGATGGACATTCTTTACTATCAAGAAATACTTTTCCTGACAATCCTTTAAATGCACAAGTGAATTATAACTACTTGCAAAAGATGAGCATTAATCCATTCATCAAAACTCACAAAGCTCAACAAAGTACCCAACACAAAGGGTTTCTCCCATAGAAATAGTATATAACAAAATTTGATGTTAACTTAGAGAGTCACATAAAATAGAACTAGAAGATGGTATCCAAACAAACATCATTGTGTTTTTCCAAAATAATAATGCTAATAAGAAGAGAAGAATATAGAAACTACATTAGTGGAGTCCACTAAAATATATTAACATGCTTTAACTATGTTAGAGACAGAATCAATGCAGTTCAGGTCTCAAGCCATTATAATAGAGGATTCATGGTCGTTTGTCCACATTTATATGCAGCCTCCAGATGGTGCTCCTTGGTGCATTAGATATAATATTACAATCATACATATACGTACTAAATTAGCACAACACAAATACCACACAATGTCCCATTAAATTTGGAATTAAAAAATGCTAAATAAAATTAATGTATACTGAATGAAATTAACGCTTAAACAGAAATCCACATTGTTAACCGATACATGGCTGCTATGTGACTGAAGACCAATACTCTTATAAAAAACTTGAAAATAAGAAGAAGAAAGAAGGAGATGATAAGAGACGCCTCACCCCAAGGACCAAAACTCTGATGCTTGCATGAGTCCTTTACGTGGAGATTCACACTTGTTAACTGCAAGAATGACATACTTATTTGAGTAGTTCTTTCGTAGCCAGTCTCCAATTTCTTCATCAGCTGCGGTCAGACCTGCCTGTTCATCATTATCTTTATTCTTTGTATTATAAACAGTTGCTTGCCCAATTATAAAGACAAGAACTTGGAAACAAATGAAAACATTCCAAATAGGTTGAATATGTAGTTCCCAAGAAATTACTATTACTAGTTACCACCCTTGAGGCCTTTGTATATTAAAATATTTCTTAGAAGGTCTTTCAAAGTGGAGAAGAGGCTCCCTACGATATGTCAACATGTGCTTCACCATGAGAAATGATCTTCAAGAGAGAGATAACTTTCTAGGCAAATCTTAAATTTATGCAAAACAGTACTACCAAGTTCCTACAGGCTAGAAGACATGATACATTCATTCACAAAAACAGCTTTAAGTTCCAAGCACACAAAGCAAAAATATAATATGTTTTTTCCGGCACTAACAAGCATGGGAATCTGAAAGAGAAAGTTCAAGAGGATTGGACAAAATAATGGAAAGAAGACAGACAGTAAATTTAAGTCATACAATCGTGCAAAATACCTGTCCATCAACAAGAAATATTATGACAGATGCTTCTTCCACGGCTGCTTTAGCTTGTCTCTCAATCATTGAGGGCATTTTGGCAACAGCTGCCTCCCTGGAGGCCAGTGGAATCCCATCCATACCAATTGTTGTGGTAATAGCCAAGTCTTCCATAACATCAACCTGTGACTTTGCAATATTGAGAACACCTCCAGTATCAACCACCATAAATTCATACTCTCCCCAAAAAGATCTACCATACAAGCGATCCCTAGTAACTCCTGGTTCATCCACCACAATTGCCCGGTTCCCCTATATTAATCAAAGAAAGTCAGCTTTCACTATGTGAAAACACACATGTGGAAGTTTCAATTTTTATTCCCACAGTATGGGAAAGCATCAATACTAATCACAGAATAAAAAGCCAGAACTATTGATCAAATACCCCAACAAGACGATTAAACAGTGCTGATTTACCAACGTTTGGTCTTCCAACAATTGCAACCCTTGGAAGTAGATGGTCAGGGATCTGCACATTGAATTTATAAACTTTAGTAAGCAAAAGCTATTTTTTCCTCTTCTCTTCAGAAGAGAAAGCGCACTTCAAATGTTATCCAGCAATATCAGTTAAATCGCATCACTGAAACAGGCAATTTCTTTAGGTTCTTTACCTTTTTTTTTGTTATTAACTTTGAAATATAAATAAACAAAATTGAGGGTATGCGCAAATTCTTGAACCTTTTCTCCCCATATTTACAATAAATTGGGAGTAAAGTTGCCTACCAATCACTTCTCTCAGATCCCACAAATGTAGAAGCTTTGTGCACTAGGTATGACCTATATATAACAAATTTTCACAAGGATATCCTTTGTTATTCTTAAACTTCATTTATATTTTAAACTGTCAACTTCTTGTATCTTCTAAATAAGTGACTCTTAATTTCAAGGTTATCTACTATTAACCAAAGTACCCACAAAATATATACTTCAGGTAAATCTCACAAAAACAATGAAAACAAAAAATGATCAACCCTCACAATTTTCGTGATATTACATTACATGCATACCATAGTATTTTTTTATATTTTCTAATTCATAAATCTTTTTTTTTTTTGGTCTTCAGCTATTTGATTTTGTGGACAAATACAGAGGAAAATATAATGGCAGCATCTTTGTGGCCCAAAAGTACTACCAATCTATCAGTGGTTACAATGTTAGTTTTTTTTAAATGTAAACATGATTGGTGTCACGTAATTTGTAATTTTTAATAATGTGATACTAGATACACTTTAGATTTGTAATATGTAATCTAAACCATAAATTGGATAGATAAGAGAATGGTTTTCAACTAATTTTGAAGACTTACTACTGCAATAATAGTGTTTGTGTGGTATGTTTTTATTGATTTGATTTTGGCGTGCGTGTGTAGGATGAGTTGCTTTGGGCTGCTGCATGGTTGTATCAGGTAGCTGACAATCAGTACTACTTGAACTACCTTGGGAAAAATGGTGACTCTCTTGGTGGTATTGGATAGCATGAGGGAGTTTAGTTGGGATGTCAAGTATGTTGGGGTTTAGACACTTGTGGCCAAGGTAATCATTCATGAACTAAACTATACAACTTAATTTGCTTTTTTAGAAATATGTTACATGTTTTTTTTTTTTTGATAAGTAGAAACATGTTACATGTTGAAAATCACATGTCAATATCGACTTCATTGTATGATAAATTGTCAATCAAAAACCTCAACCATGTAACAAGGGCATGAATTATTGGTTTGTCTATTTCCTTGCAGTTCCTAATGCAAGGGAAAGCTGGTGGCAATGCATCAGTCTTTGAGAAGTACCAAGAGAAGGCAGAATCCTTCATGAGCAATTGCCTTGGAAAGGGCAGTCAGAATGTTCAGAAGACTCCCAGCAGCCTTATCTTCCACCAGAGGTGGAAAAACATGCAATTTGTGAATAGGGCATTTTTCTAACTGCTGTCTCTGATTATTTTGCTTCTGCAGGAAGAAACATGAATTGTGCTTCTGGCAATGTTTCACCAACGGAGCTTATCTCCTTCTCCAAAAAATAGGTAATTTAATTATATTGTGCAAATTCTACATTGTTTTTGTTGAATTGAGCTTTGATTAAATCACAATTAATAAATATTTGCACAAGTTAAAAGTGTGTTATCAAGTTACGTGAAGCGTATAATTGATGTTATGAAATGTTAAAACTCTCAGGTGGACTACCTTCTTGGGGACAATCCAAGAGCCACAAGTTACATGGTGGGATATGGACACAACTAACCACAACAAGTTCACCACTGGGCTTCCTCAATTGTTTCCATCAAGGTTAACCCTTCATTTGTCACCTGCCGTGGAGGTTATGCCACTTGGTTCGGCAGGAAAGCAAGCAATCCCAATCTCCTTGTTGGTGCTGTAGTTGGTGGTCCTGATGCCTATGACAACTTTGCTGATCGAAGAGACAATTATCAGCAAACTGAGCCTGCTGCCTATAACAATGCTCCTCTTTTTGGTTTATTGGCACGACTAAGTGGTGGTCATGGCGAGTATAACCAGCTCCTTCCAGGTTAATGTGATATAACATGATCATCTCTAAAATTCACTTACTCACATTGACTTATTATGAGCATTTAACCATGAAACTTGATGGATAAACTTTTCTAATAGTGGTTGCTCCAGCGCCTAAACCTGTCATTACCCAACCAAAGCCAACTCCACAACCCAAAGTTACTCCAGCTCCAGGAATACCCTGACCTCTCATGGGCCTTGGAATTTACCAAATTTGTTTAGAGATGAGCTTTACTAAATTTTAAAGTAAGTATTGGAAAATAAGGTCTAACTGAGGACTAAGTTTTGCAGCAGTATCTTCAGGCCCATTTGCATCTCAATAAATTTCAAGTTTTTCCTTTCTTTGTACTTGAAAGAAGATTTGGGTGTCAGTTGGTTTTTTGTTGTCACCGATTGATGATGTTGTAAGCTTTGCAACAATTCTTGTTTCCCATGTGAATATAGTTTGAGTAATCTAAGACTTACAACACAAGTTTCATAATTTCATTACATTCCAAATTTGATGTGTTTTTACAAAAGTTAATTTGTTTTTGAGAGACAACATTAGCAACGAACCACTACCATATTATTCACAAATTAACAAAGAAAGCATATAACTTTAAAAATGGGAAATGGGTTACTGACATTTATAGTGGTAATTTTACGCTTGCTCTGCTTTCGACCGCGTTGGATCGGAACATCGGGCTCGTCCTCTGAAACCAGATGACTTGATTGAATACAACAGAAATTGAATGGAAATGAAAATTCAAATTCAAAATCGAAAGACGCACCGATTGTCAACTGGCGGGATAAGGAGGTAGAGTACTCTCGAGCAGCGTTTCTGGCTTCTTCCTCGAGCGCGGCGACATCGATATCCTCACCGTCGGATTCCTCTTCTTCCTGGTTCTGGTTCTGGTTCTGCTTTGGTTGTTGTTGTTGTTGTTGATTGGTGTTTGAGCAACGGGAAATGTGGTGGGGAAGAGAGCGTTTGGAGAGAGAAAGGGGAAGGGAAAGGGAGAGATGAATTGGAGAGAAGAGGGAAGGAGGTTTGGGAATGGGAATTGGGGAGAGAAGGGAAAGGGTTTTGGAGAGAGTAGTACTGAAACTGGAACTGGAAGAGTAGAACAATCTTAGCTCCACACCTTGCATTGTTGTGCTTGTGGTTGTGGGGATGGGAAGCTTTGGCTTTGGCGGTTAAACCATTTATCTTTATTGTCATTTTTTCCCCTTTTTTCTTTTGCAAATTTGATTATTATTTTTTTTAAGAAACGTTTGTTAAAATTTAATAGAATTTGAAAATTATAAAAGAGTTAAGTGCATCGAAATGAACAACAGTGGACCAAATTGAATTGACGTAGTCTGATTTTATTTTTTAAATCCCACATTAAAAAGTATACTAGCACATCATATATTCATAAACTCAAGAAATTAACTGAGGACAAATATTGTTTTTAGTGGCCCAACAAATTGCTTCATAAACACCTCACCCCACCCCTCCAAAACTAATCTCAATTCTCATGTTGATAATATCAACATCAACAATATTATCAAAAGAGAAATGATATGTTCGTAGCACATCTCTTATCAAAATTCGGTCAAATCCAAAAATGTCTGGACCAAAGAGCTTGGATTCTATTGTTGTAGTGGTACACTCTTGCCTTCAACTAAGGCTTATAAGGCATGAGTGGGGCGCATCTTTCTTCGATGTGGGAACAAGTCTAAAAAACTGCTCATGTCACTAAAGGAACAAAGCCGTGTGGGTCTTTCGGCCCCAAAACGGACAAACTGCTTACGGGCTTGGAACAAATCCTCCCCCACAAAAAGGCGCTTTTGAGGGCAGTGCCCATCAAAAGTATTGTCCACTTTGGATGGCAGTTTTTAAGACTTGCTCCAACTGCATGGGTTTGTTATCCCAAAGGGCATACCTCTACCACTACTACACATGTGTTGTAGTGGTACACTCTTACTTTCACTAAGACTTATAAAGCATGAGTAGGGCACATCTTTCTTTGATGTGTGAGCAAGTCTCAAAAACTGCTCATGTCGCTTGAAGAAACAAAACCATGCGGATCCTTCGGCCCCAGAGCGGACAAACTGCTTGCGGGCTTGGAACAAATCCTCCCCCACACTATTGATAACATAATTTTTTTAAATTATTAACCTTTATGCATTTAATAATAATTATAGTGTGACATTATTGAAAGAAATTAATGATTGTACTGAACATGTATTGTCAATTACTCAATTGTAATTTTACTCAAAAACAAATTACTCAATTGTATTTGTGATGCTATTAAATAGTTGTTATCGTTTTAAAAAAAAATAATGGTTTAATGAGCCATTCTCTCCTTTAGGAATTTTTTTGTGTGAGTAATTCTTAGTAATTATGCATTTAATGATACCGACCACCGACCGGCATTATTAAATGAAATTAATGCCTATATATAATAATGACATTTTTCAAATTATTAGTTCAATGTTCTTTTAGAAATTTTTTGTTTTTTATTTTTAAATATTATTAGGAAAAAAATGTATTTTCGATAAAATTATTAAATAGGCATTGGAAGGGAAATGGTTAGGAAATTTAATAAGATACAAATAGTAATCATTTTAGTGAGTTATAAGTGTTCTTTAAGCCGTGGCAATTCCAAGAATTTCTTTAAGAGGATCATTAAGAAACTTAAATTAGATAAAATTTAATAAAAATATAACTTTTTTTTTAGGAACAATAAAAAGATAACTTGAATAAATTGAGTTATCAACACACACACAAAAACACAAAAATGCATGATTTTTACAATTATTTTCTACGAGTTTTTATATTTTAAAATCGTTACATGATAGTTCATTATCAATTATCAATGTAGGTAGATGTAACCATTTAATTTTGTTAAACTTGTATAACAATTTTATTTTTTTGTAGTTGTCATTTTCTTTTTATAAAAATAGTTTACACTAAATGACAAAACTCAACTTAGTGAGATATTGATCCACACAACCACATTCATCCATATATAAATAATACATCTTAACCAATCAAATATGTGTCATTAGATTTAAAAAAGAAATCCAAAGTAAAATTGTATGGTGCTAAAAACCTTGTAAGTTATAATTAAACTAATTAGCACATTTTAGTATCATCTAAGGTTCAAATCCCCTCCTTCTCAAAAAAAAAAAAAAAAAGGTTCAAATCCCCTACTCCTAAGTATCAAATTATATACCATCATTCCTATCTTTTTCCTTTTCAAGTAGTGCTTCAGGTTGTTTTATGTAGTACTTTTAGCATTTTTTTTTTCCATCTAAAATAAAAATCCTACTTTAGCATAATTTCTTTTAGATAGTACTTTAGTCTTTTTTTTATATACTCACAACAAGAGAGGGGAGTGTGGTGTTAAATTCCATTTCCCCCTTCCCTGTTGTTGTGAATATCAAAAAAAAAATAATAATAATACTCTAACCTAATTTAAGTATATATATGCAAAATTTCCTCATAAATAGTTAAATCATATCTCTTACTCCTCACCTCACAAAAACTTGTAACCATCGCACCGAATTCGTTTTATTTTTTGAAGTGAATGGGATGGAATTGGTGATAAATAGAAGAGAAAGGAAGAAATCGAAGCAATCAAGAAACGTAGCTCATTGGCATGGGCCAACGGTCATGGGCTTATTCCTGAGGTCGCGGGTTCTATTCCTAAAAGCCTCGGTCTCATTCACACGAATTTGTGAATTGTGATTTGTGCCACTGTGAAAGTAACGCTCTAAAATGTAAAATCTCCCCCATTAAAAAGGAGCCTTGCCTAGGGTTTTGAAGCCCCTTCTCCCCTTCTTTCTTCTTCTTCTTCAGCAACAAATCACCATGAAAGCAAAGCCTCCTTCAAAACCAAAAACCCATCTTCTTCTTCATCAAGAAGAACCCCAAAACCCATCAGAGCTCTCATTCGCCATAGCCAGAATAGCAGTCTCGCAGATCTGCCAGTCGGTGGGGTACAAGGCCACCCAGCTCTCCGCACTCAACTCTCTGACCGTGGTGGCCACCAAGTACCTTGAGGCCATAGCCAAGTCGGCCTCTTCCTTGGCCAACACCTCCAACCGCACGCAGTCGAACCTGCTGGACCTCACACTTGCCCTCCACAACCTCGTTACTCTCCACACCTCCACTCTCTTCTCTATCTCTTCCTCCGGAGGAATCATCAGAGACCTCGCTGACTTCGTCTCATCCCATGACGAAATCCCATTTGCCAAGCCAATCCCACGCCCACAGATTACTTCCATTCCTTCATGGGCTTCTTCTTCATCTTCTTCTTCCCATGTGCCCAAATGGCTGCCCAAGTTTCCTGATAGTGTTATTAGTCGCTCAGTGAATGAGAGGAAGTGTGGGGAGAGGTTGTGGGAGGATTCGGCTTTGGGCGGTGGAGGGATTGAAACTGAGTGTAGTACTAGTACTAGTACTAGTAATGTGATTGAGCAGGAGAAGCTAAAGGAGGGAAAGCTTGAATTGGATTTGGAGAGAACAGGGAAAGTCAGGTTTAGAATTACTACAACTAGAGGAAGAGGAGGTGGAGGCTTAAGGAGGGTTTGTAGAGAAGAGAAAAGGGTGTGTTGGAATCATCATAATCATCATTACAATAACAAGAATATCACCAATAATAGACTTAATGATGATGATGCTCTTGATGATGATGATGATCAAAGTAATGGGATTTTTGATGATGAGGGTCTGAAGAAGAGTGGCTTCAAGAGAAAAAGAAGATGGTAGTTGTTCCATTCATGTTTGTTTATATAAATCAAAGTGTAAATGGTCCCAAATCTCGAATTTGTTCCCTGATGATGCTCTACACCGGCTTGGGGACCAGTAGGATACGTTGCTGTGACAAGAGCTTGGCGCGCATATTATATTACTTTGTGATGGTTATAACCTAGATATGGTCTTTGTTCACATGACATGGAACACTAATATATATGTGTTATAGCCTTGTTATCCTCACAAATTTTTGATTCGAATGGGTGGAATGAGAAAAACTAGTCTATGGCCAGAATTTTTTTTGTTAAAGACTTGTTATTTTTTTATACATAGGGAAAAATTAAACTCAGAGAACAATGCAGTTTGTAGTTGAAGCCTCTCTCTCAGTGAGTTAATCAGCATTATATAAGTTTTGTTTGTTGCTACTGTTATTCCAAAGCATATACTCAACTGCTTGAAACACAAACGGCCCTCTTCTCCTAAAACGGAATTCTTCCTCTGCAAGGTAATCCTCGCTTGAACAATTTTTCGGTCATCACAATATACCGCATAGCCTACTGCAACTGCACCAACTTATTAAGTACTTGTGCACTAGAAAAGCCTGAATTTCAGGTTCAACCAGAGAAAGCTATAAGCCAGTAACGCATCTTAGGGAATTATTGGCGCAAGACCTTTTAAGTTATTAGGTCACAAAACTGCAACAACTTTGTGACAGTTTGTGTAAATTGTCTACGCCCAAAACATGCTGAGGATTGTAGTTTCTTCTTCAGGTTTTAGAATTCAGCAATATTGGAACAATAAAAACTTAAAAAGGCCACCCAAACCTGGCCATTAATGTTCTTTGCCCAAAATAATGCAATACCTGAAGATTTTTAAAGCAGGATTTTTAAATGTAGGAAATTGCAAGCAACTAAAGGTTGTCCCAACCTGGCTCTTGTTCAAGTTCATAAGCAGGCGCATATACCATTTTGCTCACTAAGTGTGCGTTTGGATAGCTTATTTTGCTAAAAACTGAAAACTAAAAATAATAAAAAAAATATATTCCAGTTACAGTTCACATGAACAGTGTACTATTCATTTGCCTTGATGCACTGTTCATGTCCCATGGACAGGCACTGGTCAAAAAAAAAAAAAAAAAACCAGACGCAGATGCTGAGCTCCAAAACGCAAAACAAACGCACCCTAAGAAGAATTAAGAAATGTATATCACCCATGAGCATCAGTCATAAATAAGCTTCAAGGCAATCAAGCAAACTATATTTATAGAAAAGCATTCTGTGACATAAAAAGAACTTGTAGGGTTCGTTCACACACAAAAATAAATTTTACTTGGTGCCGAGTATCTGGAAGTTGCTAGATTGAACTACATACCAAGTCATGACATATACATATATAATATTTCTCTTGATATATAATTGCAAGTTTTGATAAACAAGACAGAAGCCTCCGGCAGAAAGCAGCTTATTTTTTTCCACAGTTGAACCCGTGGCAAATAGAGAGGACTATGATGAGAATCAACGCTATCAGAATTCCCAAAACAATCAACTTGATCTTCATATTCTGCAGCCACATTTTCCTCCGGATTTTTGTGCCAGAGGTCCGAAAGTCCTGTGCCTGTAAGTAAATCAATTTTCCCCATGAAATTGAGATGAGTGAACTCCATTTGTTTCCAAGGAAATAAAATCTCACAAAAAACTCTTCGACATTGTTAAACAACGTGTTTGTATACTTTTCATGTCATTATAATACTAAAATTATGGAATTCATAATATGAGATCATTGAGGCACAAATTTGATGCCCAACCAATATGAGAGGTCAGAAGACTAATCTACTGGATCGTCTCCCCACTCTCTAGCATTTTTTTTTTATAGGTAATATATATAAATATAACCTGCATTTTTACATATCTATCAACATTGCAGATTTTCTTTTTATTGGTAAGTTAGATGGGTTTTGAATCCATGACCTCACCCCCATTGCATTCTTATGAGGGGAGAAAGTGTCATTTGAGCGAGAGCTCATTGGCCAATCAGCAGTCAGCATTACAGATTTTGCAAACCCAACAGTATCCATAACCCACAGATTTGAACAAAACTCCAATAAGTCTGGAAAGAAACTGATTCATGAATGTTATAGCAATGAAAGAGCGAATCTTAATCAACAAGTTGAAGGTGTTTTAACTTCTACTCCACTTGTGCATCCAGATAATAAGGTAAGAGAATGTATTATCCAAATTTCTTTCAATTTAAAATCTCAGAAGCAAGTGTATGAGAGTAAGCACCACTGACCTGTTGATGAAGGTTCTCAGTCTTATCCACCAGAAGCTCTATCTTTTCACCTCTATCTAAAACCTACATCAAAAGTCAAAATGGAAGCGTGCAATGATTAAGCCAATGGATGTTTCTGAACATTAATCAGAGGGCATCTTAAAGAGGCAAGGCCAGCAAGTTAATTGAATGACTAACTCTGAAACCCAACTCTTCAATTTATATAATATTGAGTTCAGTATTACACAACTAACAAGGCATTTAGAACAAAAAGTATGATTGTTTAGCTTACATGCACTAACGAAACATATAAAATAGAAGTCTGTAATGTTTAAGCAGCAAACATTATGTGTATTCGCATCAAAATTAAAGTAGATTTGTACAAGAATAAGGCAAAAAGTATTCAATACCATTTCAACATCAGCATGTACAAGTGATGAAATAAACAAAAGACCTATACCCAGCCTTTCCCATTTACCATTTGGAGATGAATGAGAGAGAGTTTGTGTGTGTTACCATAATGGTAAGGCCAATTAAGTATAGCACACATCTACTCTGTTTAGTGTTCCTCACAGCTATATGTAAGAAATCAGGTCAACAAAAATGGATAAGACAAAATATAACTCAAGATAGGTGATGGTGGAAGGCAACAGAGGAAGTGGCACTGAGCCAAGTGTAGGTATTGAGGTGGAGAGAGACACAGAGAGAATTTAAGTATTCTTTTGGAAGTAGATGTCAGCAAAATATTCACAAGTACTCTATTGTATTTAAACATGTAGAGCATATGTACAAGTCATACATCCCCAAAATGAAAAACTGCTCTATTGTATTTAAACATTAAAAAAAAAAAGTCCTTAAGATATTCCAAATGGGATCTTCAGCCCTGTTAAATAATAATTTTCATAACTTTTTTGGACCCTTCTTGCTAACCCATAGAGTAGACATGCATGAGTACTATAAAGCGTACTTCTACACATTTGTGCTATATTTTATACTTACATGTACCAACATCTTGGACAGTATAGAATGCATAGGACAAAAGTTAACAATATATTTGGTAGACATAAGGGGAGTTGAATGTAAACTGATAAGGCAGGAGTTATGGAGCGTTCTCTCCATGCATTCTGCTCATATGTTAGAAAAAGTTGATGTGTTTTAGCGTGTTATCTTTCCCACACATTTCTTATTAAGTGTTTATGCCGATCGCATGGTGTGAAGTGTTTATGCCATATGCTGAAAATACATCTGGCATAAACTCTTCATGACTACTGATGCAATATATCCAGCATAAACACATATCAGTGGTCTAAAGGCCTAGACGCTTTTTGTAGCACATATACAAGTCACCAACTCTACAAAGCATGCATAACTAACCCATTCTCTAATTTCAAGCAAAACAAAAAAAGGATTTCTTTTTGGTCTTCTACCAAGAGAAATCACTTTCTTTCACTTCTTTGCACCTACCCTCCTTGCACCACACACACCTGCCCTTGTAGTGATTTTCGCTGTGACATTTTTTGCCATCTCTCATTCTGCTCCACTACTCCACCACATAAATCACTGGATTCCAAAATCGTCACCCGATCTGACTAGATTCCACCTCAAGTTCACTCAATCCAGCCACTCAACTCCCTTCAACATACACAAATGTGCTAGCACACACATGCACCCACACCAGATGGGATTCTAGCCTCGTGCACCTGGATGTGGTTGACACTGGTTTTAAAACCGAAGCGAGAGCCGAATCATTTTTTTCAAAATTCCCAGTTCAACCCGGTTTTTGACTTTTTTTCACCAGTTTTAGGGGTTTTTACTGGACCAGTTGAAACGGCCGGTCCGGTCCAGTCCAGTTTTTAAAACAATGGTTGACACACTAAGATATGCCTCCTCCATGTCAAAACATGCAAAAAAAAAAAAAAAGCCTCCACACAGCTTTGTGCACATGATCTCTGCTATTTGTATGTCTATTGTCATAATCACTCAACAACTAGAGGAGCCATTAACCATAAATAGGCACAATTAATTAAATGTCTGTATATTTCAAAGAACACAAAAGAAGAATAAGAAGGAGAAATAATAAGGACATGGGCTGATGTGGCCATCTTAAGACATTGGTGGTCCTAATTTAAAAAGGGCAAATGGGAAAATGAAGATAGAAATAAAAATAACCAGATAGGTATAAATGTAATAATGATAAGACTAGGAATAATAATAAAAACAACCACTAGATGCTTAAGGCTATGGTAGTGCATATGTAATATATCAATTCTATCATACTCTATTTTTAATTTGGGTGTATAAAAACTTATTTAATGTCATTGTAAGTGTAGGTTCCTTTTAATCAATTTTCATATTATAATTATTTTTCTTTTGTAATTTATAAATGTGGACATGTGAAATTCTATGGAGAATATATGTGCAATTCATGAGACTTGATGCAGCCAAATAATACATCTACCTTTTCAATATTTTCCATCATAACGCCTTTAACTTCCGATACTTGAGCTTTGACCTTTGCAAGCTTGCTAATCTCTTCAGGGTGATCAACACAGTACTGCATGTGTTCCTTCAATTTTGGTCTGCAATGAATCATATTACATTAGCTACCATAAGAAGACAAAATCTTCCAGCATGTATTCTTGGAATCTCAATCAGAATAAAATACCCAAACTCCTTGTTAAGGCTGTTGGCTGAAGCTGTATCAGCCTTTCCAGCTCCGTATCTTGACACGAAATCATCTTTGATGCGCTCCAGAAAAGCCATGGGCACTTGTCGCCCAACTGATTCATCTGCAACAACACAATATGCTGCACCATCGAGGAACTCAGTCAAATGTAACCAGCAGAATAAGAAGATGATAAACACAAAATAAAAGGCATAAAAACATTGACACTGGAATCTTTAAGGGTCTTGTTGAAACGAAACCAACATCATTTTTTTTTCTTGCCAAATAAGTGAAGTGACCAAAACATGCTTTTTGATGCAAGAGAAGTGTACTGTCCATCCAATAACACAAACAACCCAAATTTCCTAACAATTGTAATGTTCAAATTCAATACAACAAAAATCATAATAACCCATTTTGATTCAAGGTAAATGCATCAAAAAGGGACAGATTTTAGCGTCTGGTTCTGCTAAAGTTGGGTTGGCTAAGGATCCTCAATAGACAAGTCAAGAATTAGGATTAACAACAAGTATTCTTTTGCATCATCCTATTCTATCCAAAAGTCAAACCTCTTTGTAAATCCTTAATTGACATTTCTGTTTTCACTAATTGTAATTAATGCTATTTTTGGCTAACTCTAACTTGAATAATAAACTCACTCCATGTCTGGATTCGATAAGAAGGTCAAAATCTGAAACTAACATAAAGAGGGATTCTATGAACAACAAAGCCAAATAAGCCAAAAAAAACAAAACAAAACAAAATTTTGACTAATTTAGTCAAAATTTCCCTTCAATTGTTGCTGGTCAGAATATTAACCTTCAATCCAATCTTAAAGAAAACGAAAATATTCAAAATAAAATTCAGATCGCAAATCAAAATACAATGAATCAGTCACAAAGACACGAAGCAATTTAACAAAATATAAATTTTCTTAGGGTTTTCTCGGGATCCAAACAGTAAATTGGCGGAAAAAAAAAAAAAAAAAAAAAAAGGAGGAATCGAGATCGGAGGCGGAGAAAGAGAGAAGAAAGGACATACTGAAGCCGTTATCAACGAGGTAATTGAAGGTGTGAGCATCGCAGTTGTAGGTGAACTTGTTGTTGGTGGAAGGAAGCTTCTGGAGGCATTGGAAGGCGATGGAGTTGAAATTGCCGCTGAATTCGGTGTACTCGGAGAGGATAACAGTTCCGCGAGCCACGAATGCGTAGATCAAAGGCTTCTGGCTCATCTCTCTTCCTTTTCTCTGAGACTCTCAGCAGCAGCTGGAAATTTCGATCAGAGATTTAGGGTTTTCTGAAAATTCACAGTCACAGAGAGAGAGAAAGAGAGAGAGAGATTTGAAATTGAATTCGGGGACTTTTTCTTTCTCTCTCTCTCTCTCTATATTTTATTGTGTTGCTAATTGCTTTTTTAATGTGAAGAGAGAGAGAGAGAGAGTTGTGTGTGTGTGAAAAAAGTAAAAGTGGGGGGTTTAATGAGGTTTAAAAGTAAAGAGAGAAAGCAAAAGCAGATAGAGTTGAGAAGAAGAAAACTGCGGCTTTATTCCTTTAATTTTATTTAATTGAATTTTTATTTTTATTTTTATTTATTTTTAATTTGAGGTGGGTCATGATTCATGCTTATGTTGGTAAAGTTATTTTCTTATTTTCTTAAATTGAGCTAAAAAAAAATTTGAGTTTAAACTAATGAGTTATCTTGCTTATATTATTTTATCTATGGTATCGCTTATTTGGATACCGTTTACTTTGTTGAAATTGAAAACTTATTACTCAAAATACTGTAGATAAAAATAAAAGTTAGTTGAAATAGTACAGAATGACCAATAAATAGTACAAAAGGACCAATGAATAGTACAAAAAAGTGCAGTAAGGTCCATTAATAGTAACAAAAATAAGCTGAATAATAAAATAATTTTAATTTTTCATTCTTATCCAAACGCATGCTACGTATAAGAAGATTCTTTTTTCTAGAACTCTTAAACGTTAGATTTAATAAGGAAAAAATTTAAGGATAACCCGATAAAAATATATTTTCAACTCCACTTAAAATGTCTACAAGATAGGACATTTTTCTATTAATCTATATTTTCAAAACAAACTTATCCAAATTTAAAAAAAAAAAATTAATAATGACACTAGACCAAAAATGTACAAAGCACGTGCGATGAGGCTAGTGAGAAAATAAGCAACTAAAAATGCTAACTAAAAAAAAGGGTTTTCTTTCATCAACCTTTTTTTTCTTTTGTTTTATTATTTATTTTTTTTAGTAAATTACAATATTTTTTTCAATAATTTGGTCATGTCATAGTTTAGTCTATGAAATTAATCTTTGACAATTTGGCTTGGTTTTGATGGATTGTGAATTTGTGATGCTTCTAGGTAATTTCCAAGCCAAATTGTAAAAAATTGATGAACTTGAATGTTGCTAGCATTTTTTTATTTATTTTTGGGTTGAATTTCCTAGGTTCTTTTAATATGAAGTACTAAATTTTGGTTGATTTGCTGGTTGCTGCTAATTAGGTTGTTTTTTCCACCTCTTGGGTTGACTTGCTATGAGATTGGCATGGTGATTTCTTTAAATTTTTGTGCAGTATTGTCAGTTTGTGTTTTCTGTTAAAATTCTGTTAAATTAGTTGGAGTTGACCACCTATCTTGAATGAGAAGAAATACAATGAAGAAGAAGAAAAAGGGTGATTTTTTTTTTTTTTTTGGGGGGGGGGGGGGGGTAATTTTTCTACAAAATAGGAAATATGTTCACTTTGTTTTTTTAAGAAAAGGAAATATGTTCACTTGGATGGAATTTTAATAGTTTCAATTCGGTCCAAACTTTAGGGGAAACATCTAGCAAACAAAACTTTATAGACTAAATTATGATATGACCAAATTATCATAGGGTAATTTACCATTTATTTTATCTGTAAGATAGGGAAATTCTCTCAATCTCTTCATTTATTTGTCTGATCAATTTCTTAATCTATCCTACTATAAAGAAAGAAGGTGTGATGGTTCTGTCTTTTTAATTTATTAATAAAATCCTTATTATACTCTTAGAAATAAAAGGATGAACTATAATTTCTCCTCACCACAATTGCAACTTACAACGTCGTCCTCCATAAACTTTCCAATTTGAGTAATGTTCCTTCTTAATTATTCATTAGTGTTAATAAGCATTTTGCCTATATCATTGATAGTTTTACCAATTTTAATGACAAGTTCAAATTGTGATATTTTTCAACATTTTAACTTTATCAATAGTTAAGTGGTTTTTACTTTTTAAGGCACATGACATTCTTACAACAAATCATAAGTGATTAGTTGTTATTGGTTCAAATTTGAATCTAACACTAAGATTACTTTTTTGCCTCAATAATAATAACCAGTAACTACCTACAACTTAGGATTTGTTGTAAAAATATTGTAAAGATGTTGTAAATATATCATTTCTCTTATGATAAGATCTTAAGTTTGAAACCTCTTGTTAGCATTTTGTGAGTTGTGACCACCCCCAAGAGAACTTCTTCTTCTTCTTTTTTCATTTTATAATCAATTTTTCCACGTAACAAATTAAGTGTTGACTCATCTTATACATTAAAAAAAAAAAAAAAAAAAAAACGAAAACAAAAACAAATTAGGAGAACATCACACATCTTGAATGAATATTTCATGACAGTTTGATAAATGCGTATTGAAGAATCATACACCTTAAATCGATTTAAGTTTGGAAGAGAAAGTTGACATGTTAATATCATGCAAGTGCCATGCACATTTGAAAGGTGCCTTGCAGACATTACATCATTTAGGTGTAACCGACATGGTTTGGAAGAAAGGTATGTTTAAGGACGCTATTTCACCTTAAAAGAATAAGGTGCTTGTTGTGAAATTCGATAGTACATAAAAAAATTGTGCCATTCATTTAATCCCAAAGCATCAAAACCAATTTCCAAGTATGACATTTTATGAAAATTCAATAAAAAAAAAGGGGAAAATCCACCATGTTTAATAATTTTGATATAATGAATAATGTTTTGATCGTGAAAATGTTAAATATAATATAATTTATTTAAGGAAAATATAATATAATATAATTACGATAACAACAATGAAACTTTAAGGAAAACATTTTCAAGATTTTACTGTGGTTGGTTTATTGTAAAATTTGGGTAAACTTGAAAATGTTGCTAGTTATCAATAAATCCTTTTGAAAATTTTGTAAATTGCTTTTAAAAATTTGTAAAACGTTAAAAAAAAAAAATAAAAAAAAATGGTAACTCTATCCCCTCCCATTTGGTGGTTGGGCCGCGGTCCTGACGTAGGATTGCTGATTTGATAGCTAGGAGTCACTGATTTTGTTGGCTTGTGGTTGTAAATTTTTATCTCACATGCATCAAACACTTGGGAATATTTTAATTAAAAATGTTTTTAATTATTTTGGAGTCTTTTTTGGTTATTCTAAATTTTTATCTCACATGCATCAAACACTTGAGAATATTTTAATTAAAAATGTTTTCAGATGTAAAAAATGTATTTAATTTTTTTGGAGTCGTTTACTGATATTGTAAATTTTTATCTCACATGCTTAACTAAAAATGTTTTTAATTTTTTTGGAGTCGTTTATGGATACTCAATTGATTACCTAGGGTTAGTCACATGCATTTTTTTTTCCACTATTTTATTTTAGTCAAATTCATACTTCATTAATCGATGTCTATTTTAATTAATTTTATTAAAATTATTATGATATTTCTTTTTTTTTTTAAATAAAATTTCTCTCTACTTAATTCAATTTATTATTTTTTTAATAAATTTAATTGTTACAATTGGAGAGAGAAGACTTAAACTATGAACATGAAACACTAGAAAATGCCAATTAAACAACAATGTTGTTGAAAATTTGATTATTTTTTTTTTTTTATCCTTGATTTCATTTGGTACAATTTATATATTCACCTTCACTAAAAGAAAGACTGCTTGAAATAATTATATATTTGAATATAAAAAGATTGTTTGAAATAATTATCTATCTATCTATCTATGTCTATACCATATATAAGAAGATTTCCCTCGTTGAATTGGATTTTTTTGTAGTTCAAAAAAGAACTCCTAAAATTTAGAATTTTTACTCCCTAAAACTTAGCATTTTTATTTATTTATTTTTTCATCTGAATAAAAGTAAAACACCCTCAATTTATAAAATAATAAAAATAAAAAACTAAGAGAACTCCTAAAATTTAGCATTATTTCCCCTCACATTCATCTTATTTTCCCTACACAAACTTTTCTCTATATCATTGCACCACTTTCAAAAACACGTTAAAAAAAGAAAATATTGTTACCACTTATCTCTAAAAGTTTACCAATTTTATCTGTTTGAAAAAAAAAAATCTAAATTATAATAAATACAAATTATTAATTTTTATTAAAAAAAAAAAAAAAAAAAACCTTTGAATACATGCAACATGCTTGCTTAGAGGCTAGTGGTATATAAGAAGGTGGTGTTTGAAATAATTATATATAACTAGCCTCATCACATGCGCAAAATTGAGGCTTTTTTTTTTTTTTGTCCTAATGTCATAATTTTCCTTTTTAAATTTTTTTTTTGAATAAGTAAGGGTAGAGTTAGAAATTTTTGTTTGGGGAGCTAGGTTATAGTACTAATATATTTATCAAGACAATCCCTACACACATATATATACACATGTTTTTTTTTTATACACACACACACATATACACATTTTTTTATTTGATAAGTTATATACACACACACACACACACACACCCAAAAAAAAAAATTATTTTCAATCAAAATTATGTTTGATGGTGAGTTTTCATAAAATTAATAAAATTCATTTTTACCATTTTCATAGTGAAATTCTTAAAAAGTTTCATTTTCTATACAAATTATAAAATTTTATACTAATGTAAGTAAAAAATCATTCAATTGAATTAATGAAATTTTCAAAAACATGAATGATCCAAAACTTAGAGGAACAAGTTAGGCTCTAAAATTATTTGAAACTATCTTGGTTTAACTCATTATGTGGCAATTAAAGAGACATTTTATATGTAGTTTTAGTGACAAATTTTTTTAATAAGTCAATGACTTGTTAATTGCCACATAACAGGTTGAAAAAGATAAATTCAAATATATTTGGTACCAAAATTTATCAAATATTTAACAGATATAAGAGCACATTTTACAAATCCCTCTCCGAAATATCAAACTAAACAAATCCGGATATGTATAAATTGCTTTGCTAGAAATAGACTTGATTACCTGACAGGATAAGTATATGAGAAAATAATTTTCTTTTACTTATCCAATTATTTTCTTCTTCTTTTATTATCTAAGTTTTCCTATTTCATATATTTAATTACCGTTTCTAAATATTTGTTTTGATTTCTTATATTAAATGCCTCTCAAACGTGTATTTGTGATAATGAGATGTTACTGTCACAGCCATGCTCTTGATATCATGCTTCCACCAGATCAAGAAGGGCACAACCTAGCCGCAATTATGTTTCAAGCCATTGGCCCCTCCTGCTTTGTCAATATCTCACTAACAACCAACTAACACCTATTTGGTGAAATCCTGACTTCAGAATATGTATTTGGTTGTCTCTTGCCACATGGCAATTTCTATTTTGCTTGGTATTTATTTCTCTTCTTTAATGTCAAACTGTTCTTTTTTTTTTTTTTTTTTGAATTCAATAATTTTGCATTTAGACAAATGAGATCTTTCTTTTGGTTCCCTTTATTTATATTTCTTCATTTTGGCTTCTGTTAATGGTTGTCTATAAAAAAAAAAAAAAAATTTAGGGTTTGTTTGGATAGAACTTATTTTGCTGAAATTAAAAACTAAAAATACGGTAGTAAAATAATTTTTAAATATGTGAATAGTGCCGTGGGACCTATTTTTAATGAAAAAACAGTTGAAAAGTGAAGTTTGTGGGACCCATGACAAGAAAATAGTCAAAAGTTACGGCTTAAAAAAAAAAAAAAAAAAAAAAGAGCTGAAAACGCGCTGAAGAATAAAATGTGGACACAGACGTGTATCCAAACAGATACTTAGTTTCTTTTCTATTTGGAATGATGTTGTTCCAAAGTGTCACACAAGATTAACCCAAAGTTTCTATTTAAATTTTTCATCTGCATGCTAGGTGCCCAAGTTATTGAATCTTTAAAAAGTTTTTATAAAATATGCTCACTACATTGAGCATTTTCTATTAGTTTCATGTTATTCACGTATGTGAGTTTTTTTTTTTTTTTTTTTAACACTTTCTTTTAATTTGAACCTATATGCCAATAGAAACTATTAGGAAATCAAAAGAAAAGGGGGAAAAAAAAACCAAAAAGCGTATAAAAATGTGCATAGAGGGTGTGAAATAAAGTAGGCTACACACAAATGTTCTTTTGATGGTTTAGAATGCAGCTGACACATTTTGTTCATTTCTCATTATTATTTTTGTATGCATGTGGATATTTTATTTTTTGTTGATAAATATGTATATGGTTTTTTTTTTTTTTTGGTTGAAAAGATAGTTTTATAAACTAAGAAACAGGAACAAGCGCAATAGAACGCTCATACAAACCTCTAACAGTGTCAAGACTTAACAACAGAGCAACGTCTGCTGGAGGAGAATCAAAAAAAAAAAAAAAATCAGATTAGAGCAGTGCTCCCCTCCTAGCTAGTGCATCCGCACATTTATTCGCCTCTCTAAAACAGTGCTTAACTTGAACTCTTGGGATTTTAGACATACCTTCCCTGCAATCAGCTACAATATTATTATTTCCATTTGGGCTGTGATTAGTATTTTTTTTATCATATCAACAACAAGCATAGCATCCAATTCTATTATCACCGCAGGAAGATTCAACTTTAAGCATAATTGGATGCCATCTCTCAATGCCCACTACTTAGCAGCAACGCTAGTCATGTTACCAATAGCTCTTGCGTACCCCCTGACCCAGCTGCCCTCAGCATTCCTGATGGTGCCTCCACCTGCACGCCTCGAATTGCCCATTGAAGGCCCATATGAGTTAAGTTTGAACCATTGAGCCAAGGGTGGTATCCATTTCACTTGAATGGTGGTTTTCACCCTCGCAACCTTGCCATTCACACCCCAATAAGCAAATTCTACTGCCTTAGCAATCACCTCGTCTTTATTTAGCTTTGGAGGATTAGTATCTCTGAAAATAACCTTGTTTCTGTGTAGCCAAATGCTCCAAACACCAAATGGAAAAATAACATTCCAAGGGATTCCCAAATGGGAGGATGCATGAAAGTTGCAGTTGCTACGCAGCCAATCCACTACGCTGCCAATCCAAGTGAGATATTTAGCATAAGTATCTTTACAAATAATCGTGCGTTTGTTTTAATTTTTTTTAATAAATGGATAAAATAATTTGAAAATCATCAAGATAGTGGTCTTGTTTTGTAGACAATGTTTTGGTGGGAGTTAAAGATGTATTTTTACAAAGTTGCCCCTGCTTAAACATAGGTTGTAGAGGTATTTTGGAACCAAAAAAAAAAAAAAAAAAAAATCTGGTCCAAACAGGAGAAGCCCCTTAAATAGTAGTATAGATATATAGTATTACTAGCCTCTGAGCCCGAGCGCGTGCTCAGAGGCTCTTCTATTTTTTGTGTAAGGGTTAATTTAGAGCATTTATTTTAATTTGGAATTACTACATTTTCTAATCACCAAAAAAAAAAAAACCTAGGGGTGTGATGAGTATTATGCATTTGTGGGTGAAATTTTCATCCCACCCCTATATCTTTTTATGATTAGAAAATGTAGTAATCTCAAATTATAATGAATACAAATTATTAATCTTTACTTAAAAAAATAGAAAAGCATCTGAGTTAGAGTGTAGTCATTTACTACACATCCATAACAAAAGTAAAAAAGAGTTTAAATTCAAGATTTAGCAACTACTTTTATAACCAAGAAACTGCACATAACATTTTTTATGGAAACTTAAGGCTCTTTTTTTTTTTATTTGGATTTAGTGTTATAATTTTCTATTTATCTCAATTTAAGCTGCTACATTTCCCTATCACAAAATTGATTCCCTTATTTTTAAGAATGTTCAAAGGTTAGCAATTACACAATCATTGAATTAAGAATTCTGAAAACAATTAAACTAAAACTTTATCTAAATGAATATATTGAAGTACTAAAAAAATGGCCAGTGAAGTGCTAAAAAAAATGGATCTTTGAAAAGTAACGAAAGCATAGAAAAGAGAGTGTAAAAGAATACATTGAGTGAATGAATGAAAATATGAATTACCATTGAACTGTGAACCCTCAATTGATCCACTCCCATCTCTGAAACTTAGCAACAAAATTATAAACCAATCCCCATAGCTAGGGGTGGCAAAATTTGACACGACTCGTGAACCTGACATGACACGACACGAAATTAGCAGGTTATGGGTTGAGACTTAACGGGCTCGTGTCATATTCGGGTTGACACGGTTGACCCTTTTAATAAATGGGTTGAGTTAGGGTTGAACACATAGAACCCGTTTGACCCGTTTAATTAAATGACATTTTACTAATATACCCTTCAAACTCTAGGTATATAAACTTATTAGTTGTTATGATTTATTTTCTTTAATATATTGTGATTGATTATCTGTGAATTCTGAATTTTATATTAAAAATATTTATTTGTTTGTTTTTTCATAATTTTTTTTTCTTTTCATTTTGATAAAATCTGATAAATAGGTAGACACAATTGACCCGTTTAATAAATGGATCGTGTTAGGGTTGAGGAATCTTAACCCGTTTAATAAACATGTCAGGTTAGTGTTGACCTATGTAGTCGAATATTCATGACTTGACACGACACGAACCCGACACGTAAACATGAATTGCCACCCCTACCCATAGCCAATTCATCACCACTGTGAGGAATAGTTTTGGCCTCCATCCATCCCTCATCGCCAATGTATGAAAGTCCGATTAACAGGAAATTTGGAATTGTGAATGAGTAGAAGATTGAACGTTTAAATTTCAATTTGTAAATTGATGGAAGATTGCAATAGATTTATGAGGCATTTTTTTTAGGGGGAATTAATGGACGTATTTTTACTACTCTATCCTCAATTGTTTTCACTTATTAAATGTTGGATGTGAGGGTATTTTAGATAGTTTAATGAGGCATTTTTGTAGGGGCAGTTAATGGATGTATTTTTATTGCTTTGTCCTTAACAGTTTTCACTTATAAAACGTTGGATGCGAGAGTATTTTGGAACAAAAAAATTCCGGCTCAAACAGGAGCAACCCCTTAAATAATAATATATCTCTGAGCACACGCGCTTTAATTGGCTTTCTTAAATAAAATTAGCCTCTGAGCACGCATTCAAAGGCTAGTTTCATTTAAGGAAGCCAATTAAAACAAAGACCCTTCTATTTTGTTGGCAAAAGTTAATAATTTGTATATAATATAAATTGAGATTATTACAATTTTCAATCACGAAAATTCTTAGGGGTGTGATGAGTGTCATACACGGAGAAATGTTAATGAATATTTGGTACAAATGCATAACACTTATCACACTTTTAAATATTTTTATAATTAAAAAAAATTGTAATAATTTTAATTTTTAATGAATATAAATTATTAACTTTTAACCCAAAAGATGCGCGTGACCTGAAACTAATAAAATATTATAGTCTTTTGATTGAGACATTAAAAAACAAATATAAGTAATTTATAATTGTAAACAGATTTATAGTCCTAGCGTAATATAAAAGGCAGGGAGAGACCGAGAGAGAGAGAGAAAAGCAGCAGCGTAACCTTCACCCTACGCTAAACTCTGAACTCAACGGAAACGCAACGCAAGCATTCATCAATCATCATCCTTTTCGTCTCTCTCAATTTCTGATTTCCAAAATGATGGTTTTCTACTTTCATCCATCACTCTCACTCTCTCTCTCTCTCTCTCTTAATTTTTTAAGATGGAATTTGGAGCATTCTGAAACGGCGTCGTTGACTCCTCAGACACCGCCGCCGTCGGTGGGATTTCGGATTCCGGCCGAGCATTCCTCCTGCTCCGACGAAGTTTCGTTGGGGTTTTCGTGAGACATACACATAACTGGGTCATCCTATATTGCTATCATTATCATTCAGGTTTTTCTGCTTAATAATTTGCTTATGCTGTTTCTTACTTGTTCTTATTAGAATTTTGAATAAATCTTTCATTTTTGTCTAAATTTTTATGTTTTAATTCAAAATTAATATATGGGTTTGGATCGTGTTACATCATTGAATAACTTTTTATTGGTTTGTTGTAAATTTTAAATTTTGGATTATATTTTTTTCATTGTTCATAATATACTTACCAAATTTCTTTTAAATTGGATGTTATTTACTATTTCATACACAAAATCTTTTTTTTTTTTTTTTTGGGTTTTCTAATTTTAAAGTTAAAAAAGCTTAAAATTTAAGCATTTTATGATTACACAATTATCTTGTTTGTGCTGCAATTTCTCATTGTTGGTGAAATCTCCATGTTTGACTTTAAAAAAAAAATTATAAAATAAATTTTCTAGAGAATTGCTCAAATATGGTGCTTTATAAATATTTGTAAAGATTCTATAATTTGGGAATTAGTTTAAAATCTGCTCATATTTTCATTGCCTAATAGTAGCTAGAAGAAGTTTCATAGCATGGGTATAATTCTAGAACTATTTATGAAGGTTGCTCATAATTGTTTCTCCATTATCATCATCATACCTTTTTTTTTGGTGTCAGATAGTTTTAGCAGTACCAAAAAAATGAAGATTTTTTTTTTTGTTACTGCATCATCATATTATGCGGCACTGTGAGTATTTTAGGGAATTTTAGTATATGGGTTTGAGCCTATTTTTGGCGTGCAATCGGTTATGCCTCGCCTGGTAGTGGACTTGATGGCAACAAAATATGGATTTTTTGTTACTGCATCATCATATTATGTGGCATTGTGAGTATTCTAGGGAATTTTGGTATGTGCGTGTGCAATGGGTTATGCCTTGCCGTTTAGTGGACTTGCTGGCTGGTTGGACGGCTTGGTTTGGTAAGCTCAGGGGAGGCAATTGCTGGAAGGCCATTCCTTTGTGCTTTATGTGGATCATTTGGTGTGAACGGAACAATCAGGCTTTTGAAGGAATTAGAACAGAACGCAGAACAATGGAGCTCAAGATGATTGTTTTAAGATCTTTGTTTTGACCGGATGGCTGTAACACCTATGTACTTGAGATCCAGTTTTTTTTTTTTTTTTTTTTTTTTTTTTTTTTTTTTTTTTTCGATTTTCTAGACTCTTTGTAATATGTCATAATTCTGCAGTTACAGTATGCAGCTTCATTCAAATAAAATTTCTTATTTACCTATCCAAAAAAAAAAAAAAAAAGTTGGAATCTCCTTCTCTTTCTGTCTTTGTGCGTGCGCGCATTCGTTATTATTCTTGTTCTCAATTATTTTATTTTGTTTGTTGGTGTTACATTCTGCCACTCTTTGTCGAAGATCTGTAGCCAGAATTATTATCGAGTTCTAGACTTCTTGTGTTCTTCTTTGGGACTTTGTTGCTTTGCAATGCTGTTTCTTACAGCTAGCTTGCACCAATGTTACTACCTACAATTTCTCATTGTTGGTGATGTTCAACTAAAAGAAAAAGAAGGAAAATGATGAAATATATATTTTAGACAATTGCTCCAATATGAGGTTTTATAAACATCTGTAAAGATTCTCTCTTTTTCTCTTTTGGGAATTAGTTTAAAATCTGCTCATATTAACACTCTGTGTTAGCTATATGAACATGTTAAATTAGTTGCCTGATGGTAGCTAGAAGAAGTGTCATTGCTTGATTATTATTTTATAACTATTTACAAAAGTTACTTATAATTTTTTCTCCATTATCATCATCATAGCTATTTTTTGGATGGTTATAATGATTAAGAGGATTCTGGGCATATAACCTGACATCCATCCTTGGGCCATTTTGTAGTTCAAAATTTCTAATGCATTTGCTTATATATCAAGTGTTTTCAAGTTGAGGTATTTGGGCAAGAGCTGTTTATTCTATTTTATTTTCTCCCATTGTTTGCATCTATCCACATTTCGTGTGCAATTTTTTTTTTCCTCAAATTATATTTTCAGCAAAGTACTTGAACCCTTCTTACTTAGGTCCTAAAATTCATTCCTTTATGCATCATAGGACCGTAATTGAGAAAATTGTTGATGGTGTTATGGATTGAATCAATCATTTCATCCTGATCTCTGTGTGCGATTGAAACTTTCAGTTTGTGCACGGCCTTTTCATTTGTCTACTTCGAAAATCCATTTCATAATCATAGTATTTTATTTTTATAGGTCATAAAACTCTCCTTAATATTTACTTCTTGTCTGTGTTACTCTTTTAAACATACTCTCTCTTGTAAAAGGGTGCTGCACATAGTATTATTAGGTTGTCCAAGGTGATTTAGTTCTGTCTAGGCCTATGTTTGTATGATAAAAGGTTTTCTTTTTATTTTATTCAATCGTTATATGTCATGTTAGTGTTAAAGATGTGGAAATTTTACAGTGTTGTCCTACTTCTATTGTTGTCAAGGTTGGGTTGTTGCTCTTTAATTTCACACCAACATGCATGCCTCATTGTATTTTGCAAGAGAATATAACCTCCTCTGTGTCAGATTCTGTTGTGCTTTTTATGGACAGCACTTGGGCATACAATTTTATTTTAAGTTGCGTGCAATCTTTTAGTTTGATGTTATTCTTCAGGCCTGGGTTAATGCATTTATAGTATACAGAAGAATAGAATCAGTCATATTCATATATTTTGCTCTAATTTATCCAAGAGTCATGTTTATCTTCAAGCAATTGCCTGTAACATACAAGATTGAGTTCGGGCATGGCTTGTGTGAGCCAATCTTGAACCTTACTTTTTGGGCTTGTAAGAACAAACAAGCTGAGCCCAAGTGTAAGTGTGTTGGGCTTGTTGGGCCGGGGAACAAATAGGCTTGTCCTTCATGTTTCATATGCAAATGAAGGCATAAATATCTTGGTAGAGTGCTCTAGGAGAAATATATGCAACCGGCTAATATTAAAGCCTTTTTTTTTTTTTTTTGGGGGTAAGGGTTACTCTGCTTCCATCTTAATTATATATACAGTATAGATGGCATCTATATCAAATCGTGATATAAAATCTTATAGCCTCATTCATATATATATATATATATTAGGATTCAACACCAAAATGTCTTTTTAAGCCATCATTTTTTCACATCAACTTTGTAAAAATAATAATTGCAAGCATTCTTTCTTCCCCTCCCCCCAATGAACAAGCAATCCACTACAACCGTCCATGTTGGGTGGTTAAGTTACATCGGGTAAGGAATTTGAAAAGCAAAACACTATAGGAAAATGAACTTTTGTTAGTGGGAGAATATTATGTGTAATCTTTCAGAAAATCTGGAGAAATATTGTGTGTATGGGTTGGTGCCTGCATGCCTCATTTCCATTTCTAATGGTAGTGTGGCTAAAGAGAATAGTTGAGAGACAGACATGACTTGAAAATAGCACAACTCACTAAATCATCACCCTCATAAATGATTCCCATTGTTTTTGGTAGAGTATATATGTGAAACATTAACATCCAAATGATAATTATCACTGGAAATTTTACAATCCTGGATGATACATACAAACTTATGAAGGGAACCATTGTACCTAAAATGCTCTCAATGACCATGAAATGGATAATATTTTGAATATGATCCTTAAGCTTTAATCCTACTCCACTTTCCTATCCCCCACCAAATCCATTGTGTCCTAAAGTGAACTCATGATGGAGCCATCAAATTTCACATAATGATAATAATAATATGCCTTTTGCAAGGCTATAGTTATCCTAGATGTCTCGTGTAGCTTTTGTTTTTATTTGCGAGTAGGTCACATGTAATTGAAAACCCTTTTTTTGGAGAAATAAGAATAAGAAAGAAAGCAACCTTAATTTTTATGGTGATGGAATTGTAGGTTTCCTGTGGTCCGTAAATTTCAATTAGATTTACGTGTTATATATATATATATATATTTATATGTTTCATGCAATGTACACCAAACCCTCAAATTATATGGTCCAAAGATAATTAAAAAAAAAAAAATCATCTTGTATTGGTGTTTGATTATCAACTAAGATAATTAAGTGTCGGTTTTTCTTGCGGACCAATTCATATTTGGGTGGCTGTTGAAGCTCCAGAAGGCATTACTTATAAGCTGATACACGTAATAACATTCATAAATATCTGGAGCTATTGAACACCCACCTTTCTTGACCATATGATATATGATAAGGTCCGGTGAAAGTGAATATTTTAATGATGATTGTTGGACTAAAAATTTGCATGATGACAAAGTTTACCAATCCTATAATACACACACGCATTGTCATATTAAAATAATAATGCAGTCTCATCCTTTACATTTCACAAAATGGAGTGGGGAAAGGCCTTATCTATAAGTCTAAAAGGGGTTCCACTCTGATTTGACAAAGACTTATTACTTTGAATGTTTGAATTCACCAGCATGAGTATGACCCTTTTCTTCTTTTTTTTTTCTTGGCCAGCAAGACTAAATCAAATTTGAGTTAAACTTAGCTAAGGGGTCAACATGGTTGTGGTGATGAGTTGGTGACACCATCTTGTGGTTGAGGCAGATTCCCATGGAGCTGGGCTATCTATTTGGTCTGGCTAGTCTACCAAATGTAATGGGCCATATTATTCTTTCCCTATGTTTCAAAGTGGCTGTAGCTGTTCTCAGATTTGATGCTCTCTCTCTCTCTCCTCTAGGTTTTGAACCTCATTCACATTTGACACATTATGGATTCTAAACCAATTCTGTTTTTTAGACAAAATTTTTGTATGCACTGCATGAGACCTTTGTCTCACTAACATTCAATTTCAATATACCTAATGACAAAAAAAAAAAATAATATTAACAATAAGTTCATATAAAAGAGTTGTTACATTAATTATAATTTGTCACATTCATAAATGGTAAAAAGAAGTTGTGCATACCATTGCTACTTCCATGTCCTTTTAATATGTATAAATGCTTCTCTCGAAACTGAGAAAATTAGAAGTCTTTTTTTTTTTTTTTGAGAAACAATAGAAGTCTTATCTAGAATAATAAAGGACATTTAAATCCTCCTAATCTTGTTCTGTCTTAAAAGATATTTTTTTTCTAGGTCGAAATTAGTCCCCTTCATTAACTTCAATTTTTAACCTTAATTTTTCCTGACATAATGTAGCAATTCCGGCTGGATGTAATGGGTACCCACTAGTCCTATTAAAGTAGAATAACAATCTTTCACTCTCTAAAATAGCCACCCACTAATAAACATCCATGTTGGGTAATTGAGTGACACTAGGTATTACTTATTAGGCAGGCTGCTAGCACTAAAAGCTTTTTAAAACTTTAAAAAGCAAGACAAAGCAAAGACATACTTGTTCTACCCAAGATGGGGTCTGCATTTACACTCACTAAGAAAAAGCACTGTAGCAGTATGGATTTTTTTTCCCTTAGTGGAAGAATATGATGTGCACGAACCAAGATGTACATAGATACATGTATGATTCGTTCAACAATTTGTCAACATTCTAACAGAAAAAATTGTTTGAATGACCCTTTCCTTTTCTTCCTTTCCATTGGTTCTTGTTCTTTTTTTTTTTTTTAATGGGTTTTGATTCTATAAAGAAACTATAAAAATGGACATTGATATAATCTCTTAAAACTTGAGGTCTACTCCACCATGCACTATATCCTATTCCTATCTGACCAAATCCATTTCCCTATTTAACCCATTTGCAGTCATCAAAATTTTCCACATAATAAAAGAAAGCAATGTGGAAGGCTATAATGATCTTCTCTCTCTCTCTCTCTCTCTCTCTCTTTTTCTTGTTTGTCACGAGTAGTGTGGGACCTTTATATATAGGGAAGCAACATCAAAAAGTTTCAATGGTGATGGAGTAGTAGCTAAAAGCTAGGGTGCATGGATACAAGTATAAGTACAAGTATGAGTACGAGTACAGGTATGATACAACGATATAAGTAATTTTTGAAAAATTATAACATGATACAGTAAATAGGATATTATTACGAAATGGATACAATATGAATACAACACTCCAAATAACCCCAAATAAAGTATCCGTACATCTTAAAGTAAAAGTAGCTTTGTATTGCATATTTAATTGGTTCGATAAACTAATAAATCGCTTTTGTCTATTCCATCCCCATCAAACCCCACCCAACTGCATGGAATGAATTTGGATATAATCTCTACAAAGTGGACAACTTTTGTTACTTACCCATCCATCTCTTTCCTTCTAAGTGGGACCAAACTCTAATCAAAGGTGTAAAGATTAAGAGCACAGACATGGGCCTAGATACTGGGATCCTCAATTTCAGTCAGATTATGGGTCCCAATGCAAAGAAAAAAAACTAAGAATAATCAAGTGGGTTTGTGCATCATTTTCACATACTATAAAGTTTCATGGTGGAGATAGAGTTGGGCAAAGCATGTGGGAACATCTGATAGGTGTTGTTCAGATGATATATAGCTTGTTAAATGGTTTGTGTCATCTTGTATGACAATCTTGTCAAAGATTGGGCTTATTATCGTTGCGACAAAACATCTCAATGTGTCTACCACGTTTTAACTAATTAAAAGACTTAGCAGGACAGCAATATAATAATAAAGCTCCCAATTGTTCAATTAGCTTCCACGCTAATACATGTGAATTTCTTTATTGGATTATATATGTTAATCAAAATAACTGTACCCCTTCAAACAAGTGGCAAAAAGAAAATGTATACAAAGTTTATACACCAACTGATTCCGTTCATACCTAAGATTTGACGAATATAGATTGATTGTATGGTCTTAATGGGTTTCTAGTAAAGGGGTAAATTAGATTAACGAGAATTCAATGGTGTGTTTGAATGACAGGATTTGGACATGTGGAGATTTGGGTGATTAAAATCCAAATACCTTATTTTGTTGCTTTAAAAAATGTCAAGGATTTGAATTTGACAAATCCATAAAAAATTTTGACCCTTTAAAATCCTTGAATTTGAAATGATATCCAAAATCAATGAATCTACATATATTATATATACTAGCTCGTAACCCCATGCATATGCATAAATGCATTTAAAGATATACAATGAAATGCATAATATAATTTATATATATATATATATATATATATAAAATTTAAATACTATTGACAGTCATTTTTATATTTTATTAAATCTTTAAAAAAAATTGTAAGAATATTATTAGGTATAAAATGTAAATTATCCATTTATTTTTTATTTTCTTATTATTGTGAAACACTTTTTTTTACGATTAAATTATTTTAGACTCTTTGATTTTTGTACTTAATAACTCACTTTGATTAATATTTATGATGTGGTCTCACATTTGATTCTAAAATTAAGAAATAAAACTTTTTAAGAATAAATAATTTATGACACATGGGGCAAAATTAGAACTCTATTTTGAAATTTTAATTTGAGTTTCTCTCAATTTCACCTATTATTATTATTATTATTATTATTATATTAATAGGTAAAACTTAGAGAAAATCTAATTAGATTTTACAATTGAAGTCCAATTTTGTGCCATGTGACCTAAATTATTTATTGTTAGAGAGAGTTTTATTTCTTAATTTTGGAGTCAAATGTTGGATAATATCATAAATATCCATCTAAGTGAGTTATTGCATACAAAAACCAAAGAGTTTAGAATTAATGAACATAAAAAAATTTTAAAAATTGACAATTTACATTTTTTACCTAATAATATTCTTACAAGACTTTTTAAAGAGTTATCAAAAAATGACTATCAATATTCAATAATATTTAAATTATATATGTAAGAATTATATTATGCATCTTAATATATATCTTTTAAATATATCCATTATCCATGCATATACATGGAGTTACAAGCTAGTAATATTTACTTGTTTGAAATAATGACATATCAAATATATTGATTTAGAATCTAAATCTAAATTTAAGTTTCCAAACACAACCTTAAGAGATTTGAAATTTTTTTCATTTTTTATTTTTACTTTTATACAAGATAGAAATTTACTCTACCTTAATCTAATTGTATATATGTATGAAACTCCTTTCTGAAGGCTTGAATTTCGACCATATATTACCCCTTACACCTCACAATCACTTATATTCATACATTGACTATTGCGCCAAAGGTGCGCGGTGGTGATTTAAAAATGATGGTTAAGGGAAAGGGAATGTATTCTCTATAATTATTTGGTGGTAACCTTTTTTCTTGAATCTCCTTACCTTTCAAGGTTGTCTTTAATGAGAAAATTGTATCCTGAAATCTTGTTATCATAATAAATGACCACCAACGGCTCAGGGTGTTACTTGTTCATGCCTTTATTGCTTTCGTACATAAGAATTGTGCCTTTTATTGGTTGGTTCCAATCGAGATTTAGGTAGGTTATATACTCTTGATGAATCGGGTGCTTTAATTTGGTTCGGTTGTATAAGTGACACTCTTAATTTCAAGCATAAGTTTTCTCTCTAGGTTGAGCATATCAGGTTAGTTGAGTGAAGCAGTCAATTATTCTATTGGTTGAGACGTTGAGTCGACCTAGTGACGTGCCTTTCTTTGTCACCAAATTATCAACGATGATTAATTCTTCATAATAGCTTGAGACTTTAATTTTTATAAACTAACATCATACATGGTAGACTATCAAGCCAATTAATATTCAACATGACCACACACTAAATAATCTATCTCCTTCTTAACACCAAAATCAAAATTAAAAATTAGAATACAACTTTATTTAACCATCCATTTCCGTATACAAAGCTATAGTACACATACTTAAAAATAATAATAATAAACTTACATATTTTTGTTGTTGTTAAAGTTTATGCTTGAACCACGATATTTGATTCTTTATATGAAATTAACCTAAGTTTCGTTATAAATAAACTTTTAATTCATCAAATTAACATTGGTTTGGTTAGTATTGAATAATTTTATATAATTGATATTTAAATATAAAATTTCATGCTTAAATTTATTTTCTTAAACCTCGAGCTATATCAAGTTTTCCCTAATGATGCGTGACACACTTAGAGGTCGATTTTAAAATTCAAAAATTTTTTTTTTCTAAAAAAAAAGGAAAAAAAGAAAAGAAAAAAGCCATCCTATTGTTGTTAAGCAAATGATTTTCACCGGTTAGGAGAGATCAAAAGAACATAAAGTTAAGACTTATGAGAGAAAGGGAATGGTCCACATCACATAAATATATGATTTGTGTGTGGAAATAAGACATTCATTGCAATGTTTTCCCTTTGGTCAAGAATGGCTAGAGAGCAAACCGAAGAAATTTGGGTTAGGTAATTTATAGTTTCACTCTCACCCATCCCCCTTTACCTTTTTTTCTTCTATCCTTTTATTTTTTCTCTAACTTGGGGGGACACACGGTTGTTGGCTTCCATTCTTTAAGTTAAAAATTAATGTTATTCATGTGATTTATTATTATTATATAAAAAGAGCATTGAGATTAGACAGATTCATCTCTTACAATACACTTGATGGGGGATGCATCATGTTCATTGTATTGTACTAATGAAATAAACTACTTTGAATGTGAAGCCCCAACAATTTTCATTCACCAATAATGTTTCCAACGATTACAAAGAAACAAATTGAACAAAATGGAATATTCCTCTTAAAAAAAATAAAAAATAAAAACCTTGACAACCAAAATTAAATTTGGGTCCCATGGGAGCAGCAAGTGGCTCGTGACCAATGCTTATCGTGAATAATGCTCCTTCATTTTTGATTTCTAATACATCAATCTCTCTTTTGGGAATGACAATTACGACAAAGGATAAGGGAATGATAGCATAATATACCAGTACAAAAGAAGGTGAAATGTAAAGGAAAATTGGTAAAGAGAATATTATGGTACATACCTTTTCATTTTTCCTTGCATATACCGTGCATTTATTTAATGGTTAACCTTGTATAAATTTATAACAGTTTAATATAAATTATTTTATAATTTAATATATAATTTACAATTATAGATGTACAGTTTTATAAGTATGGTAATGGATACATTTATAAAAAAAAAAAAAAAAGGAATATTATACCGTACAATGATCCAATTGATAATATGATTGACTCGATTGTTTAATTTCAACGTGGACAAATTCCAGCAAGTAAGACATGACTTCCTAATTAAAACCCTATATATAAAACCACAAAATATTAGGAAGTAGACATTTTTTCCAGTTCATCCAGATCTATTGTCAAACAGGCTGAAATGGATATAATAGATACCTACTAAGGAAACGTTACATTTTGAATCTGAATTGACCTTTCGAGGTTACATAAAAACAAATATCTACTAGGACTCTCTAATCTATAAGATAATGCAGTACATGCGTAATGGTTGTTGATAAAGTATTACGTGACATAAAATATTTAGGTAATATATTAATATATACAATGAGTTATACGCATCCTACGTAAAGTTGTTCATTTGGTATCAGTTTGCACTGCCTTCCCTAGACTCTGACTTAATTAGTATTAATTGTAGGGAAATGCTAATGAATGTTTTTAGCGTAATGGTTAAAAATTTATTTAAATAAAGTTTTTATGGGAAAATAAAAATAATTAATGTTTTGATAGCTTTTTTCATTTCTTAAAAAAGTGGTGACAAAACTTTCCTAATATGAATTATTAACCATTACCCTAAGGGTACTTGTTAGTATGACCCTTGATTGTATTAAAACTTATAGAAATAAATAATTAAATGCAACTACGTGTTAGGTTTGTTGGAGAGTCGGAACTGAAATTAATCAGCATATGCTGTAAAAGAGCAAGAAATTAAAGACTATTATTAATTGGATTATCAGTTTGACTATATGTATAAATTCAAATGAATAGTTTAAATCTCAATTTGTCTTTGGTTTTTGCTACTTCATGGTCAAGGAAGTGTCATTAGCATTAGGTGTTTTTGAAACCATATTATACATATAAAAGATCAAAAACTAGTCATTAATTGAATCATTGTTCTTCGAAAAAAAGTTAATTAAATCATCATTGAGTCAAATTGATTATAATTAAGGTCAACTTTCCCTAGCTAGTGCATGTGTGTAATGCAGATCTCAGGCTGTCATAATTAATTTGTTATACTTTGATTAAGGTGCATGTGTGCCTCATTATGCCGCGTGTAAACCCTAATTAATCAAAGATGTTTTATTAAACAAAAATAAAGTGTGATTAACCACTATCTCCCAAAATAAATATAATAAAGCAAGTACGTGAAAAAGAAGGGTTCCCTCTTAATCTCCAAAAATATAAGATTAAAGTAAAAGGATTTTAATATATTTAATTACAATGTGTACTTGCTTTGATACTAATCCAAGGAAAACCTCCTATCTTTTTCTATTATTAAATTAATATGATACATAGAACCTTGTAAGAATCAGAAAAAGAAAAATGAAAAAAGCCAAGTGGGTCACTATCAAAATGTGGCTACGTGGAAATTTAATTTTTATATCAAAACTTGCAGTTGGGAAAGATATCACTTTGTTTTGCTAATCAAATAAAAAATTAAGAGAGTTTTTTTTTTTTTTAATACAAAAATTGAGGAACTTGATGATGAAGTGGATTCATGAATTTTCTAACCTAAAATGGAAGTTTACTCTTAATTTTAAAAGTCCCAAATGATATACAATGCCGGTCAAAGAGGGGCAAAAATCAAAATGTCTCTCAATTGGAAGGGTCCCACTTTCCAAAGCCACACGACAATATTTATCATCCAAATGTTGCTTTCATGATTCATCATATGCAACCCTCAATCAATCATAATCATATTTTTTTTAAATTGCTCTAAAATCTATAAATCTTATCAGGAATATTATACATATTCTCTTCTATCTAAGTTGGATACCAAGTGCGGCACGTTGTTGTCAGAAACTAACATTTAGCTATAGCTTGGCACAATAATATAACTTAACATCATTAGAAGAAAAAAAAAATGAAATGATTATGATTGAAAGAGCAGAATAACTTATTATTATTAATTAGGAAAAGCTTATCTAGTTATCTATCTTATAAACAATGTTATAAAAGTCATATGGTGAATAAGTCATTCTTATAATTTTAATCCTTTACGCGAAAGCTCTTGCATTATGTCATGTGGCATTATGCATGGTAAACTAGTGTTGGATTTTGCAGGTCAACTATAATTATTAATTATAAATTAAAACACACACATATATATAGACAAACAAAATATTTAAGAAAATTAATTGTGAACAAATAAGTTTACAAATATTTGTATCGTGAAATTAGCTAATTAATTTTTGTGTGAATTAATTGGGTGTGGTTAACACATAAAACACAAACACTTTGTCTTCAAGTAAAAATAAAGAACTCAATAGTTAGATTCGCTAATAAAAGATTAGCCACCGGCATATCTAATCTTAAAAGCCGACACCAAGTTCATTTGTTTAAGGCAATTCCAAAAGCTTGTATAAATAAACTTGGATCGTTGGGATTTGGTCATCAAGACCAATGAGACTGCTTTTCTAACGTGCCTGCCTGAGAATTAGGGCTGAATTAATTACCTGCTTCTTAAAATTAAGATTACCTTTGAATTACGTACCTGTCATTAAATTAATAAATTTACATGATAATAATAAAAATAGATAAAGACGAAGTGCACAATAATATATATGGAAAAACATTCTCAAAAATTAAAAAGAAGAAGGCTAGGGATTTGACCTTTAAATTAGTTGTTTCTCAATATAAAATAAAAGTAAAGGGCAGAGAGTGACATGTGCATGGTATAAAAGATATCATGCAGTGAATGTGATTAGGGTTTTCTTAATTAGAAGGATTATTATGAAATAGACAACCACTATAATCTCAGAGATTAGGGTTGTCTTTGGAACTAAATAACTGGCCTAATTTATCATAATTGTTTTTGATGGTCTGTTAACAACACACACCATGAAATTAAAATAATAAATAATTCATATTCAACAAAGTAAGAGAGGGAAAGCTTCGTTCAAAGTAAAGAAATTTAATACTTGATCCTAGGGACTTTTAATGGTTGATCTTCAACGCCAAATTGTTGAGGTTTCTTTAGCTTTAGATCACTTGTCGTCAATATGTATGTTGACAAGTCACAATTTTGTCCTCTGTGAATGAAGAAAATCTAACAAAAATTTTAAAGTAATTACATAGCAACCTTACACAAAAACACCTAGACATATATGAAAAGACTCCTCCAACATGAAAGAAGAAACCATAGAATCAATTTCGAATAATTCTACAATTACACGATAGCTTATGAGATATATATATATATATATATTCTAAATTGAATTCCAATTATTGTCTAAATTTATGTCACCGTGTCCTATCTAAGTTTTTTTTTTTTTTTTAATCTTTATTCTAGGTGAGTTAATGTTGTGCAAAAGACGAAAAGTTTAATATAAATAAATCATAAAAAACTCAATAAAAAAGATAGTAAACTTATGTGTATATCTAAAAACTAAAAACAAAAATAAGAAAGAGAGAGAGAGAGAGAGAGTAAAATTCATCTATGATTTAAAAAATATGTAACTCTTACCTCAGGTATAATTTGAATATATATATATATATATATGTAATTGTAATTGTTTTTTATTATACTGTGTATATGTACGAGTTATACACTAATTGAATTATATCCAAACTCCAAGATTTATATCAATAGTGGGGTCAATATAAGGAATTACCTTTCTAAAAATTGTAACACAATTTATTCGTAAAAACTACCATGTGTCCAAAAAAATCTATTATCATGGTGAAAATCACCTATACAAATCTCACAAACTTGCTCTCTACAAAATCCTAAAGAAAACTCTAAACTTATAGTCACTTTCTTTAATTTTCTTCCAAATTAAAAAATCTTTTTTTTTCCCTCTTGGTTTCACTCTCAAGATAATATTATTGCCGCCCTAAGACTAATAATATAAAATTTTGGGTTTCCTTATCCTTTTCTATTAGAATACCAAATGTTAACTGGCATCTATGCTTTTCTTTTGTTTTTTGTTTTCAATTGGGTAGAAATCTTTCTTCTTTTGTTTTTGTTTTTTTTTTCTTTTTTTTCTTTTTCAATTTTTATTTTTTATTTTTTATTTCTACCTTATACTAAATGGCCAAAAACATTACCAACTCTCTTGTTTTCTTTGCCGTTGATCCCATAGGCCGGTTGAACTTTAGACCAACCCATGTCACTGCTTAGGTGTGCCTTTGAGATCATACATACATATATATATATATATATATATTAAATGACACGAACCTCACTTGATATTTATCGAAATGACATTCTCCTCTAAATGTTTGTATAAATGACACTAATCTCTTGAAGTTTTTATAAATTCAACAAAAAAAAAAAATTCATACCCTTTTTCTTAAAGAAATATTCTATTTAAAAAATATATATTATTATACTTATTTATACAAAGTTCAAGAGATAAGTAAGTAGGAATCATTTAAAAAAAATAGAATATTTTGTTTAAAAAGTTAAATATGGAGTTACCTGTGGCATATGTATGAATCTCAAAGAGGAAATTAAATGTCATTTTGATAAGTTTTAACGGAAGTTGTGTAATTTAATTTATATATTGTTTTGTTTTATTTAATTTATTTATTATTGATGCCTTGAATATTTTTCACATATAACTAATTCATATTTGCCCAAACTCAACAACCTTTCTCTATATATCATTATCATGCATTAAGAGAATTCTCAAAGATGGTGAATCATGTTTGTCAAAATTCCTATACTGGAACAACCATTGAAATGCTTATTTATAGTCTTAAATATGTTAGTTGGATCATCAATGCTTAGAGAAACTGAGCAAACAATGATAAATGTGTGTGCAAGTCCAAAACTGGTGATGCAGCATAGCAAATTTGGAATAGCAAAGATAGCTTGCCAAAGCACGAGAAATTGTTGCCATGACCTATCACACATGCCAATCCATACCATACATATTACTTAAATCAGACAGTATGAGAAATCAGTAATTGATTATCAGGAAAAAAAAAAGAAAAGAAAAAGAGAAACCAGTCACTCCATAAATCAGACTCTTATGTATGTTGTTAATTTGTTACAGTGATGCATATGAGGTCTGGAATCACTACAAAAAACACAGAATATATCTGCGTTTTTTCCCCGGCAGTTTCCAAAACCGCTGTTATAAGTCAGCTACTGTGACCGTGTGACGCTTTTAGTAACTGCCAATATAGAGACAACATGACAATTTTGAGGCTTAGCAATGCAATTTGAACGATAGTTTTACACGAAGTGAATAGGACTCGGTCTTATAGAGCCTTTAGAGCGTTAAAAAAAAAAAAAAAAACTCTCTTCAAGGAAGAAAAATGCTAGTGTTTTGTACGTAAGTTCTACCAAAAATAGTTTAGAGTTCATTAAAATCTCTATAAAAAAAAAGTTGAAATTTAAAGCATTTAATAAAAAGCACTACAATTTATGCATGCTTTATAAATCTATAATTTTAAAGAAATATTAACTAAAATTTATTAAATCTTCCAAAACCCTAAAGAACTTTCAAAGCTTTAGATCGCCTCAAAAAAAAAAAAAAAAAAAAAAAAAACCTAAAATTTTACATTTAAAGCTTTACTTGATACCATAATGCGAGACTGGCAGATCAGATGGGTACTAGGTGAATCAAATATTGTTCAATTCGTGATTTCTCTATCACAATATCACTGTTATAGGACCTGCATAGAATTTGATAGGCACGCTATTGGCTTCCACATGATTTTACTTTTCATAAAAAAAAAAAAAAAAAAAAAAGGTGTTATTCACAAATGATCATGACCTGCCAACAAGCAAGAAAATTGATATTGGGTAGAAAAAAGAACAGAGCAAAAATGTAATTGAAGACTTCCTTTCCTTAACGTCAAAAATGAAATAGACCACTCGTACGGCATGCACATAGGTTTTTCACGTGGATTAATGCACTGGTCTCTGTTCATTCGGAGGGTAGCTAGCTAGGGCACAATTCTCGGTGAATCAATATGACATATAAGTGTACTCCATCACCAACCCCATCTGCCAAAAATTTATGGTAAGGATCAGGTCAGATGGTCAGGGCTCATGCATGGAATTTGGTGCATCGACCCAATACTTCATGTTGTCGGCAATTGGATTTTGACTATGTACACCGACACTACCCCGGCTCACGCTTTAACTTTAGCTTAGCAACGCATTCCCACACAGATGATGCTATTATGGGTTTTTTTTTTTTTTTTTTTTTTTTTTTTTTTTTTTTTTTTTTTAAGATGATTTATTAATGTTTGTCCTTGAGACATACATTGGTAAATTATTTTAAAAAACTTTCTATAAAAAAAATAAAAAGAAAAAGTGATTTACTGTTTTCACAAATTTTTTAATTTTTATAAAAATTTTTCTAAAATAGATAATTAATGTATGTTTATAAAGATATACATTAATTGGACCATTTTTTTAATAGGCTATTTTAGAAAAATTTTAATATTATTTTTATGAAAAATATAAAAAAAATTGTAAAAATAACTCATAAACAAATATCTTGAGAACGCCTATTAACTTTTTCCAAATATTAATACTATAACTACTAAAGTGTGTGCTTGGTATAATGACTATAAGTCAATTAATAGTTGTTTTTTTTCCTCATTGTTTGTAGGTTTCATATGAGTCTTGTGATAAAACTTTTTTTTTTTTTTTTTTTTTTTTTTTGGGGTAAAATATAGTTAATATTCCTAAATTTTGGATTAATGTCAAATAAATTCAAAACATTTTAAAATTGATCAACTTGACCTTTAAACCTAATATAGTTCCTGAACTATTACTCATTTTTTTTGCTTTAATTGCCACAGTGATTAGGGACTAAATTAGTTGGTCTAAAAGTCAATACAATTAACTTAATGTGGGTCTCACGTTATGATTTGTCTCAAGACATCAAGTAATTTTTATTTGTCACATGTCCCAATTTTATATATAGGTTATGTTAACAAATGTTCTTTGAAAAAATTGTTAATAAACCATATTAAAAAAGTTTTAATATCATTTTCATGAAAAATATAAAAAGTTATGAACAAAATTAATTATTTTATCATTTTTTCATAAAATATTTTTAAAAATAGATTTAAAACTAATACCTTTAGGACATTTTTTAACATTTCCGTTACATGTGTGTGTGTATATATATATATATATATATTTGTTATGGTATACATAGCAAAAAAAAATCAACTTATTTAAAAGGTTTTAAAATCTGTTTAATAACAATATTTAAGTATTGTTATTCAATTTTTAATGTTATGAAAATACATATCAAAGTGTTATAAAAATTCCTATCAAAAGTATCTTTGATATTTAAACACTGAAATCCTGATTTAAACGCCGACACCAAACAACCTCGAACTTCTTCGCACGCTATAAAGTTTTCAGGGAAAAAAAAAATTTTGCTAAAACGCACTCATGTATGTCGACACCAAGGCAATGTACGGGTAGTGAAGTTGTAGTAGTAATCAAATCAGTCCTGAGACTTACCGTTATTGTAGCTAGTACCTAGGGGACAAGTCTTCCTTAACTTTAACTTTAAAATTGGGCACATGTAATCACTCTCACATTGTTGCTCTCACTGCACACTCTGTCTCTCTGCCTATCCTGTACTCTACACATTACTTTAAAAAGTTAGACCTATCTCTCTGTACCACAGTTTTAATCTGTGGAACCAACCCAACTCTAATTTCTCTGCAATCATTCATGTAATTGCACGACTTCCGATCCCTATCTTGCTTCTTCATCATCATTATCATCTGTCTCTCTCTCCGACAAGCTCTATTCCTATTTAAATCTACTTTTCCTTTTTCTATTTTAATTTTTGTGATTGTACAAATACCAGGCTTAGATTTACAGTTAATGTCAATGCGGTCCTTAGATTTTTAATTTGAATAATTTAATAATTTATCTCCCTATTAGTATTTTCTTTTAATAAATAAATTGAGTGTTAATTTGACTTACACCTAGGCTGTACATATGTTGACAAGGTTTGGAAGTCCACATGCTTATGGGAAATTATGTCTTATTGCACAAATCTTTCATTTGTGGATGTGGCTAATCAAATAATGCAAAGGAAAAATGACTCAGAGATAGTAATATTTTTCACAATCAGTTAAATAATTTGAAATAAGCGGAATGAGACTTGTTATGGTACTCCACGTCTTGATCCCCATTTTCTAGCCAAGTCTGTTGCAGCTCATGCTTTAGAATATTTGGAAGCTAATTATAGAAGTTTGTCTTGAATAATTGTAAGATTGTCTTGTTTTTCTTTGACATTCGTTAATGTAAGTTTGCATATAGTTGTTGGTTTTTGATAGGTGAAGAGATAGCTCTATACCTAGTACATATTTAGCATGGTTGATCTTTAATGCTGCCTTGCTTTTTTATAAACTTATTACTTCTTTGTGTAAAATTCTACTGTTTATTCTCCAACAAAAAAAAAAAAGTCTAGTAACTAAAAATTGGGACTTACATCAAAGTGGAAGAATTATGTTTATAAAGTCTTTTCTTTTTTTTTTTACTTAAAAGTAAGAAGGATTTTGTTAATGTGTGTTTTTAGGATATACGTTAATCATTCATTCATTTTAGAAAATTTTTTATAGAAAATTGAAAAAAAAGTGTCAAAAAAAGTCGGTCACCTTTTCATCTTTTTTTATTAAAAAAAATTTCTAAAATAATTTACTAGGGCATACATTAATAAATCCCAAGTAAGAAATACTAAAATATATTACACACACATATATATATATATATGAGATAAACTAAATAAGAATATTATATATATATATATATATGGAAGTGATGTTCTAACGTTAAGTCAAATTATTTCACTTCTTGTCAATGAGATAACTTTGAAATATCAAAAATTGATAGTGTAGTAAATTGAAATTAAAACTTTTGAATTAACGTCATGTTCTAGGCCAATAAGTCCACCAATTATCTCCTTAAGGGGTGGAATAATATTATTGAGCCATAATAATGTGAACAAATGTAATGATTCTTCCATCCATTAAAATGGTGGAAAGGTCTAACATTCGACCAAATGTGATAGATACGAAAGCTAAATAGGTAATAGAGTATGAGAAATCCTACTGGATCAATTCTATTCTTAAGCTTCACAAAATTAAATGACCCATGACGTCCTCTTTAACTTGAGTTGACCTGAACATACAAATATTTATGGCCAACCTTTTTAGCCTCCAAATTAATGTCTTCATTACGTTTTTTGTTTGCTTTTTTTAAAACCATTTTAATCAAGTATATATTAATATTAACCATACTTGGTGCCGCCTTTATGTGTTTAAACATTGTAACTTGTGAGTTTCAGTTAGCTCAATTGGTAAAGTCTCTAATGGTTATATAAGAAATTCGGGGTCCAACCCCCGTCTACACCAAAAACTAATTGATGTCTTAATCTGATGATAAATAGCTATCATCAGGATTCAAAAGCAGATATCATAGATTGAAACTCTCTAAAAAAAAAAACTATAACTTCTTTCATTTCTATTAATTGTCTCTATCGGCTATGTTAAAACTTCAAAACAAACTTTGATGGAAGAAATTCACCCAAAAAAAAAAAAAAAAAAACTTTAATTGTAACATTTCAAAATTATTAGTGATGTTTTGGTTAGGTACGTTCCTGTGTTTCTAATTAAACATGTCTTACGTATACATGTGGAAACTTTTTCAAAATAATTTTCATTATTATCTTCGTTCAATTAAATATTTAGTGACACTCCCTAAGGTTGAATACTTACCAAATTTTAATTATTCTTTATGCAAACATTGTGAACCGAATTTGGGGTTGGTGATTTTCTTTGGTGGAAAAAAGAAGAAGAAAAAGAGAAAAAGAATATGGGTTGGGACTTGTAAAAGAAACTTCACTCATTAGCTTATAAATTGTTGTGGATCGGAATCGGATACCTTTCGGTCGTGAAAAGTCACAAGCCTTGGTCTCTAATAGATCCTAAGGGAAATTAAAAAGGCATTCTATACTCTCTTTATTTATTTATTTATTTATTATTATTAAAGAAAGAATAAAAATACCATTTCAATTTAGAATTTTAGATAGAATTTTATGAAGGAAATCACGATTTTCAAAGAAGGTGAAGGTGGTAGGTTCCATACGAAGTTGTAATCAATCCTCATCCAGATTATTAGCCTAATTAATTATCATATTTTAGTCAAACTTTTTTTGTTTTTGGTCGATTTTCTTCTATCCAAATCAATTCCCATCCCACCGTCTAAGAAAGGTAGCCGTTTTATAATAATCAAATTCAAACAGCTAGCACAACTAATAACATGGTCTAATCAAACTGATGATTTGGACCACAATTGAGAATCCCACACATAATCTAGCACAAAACTTGTTTACCGACACACGCACACACACATATATATATATATATATATATTCATTATTGTCAAGCTCATCTAACATGCCTCCAAAAGAGAAATTATTAAGTCTACTGGGAGGATTGCTGAAGTGGTCATTTTGGTCATTTTAACCAATAAAACGCTGTTATTTATATAAATGTGACATCACCTAATGGTTTTTTATTTTTAAATCTTGTGCTGATTAAAATCTGATTCACACATTTGCATAAGTGACGTTATTTCATTTGTTAGGAGGACTACCTCAACAGTTATTCAGGTGGATTTAATAATTTCTCCCCCAATATCTTTCTTTTCTTTTCTTTTTTCCCTCCCTCGCTTGTCAAAATTAATTAAGAGAATAATTATTACGGGGGTTAAAAGTTGGAACGCAATTAAGTTTGGTGTGTTAAAGATACTAGCATAAAATGAAAAAAAAAAAACATGGTTTGATTCTCTCAATTCTCAACCGCAACTTGTCATAAACAACAAGGACAGAAGGGTTGGCCATGATCACGAAATTAATTCACAATGCTAAAACAAAAAAACAAAAGTGTATTATCTGTCCAAAAAAATATGGGGTTGGGTCCCTTTCTTAGCTAATATTTGCCATGAATATATTAGCTGCGACGTGCCTCTTTCTTAGACCACAGTATCTTCAAATTCATGTTTGTCAGCCAAATCGCTTTCAACCTTAACTCTTTCCCCTACATGAACAAGAACATGATCCCCTCATTTTAAACACTGGATAAACCCAACCTATACACCGTCAGAATATTACCACTTTTATGGTACCATGCATTATTTCCAGGTGAGCCCCATTACAAGAAAGATACATAACTTCTGGACCATTTATATGACTATATAGTACCTTCAATTACATATATTGTAAGGTTTTTTTTTTTTTTTTTTTTTTTTTTTTACCTTTTACATGTTGTGGATTATACTTGGAAGATGATTTTCCGTGGTATATAATAAACTAGGTTTTTGTGTTTTAATTTGCTTAGCTTATAAAGTCTCTGATAGTTGAATAAAAAATATAAGTTTTTTGGTATTCAATTTCCAGCTACGAAGTGGATAAACTAGAATTATTCCACCTACCAAATTTAATATATAGAGGGGGACAATAATTGGTTACTAGCTAGCAGTAAAAACAAAACATGGGACAAGTATGTTAAAAGAAATAGTTAATAGTTTTGTGCTTAGTCAAAGAAAGGGACCGTTAAAAATTGAAGAAAGAGTTTAAAAAATCAATGTAGATGGTGTAGATGTAGTACAAATTTTTCTTGGGGTTTCCATATAGAAAAGATTAAGATGGATATATATATATACATCGATTTGAACTAAAGGCTAAAAAAGCCAAAAGAAGTAGGCTAGCTACGTCTAATTGTGAATTTGTTTTCAACTAGTATGGCGACAAAAATCATTTACATAACACATCTACATCATTAAAAGATTGAAAGTTATAAACTTCGGCCCACACAAAAATGGGTACGTAGGGTCACATAATAACGCTAAAGTACGTGACAAATGACAACACCAAAGGCAAGTATAATAGTAAAACAGAGCACGAGATGTTCGTTCACATTCGGGTTCTTCCAGCAGCCTCCAAAAGAGAAATTCCAAAAAACGAAAATGACATTATTGGCGATGATCGATATCGATATCGATATCGAATCACAATTATCAACTTGGGTTCCCATTTATTATTGTTGTGTTGTGAAACAGCTTTTGTCAAATTGCACAATATGTACAAATAGAATTTCGTGGAAAGCCCACTGACTACAATGTTTCAGCTGTGTATTATTATTACTATTATTATTATTGGTGGTCAAGATTTAATTTTAGTGACTTTTAGACATAAGGAAACAAGTTAGAAATGGCTATCACGTGTCTTGTCTTGTCGTGTAAAGAAGAAAAATAAAAGTTGTAATAAGAGATTTCAATTTCTTTTGATTTGATATTGGTGCAATCGGAAGAATCTTCACAACAAGGTTTTGTCACATTTTCAATTTGTATACAAATAAATTTCGAGGAACTTACCATTTGAGTGGTTGTACTCCTTAAATATATTCTAATTTACCTTTTGGAACTGTTACATATAGTTGCACTTACACCTATGCCATAATGTTGGGACCATTAATATAGTTTGCCCACTAAGAGACATCCAAAATGATGAAGCATTGATAAATATTTGATTTGATTTGATTTGATTTTTTTTTTTTTTTTTTGTGTGTTCCTTTTCAAAAAGTATGGTCTAAAAAAGAATAAGACATGCATGTGAGAATGGAATAATAAATTGGAAGTGCTAATTTTACTAGATAATGGAAAACATATACTGATTTTGGATTGTGAATTAAATTTCCATTATTATATGACTAATATGACACAAAAGGGAATCAATTGATAAACGGGTGAGCAAGTGAAGTTATCTTGGAGAAATGCAACCAAAAGGCATAGTTAGGAGCTTCACCTTAAATACGCATTCTATTAATTCTAGGTATGGTGCCTAAATCACTTATAAATATGTACCTTTTGTAATAAAATTAATAATAAATTATATATATATATATATATATATTTTTTTTTTTGTATATAATTGGTTGCGAAGTTGTAATTAAGAGTGTGCATGGGTCTGATTAAGATGTTTTTTCAACCCAACCCAACTTAACCCACATGGATTGAGTTAGATTAGGTTGGACCTATAGGTTGAACAAGTTTTTTAATTACTATTATTATTATTATTATTAAATTGTGCATTGGAATAACCTCACCACAAATAAGATCAAATTTATAATCAAATAATCTTGAGCAAAACACCAAACCAACACAAACTATAAGAGGAGAGATTAGGGTTTGGGTTTTATTTAGGAAGAGGGCCAAAAAAGTAAATAAAAAAATTTTATAATATATTTTAAAATCTATATATATATATATTAAATATAAGTGAATTGGGTTTGGTTAGGCAGATTTGTGAATCTTATGACTCGAACCCAACCTAATCCATTGTTAAAATAAAAATAAAAAACTCCCAACCTAACTTAATTAACTCACCAATTCATACAGATACAGGTCAGCTTTGGCAGGTTGGTTGTACACCTTAGTTGTAATGAATGTGTCTCCATTCTCCAAAAACAAAATTTACAAAATTAACTGCATTATTAGGAGCTTGATTTTTGGGCAAGAAATTAATGTTCAATCAAGTGTGAACCCCATGACAAATTTTGAGCAAATTTAGGGCGGTTGTTTAAACTTTTACATAACGAACAGTGAATTACACCATGGTGGGGTGGCGGCCTCCATGAACACAAAATGGTGGTGTCAAATCATTTGACAAATTTGTGAATCTTATAACTCGAATCCAACCTGATTCATTGTTAAAATAAAAATAAAAATCTCCCAACCTAACTTAATTAACTCACCAATTCATATGGATACAGGTTAGCTTTGGCGGGTTGGTTGCACACCCTAGTTGTAATGAATGTGTCTCCATTCTCCAAACAAAAAATTGACAAAATTAACTGCATTATTAGGAGCTTGATTTTTGGGCAAGAAATTAATGTTCAATCAAGTGTGAACCCCATGACAAATTTTGAGCAAATTTAGGGCGGTTGTTTAAACTTTTACATAATGAACAGTGAATTACACCATGGTGGGGTGGCGGCCTCCATGAACACAAAATGGTGGTGTCAAATCATTTGATCTCAATGAGGGACTTTTTCTGTAATTGGGTATTGTTCCTTTATCAATTAGGTCAATAATCACAACTTATGCGCATATGTCCTATGTATATATGTCCTAAATTTAAGGTTTCTGGAGGGACCCAAATTCTCTTTTTAAACTTTTTTTAGAAAAGCATAAACCCTTTATGAATCCATGACTTCTATTTAACTATCATTTAGTCACCCACTTTAAAAAGTTCTCCAAACTGGTACCAAAGTGATTCTGTTTCATCCCATGCTTACAAGATTGTGTTTTTATGTGAGATATTAAAAGTATAAAGTGAAATAAAATCCATGGAAACAAAAATAAAAAAGGAGTGAAGTTAATTATTTTACTTTTGCTTTTACCACTAATGATCTAAGAAGTTCAACATGATAGGGCCAGGACTTCAAGTTCAAGTTAGGTAATATATTTTAGGTTTTCATAAAAAAAGTTTAAAGATATTTTTGTTTCATAAAATATTTTATCAATGTATAGAGATGACTTTCTCAATAGTAAATTGTTAATTATTGTGAAAATCAGAAATAATATATGAACTCAATGAATTGGGTATTTCAAAACCTATGACAACTACTGTGTACTTTTAACGCGATGATCACTTTACAAGTTTAAGTACTTGTGGGGAGTAAAGGGCAAAGACTGGAGTTCAAGTCCGAGAGAGCTTCATAGTCGTATACTTTTTTGAATACCATAGGAAGATGCCAACTTATCACATTTTGAGAACTTTTTTGAATCATCATAGAATCTTCCCAAGTGGTTGGCAAGGGCCAACCTTTAAAGATAAGAAAGGCGATTATAAAAAAATAAGAAAAGAAATAGTGGGCACTTAGTGCCTATTGCCAATTCATGATGCTTAGAAGAAACACTTACTTTCAAAAGGGAGGGTCAGCAATTCTCAGATCTTTTGTATTCCATTCAGAACTTGCGGGATATTATTTTTCTTCATATTATTATATGTTATCATAGCACACTAGGACATGTGATGATAACTGAACACTTCGTACATTAATGTGTTAATGATGTTACACAATAAAGCAACCAAAATGTGTTTTCATAGGCAGTGTTTGGGAGTTTGTCATATATGTTAGACGACAACTTTGCTGAAGTTGCTTAACACCTTCTTCTTCTTTTTTTAAATGTTCTTTACATGTTTGAAGCACATACTTTCTCTTACTCTAAAATATTCAACTATTGGTTATATACGCAAGTTGATGCATATATTTTATATTATAAACTGATGAGTTGTGAGTTTCCTAGGATATCTAGCTATAGATTGCCATACTAGCTTAATAATATATATATGTTTGAAATCTTGAAAGTGCAATATACAATTAACCTATACTTGATTTGGGTCCTTTATGTACATTTATATATTTGTTAAAAGTAGTTTGGTTTGGTTCTTTGTTTTGTTGAGTAAAGTTGAGAGTAGCATATAGGGTTTGAAGGATGTGGAAAATTTAGCAAATGATGGAAAGTGAGAGCAATAATAGAGACGATGAAAAAGAGAGATGAGAAGTTGATGATGATGATGATGATGATGAAGATGAAGGTGGTGGATGTGGGAATCCATATCATCTCTGTCTACATTAAATTTTGCACACTTTTTTGGTGGACACTCATTTTCTTTTTTATAAATTTATACCATCTATCTCTCTCCCATTTACTATTTAGGCTACTACGTACGTACGCTTTTTTCAATTGTGCGTGTTTGTGGGGCAATTATTAATTAAGATGATGTTAGATAGTCTCGGACACGGCAAGCGCACTGTTCCATCTGACCCAATTTTCTTTGGTCAATAAACTTATCATCATTCTTACAAGATTTGTTCCTTCAATTCAACTTGGTGGGGACGTGGGATAGTGTGGCCTTTGAGGGACCAATTTTAGTTGCTGAATTTTTTGACTTCTATTTCCTACTTTTATATTGCAGATTTTTCCTTTCGGTTTTGGAATTTAAGTAGTTCTTCTAGAGGTTTGAATCTTTATCTGTATTTTGGCATTATCATACTTGCTATGCCGTATCAATAAGCTTTTTTAGTTAGGGTATTTAAAAAGCAGTTTTCGATGTTTAAACATTGAAAACTGTAATACCAAATATATTTTTTGTTTTATGAATACTGTAAATATGTCACATGTGTTTCAAACAACTTTGTAAACAATAGTTTTCACGTCATTTTAAACAATGATATTAGAAATCTCTAACTAAACGGGTTTGGATTAGTTGTTGAGGTTAAAGTACTATTTTGATAATTAAGATGATTGCCTTTTTCCAAATACCTATTCATTCATACATGGAAAACGGGACTCCTTAGAGAATTATTCTAGACGATATCAGGTTTAAACATATCCCAAGCTTCAATTCAAAACATTAACTTCAAAAAACTTGAAATTGGAACAAATTTCAAGCTGCCAATCCTAGTCAAGAAAATTAATAATATTTTATTTTTATTTTTAGGTAATGTAGCTCGAGTTACTTTCATATGAAGAATTCATATATATATGCATGGTTTGTTATACGGTCAAATTAAGTTGGTGCAGATAATGTAAAATGCATGTCTAAAATAGTTTTTGAAATAGACCATTCTCTAGTTCGCCAACTTAGATTGCCTAATAAAAAAGGAATACCCAAGAGAGTTCCAATCCAATTAGATATAATAATTAGGATTAAACAGCTAATTATCAGAAGTTGATCTCCAATACAATTCAAAATATAGGAACGGGATGACAAACTATTCTATCCAACTCTATTTAATTCAATCTAATAGTCTATTTACCATACACGAAACACGGCCCTTTTCAATTACGTCGAAATTGTTGAATTCTTAAGACAAAGGCTGCACGCTCTTACAATTTGAGAAGGGTTCTTCTTCTTAATTTCTTTCCTTTTTAATTTCTTTTCTTCTTTTTTGTGGTCAATGGATGAAGAAGGTAGATCTGATTATTCAGTTTTCCCAACTTTTTGATTTAAAAGTGCTTTTAAATTTGTGACAAATCACTTTCCTAGAAAATTCGTATTCCTATTCTTCTGGTTTTATCGATTGCACAACCCCGAATGTGTTTTTTTCTTTGGCCAAACCTTGCATGTGTTGACATTCCAACGCATGCTATAGTTTCTTGTATTCCAACGCGTGTGATACTTTCACTTTAATAATTGTTGCCCCCACGCTGCTTTGTGCACTTGCCTTGAACCTTCAAACCTTGGTGTTTTTTCTTTTATATATATAAACAAGAGTTTACCATATTTACTTCAAGACATCATATTTAACTATCAATAGGGTAGTAGGTTTGGACTAGCTTACTCATAATCGAGTCCAAATCTAAACATTTTTAGGAATTCAAACTTTCCCAATTACATTGACATTGACAGTAAAAGATCCTTAGATAATATGGCACATTGTAGATATGGCAAACAAGTTACGTCGAGAGATTTCATATTTGACTTTATCAAATACGGGTCACTAACTGGCCAATTAAAGACATGTTATATTGAACTCAAATTCCTTATTTAAAGATAAAAGACTTTACCAATTACGTTAATTAAAACCCATGAGTATTCATTTAATTGACCACTCAAGATTGTGGCACAATCTTTATGGTTATGACAAGAGATAGGTCCAAAATTTGAATCCTTAGAGGCAATGGGGGTGACGCTTAAGGACTAAGCTATGGAGTTGAGGGGGAAATTGCCCTAGGCCCTTCCCAGTATTTAAAAAAAAAAAAAAAAAACCATTATTCATACTTCAATTTTTTTTTTCAATTCTTTAAATGTTGATATATGTTTTATATGCCAAAATTCATTAATAAAACATAGAAAGAAATCTATTTTATAAATTTTTTCTATGTTTCCAAAGTAATAAAAGAAAAATAATGGTAGAATAAAAAAGGAAAATAAATAAACAAAAAAGAGAAAAAAATTATAAAATAGAAATACTGTTATCTTTCGAAGGTGTTAAGGGCTCAAATTTTTAATTTAACGATTTATTATTCTTCATAAAAATAAGTTAATTATTAATAAAGTTTCGGAATAATTATTTAATAAACTCTATAATCTGGTATTATCTTTAAAGTTGAACTCTAAAGTTTTAGATGCATAAATGGTTACTATATAATTTAAAATGGATATACTTAATCATTTTGTAAATTATTAAAAAGAAAAAAATTTGACGCAAGCTACGGTATTACCTAGTTATTGAAAATCGTTATGGGAATTACAAATAAAATTTTGACTATAAAAAAAAATTCTAACAAGAATTATATATATATATATATATATATAAATTAAATCATATCCTTTAAACATTAGAAAACCATTTAATATTCACATGAATGATATTTTATTGTCTAAATTGGGCTTAAGTATTGACATTAGTGGCATCTTAAGTTTTCATAGGAGTGGTATTCATGTGCATATATACATTGTATATATAGTGTGTGTTTTTCCTTGCACAACTTGTGTGTATCTAGTGGATCTTTTTTAACAAACATATACATCTTCATGTATATGTGATAATAGGTATATTTACACACATTATATATATAATATTTAAGACCAATTTGGACAATAAAATGCCACTCAAGAGAATATTTTTCAGTATTTTAATGTTAAAAACCAGTAAAAAGATAACATATCCATTATATTTTCTTTATTTGTTAGGAATTTTTATATATAAATAATCTGTGTTGTAAATTTTTTATAGTAATTATTTTCATGAAAAGAAAAAGATCATTATATAACAAATTCAATCTCTTAAAACTTTTGAAAGGTAATGGTATTTTTTTATTCAACTAAAACTTTTACTTATTTATTATTTCTTTTTATTTTATAACTTTTAAATCTTTAAAAATATTAATAGAATAGGAAATTATTTTCTTTCATTTTATTTGAAAGCAATACATGAACAAAAAATACCTAAAAATATGAAAAATAAAATAAAATAAAAGAGGAAACAAAAAAAAAAAAAAACAAAAAAAGAGAGGAAAAAATTGGGTTAGAATGGGTGTTTGGTTGGTTCAAGTTAGGCACAATTGTTCCTCGACCCCTAGCATCTCTCTTATGTGTACCTAAGTTTATTCATGTGTTGTCAAATCTTGATTTCGTCATTGATTACATTGGTGTGGTTCAAATACCATTATTTCCCATGTCCTTTAATTTTTTGGAAACATTATTTCTTTGTTTGAAAGTATAGTACCTTGGGTTGGATTGAAGTTAGATTATTGCTCAATATATGAGATAGTGTTTTTTTTTCCATGCCCCACTTGGATCTTATGCCTTTGGGGTCACTTTAGGCTACATAAATTTTAAAATTTGGCTTGAGTTTAGTGTAAAGCATTAAATGAAAACTTCATCCTAAATATAACCTTAATTAGAAGTGATTATGATTATATCTAGATAAGATTGACATGAATTATGCACATACCCTTTTATTTAGAAGCAAGAAAAAAAAAAAAAAGTAATCTCTTTATCCCAGAGTGCAAGTCTTGTATCTAATTTCATTTTGAAAAAAAGAAAAAAGAAAAAGAGTATTGTGTCTAATTTGTGATGTTGCCAAATATAAATATATTATTAAAAGTTAATGAAGGCTGCAGCATTAATGACTTTTAGTTTCATAACTTAGACTTTACTTTGTTTTAAAATACAGGCATGCATTAAACTTGGAAAAAAAAAAAAAAGAGATTAAAATTGTTGTAAGACTAATTAATGAGCTGCACACACCCAGATATGGGATACCATACAACTACAAGGTACTGGGGAGTGGGACCAGACCAGACCAGACCAGGCAAAGCAAGGTCTGCAAAAACAGGGAGAATCGGCAATGGAACAGTAAATTGGGTGTGTGTCTGTGTCCCCTTTTGTCAGTTGGACCCCTCCCCTCCCCGCCAAGTCCACACTTTCAACACCTCCCCACCCTTAAAATCAGTGGGTCCCTCCAAAACGTGGCAACAGAGTCACCCTCTGCCTAAAAAGGTTGAGTACAATTAAAGTGGACCCTCCACTTCACACGTGCGACAAAAAAAGTAGACCCCACCATAGTGGGGTCACGTACACAAGGAGAGTCTCGTAGTGTGCATATCAGCATTCGTGGCAAAATAGTGGGGGGAGGATGTCACAGCCACGAGGCTTTGGGTCACACGTGGTAATATCCCCCCCCCCTCCCCTCATCCCCATGTCATTCACTCACCGCACATTATCTCTCACACGCGCACACACACACTTTTTTATATTAGTACTACTGCAAAAACAGTAAAACCTCAAAATTTGTATTCACTGCCTATACACAGATACACTACTATTCCCTATTCCAATAGGGAAAGTAAAAAAATAATAATACTACCCCTACTATACTATTTGATTTGGCATAGCCTGGTTTCTTGGTTACTAAGATTAAAAGTTTTAGACAACTTTTCCTCCAAAAATAAAAAGTTTTAAGACAATGAAATTAAGTAATTATCAAACCCCTTTATTATTATTATTTTTTTTTTTGATAATAATTAATTAGCACCCTTTTAAATATAGAAAAAGCGAATCCAAGAACCAAATCTGCAATATCGCCAATTCCCCACCTAATAGTATTGTAATATAATTCCTTTTTGATATGTGTATTTTTTGTATTGTAGTAGTAAAATGACTTTCTCTCTCTAGAATTCTTTTTGACTTTCCCTCTCTAAATCACACTCACAACTCACAAACCAACGCCTTAAATAAAAACCAGTCCCCCCCCTCCCCACTTCTCTATTTCATAATCTTCTGCCTCTCTTATAAACTTCTCTCTCTCTCTCTCTCTCTCTCTCTCAAAACCACAAGAAAGCGAAAAAAAAAACCATCTTTCATGGCAGTTGAAGCTCGGCATATGAACCTGTTCCAGTCTAAGTTCATCACAAACAGGTACCATAACCATCTATATCTCTGTTCCGGTGCTTTTTTCATGATGGGTTTTTCTTGTTTTCTCTATGAATTCCTATTTTTCTGACTCGGGTTTTGATTTTCTTGCAGAGATTTCGTGAAACTCAATCAGGGAAATCCCAACATGTACAATACCCAGATGGATTCTATGTTGCCTCAGGCTGGAACAATGCCTGAAACGCTTCCACCTTATTACCAATCTGTTGATTGCGGCAATCTGGGCGCTTCAACCAAGACCTTCATGAACAAGGCTGATAGTGGACTCACCTATGCTATCCCTGTCCCTGATCAGCGAAAGCGTCCTAGAGATTCAATCAATGACTTCAATGCTTTACCAATCCGTCAAAAAACCAGCAAAGTCTCAGGCTTGCCATCTTTTCTCGACCAGGACTTTATGCTCCGGGCTCATCAACAACAATTAGAGATCGATCACTTCCTTGCCCAACATGTAAGTAATTCTTCACTCTGTCTTTCCTACTTTTTCATTGTATAAAGTCTGTGTTTTTGGAAAAATTTATAATCTTTTTGTTGTAAAAAGTTTATGACAAATCAAATAAGCATGTGTTCTTAATTGGGTCTTTTTTTTTTTCTTTAATTTCTTCATTATAAGATTTGGAAATTTGGCTATTTTATATTGATTATATAAAACAGTGATTTTGAACTGAAAAGTTTGCATATATTTTTTGGAATTTTATGTACTGATTGTATAATTTGGATCGATATGTTTTCAGGCTGAAAATGTAAGATTGGAAATTGGGGAGCAAGAACAGCGGCAATCAAGAATGTTGGAATCAGTATTCCAGGAAGCAATCATGAACAAACTGAAAGAAAAAGACGAAGAGATTCAGAGAATGGGAAAGCTGAATTGGGTCCTTCAAGAAAGAGTGAAAAGCCTGTGTATAGAGAATCAGATTTGGAGAGAGTTGGCACAGACTAATGAGGCCACCGCCAATACTCTACGCTGCAATCTAGAACAAGTCCTGACCCACGTTGCCGAGGACCGCCACGTGGCAGCCACGGCGGACGACGCCGAATCGAGCTGCGGGAGTAACGACTTTGGGCGGTGCGCGCCGCTACCTCTCAATGACGGCGGCGATGAGGCGGTGGGTGGTGGCAATAGGATGTGTAAGAATTGTGGGGTTGGGGAGTCAAGGGTGTTATTGCTACCATGCAGGCATCTATGTTTGTGTAGTAATTGTGGCTCCACTCTACGCACTTGTCCAGTATGTCATTCTGTCATGACTGCTAGCGTAAATGTTAATTTGTCTTAGGAAAAAAAGAGAAAGAAAAATTCATGTTAGGAAAACAGAAAGTTGATAAACCATAGAAATTTTTTTCAATTTTAGCATCTGACTTTTGGTTATTATTTTGATTTTTTTTTTTTTTTGTAAATATTTCATGATATGGAAGATTTTAGTTTTATGGGAATTAATGTTTACCATTTGTTTTTCTTGACTGTTAGATTTGGCAATGTGGTCAAATTTCATTGTTATCGAGGAAATTGCCATATGAGGCTTGATATGCAGTTGGTATTTATTTGTTTTGTTTTAAGTTTTAACTCTTTAACCAAACAAAGAGAAGTCAAACTTTATGCCAGCTAAAACGGTGCAAAAATAGTGGCAGTTTTACTTGTTTTAATGTTTTCTTTAAAATGTTAAAAACTCCAACAACAAAGTGTCCTATTATATACGTGTGCAAGTGCAACAACTTCCTTCTTTTTTGTTTTTGTTTTTGTTTTTGAGAAAAAAAAAAAAGAAGTGAAACTTTTTCTATTTTTTGCATTCTTTTTATGGGAAAGGCAATTTGAGTGGGTGTAGTGTGGGTGTGGTGGGATGTGATTGTGAATGAATGAATGAAGGAACACGAGGAATATGGGGGTCATCAGTTTCGGAAATGCCTCTCAGTGGTTTTTTTTTTTTTTTTTTTTTTTTTTTGTTTCTTCTCTCATATCATTCATTATCATAGGCAAGTAAAGGCAAAGCGTTCAAAGTTGAGGCAGACCTAAATTTTTCATAAAGGAAAAAAGGAAAAGAAAAAAGTAGGTTTTAAAATATTTTGAAAAAAGATAACGGGCATTTGATGCCATCATGATCATACCCAAAGTGTTAATGTCAATTTATTCATTATTGTTCTTTTGAAGGACCATAAATTTTCTTTTCTCCATTCCTTTTTATATTCCCTTTTTCTTGGGTGGGAGGTAATGATAAATAGTACTAGTACTAGATTTTTGGCACCTTCAAAAGAGTCATATGTATAATCTAGTAAGTTATTGTCTTATTTTTTTTTTTTTTGGTGGATTGAATAAGATATCTGGGTTCAATTCTCGTTTATACCAAAAATCGACTAATATTTTGGCCTAATAATAAAGTACCGGAAGTAATAAGTTGAAACTCCCTTAAAAAAAAATAAAAATAAAAAGGTAAGTTGTTGCCTTTGATTTTATTCTTTTATCTCAGATGAAAAATTCTTACCCAAAGAGCACAGTGAATTTTACACACAGCTTGGGGAGCCCAACTCAGCGATTTTATTGCTTACAGGATCATAGGTTTCCTAGCCCAAGCCCATACGTTATGTCTTATACTCTTATTAAAGACACCATCTGGTTACTGCAGCGTCCAAAACTCATTTAGTATTACCGTTTCCTCTAGGTAATTAACAAAAATTACTCCAATGTAACTTGTTATAAGTTATATATTCAACCTTAGGACATTGTGGCCTAAGGCTGGAGGGAGGGGAGGTCGGTCTATGCACACATTTATTGACACACCCTTTTCACTACTTATTGAGATAAGTATGAATGATAAGGCAGTGTAAAGTGATATTAGACTAATCACAGTCTCAAATTGACTCAAGTAGGGCCGAAAAAACAAAGCTCTCCCCCACTCTAGAAGATCATGATTTGCCAAGAAGATGATATTCTAACTCAACAACCCTATACTTGAATCCATCGGCCAATTTGTGTCGAGCACTATCTCCTCCATCATTGTCCATTACCTACTCTTGGAAATTTTAGAAAACATGTACTCTTTGAGATAAGTCTTCCATGTAAACAAAGTTTCCATGACTTTATAAAAAGTTTTTATTTTTACAGGCTTAAGTGATCACGGATGATATGATTATGATGGCAAAATCCAAAGCACCTATGGAAAGGATACTCTCATTTACCTTTTTATTTTTTTCCAAAGAGAAATTTGTTGTATTATATAAACAAAAATTAATCATTAGTTTCCTAGTGGGCACACCTGTCATAAAAATTAAAGTTAACCCTATGATTATAGGTGTACTTCTCAATTTGTGATGAAATGATTGCAACGTTCAATCCTCCCCCTTGTCAATGCTACACTTTACAAACCTTTCAACAACTTTGATTTTTTGACAGTAATTTGGAAATGTTTTGAATAAGAATGAGCGAAATAGCATTAACTCTTACATTTTACCTTCGGACTCCTTTATATATATACCTCATAATAGTAATTAGGATATTTTCAAGTTGCTCAAACAATAAGTAATACCAGACGAGAAGGTATAATAAATTACTCATGCTTTAGCTAGACATGAACAAGGCCCAAGTTTTCTTCAAAGATATTTATTAGTGGATATACCCCATTATTCAAATCAATGAAAATGAAGTTTTCCGTTCAAACAAAAAAATAATTTGCACAAACGTTATGTTCTCTAGACTGTGTTTGCTATGTGGGTGTTTATAATTTTGTTGGTTTTTGTTATATTAAGAAGTTTTAGAATATGGGTTTGTGTTTTTTAGGTTTAGTTGGAAGAAAATTTGGGTTTTTATTTGTTATTTTTAATGTTTGAATTGTGAATTAGCTCATGCATGACAAGAAATTTGATGGGTATAAACCTATAATTAGAAACTTTTGTTAGGTATCTTTTTTTTTCCTGGTAAGAAAAAGAGTAGGAGTGAAATTTTTTGTTATGGATTAGTTCTTGTATGAATAAGAAATATATATGTGGATTTGCTTGGTTTAGTTTTTAATCAAATTTTGTTGATAAACAAACTCTAAAAATATGAAAAATATTTTCCAATTTTAGTCGAACCAAATACAACCTAAGAAACAATAATTATCCTCACAAATATGTTTAATTTTATGTTCTATTATATGATTGGGAGAAAACTACCAATCAAGAACATACTATTTGCGATACAGAAGAGTTATGCAAGCTTCAAAGTAATCTTTGTAATTCTGTGTTTCAATGTAATTTAATTGTAGGTTTATCTTTCTTTCTTTTTTTTGATGGGTAGGGGCCTTTTATTTTTTAGAGCAATCTATAGTAAGTCGCAAATGAATGACAAGTACAACTATTAGGTTAGATTCAAACACAAGAGTGCATAAAATTTAAGGATTTTTTGTAAAAACTTTCACAAGGCATAATGATGCTCGTGGGCATGGCTTCCATGGTGCAATTGTTTGGAATTAACATCTGGAATGAAAGGCAAAATAAATAAAAAGACAAAAGAAAATTTCTGAAGACCTACATTTTGATTATGGTAGCTTCAAAATTCCTTGATTTTTCCATCAATTTTATACTGTTTCCCTTCCCAGACTTAGCTCCCTTTGTTAGATGAGCTGTGTGAAGATAGTGTTTTTTTGTCACTTGAACACGTGTCGTGCTTTGATAAGTTAATATTTTGAATTAGTACTTTTTGCCGATGATATGTAGTTAGCATCCACATCCCAATCTTATATCTCATCCTATTTTACCATCTCAAAAATCTACTTTTTCAATTATATCATACCATTTACAATACATCTAGCATCCCAAAATTCTATTTCTTATCTCATTTTATTTAAATATTCTATTTTATTATTATTTTTTACTATTTCTCTTTTTCTATTCCTCTTCCTCTCTTTCTCCCTCATTACCGGTTTCAACCCAGCCACACACACACACACACACACACACACAGCCAAACCCATCACCACACACACACAGCCAAACCCATCACCACACACACACAGAGCCAACCTCTAGCACCGGTTTCATCACACACAGCCAAACCCATCACCACACACACACAGAGCCACACAAATAAAAACAAAAACAAAACACAATCCAAGAGTTTCAAACCCAAAAAAAAAAAAAAAAAAAAACCACCACCGGAGCCCTCACGCTGATCCAAACCCATTTAGGCCACACCGATCACCACACACACCGATCCACCTATCCACCGGAACCTCACGCCGATCCAAACCCAAAAAAAAAAACCCCACCACCGGAGCCTCACACCGATCCAAACCCATTCAGGCTCACCGATGCCCTCACGCCGATTCAAACCCATCGGAGCCATCGGAGCCCTCACGCTGACCCATCCAATTCCACCGTTGAGGAAGCCACGGGGTCTTGAGTCTGAGGAGATCAGAGAGCAAATGAGAAAGAGAGAAGGAAGAGAGAGAAAAGAACAGAAATAATGAGAGATGAGAGAGAAATTCGTGGGTTAAAAATGAGGAGAGAGGATTAAAAAATTATTTTTTTTATAACATTGAGCTACAGTACCATCTTACATTTAAGATGGTACTATAGCAATATGCCAAAATTTTTTTAGCATTTCACATATGGCCTTCCAGCTACTAGGTGTGTTTTGGGTTTGTATGCCAAATGTGCTTTGCATTTGGCATATAGCCATCCAAATGCGGATGATTAGTATGAAACTCATGCAATGGGTCCTATCATTGTGCTTCTCTTAGAATTATAAAATAAAATAAATTAATGAGTGGAATAAAATAAGAGGTGGTGTATAATATAAGGAAAAAAAGCAATTAGATTATAAAGCATATGGTTGCAATAGTGAAGAATTCAATGACTGAATATAGAGAGGTCTAACAATTTGTTGTGCCTAGCTAGAATTAATCTTGGAGCACATTTGAGGTGGTTTTGAATATATCACAAGGTGGGCAAACTTAGCTATTCTACGATTGCATGTGCAAAAATGCTATTTGTTGTTGGAAGGTGAGATTATATATGCATTTCGAAATAATTAAAGACCTTTATTTTATTTGGGGATAAAAAATTACAAATCCATCTACGACCCTTGGTTGAGGAGGGTATTTTTTTATTATTTTATTTTATTTTTGTAGAAAAAAGAATGCTTCTTTGATCTAGGACTTGGCTCAATGTCCTAAACAAGAACAGGGTATCTGGGGGTTGACGAAAGTGTAATACGAATAAAAAGTTATTTATGTATTTCGAAACAGTTTATTTAGCTGAAACTAAAAACTTTTTGTTGAAAGTACTGTAAATAAAACTAAAAAGTAGTTGAAATAATACATTGAGATCCATAAATAGTACCAAAAAATGCAATGAGACCTATGAATAGTAGTAAAAATAAGCTGTATAGTAAAAAAAGCTGGTTTTTAAGCCAATATCAAGCACAAACTTTAGTTGCCAATTCCCTTGTATGTTGATAAGCTCTTATGCTTTCAAGGAGGTTTCCATGACTATGGCAAAATTTTTGTATGCAGTTAGTGCATGAGATACCTTCTCATGACCATTATTAGAGTTAATAAGAAAAAGTTTAGGTATAAATCAACTAGGAGTTATCTTCTTTAAACTTACAATGTGGGAAATCATAATATTATTGTCCATGTATGATTTTTGTTACATGACTTTTTAAATGTATGGTATAACTCGTTTTAATAATATTAAGGATAAGGTTGTCAGCCCAAAATAATGGTGCGTGTAGCTGCATAAATTCAAATTTAAATTAGATCCGTGTAGCTGCTGTAGATAGATATTTCAATTTTTTATTTGAATTGTAACAAAAGTTTTAGATTGAGATATGATATGATAGGATAGGATAGGGTAGAGTAATTTATATTTTGAACTTCCTTTGTATTTTAATTGCCACATTAGATTGGAGAAAATAACTCGAAATTGGTTTGGGAGCTAAACTATATCCAAAGATAACGTGTTTTCTCCTTAGGCTGTGTTTGTTTTGACTTCAAAGTGCTTCCGGAAAACCATTTCCGTAAAACTTGGGTGTTTGGCTGATTTGGAAAATTCGGTCAACTGAAAATCATTTCAGCTTTGACCGGAAAATAGCGCTCCCACGGGTGAAATTCATTTCACCTTCTATTTTCACTTCAAATGCTATTTTCCAGAAAACAGAGAGAGAGAGAGCACGAAGAAAGACCCAAACCAGCAACCCAGACCAGCGACCCAGACTAGACCTTCGCACAAGCAACCACTGGCGACCAGCGCAACCCACGAACCTAGAGCAATCGCACGACCTTCGACCCAGCGCAACCCAGAGCAATCGCACGACCCAGAGCAATCGCACGACCACCTAGACCAGCGACCCAGACCAGACCTTCGCACGAGCAACCGCCGGCGACCAGTGCAACCCACGAACCCAGAGCAATCGCACGACCTTCGACCCAGCGCAACCCATCGCAACCCAGAGCAATCGCACGACCCAGAGCAATCGCAAGCCCGGAGCAATTGCACGACCCAGGGCAACCCACGAACCTCGACCTCGTCGCCTCCACACTCTCTCTTCCTCGATCTCTCCGTTTTTTTTTTTTTTTTTTTAATTTGATTGTTGTTGTTGTTTTTTTTTGGATGAACTGAGTATTGTTGTTGTTGTTGTTGTTGTTGTTGTGTTGTTGCCGAAATTTGCTGCCGGAAATTGTTGTTGAATTGGATGTGATGTTGAAATTTTTTGTAATAATGTGAAAAATTTTCCGGAAAATAGCATTTTAGAATACATCCAAACACATGAAAATATTTTCCACAACAATTTTCATAATTCAACCAAACACTTAAAAATATTTTCCTTTTCCGAAAAATAGCATTTCCAAAAAATATGTATTTTTCGGAGAATATTTTACACGAAACAAACACAGCCTTAGTTACTCTCCATCTTAGCCTTATTTTAGGATCTCAGTTCCCGCCGAGATAGCTTTCTGGGATGGTCGGTGGCATCCAAACTCAAGTTCTAATTAAAAAAATTTATATATGTTCGGTACTTGTGCCCAAACCAATTTAGGGCCTTTTCAGAGTCTCTAGGCTACCACCGCACACCCTTGGTGCGATGGTCACTCCACAAGTATAAGTGCTTGTGGGGTGTGGGGGGTAAGGGTCGGGGTTCAAGTCTCCAGGAGGGAGCTTCACACACATATACACTTAGATTAGACTAGAGTAGAATTCTATCTTGTATCAAAAAAAAAAAAAAGAGTCTCTAGGCTAGATTAGTAAGGATTGATAGGTTATTTTGCAACAATAATTGGCCACCAAACGAGTTCATCAATTAGAGATGTTTTTTTTTAAAGAGGATCGAGTTGTCGAGAATGGTGCATCACCATTTAGTGCTCGTCCCAAAGTCACTCACCTGGGATCCTATACTAGGTTTTGAATTATTAGTTTATATAACTGGTCTAGAAAATAGAGTAGTTATGAGACCATGAATTATTTTCTAATTTTTTATCACAATTTTGGCTTGAAAAAGTATAAGTGATTAACCATCATTTGTACATAGATTTATTATTTTTTATTCATCAATCACACACTGCCATATTATAGTTGTTGGGAATATAAGCACTTTAGAGAGCTTCCTTGAATAATTAATATAACATATAGAGACACTTTAATCTAAAAAGTTTAAGTCCAATAGATATGTGCTTAATTATGTTATATTAACTACTCATTTTTCTCATAATTATTCAATGTGGGGTTTCACTCGCATGTGTATACTCAACAATCTCCCTCTCACAGTCTCTACCTTTCAGTGAGCTTCAAGACCTCTCCTTGAGTTATGAACAAGTCCTACTCGCTCCTCCCTACCTAGTGGGCTTTTTCCTTCACTAGTGCATCATCTATGGGCCAACCTCGCACCTTATTGTTGTTTGGCACCATTGGAACCTCCATAACATTGCCACATTTACCCCACACCACCATGGGCTCTAATGCCACTTGTTTGGGAGATAAGCACATTAGAGAGCTTTTTTGAATAATTAATATAACATATAGTGACAAATTTTAACCTAAAAGGCCTAAGCCTAATAGGTATGTGCTCAATTATGTTATGTTATATTAACTACTCATTCTTTTTATCATTAATCATTATTTAATGTGAGGCTTTACTCGTGTATTCTGCACAATAATGTGATGTAAACTTTTTCCTAGAAGATATTAACAAAACGATTGCGACCCTTCCTTGTACTATAGAACTAAGAACTTATTCATTTAAGCCAAAGACAGGTTGGTTCCAACTTCCAAGTAGGTGTCCCAATGACAATTATATACGTTAAAATGGAGTTTCATTCGTGACAAAACTGTGGGGTGAGGCTTACCATATCCCCCTAATGTTATCAACTTAATCATCAATATAATGTCATCCGTCTCTTTCAATATAAGATAATGGAACACTTCGTGACAAAAACGTGGGGTGAGGTTTACCATATCCCCCTAATGTTATTAACCTAATCATCAATATAATGTCATCCGTCTCTTTCAATATAAGATGGAACACAGCTTCCTTTGAGATTTTCTAATCTTTGTGAAGTATAGTACACGGCTATCTTTTATCTCCATGTACCATATTTTTGTGTTTAATTGACATTCACTTGAAGTACAATTATCTCACTTTTCACTACTTCCTTTATTTGAGAGTTAATTGGACTCACACACGGGCATGCACTCCAATATGTCACTACCTTACATCTAATAAATAATATTCCCCCCAAATTAATTCTAATTTTTTTTTTAAATGTGTTTACTTGAGGTATTATAACATAAACATGTAGGTTTTATTACAAAAGAAAAATCATTTAATAAGGGTGTAGCATGATCTTATTTTTGTAATGATAAATACTTATTTTGATAAAATATGAAGTTACTTTCAATCACACATATTGGTGTCACAAGATCACGCGTCACACTGCATACACATAGCTTTCTGTGAATGACATGTGAGGTTGCCCCCACCTTACCCTTAGCATTTTTCTCTCATGGTCGTTGAGTACTACCAGTCACAAAGCAGCATAATTGATAATTGGGTCCTATGGCTTACTTGCATTGCCGACAAATTGGGACAAATAGACCGGCGTGGAGTTGGTATAGTCGTACTAATTTTGGGTACTGGGGAATGGTAACCCACAAAGTCTATGACTCATTGAGAGAGAGAGAGAGATCATAATCTGCAAAATTTAAGCAGTGGGGTTGGGTTTTGGTTTGTGAGTGTCTGTCTCATCAAGTTTATTATGTCCTTTAGAATACAGACAAATGGTAGAAGTTTGTGTCACATTTTCATGTCCCACCAACTCATCGTGTTCTTTCATAATTAAGAGCTACCTCTCCCTCCCCATATAATCCAAAAAGGGATTTTTCTTTGGAGGTCGGTCTTTCAATGAATCAGTGTTTCTTCATGTATCTATAAAGAAAAAGTGGCAAAGTATCAGTACTGCATTGTCTCCATAGGCCCTTGCTGTTGGTTTCTTATAATGTAACGAAAATGACAGAAATGAACTCTCTATCTTGTCAAATGTAAAGAACATAAAAAGAAGAAATTTTTTTTGTTAAACTTCCTTTGTTTTTTCATGATTTGGTTTGTAGTGGTATGTGTTCCATGTGAATCTGTTCTGATTGTCTTGCTAGGGTAGTGATTTTTCACCTATGCCTATGGTTGAGGACAATTTTGGCACAACCAAAGGCCTATAACACATTCATATGGTCATGAAAATTGGCCCAAACCCATTATGTGTATTGAAGGCAAAATGAAAAGTGATAATCAGCTAAAACACCAAGCCCAATACCAATTAGCCAGAGGACCATTTTTTTGTGTCATTTTCTTCTTCCTTCTGCTATATGGACCAAGCTCAATACATAGGAGCAAAAACAAATGAGCTTGTGGATCGGAAGGCAAAAGAGCTTGGAAGACATGTGAGACCATTGAGTTTGAGATTGATGCCATATTTAAGTAAAGCAAGACAACTCATGAAAACGAAAAAGGCAGAAGCTTGTGTATGGCCAGTTTCACTAGACACATTAAAATACAGACACGTATTCAAAATTGGATACATGTCCACATTTCAACGTGTCAAGTGGAACTGACTACTGAATACAAGCCAAACCCAACAAAAAATATATCCATCATGTATTAGTTTCGCCTAACAGACAACCCCTTTCAGTTTCACCATTAATGTAAGGCTGATGTGATCCCTTAAATTTTTATTTTCTTCTTCCTTCTGCTGTATGGACCAAGCTCACTTTCTGGTTTGAAATAAATGGGGAAAAAAAAAAATCAACATTCCATATTTTCTTCCAATAAGCATGTTGATGAAATTTATTAGGACTGTGAAAAGAGTAATTAGTAATGAGTGAGATGAGTCTTGTTTCCTTTGTGGAGTGAGATACTCCTGTCTGTTTTTAATGCTTTCTTATATCACAAATCACCTCAATCGCCGTAATTTTTTTTTTCCTTATAGAGTATTGATTTATAACATCTACTTTTGTGATTTTTTGCTATTTATTATCAGACTAAGATACTAATTGGTTTTTGGTATAAACAAGAATTAAATTCCAAATATTTTATTTAATTATAAGAGATTTTACCAGTTGAACTAATTAGAACACACGTTATTATGATTTCTTAGATAAAGAAAGAAAGCCAAACACCCTTAAGTCTCCGTTCACTTTCATTGAATAATAAAGAAGGATAAGGTCAATAAACTAAGTTTAAACTTCGTTGCATCCTCTCCTGTCATTCTTGGCAAAAGGAGAAACAAACGAAAAAGGCTTCTTGAGATAGCTAGAAATAGAATCAAATCTTTATGTCATATGGATGACTTATATTCATTTTCTTTCAAATCATTCGCAGTCACCAAATAATAAAACATTAAAAAGGGAATATGTCTCTTGGTTGAAAAGAAGTACTTTAGAAAAGAAGTGTGTGCTATTACATGCGTTTATATAAAATACTAATTAGAATATGAAACAGAGAAGGTAACGTGGTGCACCAGAGTTGTAGAAGTTGTATCTTGTATTACGAAGATTTATTAACTTGACATAATTAGAATGAAGTAGTTGATACTTGAGATAGTCTTTTACGTAAAGCAATAGATCAAAAGAAATTCTGAATCAGAATATGATTCAAGAATGACTGCTACGGGATCAATTTGACAATTGAAATGCATCTGTTAACAACTTTGGAAGATATTGGAGTACGTAGAACCTATATTGGTGCTCTATACAATTGCTTTATTGGATGAATTTATCGTCATGTTTTGAGAGGTTATTCCTTTTGTTATAAGTTTATTGTAGACATACTGGTGATCCATTCACTTGATTATTGAATGAATGTTTCATCATGTATTGTCACAATGACAATTAAAAAGAAAGGAGTAATTACCAAATAACAGTTATTCATCTTCTTTTCCTTGATTTCGTATGTTTTGAGATGAGAGAAACATAAAATTAAAACAAAAATGCATATTTATCTCTATTTTTAATAGAGATAGGTTACAACCAAGGGAGTCAATACCGTACCGAAGGCTGTACCAGTTTGCCCAGCGGTACGGTATATTTCGGATACCGGTCAATACCAGTGTACCGTTTCGGTTTTACCGCTATTTTTTATATTTTTAAATAAATAAATATATGTATGTGTGTGTATATATATTATAATAAATATAAAAGTTTACCATAAAACATTTCCTCAATTCAAAACTAATTATTCATAATTTTAGACTTTAATATCAATTAAAAGAAAAAAAAAAACACACAATATAAAAAATAGAAAGCTTAAAAGTTACTATTGCATACTAAGAAAACAAATAATACTAATAAGTTAATGCAAATAAGTTATCATTCTACCCTAAAAAAAAATTCAAAAATTACAAAACTTAAAAAAAAAAATTAAAAAAAAAAACTTTTTTCTGTACCAGCCGGTACGCCTGGTATCGGCCGGTATTGCCCAAAATTGGCCGGTATAGCAGGTACATGGCCGGTACGGCCGGTATTTAAACCAATACGAAACATTAATATTTCGATACCGGTATGCAACCGGTACGGTACGTACCGGCCGGTACTGATGCGGTATCGACTTTCTTGGTTACAACAGACAAACGGAGCATACCTCAAGTGAGCAAAGTGACTTTTAAACCAGTGATTTTGAGCCAAACTATAAGTGAATTCATTGCAATTACTCAAAAAAAATATATATATCAAGAAAATTGACAATTCCCCCTCAAAAAAAGAGAAAGAAAAAGAAAATTGACAATTAATGAGTCAACCTTGACAACATGGTCTTAGGCTATCAGGACAACCTATTCGCTTATCCCCACGGACAACAGTATGAAAATGATTGATAATCCCTACTAATTCAATTACATATTGTTAGACTAATACAAATTATTTGTCTTATTTTTTGTATTTGATTTTTTTTTTTCCATTTTATACTTTAGTTATTTTATAAACAAAATCAAATAAATACATGACAAATAATAATTGCTGCTACATAAAGTGAAACACAAAATTTATAATTATTGCCTAATGCCATAATTTGTGCACATGCACATCCGAAACCTAAACTCAAACCAATAATTTTGCACAAATCTTGGCAAATTTATCAAAACAACTTGAATTCATTACAACAACAACAACAAAAAAAAAACCTTTAAATTCTTGAAGAACAAGCATAAATACTCACTCAAATATTAGGGAGATTAACGAAACAAACCCAAGCCATAGGAGACATTGTGTAATTTCTTCTTATAGAAGAGAGATGCAAAAAGTAAATATTTGAAGATACTTCAAAATAGAAGCTTTTATTTCCATAAAAGATGAAGTTCAAGTGGACAAAAACAACTAAATAAATTTAACCAAAAAAAAAAAAAAAGTTTTGTGCTTCACAGTCACACTACCCTTTTTAAGCCCATTTTGCCAACAAGGACATGCCTCCAGCACCAAGAAGAACAGCAAGAAAAGCTAGCATTTGAAGCGTTACGTTTTGTTGCAACTTGGACCCCATGAAATCAACGGCAAGAAGATTGACCAACGCCATATAATTCAATATACCCGCAGATGCTGCGTCCAATACTCCCACCACAATAAGGGCTATTGGGCTGTTCTCACTATAAATGTTTGATAGGCACAGCCCTAGAGCGATGCCAAATGGTGTTGTAATCGAGAAAAAGAACACCATTATCGTGTTCATCTTCAATTTATAATTGGCCTATCATGTATTTATATAATGCATGTTAGAAACCATGTAATTGTATGTTTTGGATGAAAATAATAATAATAATAATAATTAGTAGTGTACGGATTATCAAAATTAACCTGTAGAATGCATCCTCCTAGACCCATTCCTTCAAAGAGTTGATGGAAGCACATAGCAATAACGAGTGGTCTGATCATGCATGGATTATGTGAGGCACCCAATGAGAGCCCAATCACCACCGAGTGCACCACAATTCCCACCTCTAAAACCTGCATTCAATACATACACTTTGTTTTTATTGTTGAATGTTTGATTCTAGCTATGACACATTATTAAGTTACAAATATATTAAGGCTAAGAATGACTATATGAATATCGGAGTTTTAAATTCTTACCCAAATGAATTAATGAAATGGAGCAAAGTCGAAGCTAAAAAGGTAATTACATTAAAAAAAAAAAAAAAAAAACTTCAAAATTTGATGTTTGTTATATATTAACAAATGTATATATATACCTGAGCGACAACACGATGCCTTAACAATTTGGTATGACTATCATTGTGCACCAATTCGCCATTCCCAGCAATAGTGTGTAACTCAGTGGTGGCTGCTGCCTTTTTCAAATCACTGCTGCTTCCAAAATCCGCATGAGCTTTAGGTTTGGCGGTGTGATAAGACATTGCAAGTGAGTCTAGCATTAGGGTTAACAAGGCAGATAGCATAGCCACAAATGTTGAAAATGGAAATTTTTTCCAAGGGTGACTAGGCAAACAGTCGGACTGTAAGCAAGCGAAGGAATCAGGCAAAACATGCATGTAGCCAGTAGCGAGAATGACACCAGAGGCAAATGCTTTGATGATAGAAAATGCTTTGGAATCAGGGTTAAGAGCTGGAAAGGATTGTGTGAATAGTGGAAGGCACACACCAATCATGCTAAAAATTAAAATGGCAGCAATAGCAATGAGATTGAGTTTTAACGCCTTGGATTTGTCGTGACAACCACGTGTAGATTCTGTCACACATTGAGAATCCTCACCGGAAACAACTTGTAATGCGAAAGATAGAAGGAGGAGGAAGAGAAAGAATGCATGGAACTTGGTGAATAATGCTGCCATTGTTGGCTAGAGATAATGACTGAGAGTGATTAGAGTGAGAGTGATAATTCAGTATGACTAGCTTTGTGTATCACAGTAGCAGTAAGGTGGGGTGATATTTACTAGGTTAGAGTAGAATTCTATCTTGTATTAAAAAAAAAAAAAAGTAGGACGGTATTTAATGATTGAATATTTAAAAAAATTACCTAGCGAATTAGGAAGCTTTACCATATGTTAAATTGAGGCGTGTGCTTAAAAGTGTAATACATGTGGTGAGCACATGGCAATACACACCTTAATTCACACATGGCATATGAGTCACGCGCAAATAAGTCAAGCCACATCACACTCCAAACCAAATAATTAATTAAAGTCACCTCATCACACATACCGTCATTATTACCATAACCAAACAACCACAAATCTGCTACATATTTAAATTATGAATCTGTGCAATTTAAAGGGGTTTTGAACATTTGATTAATGGGGTTTTTTTTTTTTTTTTTTTTTTAAATATTATTATTATTTTTTAAATAAAGATGTGATGTCTCTGGCTAATAAAATTTACTTTGCTCTCATTTAACGTCATAGAGTAATACCAGGACTCATTGATTCTTTTGGTTAAGATTTGTTTCTGCCGCAAATCCTTAGCCAAAACTACTTCTAATGCCAGCACATTAATTTGATATTTATATATCTTCAACATTTTTATTGAAGAATTTCGGAGAATCAATCAGGTACCTTCGAACTCACAAAATCCCACTTATGCCGCAAACTCTATTAGCGATCTAATCAAAACCACCCCGATATGTATGGAGAAGGGAGATGTTTCCTGAGTGAAAGAAATCGTTCAATGGAAGGAAATCAACAAAAATCTTTTGAGATAAATACAAAAGATGATTTTTCAAATTGTGATGTCGAGATGGAATTATTCCCAACAATTATGGAGGATTATCCGGAACATAAAAAAAATCATCCCTACGCTCTTGGAAGCGAATTCAGAGTGTGATAGTCAGGCAGGTCTATCAGAGTGTTGAACACAGGGAAGAAGCAAGAGTAGAAGGTGGAGCTGGTTCAGAATCAACAAACATTTGAATAAAAGCTGCATAAACGACATTAGCTGGTGCTTGTACTGTAGATACGACCTGTAGCTTAGTGATTGTTTTATTTTGTATGTGATTGCACGTGGGAGTGTTATTTGTTGCTGTATACTCACGTGTGAGAGTTAATTTTCAGTCTGTTAGTAGCTTTTAGTTACTTAGGCTTGCTCTGAGTATATAAGAGATTGTAATCTTGCTTTTGCTAATTAATCAAACATACAGAATTTCTTCAGCTCAAAAAAAAAAAAAAATATGAAGAAGTTTGGTGATAAAAAGCATTTTGGTGTGTTTGGAATTGTGAGAATTATTGTTGATTTTTTAAAATTTTTATATTATATTGATTATGTAATTGGTTTACACAATATTCATGTTATGAACCATATAAGAAATGTTATTATTTTTTTTGCACATTCCAAACCCCACAATACATTTTCTAGCTCATCTTCAAGGTCACTGTGAAACACAAGAAAACGTATAATTTTTTTTTTCTTTTTTGATTAAAAAAAACTTGACTTATTGTTGTTTAAGGAGTTTGGAGATAGATTATTAGATAGTGTGAAAACAAACAACAAATTGATATTGTGCTTATCTGTGAGCTGAGTTGTTGCCATCTTGGCTGTTGTTGTAATCTTGGCTGTTATCCTCCAGTTGTGTGATCTTGATATTTGAATTTTGAATGGCAAAGGTAATCTTATCCTTAACAGATAGTAACCAAAATCTGAGAATTTTATGTCTCTATGTAGGACAAGATTAATTCTATTAGAGCCGTCTGACAAATTACTGTACCTTGACACTAAGAAATTACTGCACTTATTAGTAACTTAATTAATCAATCAATCAATCAATTAAAATATATATATATATATATAAAAGCAAAAACTTCATGTTGGAGAATATAAGGTTGTGCCATATGGCGCATTCCTTGAAGTTCTCTTTATTTAGTTTTCTTTTTCAACAAAATTTGCATTTATATTAAAGTATTAGTTCATTGAATTAGCCAATAGATAAATGCATATATTAACTATCTATTGTTGTGCATTGATTATTTATATTAAATGAATTTATATGATTATTTTTATAAAATCTATATAGAAAATAGTTTTTAGTTGGAATAATGATAATAAATTTAGAATATGACATTCTTACACATGTTTAATTGCTTTGACAACAATTGTCACAAAAGCCATAAAAAAAAAAATTAAATATTTTTCAATTCACTAAAATTAATTTTAATCCTTTAAATTTCCTAACTCCTTTGTGTGTGCCTGTGGAACTAACATTGTAGTATGTATTATATGTAATTAGAAAGATTACTTATATAATTAATATGTTTATTTTGTAAATTATATTGATTATTTTAAGTATAATGAAATTTTAATATAATTTTTCTAAGATTTATATGAGAAACAATTGGTTTTTTTATGTAAGAAACAATTGATCTGAAATATGACATTTTTACTCAAATTTAGTTATTTTTGCAACAATTGAAACCATGTCCAACAAAAAAATTGGGAGGGGGGGGGGGGTGGAGGGTGGGGAGTTTAGTATCACACAATCAAGAATGTAAAAATAAAATATAAAAAAAAAATTAAATGATATATGCATTTTTTAGTAGGCATATGAATTTTCAATTTGTAAACACATATATATAGTATGATCAAATTACTATACTACTCTTAGTGTATTTCTATTTTTTCTATATATAAAATAACTAAAGATTACAATTTTTTACAATGAAATTTATTGAAACATCTTTTTTATACATCAATAGTTGGGGTGGGGATATGAATCCTAAATGTTTCTATTGGAAATTGAGGTACTAATTAGTTAAATTACAAGATTTTTGGTACAAGTTATTGAAATATTGAAGAAAATTAATAATAAATTACACCGCACATTGTGCGGAAACTCAATTAGTTATTTCTAATTATTCACCCAAAATAAAATGATAAACCTATTCTTAGCTGTTATCATGAAACAATTATTTTTCAATCAAAGTTCTGTTTTTATCTATTAGATAAAAATATAAATTTATTAGTTGATGCAACTAATGAGCATTTTTAAATGTAGCCAGTAGTGAGGATGACACCAAAGGCAAATGCTTTGATAATAGAAAATGATTTGGAATCAGGGTTAAGAGCTGGTACGGATTGTGTGAATAGTGGAAGGCACACACCAATCATGCTAAAGATTAAAATGGCAGCAATAGCAATGAGATTGAGTTTTAACGCCTTGGATTTGTCGTGACAACCATGTGTAGATTCTGTCAGGCATTGAGAATCGTCACCGGAAACAACTCGTAATGCTAATGCAAAAGATACAAGGAGGAAGAGAAAGAATGCATGGAACTTAGTGAATAATGCTGCCATTGTTGGATCACAGTAGTAGTAAGGTGGGGCGGTATTTAAGGAGTAAATATGTAAGATGGGGCGATATTTAAGGAGTGAATATTTGAAAAAGTTACCTAGTGAATTAGGAAGTTTTACCATTTGTTGAATTGAGGCGTGTGCTTAAGAGTGTAATACATGCAGTGAGCACATGGCATGGTGTGTGAGTCACACACAAATAAGTTAAGCCACATCACACTCCAAACCAAATAATTAATTAAAGCCACTTCATCACACACACAGTCATCATTACCATAACCAAACAACCACAAATCTGCTACATATTTAAATTATGAATCTGTGCAATTTAAAGGGTTTTGAACATTTGATCATTGGGTTTTTTTTTTTTTAAATATTAGAAAAAAAATAAAGATGTAATGTCTCTTGTTAGTAAATTTTACTTTGCTCTCATTTAAATCTTAAATTTCCTCAAGAAAACCCCAAAAAATATAATAAAATAAAATCCAATTGATACAAAGACCCAAAAAATAATAGCATCTATTGGCATCAATACCTCCTCCGATATTTTTTTTTTGGGATAAAATCCTCCAAATCCAAACACCAAAACATCTATATCAAATTCCCAAATCAGCTAAACAGAGGAAAAAAATTAAATTAATCCCATGAATATCAGGATTCCTTTAAATACAAAAAGATTATAAATTAAAAAAAAAAATTGAATATAACGAAATCTTCCCTTTGATGAGGTAGTACTGTAGTAGTCTGGTAGATGATGCCAAGAAGTGTACCACAGTACACAACTACTACAGTGGGTTAGTGACATTTATTTATTATATAATTTGTGCTTATTATATGTTTTATTAGTGGTTCACGTGCAGCTTGCCCTTTTTATGTTCTACTATTTTAAGTCAAATTAAAAATTTATAAGCGTTTTTATGTTCTGTTATTTTATGTCATATTTAAATTTAATAACAGTAGTTTCGATCTGTTGAGTGTTTGTTTATTTGAAATTGGTTTAAGTAATTAAAGTTTGTAATTGTTATATGTTTTTTTATTATTACATATTTATACTCCATCAACTAGTATTTGTGAGTAAGATAAAAGAATGAGTAATTCAATGAAGGAAATCATTCACAATTTATGCATATTTTTTATATATAAAAAGTTCAAAATTTGGAGGTTATTGTTCAAAAATACTGAAATAAGTTAAAAGATGTGAACTTAAAAAAATAGATATCACTTTCATTGAACGTGATCATAAATAACGATAATATATATGGGAATGAGTTTTTGAGTAATTGTTTAACTATATATGTCGAAAAAAAGATTACTAAAAAATTTAGTTCAAGATCTATATAACCATGAAAGAGGGAAGAGTACAACTTTATTGAGTTAATGTTAATTATATATAATAATAATAATAATTATATAGAATTTTGTCTTGTTATTTTAGTTTGGCCCTTCAAAAAATTTCTGGCATGCTCGTGTTATTTGCAACTTAATAGAAAGTGTTGAGCTCTCATTATTATCAAAGTCATATATATTCCACTGCGAAGTTTGATGTGATAATGCAAATGAGTAAGCTCTATCATATTAAGTAAAAAGAATGTAAAATAAAAAGAAAAAGAAAATAGTGATGACATAGAAAATTATGAAAGCTTCAAAAGTTTCAGTTTATTATATATACATACATATATATATATATATATATATATATAACATGTCATATATGTCCATCAAAAAAAAAAAAAAAAGTCATAGAGTAATACCAGGACTTATTGATTCTTTTGGTTAAGATTTGCTTTTGCCACAATATATACTTAGCTAAAACTACTTCTAATGCCAGCACATTAATTTGATATTTATATATCTTCAATATTTTTATTGCGCCTTGCCTAGTATTTTATGACCAAGTCATGCTAACCATTCCTAAAAGAGAAGAGAAAGCTTGACTATACTATAAGATGAAACCTTTGAACCAAAGAATTGATATAAAAAAACAAGTTTTTATTTGATAGATTTTTAGTTGTTTCAGTTCTGTTATCTCTACTATAAAACTTGCATGGTTCATTGATCAAAAAGTAAGTATTGCGCAATATATGAAGCACTGCCTTAAAGATTCAAGGGAGCTGCAAAAAAGACTGGAGACTCAATATAAGAAATAATATGAAGTTTGGTGATAAAAAGCATTTTGGTGTGTTTTGGATTGTGAGAATTATTGTTTTAAAATTTTTTATATTGTATCGATTATGTAATTGGTTTACACAATATGCATGTTATGAACCATATAAGAAATGTTATTAATTTTTCTGCACATTCCAAACCCCACAATACATTTTCTAGCTCATCTTCAAGGTCACTGTGAAACACAAGAAAACGTTTAATTTTTTTTTCTTTTTTGATTAAAAAAACTTAGACTTATTGTTGTTTAAGGAGTTTGGAGATAGATTATTAGATAGTGTGAAAAACAAACAACAAATTGATGTTGTGCTGCCTTACCAAATACGGTGAAGACTCTTTGCATTTATACACTGATCAATTACAGAGTTTCTATTTTTGACAGATGTACATGAAAAGTTTGAATTTAAATATACAACAGCTAAAATGTTATCTGTGAGCTGAGTTGTTGCCATCTTGGCTATTGTTGTAATCTTGGCTGTTATTCCCCCAGTTGTGTGATATTGATATTTGAATTTTGAATGGCAGAGGTAATCTTATCCTTAACAGATAGTAACCAAAATCTGAGAATTTTATGTCTCTATGTAGGACAAGATTAATTCTATTAGAGCTGACTGACAAATTACAGTACCTTGACACTAAGAAATTGCTGCACTTATTAGTAACTTAATTAATCAATCAATCAAAATATATATAAAAGCAGAAAGCTCAAATTATTTTGTGATGAAAAACGTAGTAATCTTAAATTATAATAAATGGAAATTATTATTAAAATTTACCCAAAAAATGAAAGAGCTCGCGTGGGCGCGTGCTTAAAAGATAATTCTAGTTATTGCAGACATCTAGATTGCCATACCAAAAAAAAATCCCTCTCAATCAGTCGAGTGGCGTCGAGACTGCAGTCAGGCTTAAGTAATGTTGGATCGGTCAAGTGCGCAATTGAGCCTGTAATCGAGCTTGGAACTTCAACTTGATTCTCAACAACAAATTCTAGCTAGAACACGAAAGACTTTCAACTCAAAGTATAATTGGAAATGTTTTAGATACAATTTACCATTACTAAATTATACAAAATATGACCCTAAAACTTGCTTATTTTGTGAGACCAGCATATCGCATAACATCTTAGGTCAGTACTATAAAAAGTAAGAACATATGTAAACAAAATATTTGCTACATAACATCACCAATTATCATTCTGAGTAGTAAGAATAACACAAGGTAAGGGTAACAATTTAAGGACTAAATTGAAAATTCGATAATTTGGAGATGAAATTGAAATCTATATATAATTTAAGGAGTAGAAGTTGCATTCTGACCCTTTTTATTTTATAAATTGAAATCTTTGCATTAGATTGCCCCACGCAACAGTTTGCAATCTAATACATCCCCGAAGGAAAATTGTAAAGGAACACAGCTTAAGGAAAAATCCTTCACAACGTCAATAAAATAAAAGATGGTAATAAATTTATAACTTTAATTGAAACATTAATTAAAGAAAATGCAAGTAGCAAATGGAAACCATATTCCTCCTTTTTAAAGCACTACGCCCTTTGCTCCTTTCTTAAATCTTCTGCTTTTTCTCCTTTCTTTCTTTCAAATCAAGTGCTTAAACTTTTGCGTTTGGGAACTTAGATTTAGGTTTGGATTTGGATTTGGAATTAATAGATTTGAAATAAAGGGATTTCAAATCCAAGCATTTTAAATATTGAAAATTCTTGGTGGATTTGTCAAATCCAAATCCTTGATCTTTTTTATACTACCCAAACAAAGGATTTGGATTTAAGTCCCTCCAAATCCAAATCCAAATCCAAATCTAAAGGATCCAAACAAACCATAATGTTAACCTAGAATCTTTTTAATAAGACCTAAAATCTCAAAGGAGTCAAGATTGATAAGATTTCGATGGTTAGTTTTCATGTCAAGTGGGTGCAAGAATAAAATCAAAACGTTTTCAAAATATAATAGTTTAACCCTTTTTAATGAGATTTATAGTGTTTTTTATCACCTTATTGTGACCCGTCAAAAAGTAGTTAACATTTTCACAGATAATAACTCTAGCTTAATTTCCTTTTGAAAAAGGCAAAAGCCATTTTATGGTGATTTTTTTCTTTTACTCTAAAGGAGAACATGACACCATTGACGATCTCATCCCTATAAATTTTCAATTTTGACGCACTACTTTACATCACCATTACATTTAAGAACATCAAAACAATCATGTTATTAATTTATATGGATAAATTTAGTTTTCTTATATGGGTCCGTTTGGATAGCACTTATTGTTGCCGAAAGTTGCTAAAAACTGATTGTTGCTGAAAATACTGTAGCAAAATAATTTTTAAATGTGTGAATAGTGTTGTGGGACCCACTTTTAATATTAAATATTGCATAAACAGTATATAAACAGTGCATGAACAGTACTGCACAGTATATGCACAGTGAATTTTGTCTCCTAAAGTCAAAAAAACCGGCCCAAAAAAAAAAAAAAAAAAAAAAAGGTCCAAAACGTGAACTGGAAACGTGCCGCAGGAAACCACCCTGTCCAAACGCACACTATATATATATATATTAATTAAGAAGCTCCATGAAATGCTAAATAGCTAAGCCCAAGAGACCAATCTTGCAGGACAGAGTGAATGGCCATTTCACTTCTCAAGCTCATCTCTATCGCTTCATGAAATGCTAAATAGCTAAGCCCAAGCGACCAATCTTGCAGGACAGAGTCAATGGCCATTTCACTTTTCAAGATCATCTCCATCTTCATGCCGATACCACAAGCTCTTTCAGAGTCCAACCAATGCAATACAGAATCCAAGTCCTGCAATGATGAGGCAATTATAGCATTACCCCTCAAGATCATAGCCATTGTGTCCATCTTAGTAACTAGCATGATTGGCGTGAGCTTACCTACTGTTACACGTTCAGTCCAAGCCTTACAGCCCGATCAAGATCTATTTACTATCGTTAGGTCTTTCGCCGGTGGCATTATACTTGCAACCGGGTTCATGCACGTTTTGCCTGACTCTTTTGATATATATATGTTGAGGTCTAATCGCCTCAAACATAACCCTTGGCACAACTTCCCCTTTTCAGGCTTTGTGGCAATGTTGTCTGCAGTAGTAACACTAATGGTGGATTCCATGGCCACTAGTATCCATAGCCGGAGGATTTATCACTGCAGATAAAGATAGTAATGGTAGTAGTGTAATTGAAGGAGAGCAAGTAATTGCAGTGGCGAGCATGGGTCATTTGCTTTCTCACCATCAAGTAGTTATAAAGGCAGGGATAAGTACCGGAGGCTCACAACTTCTACGTTAACGTGCGGTAGGCATGGTAAGAATATATTTAGGTTCCTTTAAATTAATTATCCTTACTACTGTACACTTTTAATGTGATAGTCACTTCTTAAGTATAAGTACTTGTGGAGTGTAGAAAACAAAAGTCGGAGAGAATTTCTATCTTGTATAAAAAAAAAATTTAATTATCCTCATATGTGATTCTATTCCTTGAAATATAAATACATACTGATAATTGGATTATATAAATTCATGTTTATATATATATATATATATATATATATATCTATATATATTTTTTTAAAAATCAAGTTTATATATGTAATACATACTTAGGTGCATCCATCATATATATGAGATAGAAAATAGTTTAACAATTTATGTTATATATATATATATTTGAAATTAGGACAATATTACAAAGTGTTACTCTGGTTAAAATTACACCACTTAATAGTTTTATGTTATGATAAATCTACATTTGCATTATATTGCATTTTTAGACTATGTATATATGCTTGTAAGATATAAAAATAATTAAAGATAAATAGTTTTTCCATCTATAAATGTTTAGTATAAAATTTTTTGTATTTAAAATTATATAACAAAATTTTATGAAGTGGATATAAGATAAAGGCATTCGATTGACATAAAATTTAACTTGTATACTAAAACTAAATTAATAAAACATATAATTCACCTAAAAGATTTTTAAAATATTGATACAATAAAAAGATAATAAAATTTGTAACAACATATATCCCTATATTTTATGCATATATAAGATTGAATTAAAACTCGACTTTAGCATTTTTTTTTTTTCTAAAAAAAAAAAAAATAACTTCATCTAAATTTGGACAAAGTTTAACTACAAAATTGGTTGTAATTTTAGTCTATAATTTTACTCAATAAAATATATATTATTACAAATTTTGAAAATCTAACGGTTGAATTATATTTTCTTTACGCTCTTAATATGCATATCAAATTTTATGTCAATTGGATATTATTTACTATATGATCTATAAAAACTTATATTTTATACATAATTTTAGCTACAAAAACTTGTTATTTAAAAAAATTATTGATAACATAGCTAGTAATCTTTAATTTTCTAGATATTTTGCAAGCATGGAAGACATAAGAATAAGATGTAATCCAATAGTGGATTTATCAAAATTCACCTCCAATAAAAAGATATTGAGTAAGGTTATAATCTTAAGCTACAACTAATTTTGTAGTTAAATTTTGTCCTTTAAGTTTTAACATATGCAATGTCGAAAGGATTTTTTCTTTAAATTATGCCGGAGGTGGAAGACTTTATACTTTATTATTACAAGCAAGCAGCTGGTATATGTGTTTAGATACCTTACCAGTTACCATTTTGAATACAAAACACTAAAAAAAAGGCACCACAGATCCCCTGTCGAGTCTCAATACAATTTACATAAACCTGTAGATTTCTTCAAAAGAATATGTTTTTATTATAAAATGAAATGCAGGTATTAGAACTGGGAATTGTAAAATACCTGACTTATAAAATACCACTTTCACTCGAACAATTCTCTTTACATTAATTGTTCTTATACAGGCAGAATACAAGCTATTGAAGAAGGCAATTATGGTGTTCTTCTTCTCAGTGACAACCCCATTTGGAGTTGCCTTAGGGAATGCGTTGTCAAAAACGTACAAAGAAAATAGCCCTAGTGCGTTGATCATCGTTGGATTACTTAATGCATCATCTGCTGGCCTTTTGATCTACATGGCTCTGGTTGATCTTCTTTCTGCAGATTTTATGGCTCCAAAGTTGCAAGCTAGCATTAAGCTCCAGATTAAATGTTTCTTGGCTGTTCTTTTGGGTGCTGGTGGCATGTCTTTGATGGCAAAATGGGCATGAGATAATTAATTATATACGGATAAAATAATGTTGAGAAAATCTATGTAACAAATTGAAAGATACATGTGTTCAATAAAATGTATTATATTTTACTTATTTTTTGATGAGTAAGTCTTGAGTCACAACAATTTCCACTACTTTTGTCACAACTTGCCTAAGTGGCGAGTTGAAAGTGGTGGAAATAAAATGATAGGTCAATGTGAGTTCATGATTCTACCACTCACGAGTCGTCATATGACAAAGTTGTGACAAAGTTGTGAAATTAGTTGTGATACCAAACTTACTCTTTTTTTATCCTAAAATCAACCACAATTAACGATATCATGATCAATTATCTGAACGTGCTATACAATGACATTTTCTTTAATTATAGAATTTGATAGTTACTATAGAGAGGAAAGAATTTGAAACTTGAATGTTTTTATTGAAAAGACTAGAAAGTTTCAATAGACTACAAAACTCTTGGTAATACAATTAATAACTTGTATTAAGGATTGACATTCTTATGACCCCAACATTTGTTAAATCATGGGATCTAATCAATATCAAATGGTTAGATGGTCACAAATCAACTTTTAACCTAAGCATGAGTGAGTTAGGGGAGGAAAAAAAAAACCACCCCAATTATCTCTCTTTTCGCTCCTACCAAATAAGTGGAAATAGTCTTTTATCCATTTTCTCCTGTCTTGTCCATCGTTTCTAAAGTCACTCCTACCAAACACTCTTAATAAAGATGGTTTCATGTCTAAAAAAAAAAATACTCAAATAAGAGAAAATAATGAGATTAACCCGAGAGAGAGAGAGAGTTGCAATGGAATTTATAAGGTTTGTTGCACGTGTGACTTATAAGTTATAAGGTTTTCTTTTCATTCTTTCATATAATTATTGAATTATTAATTAGTCCAAATTCTACAAATAGATCAGTAAATTATAATGGCTGAGATTTTTGAAATATTAATTGAAATCAGTTAAGCAACTTACCTTCTATTTTTAACAATTAGTTGTGAGGGTGTGAGCCAAAACCAAAAGGCAGGTTTTTTTTTTTTTTTTTTTTTTTATAAATTTTATTATCTCATTTTTAAGAGTGGTTTTCATTATTTTTTTTAATAAATATTTTAATAGTTAAGAAAAAGGGATTTGAACCATAGACGTCTTTATTAAAAATACTAAAATGTGTAAGTTGAGTTACAAAGTTTTTAGCTGATCCTTCACCAATTGAAGGACTTGAATTGTGGGGGGAAAAAACTACTATTTTATGTTATATATGGTCCTATAATCCTATCAATCTTGATATTGGTTATCATAGCATAGATTATTCATTCCAACCGATTAAAAACTGCAAGTTCATTCTAAACGCTGAAATTTATAAATAAATATTAAAAAAAAAAATTCCCAGTAATCCAATTATTTTCAAACGTAACTCATTTGCGAGTAATAAATACTAATAGTAATCTAAAAAGTGTGCAATCTTTGAAATACTACTCCAATACTAAACATGAAGTAACCCACAAACAACCATGATCAATTGTAAAAGGCCCGAAGACTTGTCGCCCATGACATTACTTAACTTATAATGTGCTTGGCCCAATTCCATGTCCATTGTCTACTGCTACTTTCTTCATTTCATCTTATTTCATTCCATTGATTGTTTTCCCTTGTTTCAACTTTCAAGTCGGCATTTTTTCCTTTTCTTTTTCTTTTTTAAATTCATAATTACAACAAAGGGAGAGGAAAGATTTGACAAATCCTTATCCTTTTTACCACTGAGTTACTCGGCGCTTAGCTTACTAAAAACACATTGAACCTACAACTACATTAATAAACAAAAGTAATCACTTCAAATCTCTATCCTTTAACCCTTCCTTCTCTAGTAAGATTTTTTATTAGACAAAAAATAACCTTTTTTTTTTTTGGGAGCAAAATACCCAAAAAAAAATCCATATTATTGAATATAATTGATGCTAGAGCATTTTTAGAAACGCAATCAAACACCAAAACACAAATTTTTTTTCTGAAAATGTTTTTGGCTGAAAATATTTTATGATCAGAAATCATTTCATGTTGAAACAAGTGCAACCTTGATAAAAATCCAAATGATATGAACCACAGTGCTTAATTACTACTAAGAGTTAAGGAATTTATTAATCAGTTTTGATATTTAGGGAAAATCTTGCAACTGTCCCATAGTTTTTTTTTTTTTTAATGGGAGCAACTGTACCATAGTTAATTAGGGGAAAGGGTATCTCATATACAATAATATTGTACAAATTTGTTATTACACGTCCTTGCAACCAAGTACCATCTCCTTGTTCTTAAACTATTTTCTCTTTATTTTATTTTGACTAAATTATAAATCACACCATTTAACTTTGACATGTTTTTAATGTTTGATTTATTTTTCCCTTTTTAGTCTTTTAACAATTTCAATTTAATACTTCTGTTTATTTCCATCCAAATCTTGTTTTTTTGTTTTAGTATTTTGTTCACTTTTTAGAACAACATCATTTTGGCACACTTAATATTGTGGATTTTTTTAGTGTTTCTAATGGAGACACATCTAGGAATTTACATCCTCTCACCACTGGCTGTCAAATTATCAAAAACAAAAACAAAAAAAAAAAAAAAAAAAACAAAACAAAACAAAACAAAACGTTGTGTATTGAATAGAATATATTAATTAAAGGAATACTTTCTCAAAAAAAAATAATAATTAAAGGACTACATAGAAAATGAATAAAAGTTAAAAATTGAAATAAGAAAAAAAAAAAAAATATATATATATATATATACACACACATAAATAAAACTCAAAAACTAAAGAAAAAAAAAATATATATATATATACATACATATATAAAACTCAAAAACTAATTTAAAAACATCTTAAAGTTAGAATGTGCCATTTGTAATTTAACATTTTATTTTTTTTTCTTTTCCTTTCATTTTTTCATGTATCCTTTTTAACAAACGTACAGTACATCGATCTTATTGTTCAAAGTTAGATGTTTCGTGTTTTCAATTTATTAAATGTCTTTTACTTAATTGTATATTAATTAATCATTCTTAACCAACTATTACCGCATACCTTTAATACGGTGGTCACTCCACAAGTATAAAATACTCGTGAGTTGTGAGAAGGTAATGGCCGGAGTTTAAGTCTCTAGAAGAGAGTTTTACATTCATTTACACTTAAATTAGATTAGAGTAGAAATTTTACCTAGTAAAAAAAATAAAAAAAATCTTAACCGACTTAACAAAAGTTTGCTCAGATTTAAACGATAAACATATAATAACTTTGCAAAAAAGATGTCATTTCGGCTATCGCTTCGACACCTAACCTATCTACTTTCTTAAATGTAATGTAATGAAAACATTAGCCATGTTTTTTGTTGCCCAGTCAATTTTTGATGGCAATCAATCATTAAAGTCCTGATGATTCAATTCATGAAAATCATAGGATTCCTGTCTTCATCACTATTATATATCCTGGTTTCATATTACAATTAACCACGTTACCTACCATACCCACCCTACCAAAAGATGTGAGTTAAACAATTAATTTCTATTGATAATGGGAATGGCATTGGTAGGTTGCACAAGAAAGTGACTTGAATCCGAAAGATGCATCAGCATCAGCCCAATTCTGCTTTAATAATTTAGGTTATCATTCAGTAGAAGCAACAAATACCAATCCCATGCTATATTATTATGATCTAGACCACAGAGGTTCACTGGTTAAATTGTTGACTCTCAATCTTTCTTTCTTTCTTTTTTTGCTGAATGAAAATTTTTAATTGCAGGAAACACACCCACACCCGATATGGAATAACGCCTAATGCCTTATAACTTGCTCCACGCAACTAATTATCGCATGCAATTTTGGTTATAGCGTGTGAGTTTAAGGTTTATCGAAAAAAAATTAAAAAAAAAAAATTATTAAAGACAGAGCATGGCACATTACAAAGCAGCCTGAGCAATCTCCTTCGAGATTAACCTTAAGGCCCTTTTCGTTTAGAGTGAAAATAGAGATGATAGAAAATATAGGGAAGAAAATAAGGTGAAAAACGCTATTTTTTACTGTTCATTTGGGGAAGGAAAATAAGAATGATGGAAAATTAGAGAAAAAATTTTCTCTCCAGGCCCACATTTTTTTTCCTCCCAAATTGGGAGGAAAACTTGGGGAGAGTGCACTTTTCCACAAATGCCCTTCCCAGGTTCTTTTTTTTTTTTTTAACGTGACGTTCTGTGTGTTTTTTTGTTTTCTTTTTTTTTTTTTCCAACGTGACATGCTCTTATGTTTTTTTTCCTTTTTTTTTTTTTTTTAGCGTGATGTGCTTTTTTTTTTTTTCAACGGGACCTGATCTATTGTCCCCATTGTACTCCTCATTAATCTTCTTTTTTTTTTCTTGTTGATTTTTTGGGTTTTTTTTTTCTATGACCGTAATTTTTACATTATAATAATAATAATAATATAAATTTATATATATGATGTGGTAAATTTTATATTATTTAATGGGTACAAATAAATCTATTTTTTACATAATATGTAATAAGGGTATAATAGTCAATTTATATAAATTACATTTTCTATCATTCCTTTTTCCTCTCCAACCAAATAAAAGAGTTTTCCACCCTCCCACTTTTCCACTCCTTCAACCGAACACACAAGAGGGAAAACTAAATATTTTCCATCCTCTCATTTTTCCATCCTCTCACAATTTTCTATCATCTTACTTTTCCACTCCTCCAACTGAACGGACCCTAAGTTTGGATGGAGGCTAACCATTTCATTTCTTTCCATCTCCCACCATTTCAAACATACATACCCTAGAAGTTAACAAAACTTGGAGGGCTAAATCCTAGAAGTAGTTACCTTTTTATTCAAAGGTAATTTTGTGGTATATATTCTCAAAAATCAATGACTAATTAATATATAATTTAGAGATAAAAAAATAAAATAAAATAAAATAAAATAAAAAAACAATTTGGCCAAACAAACAAGGGTTAGAGACAAATAAAAAAAGTGTGTACCAAATAATGACTTTTCCAAAAAAAGAAAAATATTGACTGACCTTCCAACAAAAACACACTAATATTTTGGCTTGAAATTAATTTATATTGAATAACACTTGGAAACATTATTTTTGACGTCTTTGATGGTGTGCTCTCTTATTTCGTGCCCAATAGACATTGATAATTACTTTCTCCGTTTCACTTTTTTTTTATTCTCTATTTTATTTTGAGATATCCTAAAATATTGTCATATTTCTAAAAATAAAAGTCATTAATTTTCTAATGTTCCTATTATTCTCCTATTAATTTACTAATTCAATTTTTGATAAATTTTTTTAAGGGTGGTTTTAGAAACTTATATATTTTTAAAAGGTATACAAGATAACAAATGATGTCCCCTTAAAATGTTTGACTTTTCAAATAGGACAAAAAAAAAATGAGACGGAATAAATGATGTCCATTTGGAGTATTTTCTTAAAGTATTATTAATTGTGATATTTTAAGTCAAAAAAAGAAAGCATTAAAAAAAAAATGACATAAGCTCATTACTGAAAGGGGAGAAACATAAGTAGGTACTTTTTTTTTTTTGCTTGCATTAACATAAACATGCAGGTTATATGGATCTGTTGGACAAGGGAATATTGTTTGGCTTCTCATAGGTGTTACTATAGAATAGAATTCCTGATTATGACACATACATATTTATAGTGGCAATTTGTGAGATATAGAAATGTCATTAAAAGGTAGATTTTCAGTGCAAGATACATATATTTTTTGATGAAAGTGCAAGATATATATATAAACACATACAATAAAGTAAACGATTAATTAATGTGGAATTAGTCTTGTACTGATAGTCCAAAACATCCATAGTGGTGGGACATAAGGGACAAGACAAAAACCTCTAGTGTTCACACTGCTAAAAGAATATAGAAATGAGATATCAAAATATCATTTTTTTTTTATTAAAAAAAATAGAAGCAGACAGTGGGCAATCATTATTGTCTCATTTTCCGACCTCATTGTCAGTGAGATAATTTTTTATTAAAAAAAAAAAAAAAAAAAAAAAAAAAAGGAAATGTTAATGGCGTTGAAAAGTAAAAAACAAAGTCCACATATTTTCCTTCAATTAGACAGACAATAATGAAAGACCCATGTGATTGTGCAGCATGGCATTGGTTCTCTTTTTTTTTTGAGAAAGAGCATTGGTTCTCTTAAACCAAGCTTTCTGACTGAGAATCTAACATTATTATTATTTTGATTTTAACGCCTTATTATTTTTATTTTTTAATTGCCCTCCAATCGAAGTTTTATCTTGGTGATTGAGGGAATAACTTGGAAGGGGCGTAGCAGTTTACTATACATTTAATATTTCAACCCTATATGCTTGGTGTATTGCACTGGCTTTCAAACCGGTTCAACCTCTACAGTTCAAAACCAAGTACATATCCTATATTTATAATTCCATATGGATTTTTTTTAATAGCATAGATTAATAATTTAATATCCTGTTAATGATCAAGGCTCATTCCATGGATGGGATGCAATTTTTACACACACATCAAAAAAAAAAAAAAAATATATATATATATATATATAATCAGAGACTTCACATGAAAAAACATGAGGTTCTGCTAAGTGACACATTTTATGCATTGAAAATTAAAATATTCTCAAGTGACACATAAGGGATAAGAACAAATTCAATATTGACTTTTGTTTCATTTGGTTCAATATTTCAAGACTTTTCTAATTAAAAAATAAATATTTTTTGTTTCATTTGGTTCAATGTTTCAAGATTTTTCACCTCTCACACATACACACAAGTCTCTTTACATTTTAATTCACAATTTTCACCTCTTACACTTCTACTTCTTTATATATACCTACTCACAGTCTTTCATATCATCTCATGTCAAATACGCACAAACCAAAAACGATATCATTTACCTTCAATTTTTGAACGACACCTACCTGGCTCTAACATCGTTGTTTCATTTAATCCTAACTCGTATGAATTGGCTACAACCAAGGAAAGGGGGATTGAATTTTATATTGAGTGACAATGGCAAATACAATTTTGATGTTGAGGTCGGATACTGCAAATTTGTGGGTTATGTAAATGAAGTGATTAACTGCGGATGTTTAGGATGTGTATTTTGTTTTAGAATTATAGAGAAAGAGAAAGACACATTCCATATCAATTTTTATTTTATAATATTCCTCCAAATTTTTTTTTTCTCATTATTTCAGTTGAATAATTATAATAGATATGTGTGTACAATTTATAATTGCTGCTTTTTATGATGAATTTATTACTAATAAAGTTCTACAACAATTATGCTATAATACTTATACAACACTCCAAAATCATCTTACATAAAATATTACAATATTATCCGTGCATTACACAAATAACATGCTACCATATATTAATCAAAAGCTGAGGAGGAGGACCTTGGACCATCTTTATCTCTGGAGTTGAAAACCTAAACTAGAATAGTTGGAATAGATAAAGGTCCATCCCAATTACAATGTGCGCCCCAACAAGCAAGGCTATGCGCTAAATAATTGGACAAAATTGCAAAATGCCCCTTTTGGGCAAACTAAGCAGTGTTTTACCCTCTTTCTCAAACTAATTAGAGAAATGCCATTTTTTTGAAAATCGAGTTTCTCAAAATCAATTTAGGCCCTATAACGGCGTTTTTAAGGAGCTTATAGTGACGTTTTCAAAACTTATAGTGACGTTTTGTAACTTGATTTATATAAAATCAAGTTATAGGTAAAAAAAAATTACCTATAACTCGATTTATTGGAAGTCGAGTTACAAAATGTCAATATAGGTCTTGAAAACGTCACTATAAGTCTTTAAAAATGCTGCTATAGGGCTCCAGAAATTTTTTTTTATAACTCGATTTTGAGAAAATCGAGTTTCAAAAGAGGGATATTTCCCTAATTAATTTGAGAAATAAGGCAAAACGCTGCTTAGTTTGCCCAAAAGGGACATTTTGCAATTTTGTCCCTAAATAATTCAAGTTCCTGTTTACAAAACAAAAATCCTAGCATGAAACAGATTTTATAGCTAAAGAAACAAACAACCTAGGGGAAGAGATTGTAAGTTGTCAATCACCGATTTAGAGTCTCCTTCAAACTAAACAAACTTAAGCTGGTAATGAACTATCAGTTTCAAAGCTAAGAGGACAGCATTGACTTCACCAATAATTGGCTGAGAATGACGCAATATGGAGGTTTGAGCTAAAATGATTTCATCAACATCATTTTTGCCGATCGCAATGGCTATGGAGAAAGGTCTAATGGTCACGTCAAAATTAATCTTTACCCACCCACCCTAGTTGAGGAAGTTGCCACTAGTGAAGCTGGGAGAGATTTTAGTGCAGATGAAGCTGCCAAGTGTTCATGATAGGCTCTACTTATATTCACAAGAGCCATCTATGAATCAAGAGTAAGACCTACAAAAATAGTTTGATTTTGAATCCACACAAAATATTATTAAAGATGATAGTATTGATTTTTTTGTGACCAATGAAAAATAACTTCAATAAGGCTATATATATATATATATATATATTCCTAAATCATATATTTTGTTTAAAGTAGTTGCTTTCTCCACACAAATTTTAAATTGTTCACTCTTTAAGTAATCTCATCCAAGTCATATCTCATGAATACGGTGGCTAGTTGTTCACTTATGGAACATCTATAAAAACAGTCGCAACAATTGCAATTGCAATTGAGTTATTCTTTTTATAGAAATATTACTTAAATTTTATCAAATCAGGATGAAAATTTTTAGTGAAAGACTAGACTAAAATACCATTTAGCTAATTTATAGGCTGCTGGATTCACGTCACGATAAACCTAGCTAAAGGATAAAGAATCAAGATCAACAAATGCATAGTTAACTGCCAATACAAAATTAAGCAATCTCCATGAAACTTGAGAAATAGGAGCCCTTATAGAATCTATGCATATCTTGGAGTCGTTTTCGATTACAAAGTGAAAGGCATGCAACTTAGTAGCAATATGATGTGCCAAAATAATTGTCTTGGCCTCTGCAACTCTGCTTAAAGAGGCACGTTGGTATTTACCTTCTTTGAGTGAGCAAATACCAATTTCCCTCTTCACTCTTCAGTCTCTAACTACCACAACCATGGAAGAAAAACTTTGCTTAACTACAGCATCACAATTAAGTTTGAAGGAGTCATGAGACTCATGACTTCGTTATTTTCCTCGTTGAACCGTAACACATATGGTGGGTCAAGTAGCATTTCAATCAACTAAGATATAGATGATAATTGTAGGTTGTCCCATCTAATACTCCATTAACTCCAAATCAAAGATATTCAGTTGTTTAATTTTGTCAATTAAAGTCCCAAAGTTATGAAATCATTTAAATTTGAAACGCCCTCTTTTTTGTTTTTAGTCTTTGTTATTTTTAACATTAACTGAATATAAAAAAGTGGAAAATTGTTGATAAAACATTGCATTTTACTTGAGGCTTGTTCATAACTCAAATTAGTACCATTGAACATAGGGTATAAAGAAAGAAAGCTCCGCTTAGAGAGAGATTGCTTCATTTAGACAAAGAAAGTGAAAATAAATCTTTTATGCCATAAGATGCTAATTACTTATAAATTAAATTTTGTAAAGATGTGATGTAAAACTCATATTTTATCTCTCTAACCTCAACATACTACGTCATTTTATTACATATTTAAGAATAAGCATAACCACACTCAATCAATTCTAATACCCATATATAAATCCAACAAAATTAAGAGTTTATTGAAATATTATTAGATGTGATAGGATGCATTAAATTTTAAGTAAAATGTTAATGTAGTAATCTCTTATTGGATAATGTAAAACATGAGTTTTACACCTCATCCTTACCAAATTCGAACTCAATTACTTATGTGAAATGCAAATTTTTATAAAATGTTTTCATTATTTTCTATACTCTATTACAACTTGGAATAAAAAAGATTGAGGTTCTAATTGGGAAGATGAAAAAGAGTACGTTATATATATATATATATATATAGAAAAAAAAAAGTCTGAATTTGATAATGATAGAGTGTAAAACTCATATTTTACACAATCTAATAAGAGGTTACCACATCAGCATTATACTTGGAATTCAACATATCTTGCCACACTTAATAATATCTCAATAAACTCCTAATTTAGTTAGATTTATATATGGACATTAGAATTAATTAAGTATAGTTGTATTTATTCTTAAATATATGATAAAATAATATAGCATATTGGGATTAGCAGAGTAAAGCATAGGTTTTACACTGCACCCTTACAAAATTTAATCTCGATGAAAAATATGGACGTAATATGAATTTTTCAATTTTTTATTATATTATATATATGATTATTAACTTTTTTATATAATCAATATTTTTTTGAGAAACTTTTTATATAATTAAATATGATTATTCACTTGCTAAAAATATATTTATTTATTTATTCTTATTCTCGGGAAGAGAGGTGATTAATTTAGTAGAAATGTGGAGAATTGTACAAACCCAAACTGTATGTAATGAAGCACAGAGAAGAATGCCAGCAAAGCAGAGAGAGACAGAGACAGAGACAGAGAGGACCTCCCTTTCCGCTTACGCCACTTAACAACAGTAGTAACTGATGATTCTCTCTCCACATCCTAATCTTAATCTAAACTCTGAACTCTAAACAAAGAAAGGAAAAAAAAAAACAACATATTGGTAAGGAAGCTGTTACTGTTCCTTACTTGTCAGATTAGGGTTTTCTTTTTCTTTTTATTTGCTCACACTGTCACACACGCACACACAAATTACAGATTGGGTCAAACCCACCATGGTATGGAAGCTTTACTTCTTGCCTTTCAATTCAATTTGCACACTTTTATATATCAAATTTATTATTTTCCTGGTTTTTTTTTTTTTTTTTTTTGCCTACAAGTTTTGGGATTAATCTGTTTTGTCATTTTTTTGTTGGGGATAAATAAGCTTAAATATTGAATTTTGGATTGATTCCTTGATGGGTTTTTTATTTTCAGGTGTTGATTTTGTAAGAGGAGCTTAAAGATCACTGTTTTGATATGAATCTTCCTTTGTGATTTTTTGGAGGAGTTTGCAGTTTTGGTTGGACTTTGTCTTTGATGGGTTTTTCTTGTATATTAATCTAGAAGTAGGGGCTGAAAGATCACTGCTTGACAAGGATTATTCTTTGTGATTTTGGGAGATATAGTTGACGAAATACATAGTTTCAGATCGATTTGCTCGTGGGTCAAGCTTAGATTTTGATATAAGTCACATCTTGAAGTATAAGCAGTTGTGGATTAGTTGAGAGTTGAGAAAGTGGTATTGGAAATGGAGAATCAGGCAGTTCATGTGAATATCGTCAGGGAAGAAGATGAAGAAGATTTTTGTAGTTGTTGTGAAGATGAGGAAGTGTGGAAGGAGACTGAAGAATTGGTGAAGGAAGAGTCAAAAGAAGATCTTGATGAATTTTCAGTGAAGATGTTCTTCAAGGGCATCTCAATATCTGATGTTGAGGACTCTGGTTCTGGGATTTCTGGAATTGGAGTGGTCATGGAAAGATCAGCCAATGTTCCGGTTATTCAGGTGCAGAAAAAGCTTGATCTTTATGTTGAGGAATCTGTGGCTGAATACTTAGCTCTAATGGATGGTCTGGTGGAGGCTGCCCAAAATAACATCAGGAGGGTATATGCTTTTACCGATTCCGAGTTGTTGTTTGACCAGGTGAGTCATTCATTCGTTCTGAAATTGGCATTGCTCTTCTAAAATTCTTAAAAATTTCTCAATCTCAGATGATAAGGTTTGCATAATCAAATTTGAAAATCGTTGCCATTGTTGATATAAGTTTTGCATGAGGTTTTAGAAATTGGCATTGTTATATGAGTATATTGCCATTGTTTTATCATTTTATAGTTTGTCATTCTTCAGAATTTCTTGATGCAAAACATAGAATTTTATTATTTTCTTTTTCAGTTTTGTTGCTTTTTTAATTTCTATACTCTGAAATTTAATTTTGTGTGTGTGTGTGTGTTTTTAAATTAATTCTGGTTTACTTTCATTTGTTATAAGGGGGGTTGTTTCTTTCTTTGGAGGGACAATTTTACGGGTTCATTACGAAATGCAATTTCAGCATTATGTATTCCACTTAAGAAAAATGAGACCAGTTTATATTTTTCGTGCGTCTATAACTTTCCTCTAATGATGAATTGCCTTGGCAAAGTTGTTCCTTTGGGTTGTAACTTGTAACTCCTATGCTTCTTGGGGCACAAGAATAGTGGATAATCTTGTAAACATGGTTCTAAATGAATCTCAGCATTAGCTCTTACTTAAAAGACAAAATAAGAAGGAATTTGGGATTTGGTGACAAGGGATGGCAGGGAAAGTATCGAAGTATTCTTCTGGCTTAATAATTGAATCAGTCGTTGTCATTGACATTGAATTGGAGAATTATTTTTTAGTGAAAAAATGGTGCAAAAATGAACCTTTAGAACCAAGTATGAAGAGAAAAAATCACAATTATCTCTTTCTGGATTTACTTGAACCCATGAATTATGAACCTGTCATTAACATCATTGTTAAGCATGAGCTTCTTTGATTTGGTCTGGATATGAAGTTGGTAGTAGTTATTAATCTAAAAAAATTAATAAACAATGGATTTTCTATCAATCCATAGTTGCATGAGGTATGTATTCTCCAGACAAACTAAGATAGCACTACAGCTTGCTCACAAATGGTTAAACTGGCACTAAACTTGATCTTTTATAATTTGGAATAAATAAGATCATATGTCACATGGAGCCTACTACATTAATACCAATGGTTGTCTCTAATGGAAGGACAATTTTGAGACAAGAGGTAGAGAGGGGACATTGATAAGATTGAAAATTTAGGGAGGAGATGTAAAGTATGAAAACTCCAAAGTTTTGGTTTGCTAGATAATTTATCTGTTTCTGGAATAAAAGATGGTGTCATGTCATTGCTTATGGGGAATTTCTTGATTTTACCTTACATGGATTTAATTGCAATAATGCATTTTTCAGCATGATTGTTATTGCATGTGATTGATAGCTAACAACACAAATAGTGTGTCTATATATATATATATATATATTTGAGTTTTTAAATGTGATTTGGTGATGTGGTGTGAATCTCTTACAGTTATCACATGAGGAAAAGCTTGAGATCCCGCTTCTGATGGCACTTAGGGAAAGGATTCTAGAACATGCCAGTAATCTTGAAGCTTTTGATTTGAAACTTGTTCCCAGTATTGATCTTGAGCAGCCTTTGCAATTAGCCCAAGTGGCAATTGGGGTTGTTTCTTTTCCTTCCCTGGGTGATAAATCACTTGAAAACTGTTTTATCTGTCGTGATGACAAGCAATCGCTGATGATGATTACTATGAAATGTTCTCACAAGTTCTGCTCGAATTGTATGAGAACCTATGTTGATGGGAAAGTGCAGTCCTCTCAAGTCCCAATAAAATGCCCTCAGATGGGATGCAAATATTACATCTCTACCGCTGAGTGCAGATCCTTTCTTCCAGTCACTTCCTTTGAATCTTTAGAGAGAGCACTTGCTGAGGCAAATGTTCTCCATTCAGATAGAATCTACTGCCCATATTCAAATTGTTCTGTCCTGCTTGATCCTCATGAATGTTTGTCAACCAGAGCAAGTTCATCTAGTCAATCAGATACTAGCTGTGTTGACTGCCCAGTTTGCCATAGGCTTATCTGCTGGGTATGTGGTGTTCCTTGGCATTCTTCGATGAGATGTGAAGACTACCAAAACCTCCCATTGGAAGAGAGAGATGATGCAGACATTACCTTGCATCGCTTGGCACAAAATCAAAGGTGGAAACGATGTCAGCAGTGCCGTAGAATGATTGAGCTTACTCAAGGTTGCTACCACATGACCTGCCGGTATGGGACTCTCTTTCTACTTTTTTCTGAGATTCTTATTTTAGAGAAGTTCATTTATTGAATGATGTAAAGCTGATCTGACCATGATTTATTCTTGGAATCTTAGAAACTGATTTTGATGTAGTAGCAGTGTGTTTTAGATATTGACCTTATAAATTAAATGCATCGGTAGCCTACAAACCTACCTTTATTGATGACAGAACAAATAATTTATTGCCCAGATCCAACCCAAATAGAAAGTGTTGTGACTACACTTACAAGTTACAGCAACAACAAAGGCCTAGTCCCAAATTTTTTGGGGTCAGCTTTGGATCCTCTACAGATTAGTTAGGGTCAGCCACGTCTATTCTTTTCCTCCATCTTATTCAATCCAGCCATGAAAAACAATATAATCATTCTCTCTCACCTACATATCCCTTACCATCATATTGTACTTGTATAGATTATATTATTATTACTAAAAAGTATCCTAACAAAAGCTGAATGGATAATAAGTAAAATATTAAGTCAATTTTGAAACTCTCAATGTTCATGCAGTCAAAGCTTTAAGAATAGAATTTTCTTCTTGTGATTATTAAACTTCAGACAATGCAACAGTTCCTGCAGGGATTTTAAGGTATCCAGTGCAGCTGATCCAAATATCAGTCCAGCCAATTAAAAAATGATAATCAATCTTTCTTGATAATTAAATTTTTACACCAGGTTTGGTAACATCAGATCTTTTCCAAAAATCATGTATAAATTATAGTGTCGATGTTTCGTTTATAATAGTAAGAGAACCAATCTGCCTTGGTCCTATTGAGCCCCAATTTGGCATCACACATGCTTAGGAGTATAAATATTGGCCTTAATGATGCTCCACAACCAAGAAAGGAATTGAAAGCTGAGAGAGAGAGATGCAAATTTTTCTTGATGTGGTGAATCTAACTTCTCAAGTTCTTTTGATGCCCATATTTTTCTTAGCTCTCTGGATAAGTGATTGGATTAGAAAATTTAGATACTAATTTTAAGAAAGTTGATTTCTATGTACATCATATTCGCCTTTGTATTTGTTAAGATTAACCTGGATTCATTTTGTTCTCTTTCTGCTGGGAGATGACACCTGGAGTGAACTAAAGTTAGATCTTTACTCGTTGAATTTCCTTCCATACTTGGAAGCTTTCTTTTAATTTAACAAATGGAGTGGGATTTTCTGTTACTGCATCTTATGATTTGATTAAGGTGGGAGTAAGCTGTTGATGATTCATGTTAACACTCAAAGCACAGCTGCAACCATAAAGTTCAAAATGTTTATTTCTTATAATTAAACTCAAAATAACCCAGCCAAACCTTTATAAAAGTGTAAACTAAGTATGATGATTTTTAAGGTAAAGACAATAAGTTTAAAAACTAAATATTTTGATTCTGGTATCTTAGGAAAGATTTAGGATTGTTACGTCACTTTGCTTGGTATTCTTTCAATATTTTGTATGCACAAATGCACTGCATTATAGTGCTGAATTATGGATTATATTTATATTCAACTTTGATGGCATGATTTTAAGTTGCCAGAGACAATTTTGTTAACATCTCTCATTTTCAGGTGTGGACATGAGTTCTGTTATTCTTGTGGTGCGGAATATAGTGAAGGCCAACAGACCTGTCAATGTGCCTTTTGGGATGAAGACAACTCTGAAGACTTTACCCACTCTATGCAAGAATCAGAACAATGGGCATGGGAGACTTTCAATTCGCTCCCTATGATTATGGATGCATACTCGGAACAAGAAAGATCACAGCTGGCATTGATCCAACGGTTCCTTGCCGGAGGTTTTAGTCTGAGTGACCATCACCCCTACCAATCCCCACCCCGCTGTACAGACTCCTACGTAGATGCTATGAAAGATATCCATCAGCTTCCTTGGCTTGAGAGGTTTGTTTCTGTGATAAGTGACAACTACTATGAAGACTATATCCAATGAAGCAAAGACAGGATTCCTCTTGAAATTAGGAAAATAGTTGCAGCTTCCCAATAATGCTTAAAGGGAGGGAGAGAGTTTCTCACTCTACTCGCTCCAACTTCATTCACAGCCCCATGCAGAAATTGGCTCTTTTCTTTCTATGGAGTTTTCTTAGTCATTACATACTGGAAAATTGTGATTCCGATGGTCCTTGCATAAAATTGAGGAGGAGAATTTATGCTTGATCCATGGCTTTCTTCTCGAAAGAAAAGGAAATAGAATAGAGAACATTTCTTATGTAAGTGAACTGAGAATATTTACTATGTCACTGAATTTAAAAGTAAAGCTAATGAAACATATATTTCCATTTTAAAGACTGACATCTGTGGTTAGATGAGCAATGTTTTGGTAAATCATTCAAAACTGGTGCTCTTCTATGTTATCTTATAGGAGTTGCTGAAATTTACATTGTTGAGCTTCTTATAACCAGTTGTTTTGGACCAAATGGCATCTCGCATTCTCATACTTTGGTGGAGGGTGAGGTCATGGATGCAATCACAGATGGGTGTCCCAGTTGTATTTGCTAATCAGTTTAGCTTGGTGGTATGTTCATTTACTAGTGTGTAGCAATATCATGCTCCGTTTGAAATTGTACATTTTCAAAGTAACAACTTTTAAAAACTTCATATTTGGAATGTTTATTATAGGCATGGCTTTTTCAAACAGCCAATGTTTAAAAAGCTGAAAAAACAAAGGGTGTAACAAGAGTGATGATTATTGTAGTGTTATTTATGCAAATTTTTGTGGGTGCATTTGGACAGATCAATGGTGTGGGGATTCTTCACTTCAATTGACTTTTCCGGTTGTGTATGAGATTGCCTCCAATAAAGGGGCATTAGTGGCCACTTCTCTTGAACAGTTGGGGATAGAGGAACGGAGAAGTTGGAATGTTCGTTTCATTCGGAGACCAAATGATTGGGAAATAGGTGGTGTGGATGCATTTTTTTGTACCTTGGGCTCTAATTTACCTCCAACTAAGAATGGAGATCGTATGCAATGGAAGTTGACAAAAAATGAGGATTTTGATATCCGATCGTTTTATAATAAGTTAAGAGGACTCGTGCCCATTATATTTCCTTGGAAAAGTGTTTGGAAGATTAAGGCCCCTCGGCGTGTTTCTTTCTTTATGTGGACTGCTATACATGATAAAATCCTTATAGGCGACAATTTGAAGGGTAAAGGGATAGACTTTGTTGACTAGTGTATTATATGTCGTTGTAATGAGGAAACGTTAGATCATTTGCTACTACATTGTGGTAAGGCTTATCGGTTGTGGAGTTTGGTGTTTAGATCTTTTGGAATTTCTTGGGTTTTGCTAAGATCAATTGTAGATACTCTATTTGGTTGGTGGAATTGGTTTGGGAAGCATTTGTCTAATATTTGAAATTTAGCTCCGTTGTGCTTAATGTGATGTTTGTGGAGGGAGCAAAATTGGAGGACGTTTGAGGACATGAAAAGTTCCAATGATCAATTATTAGCATCTTTCAGTGACTCCCTTTTTATTGATCTAGGTCTTGGGGACTCTCCTCTAGTGATTCTCTTCCTATGTTCCTTAGCTCCTTTCTTTGTAATTAGTATCTTTTCTTTCGGTTTTTTATCATCTTTTTTTGTACTTTTTATCTCTGCCTTATGATTTTCTTCATGAGTCAGTATTTTTGAATATACATCTTTCTTACTTATCAAAAAAAAGAATTTGGGGATGATATGACTTTGCTTGCATTGCACCACCATATTCTTGCTATTGAGTCCTATAAACAGGCTATAGTTCATAACCTAATATACATGTGAATTCAGAAAGAATCATGCATCATTTGATGAAAATCCAGCAATTATTTCTGTGGCTGTAGTGAAGTCTTTGCGAGTTACGCCCAACACTACTACCGGATTCCTAATTGTAGATGCTGATTTGAAGAAATGATGAGACGTGCTTAACAAGTAACAACAACCCAGAAATTACCAATTACAAATAACCAGACTGCAATGTACAAATATTCATTACCCAATTCCTAAATACAATCTTTATTATTAACAAGCAAGTCAAGAGAGCCGGTTGGCTACAATCTAAAACAGTAATCACAAGCTCGGGGCCTAAGTATAGAATATAGATACTAAATACAGTGGCAAAACATTGGATACCCGATCTACCACCTCCATATTCACATCATAATCTTATAGAGTTATAGTACCTACCATGTATTTCATTTCAACGGGGAATCCTAATTCCTAACACCTCCCATTGACTCCACTCATAGCTTCCTTCAACAAATAGATACTACTTTAAAGGCTGAATAGTCTGGCATAACTAACCCAAAGAAAACATGCAATTGCATTTACTGCCTCAGGGAAAAATTGTCACGCAGGTCAGTGGCCTTGAAAGTTGAAGCTTTTATCAAAAGGCCTCACCTACTAACAGACAAAGAAGTGGATTCCATTATTCATGAATTATGCTAGGCACTCAAATTTTTTTCACAACTGTTAACATGGAAAACTGTTAACATGGAAAATTGTGATTAGAAAATCACTTTCACACTGACAACACTTTTATTTGCACTATGACAGTATGCCAAAAAATAGAAAAGAACATAATTGAAAGATTCTTATATAATATAAACAGCAAGAAACAAAAAACAATTGAAGCAGAGAGTAGACTCAAGTCCTTTTTTTTTTTTTTTTTTTTTTTTTTTTTTTGCTGAATGACTCAAGTACTTTACTCACCCAACTAAAAGGTCATTCAAATAGCTTTTAGTACTAATCATTTCAAGTATGATGTAAACTAATTAGTAAAAAGCCTAAAATTAAAGGCCTGGTTGACTGGTTCAGTCTTATACCAACTAAGTTAGGACTGCATTTATTTATGATTTTATCTGCAGTCATGTCATAAACTGCTCTAGTTAAATTATTCAAGCCCCAATGTTGAGATTTAATGAAAGAGTGTCGCTATCGTGACCTCAAATTTAACTAAAAAGCGAAACAAATAAGGTCTGGTTAATGTGTGCCCTAAGGGCACATATTAAGCCTTCCACTTTTGAAAATTTTTTCTCGAGAATATTTTTTCAATTCTCGAGATAAATTTTTTCAAAAATGAAAATTAATGTGTGCCCTTAGGACACACATTAGTAAAATCCAAACAAATAAATGCTCATAAGTGATGCCTAGTTCAATTATGAGAACAGCCTGATCAGAGCAGCTACTCAAGATAAATAGCAAGACACGCCATTAAAGCCCACACTCCACATTACCTAAACTTCTGAGCAGTAAATGTTTTCCACTTCCACTCAAGGACTCTAGGATTATCTAAATGTTCAGTAAAAGCACCATACCATAAAATAAATCAAAGAGGATACGCCAAAAGACTCTTTACATTTGACTATCAGGAGGGACCATAATTCTTTAATTAATGTGGAGGTGACAAAGTGGGTGACTGGCTAAACCTTTTCCTAGCTGCACCAACCTTCAAGTAAAAGAAAGAAGGAATAAAGAGGAAGAGAAAAGCTCAGAAAGCAGAGGGATCATTGAGAAGTAAGCAACCTGGAGATCCCCCATATTCCAATTGTCATTTTGCTGAACTCCTATGATATGATTTTCTCTTACAATAATAATGTCTAATCAATTTAAAATCAATGCAATTGCTTAAGTACAAAATATATACTAGACTCTTTGATTCACCAAGTCCTTTATCAATGAAAATGATGGCATAAATGCAACATTACTCGTACCATTTGCAATAAGAGATAATTACGCATAACAAATGTACTTTAAAAATGCAAAATAAAACGCATAACAATTTATATATGCAAGTTCAGGAAATTTGTAAATGCACGATCAGGGAAATTTTACAACTTTATAAGATTAACTTTGACTTTTATTATGCAAGAACAGAGAAAGATGTATTTCGCTTAATGGGGGCTAATTTGCTAATGCAGGATCTGAGAAATTTTGCAACTCTATAAGATTAACTTTGACTTCATTGGACAGGAACAGGTAAAGATGACATTTTGCATATGGGGTCTAAATCTAATTGCATGTGCAAGATCAAGAAATTTTGCGACTTTATAAGATTGACTTTGACTTCCATTGGGCATGAACAGGTAAAGATGAAATTTTGCACATGGGGGCTAATTTGCACGTGCATAATCAGGAAATGTTGCAACTTTATAAGATGAACTTTGACTTCCATTTGGCAAAAATAGGTAAAGATGACATTATGCATAAGAGGGCTAATTTGCATAATTGTATGTGCAAGATCAGGAAAATTTTGCAACTTTATAAGATGAAGTTTGACTTCCATTTGGCAAGAACAGGTGACAATAACATATTCTAAATGAAAGTTTAGGACAAAGATGAATGTAAGTAACTTAAGAATCAAATCCATCAAGAGTAAAAGTTGGATCCTCAGCACAATAGACTGCCTCTGAACGTCAAATTAACTATGAAAATGAAGGTTCTGAAATGGAAATTAGAAGAAAAAAAAAAAAAAAAAAAGCAGGCGCCGCAAGAGGGGGGGGGGGGGGGTGGGGGGTGGAGAGAGAGAGAAAAGAAACCCTGTGTTTGAGTTCTTGGAAGATCAGCAAACTGACAGACCTAGCATACCAGTGCCACTCAATTCAAATTTTCTTTTCATTTCCCTCAGACTCACAGTATTGCCCACAAACAGAGAAATAGTTAGGACGTTTGTTCTCTAAATAGCAGCCTGCACAAAATTTAAGGCTCCCCAAGATCATTATAATTACTGGGATCCAACTTTTCCAAAAAGCACAACATATTTACCTTCAACAACATAGAAAATCCAACAAGTAATGTGAAATCTGAAGGGATCTCTATTACTGAATAATAAATGTACAAGTGATTACAAAAGTATGCTGTAGGAAAATCTACAAAAGATGTAGCCACTGAGTTGAAGAAAAAGAAAAAAGCAATACACAAAATTACACAAAGGCAAAATGTACCAATTCAGTATCAAACTGCTATCTGGACATTATCTATCACTGATTTTGTCTATGAAAAAATAAATAAATAAAAATCCCTGTTAACTTTTAACTATACCAACCAATTCTGCCAGTGTATGACAGTGTAACTATCTATATATTTCAAAAAGGAAAGCAACCTCAATAACTCCATCAAATGGGAAAGATCGCAGCAGAATCACATACCATGAACATCAACAAGAGATGTCATTAGAGCCATAGCTAATAGCTTGAAGGCTTGAATCTGACATATTTGTCATCCAGCTTCGAGGGCCCTTCGATTCCCCTAATATGTTATACGCATATGATGGCCACCTTACATGCATCCCGCACGAGCTTGTGACGCCCATTTTGATCATCTTCTGTGTTCTCTCAAGAGCTATGAGACTTGAAAATGTAGAAAAGCTGTTGCCAACAAAGACATCAGCCCTTAAACACACTTCATAATCAATTGCTGATTGAATGAGATAGGGATACTTCTTGTAAATTCCATCAACACCCAATTTCTTCTTCTCCAAAGGAAGCAAGCCTTCCTTCCAACCATTCAATATAGAAGAATCTTCAAGAAGACTATCAGCCACAGCAAGGTAAACTACAGTTGGGGTCTTCAGGCCCACAATGTTACCCACTCTTTCAATAATCTCCTCCTTGCTGCTACAAATTTGGCTTATGTTTAATCTCTGCTCTAACTTCTTACAGTGAATCATCCAATCTATCTCTATCCTCATATGGACAGCTACATAAGGCACTAGCTGCAATGTAGAACCCTCAGAATTAGCCCCATCTTGTACAGGCTTGGTATTGCTTCTCAACTCCATTACTTTCTCTCTAATCTTTGTTACAACTTTATCTGCTTCTTTGGTAATCTCATCCACCAAAACTAAGCACTCAAAGACTTTGGCATAGTCCTTAACAGGCCAATGATCATGCCACAAAAAGGGGTTCTTCCCAACTATGCGTATCACCTCATATCCATCAATAGGGTCCTCTGTATGCTGTCTCAACTGATCTAAATCTCTTTCAATCGTCCACTTCCTTCCACTTCCTTTATGAAGCTCAAACACTCCGGTCTGATTCAAAAGATCCGAGTATCGACCCAATCGAACAAATCCAGCGCAGAGTGAATTGAACTTGTCAAATTGGAACACTTTATCCAAGGAAATTGGTTTCAAGAGATCAACTTCTTTGTAAAACAAGGAAGCACTTAAGCTAGGCATCAAAAGAGTTCGGTTCAGCATTCTAGCAGTTAGACAAGCTCTTGCAAATGCAATCTTTTGATTGTTCAAACCCCATACAATCTGAGGAACCTCCAAGAACTTATCTTTTCGAATTCCCAAGTCAGAATTCACTGACAAAGAGCGGTTGTGGAGTAAGACCAAGCTTTTCTGCTCAATTCCACCAGAGCCAGAGAATGTAATAGTAGGAAGTAGAGCAGCTCTAATAACCAGAGAAATCACAACCAAAATAACACATTTGCATGCTATTGAATTCAAATGCCGGCCAAAGAATTTGGATTGCCTACAATTAGACGATGATATGTCCATTTAAGATTCACTTGTAAATACTCAATCCTATGGGTTCAAGTCCAACACAACCAACTTGAATACCACAAGAAATCCACATCAATCCAGAGAAAAGTTGCACACAATCGGCCTAACTCTGAAAATTAACAGAACCATAAATCAATAAAAAGATCCAAAGAAAAAAAAGGGGTTGATCTAAAACAGGACTAGGGATGAAAAAATTTGACAGGCTTTGCATTGCACCTGAATTCAAATGGGAAATGAAATGGGTGAAAGAAGCAAAAGGCATCCAAACCCAGATGCCAAACTCAAGGCAGAAAGCGCCAAGATATTCCCACGTGATACTCTCATCAAACTGCGTTCAGGTAAAGCATCATCAAAAGTCAAAAACCATCTCTTTTAAAACACCAGAATTCATAAGAAAACAACAAAGTACTAGGAATGAGAAAGAATCGCGTGCAATGCTAAAAGAACTTCGAGGTGTCACGAGAGAGAGAGTCTGGGTGTGTGTGTGTGTGTGTGTTGTTGTGTCTTTGTTTGTTTCCAATGAAAAAATCAAAAGCTGCAACAACAAAAAAATCTCACCTTTTTAGAACGCAATAACTTCTGAATCCAAATTAGCTTATGAGAAAAAAGGAATCTGATTTTTTTTTTTGGGATTCTGAGCCAAAACTCAGAGACCCAAAAGAGAGAGAAAGAAAAAGACAAAAAGAAAAATAATCATGCATGAAGAAAACGAATCCACAAAAGCCTGGATTCACGCAAACCAAAAGCAACCAGCCAAGCCCATCAATGTCAACCGAAAAATCAAAACCAATATGATAAAGGCTTTAAATAACAACCCAAAAAATCAAAATTAAATCTTTTTTTTCTTTTTTTAAGTAAAACCCGAAAAGAAATATTGGGATGATGGTTTAAACAGAAGAGGAAATAACAGGAAAAGTAAAGGGGAAGTGAAAAGGAGTCAGAAGAAATGAGGTAAGTGTACAGATGAGAGAGAAAGCAGAGAGAGATATTGAAGGGTAATTGTCTAATCAGGGGGAGGCAAAAGGACGTATTGAGATTTCATTCACAGTCAGACCAGAGGAATACCTGTACCAGTCAGTCAGTCCCACAAAACTTGACAAAAGGCCAAAGTTGGAAGGGAACCATGAATTGCGAGTTTTTTTAAACAAAGCAACTACTCCTATAAAGTATTGTATTGTGTTGTATGCCTAAAAAGGTGTCTTTGACAGTTGGTACTCGCTTGGCCACTTGATGCAGGTGAGCCTGGCCCTTTTGAGCTGTTTTTGTTTTTTTTTTTTTTTGGGGAGAAAGCCCTTTTGAGCTGTTGAAATAGGCACTGGTTACATTTCTCACTAAAATATAATATAATATAATATATGGTCCCTCTTTTGCCTTCAACTTGATGTTCACAAATATATATAATTTTTGATCCACACGATTTCTCGATTCTCAATTCTCAAGGAAGCTGTCGTTGTTGTTGTTGTTGTTGTTTTTTATTTTTTTTATAAATTTTATAATTGAGCAAGGAAGTAAAAGTTGTTGTTAAATTATTAACTAGAAATGCTAAATGATGTCCTTAGGATAGAAAAATTATTAGGTATTTTTAAAGTATTATAAATACGCAGCCTTCCATCTCACATGAATTAGTAGAATTTACTATTTATATGAGAGCAGAGAATACACATTTATGATATTTCAGGAATATACAATAATTTCTCTTTAGGGTAATGGTTAACAATCCAACAAAAAAAAAAATTATGAGAAAAGAAAAAAAAAATAATTAATGTTTTGACAGCTTTTTCTATTTCCCAAAAGAGTGGTGTCAAAATTTTCCTAAAATTGATTGATAACATTTTCTCAAAAAAAAAAAAAAGATTGATAACTATTCTTCTAAGAGCACCCGTTAGCATGACCTATTATTAATAGGGAAATGCTAATAAGTGTCCTTAGAGCACTGGCTAATAATCTATTTAAAGAAAAAAATTTTGGAAAATGAAAAAAAGTAATTAATATTTTAACAGTTTTTTTCATTTCCCATAAAAGCAGTATCAAAACTTCCCTTATTAATATCTGTGGGGGCTCCTTTTTCGGAGGTGGGCCCCCGACAATGAATTTGTAGAGAGTGGGGCAAAGGGTTTGGCTCCGGCCGGCCCTACGCCGGTCTTCTCCGCACTTCCCGCTGTTTGCTCTACGTCTGGGGTTGCTCCTCGGCTGGGGTCCGAGGAGGCCCCCCTCTCACCAGGGGGGTTCTTTGCCTTATATACCCTCCTTAGCTTGATCCTGGCCTTACAGTTGTTGGCCATCCGGGCTAATGGTTCAGCCCTTGTCCCATCAGACAGGTTCTTTCCCATACTGGGGGCTGCTGCCTCCAGGGTTTTCCAGTGAAGGGTCTTGTCAGCATTAATGGAACCTGGAGGGCTAGGTAGAATCGTTAAGTGTGGATGTGACCACCTGCAGTAGGTCTGCCCCCTACCTGGATTAGACTAGGTGTGCCGAGGATGGGTGTGTCCTCGGCTTGGGCCTTGGGAGGACTAAAACCTTTAGGCCGACCGTCTGGGGAGGTCGCCTTCCTCGGCTTGGGCCATGGGCCTGCCTAAAGGTGGGCCGGGGGTTCTGGGTCCTCGGGCCCCACAATAGCCCCTCAAAACCCTGCTGCACGTATCCTCGGACGGGGAGGAGGGTTTTGCAAACCTCGGCCCCTATGGTCCGGAAGGCCGTCGGTTTGGCTGGTCCTTTCTTGAGTGGTCGGATCGACCCTTAGGCCCTTCATTAGGTAGTTAATTTCTTCACGGGAATGGATCCTCGGACCGAGCAGTACCTTGACTCTGTCGTAAAATAGATAGCTCCTCGTATACAGTCGTTGCCTTAAGTACGAGTGGCCAGCTCCCCGTAGGCTTGAGTCCGAAGACCATGCAAGACCTAGGTACAGTTGCTGCCATCGTTTCCATTGGCTAGCTCCCCATAGGCTTGAGTCCGTAGACCATGCAATACCTAGGTACAATTGCTGCATTAAGTACGAGTGGCCAGCTCCCCATAGGCTTGAGTCCGAGGACCATGCAAGACCTAGGTACAGTTGCTGCCATCGTTTCCATTGGCTAGCTCCCCATAGGCTTGAGTCCGTAGACCATGCAAGACCTAGGTACAATTGCTGCCTTAAGTACGAGTGGCCAGCTCCCCGTAGGCTTGAGTCCGAGGACCATGCAAGACCTAGGTACAGTTGCTGCCATCGTTTCCATTGGCTAGCTCCCCATAGGCTTGAGTCCGTAAACCATGCAAGACCTAGGTACAATTGCTGCCTTAAGTACGAGTGGCCAGCTCCCCGTAGGCTTGAGTCCGAGGACCATGCAAGACCTAGGTACAGTTGCTGCCATCGTTTCCATTGGCTAGCTCCCCATAGGCTTGAGTCCGTAGACCATGCAAGACCTAGGTACAATTGCTGCCTTAAGTACGAGTGGCCAGCTCCCCGTAGGCTTGAGTCCGAGGACCATGCAAGACCTAGGTACAGTTGCTGCCATCGTTTTCATGTGGGCCCCGAGCGTGAGGACACAGTGTTCACCTCTCTGGGCAACTCAGTCTCACGTCGGGTAGGGGTCCATCCCCCTAGCCCCTTGCAGGATGCTGGAGTAAGAGTTATTGTACCACGACTGCACAGTTGCCTCCAATAGGATTTTGTCCTCGGATCCGAGGACTTCGTTTTTGGCGTGGGGACTTCCACGGGTCTTTTCCGTGAGCTGTTTTTCCTCAGGTCGGCTTGTGACTTCGCACGTGGGGCTGACCCTGCCTCTGGTTCGTGTTCTTCACCTTTCTGGCTTACGAGGCGTCGCTTGGCCTTCCGCGCCTCCTGTTTGACGCTTCAGTGTCCGTAACGCGCCTCCATTAATGCCCTCGTGAATTAACACGCAGCAAGCAGCTGGCGATCCCCTTGGAACTGGGTGGGAATTAATTCCCTTTGACAATTTCCCCTTTGAATTCCGCGCGGTTCAACTCCCGCTGGTTTTCGCCCTCCATAAAAGGCGTTTTGGGGGGAGCGTTTCTCCTCATTCCATGAATTCTCCCCCACAAACAGACGTATACACTTTCGCCTTCTTGAGCCCCTTTGATACCACCACCAGGAGTGTGACCGCAGTTAGGAGACCTGGAGCCAAGTGCCGCCGTGGCCGCAGTCCCTACTGGGCTGCCGGCGCGGCAGAGTTTAGGCGTAACACTGGCCGAATCTCGCATGGTGGCCAGGGGGGACGTCGTTGAAATACCTAACGTCTTCCCCCAGAGCGCACCTCAGACGAAGGGGGCACGCGAGCTCTCGTCATGGCCGGTGCCCAAGTATTGCCGTCTCCGACGGTCAATGCTCGTGTAGCTCGGAGGGGGTCGAGGAAGCATCATGAGGGAGGGTGTTCCGGGGTCTAGGGGCTCCTCACTTTGTTCAAGCTTTGGTTTGAAGGTGAGCCAGCCCCTAACCCCCCTTCCCGTGCTTTTACTGTCCAGTTCTCCCATTCTCTGGACGCTGGTAAAAGCACGGGTTGACACTTCCTTCATTCCTGATATTAATTCTTTGCGAGCCTCTTGCCCGGCCAGTTCCAAGACCGATCCGCCTGAGCCTCTGATTGTAGGATTAGTTGGTAGGAATTCTTGTAAAACATGCCTGTCTAAACCTCTGATTGTATTTGCAGTTTTTTTTTATGAAATAATGAGAATTGTAGTACTTGTAATCTCTTGTAATCTCTTCTGAATTAATAAAGGATTTTTCTTTTACTTCTTGTTGAGTTTCCCTTTCGCACTGCCATTTTTCTCTCATTCTTTTTCTTTTTCTTTCTCTTTTCTTTGCACCATCAACTTCTGAGTAGTAACTGCTTTAGAACGATCGTCGGTTGCGCCGGCCGGCGCACTAACCCTCTCCACAGACGGCGCCAATTGTAGGGGCTCCTTTTTCGGAGGTGGGCCCCCGACAATGAATTTGTAGAGAGTGGGGCAAAGGGTTTGGCTCCGGCCGGCCCTACGCCGGTCTTCTCCGCACTTCCCGCTGTTTGCTCTACGTCTGGGGTTGCTCCTCGGCTGGGGTCCGAGGAGGCCCCCCTCTCACCAGGGGGTTCTTTGCCTTATATACCCTCCTTAGCTTGATCCTGGCCTTACAGCTGTTGGCCATCCGGGCTAATGGTTCAGCCCTTGTCCCATCAAACAGGTTCTTTCCCATACTGGGGGCTGCTGCCTCCAGGGTTTTCCAGTGAAGGGTCTTGTCAGCATTAATGGAACCTGGAGGGCTAGGTAGAATCGTTAAGTGTGGATGTGACCACCTGCAGTAAGTCTGCCCCCTACCTGGATTAGACTAGGTGTGCCGAGGATGGGTGTGTCCTCGGCTCGGGCCTTGGGAGGACTAAAGCCTTTAGGCCGACCGTCTGGGGAGGTCGCCTTCCTCGGCTTGGGCCATGGGCCTGCCTAAAGGTGGGCCGGGGGTTCTGGGTCCTCGGGCCCCACAATATCATATACAAAAATATTATGCCATGTTGCTATTAATTATGCTCATTATTTCAAATTATTAGCTGTCATTATTTGGGAATATTACCCCTCTCGGTATGGAGCTAGTATCTCATGCACTCGGGATATGAGATTTATGTCTCATTAATATGTGTAGGGCTTTCATGTCATGAGACATAAGTCTCATAGGTCGAGTGCATACAAAACTTTCACTGCGGTGTGTGGAGTTCGAGCTATTTCAAACTAAATACGAGTTAACTTCAGTATACTGGAATTGATACGATCTAGACAGTGTTTAATTTTTGCTAAGTATTTGCATTGTGTGGAGTAATGAAGCTAACCCCTATCCAATCACTATATATATTGATTATGAATAATAAAATTTACTATTGTTTTCTAATTTTTTTTTTTTTTAAATGAAGATATGAATCACCTATAAAATCAAATGGTTTTTCATATAAAATGAGTTTGTTATAACTATTGGGAGGGTTGTTTTTTGGAAACACATACTCTTAGTGTGGAAATAGTGTTGTCAAATAGATTTGGAGAAATTTTAAGGAGATTGGAGTAAATACCCAAGCTAGCATTAACATTTTTCACTATATATATATATAATAAATAGAGGCAAACTTACTGAAATCTTTAAGTAACAAATAGTAAGCATGTCTATTTACAAATTTATTAAAAATGAATACAAATAGGATTATAAATAAAAAATGAAGTTTAACAAAATTATAAAGTAATTAATTAAAAGAAATGAGATAGAGCAAATGCATAGTAAGAAATGTTATGTTTACAACATTTTCACAACAAATTATAGGTGGCAGGTTATTACCAATTGTTATTGATTAACAAAAAAGCTAATTTTAGTAGTAGATTTAAATTAAAACCAATAACAATTAACAACCTATGAATTATTGTAAAAATGTTATGATTGTAGCACTTTCCAATATATAGTTACAACAATTCAAGGAAGGGAAAGGAATTCTAAAATGCACCAAAATAGTTAATGACTCATCAAAAGATTCAAAACGTATGTTCCAAAATCCAATAAGAGGAAGGGAAATGAATTCTAAAATGTACCAAAATAGTGAGATGGATGTTTTGCAATGGTCACACATAATCTCATATGGAAAATTCTAATGCTACTCTATTTTACAATTCTAAAAAACTACTTTATCATTATACCATATCATTTTACAATACCTTTACATCCCAAACTTCTACTTCCCTCTTTTACTCATTAAAATAATATATCTATATAATAAAATAATATATCTCAAAATTATATCTTTTCTCTCCCATCTCTCTCCTCTCTCTACATAATAAAATATTATTATTATTTTTTTACAATATTTGGTACAGTACAATTCTAAACATAAAATTGCACTGTAGCAGTATTGCAAAAATATTTACAATACTGCTATTTAGCATTCTCCAATGCAGATAATTTGGGGTTTAAAATTTCAAATTTTCCTTAAATTTGGCATTAGCATTTTTCAATGCTAATGCTCTGACATTGCAATTGCAAGTTTCCAATTCATCCATCCCTTAAAATAATGTGAGCATGTGATTATTATTTATTTTATTGTAATAATTAATTGTTAATAATAATAAATAGCTACTTGCACATGAAAAAGGACATTCACAGATCACAACCTTGTGATGTATGGAGGACGGTTTATGAAGGGGAGAGGGGTCCTTTACGTGTATTTCCACTAATACCCCTTTTGACATTCTTACCTCAAAGTTTACAAAATTAAATGTTTATCCGCTATTTATTGAAGCTGGTACGTGTTTATCTTATATAAGTTGTGACTTGTGAGTGATATAAATCCTATAACAAGTTTATTGGCACGTTTTCACATAGAGATTATTTTTTTTATTATTATTTTTGGTTAAAATGCAAAAAAATTAATTAAATTTTTTCAGATTTTATTTCAATCCCTTAAATTTGTTTTCATTTATCTTAGTCATTTAACTATTAAGTTTATCTAATTAAGATTTTTCTATTAATATTTGCTATATGTTGTGGTTAATTTTTTAATTTAAAAATTTTTCCTTTAAATTTTTTAAATTAAAAAAAAAACTCAATTAATAATCAAAAAATATTTTTTAGATTTTTTTTAAAAAAAAAATTTACAAAAGTTGATGAAAAATTTTAATTGAATAAATTTAAAATTTAAAAGACTGAAAAAAAAAAAGTAAATTAAAATAAAATCTAAAAAAATATAGAGCGTCAAATTTGAATTTTAACTTAATTTAAAAAGAAAAAGAAGAAAAAGATTTAAAAAGAAAAAGAAGAAAAAGATATGGAGATTATTTGTTGTCAATGTCATCACTCATCAATTTGCAGGTTGGAAAGTTATTGGACAGGTAGTAGTTGCTTTAATGAAGGCAAACTCATCGCTCATCATTCATTGTGGGAAAGTTTCGTTTTTTGCGAGGGCAAACTTATAAATTTCAAAACAACAGAGACAAACAATTGTATGGCAGTACAACTCAAAATATGATGACTGATGATTACACAGTACGTTGCAATAATATCCTCAAGACTTGTGCTCATCTCAATTCTTTTAAATTACCTTAATTACTGGATGATGTATATAACAGTCTATTTTCTACTCTTAATTATAAACCCCATTCTCCCAGTTAATATGAGCCTAGTACATAAAACACGCTGTAACTCGTAGTTGGAGGAATATCCTTTCCACCTCTTTCTTCTTGACAAAATTAGACTATTGTTATTTGATGGGAAATTATAAGGTTCTCGTAATAGATAAGTAATGTAATCTGCTATTCTAGTAAAAAACTCTAATCTGTTTAAAATTATGAAATTTTAAATAAAAACTAAATAGTTACTTAACAATTTTAAATAGGTGGGAGACTTTTATTAGAAAGATGGACAAATGACGTGGTCTACCATGAAAACCATATAATTTCTCGTAGAGAACGGCCTAACTAGGCTTACTTCTAAACCTTAGATCCACCGCTGTCTACTTCAATGATTTGCAGATATTTCATTTAACCATCTAGGATTGGAAACTACCAAAAACCTACCTCAATAAACTTGAGACCTCACCATAGAGTCGTACATTGAGATTGATGAGTTCATATCAAAAACTTCTTCTTTTTTTATTCAAAAAAAAAAAAGGGTCGAACTTGAATTTTGTATGGACTACATGAAGTTCCTAAAATAACATATCACCTTGTTTTTACTATTGTTTGCAATATGATTCGAAAATTCAAGGAACAATGTAGGCAAAAAACTCACTTCAAAAAACACCACTCTACTTAATAATAACTCAACTGAGGAGCACATAAAAAGAGATATTATTATTATTTATATGATTATAACATGCTACTAACTCAGCAGCTCATACTATTTTTTTTTAGACCCTCAAATACTTTATACATAAGAAGATGCCAGTTCAATTACAAAACCTTTAGCAATCAAGATAGTTAGTTAAAGCCACTTCCAAAATAATTCTTACTTTCCACTTGTATCGTAAGCCCAATGAATTAGGTGGGCAGCTAAAGTTGTTTTAAAGGAAAGTTATAGTAAATTAAAGGATTCTAAACTGTGCATGGATCCTTAAAATAAATTAGAACATTTAGTGAAATTGGAAAATTGCATCCGTCCAGAAGATATCTATCCAGATGATCTCAAGCTTGAGTGGATGTGATGTGAGCTTAGCTAGGTTGAGAGCATTTCTAGCGTTCTAGTCATATTTTCATCCAATTTGGAGAGTAATTTTTTATTATTATTATTTATTCTGACCTCCTACTCTTTTCAATTTCTAACAAACACTCTATCATTTGATTAATTTCTTTATTGTATTTAAATATTATTTCTTTATTCTTACTTTAATCTCCCTTTATTTTTTATTTTTAATCTCTCTCCAATCTTTTGAAGGGAGAGAGTGAAAGAGAAACTAATATTTTAGTTTGACTTCAACATTTTTATCCTGAAAAATTATTTTGCTAATGAACATTAACTTTCGAGACCAAGAGAGTGATTATTATTCATGAGAAAAAACTTTTTGCAATTTGGAGATTCTGTTGGAGTTATATTTCAAGGGTTTACTCTCTAAAATAGAGAAAACTTTGACATTGATTCAATTGAGAATTTTCCAAAAAGAAATTATCTTTAGCAATGGAAGTAGCTAACCTGATACTTGCGAATATTTGGGGAGTTTGAAACTCCAAACTGTCATGTACCTAATTTCTACTTAATTTATAAATTCCATTTATTAAAAAAAAAAAATTACTCATATAATTCCTCCTTCAATCATAATACTTTCTTTCAAATTTTGTATTGATTTCACTTCTTGATTATGTTACAATTTTCAAAGAGACAATCCGTTGCTTTGTTCCCCCCTAACATGGAAATTTAAAACTCTTTAAATACCTGCTTATACTTCTGGGTATGTTTATAAGTCCCATCGTTCCATGTTGTTGTGAAATAATATGTTCACATAAGGATTAAAGAATAAAAGAAGAAAAGTCAACACATATAATTTACGTAGTTCAGCAATATATTTACATTCAAAAAAGCAAGTGGCTAATAATTTACTATATGAGAAAATAGGGTTACAATTGTGTTTATGTAATCTATTATATGAGAAAAGTATTGTCTTGCTCATTGTGCTCTACTCCACTGGGCTACACCCGCAATGCCTCCAAGTCAAGAGTCTAATATCAAATATGAGCCAACTCTAACGCATAGAAATTTGGTAATTATAAAAAAGAATTTTTTAGAATTAATTTCAAGACGCTTACTAGAAATTTTAAACACAATATCTTATAGGTCTTATGAAATCAAAGGAAACGCAAACCTTAGCCCCAACACTCCTATAAAAGTAGTTATCCATTCCTTTATCAGTTGTAGCAACACACTTATTCACGAATGAACATCTTAATAAAAGTAGAATATAATAAATAGAAGGAAATATCTATCAACACGGCAAATGGCCGAGTGGTAAAGAACTTGAATCAACAAGAACTTTCGTCTTGAGTTTGAGTCTCCCTCCCACTAATGAGTGCGTTGGTGTGTCCATCTCCTTTTTGGTTGTCTTGAGCATATAGGGTCTCATACTTACGCATTTTTTATTATCTTTAACCCAATAAAAAAAAATGAAAAAAGAGAGACAGAAATGTTCTATTAGTTTTTATTTTATTTTATATATATATATATATATTACAAAAGATGTTCTATTAGTAAGAGTTCGGTTAACAAATTCCATTTATTAATAAATTTTTTTATAAAAAATTATTAAAAAATTATAGTTATTTTTTCATCTTTCCATGAGAAATGTACTAAAATAGTTGATTAACGAACGCAGGCACCCATTAGTAAAATCTTAGTAGTATTTGAACAGCATGCACAAGCAGTCAGATGCACATAAAAGTTGGAAGATGGAACCTGTCCAGAAAAGATAAGGGAAATGGGAGGGATAGGGTATCGTTGACGGCATATAAAAACGAGAATAGCCGATCGAAAAGGAACAAAAGTACGGTGTCAGAAAAATAATATGAGACAATGAGGGTCGGGTGAGTAACAATTGCTACAGTATCTAGTACAACGTGGTCCATGCCATTATGCCAAAGCCACTGCCACTGCCACATCACAATCGCAATCAAGCCCACACATCTCACGTGTGCTGTACCTGTCTGTGTTATTATGGAATACGGAGTATTGTATTGTATGTGTGGCGTGTAGCGTGTAGGGCGGGTGTTCGCAGTTCGTTCGTCACTGTTGCAGTGTTGCGAATCTCACAAGTTATAATAAAGAACTTTTCTAATATGTGATATTAGGGTATACATTAATTTTTATTTTTAAAAAAAAAATTTTCGAGGATTGAAAAAGTAATTATAGTTTTTTCAATTCCCGAGAAAATATTTTCAAAAATAGAAAACTTAATGTGTGCCCTAAGGCATACATTAACCGGACCCTGTAATAAAAGCAAGGATTACAAATTTTGCCACAGTGGTGGAGTTGTACACTCACTGTTTTTACTCCACCATTTGCAATTTCATGCAAATAAATTGTGATAAAAATTGTGATTTTAATATTTTTTAAAATAACAACTGACAAACATAGATACAGTAGCCTCACTTTGATTATTCTTTCTTAATGCTCTGAAAGCAATATTTTCTTTTCTCACATGAGAAGTAGGTCTTATGATAAGACCCACGCGTAAAATTCCCTCTTAACGTGAGAAAAGAGAGGATTACTTCCGAAGCGCCTAATTTTTTCCCTCACTTTGTCGTATGTGCTCTCTCTAGAGCAATTTCCAACCCAAAAGCCAAAAGGGCCAAACCCAAACAGCTTTTACAGGTGCTTTTCTAGCTCACGAACCTATGTTGCTGCCTTTGGAGTTTGGACTTATATTGAAATGTCAAAAGCATCTATGCGTGACAGTCAATAAAGTTGAGTAAATATAGGTGTATCCGGTTCTCCACTCTTGGGACTTGGGAACCTGGCTCTGGCTGCTTCCTCCGCTAGAGATAAAACTTGATGGTCCTACCTTGATAAAGAAGACAACAATTGCCTTCCAATTCATGGAACACAAAATTAATGGAGCTACCCCTGATAAAGAAGACAACAAGTATTGCCAATTATGCAAAGAAAATAAAGGTTCTATGATGTTACATATTATTAACTTCTTTTGACTCGGTGTGATTAGTTTTAGTCTTTTTTAAGTGGTTGTTGCCTACTCTTAAGCTAGAGTTTGAATTAAATTTGAAGTAATTTTGTAGATTAGAGTTCAAATAAGGTAATATTGATCAACTAAAGTGCTTGCTCTTTTGAATCAATTTTGTTAGGCTTTTATGGATGTATTTGGGTTGAATAATTTGAATAGTGTTATAGTTGGGTATGATTAAGAGGTGATTAAAGGTCGTAAGGTTTTGATTTGCTCAAAGATAATGAGTTAATATGATTTTTTGTCTAAATCAATTTTGACCTAATTTGAATTCGAAATGAGAGATATATAATTATTTGAAATTAACAAAATTGTGTTTCCGAGAGTTCCCTCAAATCTTAGTAAATGATCACTAGAACAAAAATGGTGACAAACACTAAATTGATATTGAAGGCTTGACAACGTAATAGTACATTCTTATAAACAATTTGTTAGTGAATTTAGTATAGGATTTGATCATTGGAGTGGTTTTCTTTTGAAGATGTTCTTCATTGGTTTTTCACTTCATTATGAAATTTGTGTGCCTATATATAGCTTTCATTATTATTGTTTTAGATTTAGTGATTGATTACTGTGGTTGAAATACTTGATTGGATTATATGTTTGGAATACCCTTAATTTGTTAAATAAATCAATTAATGTCGCATAAGTGTTTGGGGTCTAAACACTATTTTTCAATTGATATCATATCTTAGAGCCTTATATGTGACTGATAATTGGCCTTAAAACTTTGGAGGGTCATCCAGCATTGTATTAAGGAGGAAAGTGGTGATTTTTATTTTTTATTTTTGATGATAGATCTACCGTCTCCTCTAAAAGGATTTTGAATAAAATCTATAACATAAGAGATGAGAATTCTTCCTTGAAGGTTACAAGGAGTGGAGGTTACAAGGGAGGACCACTGAGGCAAAGATTGGGGAAGGGGTTATAAATATAATCCCTGGGTACATGCTTAAAAAGACAAAAAGAAAAAGGAACTATTAAGGAGTCTAAAATGTCCTCAATAATTTAGTGTCGTTTTCTGTCTTGTTAAAAAAAAAAAAAACAAAACAAAAAACTAGAAAGTAAAGATTAAAGTTACAAATTGTGCCAATGATATTTTCCAAGTTGGTGTAATAAATAGACGTGAATCATAACTCTACAATCCCTACCGCCCACTACTCTCATCCCAGTCCCGCAGCCCTAGCCTTGACAACACCTCAGGAACTGACTCCATCACCATTCACATCAAACACTTTTGGTACTGTTTTGTTTGATATGGAATGGAATCATCATAAAATGATAAAATTGACAACAACTACAACTCACTAGGCCCAGCCTTGCCTTGGCTTATTTGTTTTGGGCTCCTATTTTTAAAGAAGCCAATTTAGCCCAATCTCTTCCTGGAGATCATGAGACCTTGTGGTCCAAGAGTTGATTGGGCTGGACCCATGTCTGCAAAGTCTAGTAGTCTTCTTCTTAATCTTGGGTACCTCTCTGACTCTCTTTCTGGCAAAGGCAGAAACAAAGAAAAGAAAGAAAGAAAGCAGTAGTTTCTGCTTATATAGAGAGAGTATCAGAGTATGAGTATGAGTATGAGAAAGCGTTGGCAATTTACATACCAGCACTACCACCTAACATTAAGACATTGTTCTCACAAGCATCATGCTTTCCACTTCCACTCTTCCACCACTTTATCACCACCACCTCATCTTCTGCAACCTCTTCCACGTCGAGCCAAAAGCCACCAATTTGCCCACCTTTTGCAATTGCCAATACCCCCATCACACTCACACAACCCCATTTTGTATTACCAGACACTTCAAGCTCAACTTGTCGTCTCTGGCTTTCATAACCAAGTCTTTCTTGCCAACATTCTCCTCCACAGCTACTCTAAATGTAGTCGTCTACGCGATGCACGCTTGTTGTTCGATGTAATGTCTCAAAGGAATTTGATTTCTTGGTCTTCATTGGTATCTATGTACACCCGACATGGTTTTAATCAACAGGCCTTCATTGTGTTTACCCAATTTCTCGCAAGTTGTGATGAGAATCCTAATGAGTATATTTTAGCTAGTGTTTTTCGGGCTTGTTCGCAATTGGGTGGAGTTTATGAAGGTGCCCAGCTGCATGGTTATGTTGTTAAGACTGGTTTTGAACAAGATGTCTATGTGGGTACCTCCTTGATTGATTTTTATGCAAAGAATGGTGATTTGGATGAAGCAAGATTGGTTTTTGATGTTTTGGCAGAGAAGACTGCTGTTACTTGGACTACAATCATAACGGGTTACACGAAAAGTGGAAGAGGTGAAGTATCTTTGCAGTTGTTTGAACAAATGAGAGAAACTGATGTTGTTCCTGATAAATATGTGCTCTCCAGTGTTTTGAGTGCGTGTTCAATGCTTGAGTTTCTTGATGGAGGGAAGCAAATTCATGCTTATCTGTTGAGGAGGGGAACGGAGATGGATGTTTCGGTAACTAATGTGCTTATAGATTTCTATGCAAAGTGTGGCTTAGTGTATACAGCACGAAATTTATTTGATCAGATGGTGGTCAAGAATATGATAGCCTGGACCACAATGATTGCAGGGTACATGAAAAATTCATTCAATTTGGAGGCCATGAAGCTGTTTGCTGAAATGGCCAGATTGGGTTGGAAGCCTGATGGATTTGCTTGTACTAGTGTTCTCACTTCGTGTGGTTCACTTGAGGCTTTAGAACATGGGAGACAGGTGCATGGTTACACTATTAAGGCAAACCTTGAGTATGATAATTTTGTGAAAAATGGTTTGATTGATATGTATGCAAAATGCAATTCATTGACTGATGCAAGAAGAGTTTTTGAAGGTATGGCTGATCATAACGTGGTATCTTACAATGCTATGATAGAAGGATACTCAAGCGAAGAGAAGTTGCATGAAGCATTGGATCTTTTCTGCGAGATGAGGCTTAGATTGTTAGCACCAAGCCTCTTGACGTTTGTAAGCCTTCTTGGTGCATCGGCTGCGCTATTGACATTAGAACTGAGTAAGCAAATTCACAGCCTGATCATCAAGTATGGGGTCTCCCTGGATGTATTTGCTGGCAGTGCTCTGATAGATGTTTATTCCAAGTGTTCTTGTGTAAGGGATGCTAGGCTTGTATTTAATGAGATAAATGAAAAAGATATTGTAGTATGGAATGCAATGCTTTTTGGATATACCCAACAGTTGGAAAATGAAGAGGCTCTCAAACTCTACTCAGAATTACAGTTGTCAAAGAAAACACCTAATGAATTCACTTTTGCTGCATTGATCACTGCAGCCAGTAACCTAGCAAGTCTCCAGCATGGTCAACAGTTACATAACCAAGTCATAAAGTTGGGAGTAGACTCTGACCCTTTTGTCACAAATTCCCTCGTGGATATGTATGCTAAGTGCGGATGTATAAAAGAGGCCCACAAAACATTTACTTCCACATTTTGGAGAGACGTTGTGTGTTGGAATTCCATGATCTCGACATATGCACAGCATGGGGAAGCAGAAGACGCTCTTCAGATGTTTAAAGGGATGATAGATGAGGGAGTAAAACCCAATTATGTCACATTTGTGGGTGTGCTCTCAGCGTGTAGCCATGCGGGGCTTGTAGAAGATGGGCTTCGTCACTTTGAATCAATGGCACATTTTGGAATTGAACCGGGAACAGATCATTATACTTGCATAGTTTCTCTCTTGGGCCGAGCAGGTAGAGTCGCTGAGGCAAGGGAATTTATTGATAAAATGCCAATAAAACCAGCAGCAGTAGTATGGAGGAGCTTGCTCAGTGCATGTAGAGTTGCTGGTAATGTTGATATCGGGAGATATGCAGCAGAGATGGCAATTTCAGTTGATCCAACAGATAGTGGATCATACATTCTACTTTCTAACATTTTTGCATCAAAAGGTATGTGGGAAGATGTCAAAAGGCTGAGGAAAAGAATGGACTTTAATGGGGTGGTAAAAGAACCTGGAAGCAGTTGGATCGAACTGAATAAAGACATTCATTCATTTATTGCAAGGGATAGAGCTCACAGCAAGGCCAATCTTATTTATTCAGTTTTGGACAATTTAATTCTGCAGATCAAAGGGGTTGGTTATGTGCCTGACACTTTTATGCTTCTCATGACTGATTAAGAGGAAAGATGGTGGTAATTAACACCCTCAAAAGGCCAAGCTTTTGATCTCCTGAGCTATTGTAGGATGAAGTGCTCCATCATGCAGCTTATCGGAGTGATCCTGAGCTTGAAGGGATCAGCATCCTGAAGATGTTTGTATTTTGGGCTTTTGTGGACTATCCTAGTGGAAAGAGTAATAACTTATGCAATAACAATCTAGCTGAATTGTGGCATGGTATTTACAACTTAAGAGGGAGACCAAAGGGAATGTACATGGCTACATGCACATTTAAAATGTATTTCTCCATCCACATGCAGTTTGTAAGAAAAGAAAGTTCATACACTGAGAACTCTAAGCTACTTCATGTCAACGTCACAAAAGCCCAACTTGGTCCTTTGTAAGCAGCTCCTTGCTTTTTATGCTACCTTAATGAGACAACGTTTCTGAATCTTCTACATTGCAAGATTGGATATAAAGAATTAATGACTAGAGGTGTTGGATTTGCTTTAGATCACATAACATGCAATGAGGTCATGACAGTGGTGTAAGGCCCTTTGGAGTATTTCTGCTGGTTACTGGATTTGATGACTATGGGCCACAATTATACCTGGTAATGTTTCCCTGATAAGCTTTAAATTATAGTTACTAGCTGGCTGCAATTTATGTCTAGATCATCTAATAGGTTGCACCTCTGAACTTGTTGGCATACAGTAACCTTCTTCTGCACTAAATTTATAAAATCCTTTTGTCTTTGCCTTGTCTCAATTGCAATATAGTTTACTCTTTAAGAGATTAGTTTGATGCTGTTAGTGAAGAATCTTTAGAAGGATATTCATAAAGAGGAGCTAAGGAAAATTGTACAGCCTTCATCCTCTATTATTCACTTATATAGGAGAGTTAGTTACAAATGGATAAGAATATTCTTGGAAGTTGGTGGAGACACCTCACCACTGGAGTATTCTAGACTCTTTTAGAAGAGTACAAACCAATAGTACCACTTATGCAATATTAGCTCTCTACAGATCTTGTCATACGGCTGGCTGAGTTACAATTTGATCATAGCTGGATTGTGAGAGTTTACTGTTTAGCAAAATCTTTTTAGGGGGATTTTTAATAAGTAAACTAATTTGATTCAATCAAAAATTCAAATTTTAATCAATTTAAGCATTTTGGCCAGCTGTAACTGTGAAATTTCCACTCAGGTTGTAGCATAAAAAGAGAGTATAATTATTTGATGAAAGTAAAATTATATCTTTTCTTCTAGTACTTTGGCATGTAAGTTAATTCTACAATTGTTGATTGTTATTATATATTTTTCTGTAGGTGGATATCTATTTCTCATGGAAGGCCTTGGCAATGGGGAAGAATGTTTCAAATGCAAAAATATTTCTAGAGAAGAGGTATTTGATTTAGAATTTTGTTGCCACTTACATTTCAAACTGGTTTAAGAGCTGTTGCTTCCTTATTCTAAATTTTTTATGTTGTTAATATTAACAATAAGTTGAGATTAAAGAATGTAATCCTTTCACATGCACTCTGTTTGTGACTTTTTATGATGCAATTACATGATCTGGTTCTAGGAGCATTTAGCCTTACATGCATGCTGGACTGAGTACATTCATCTAGCAACTTGGTTTTCCAGAAGATAAACATTGCATGTCCTATACCATTTTCTTATTGATCCATCATAGAGTTACTATATCGACTTGCATTGATATATTTATGTGTTTTACAATAACCGATGTACGATATTTTCACTTAACTTTATTATCTGTCAAAACAACTCCCACCCACTCTTTACCCCCCAAATTTTTTTTGGTTAGGTTTTGCCAATTCTTCTGTCACTGAATACGAAGTTGACTATGTTTCCCTTTCCATTATAGTACACCGTACACAGATGATATGGAGCTTGATGATGCTGTGCATACGGCTATTTTGATGCTGAGGGGTAACTAATTGTTAAGCTTCTTTCTTTTTGAAATAAATATATTTAAATAGCTTTGGTGGGGAATGGCTAGAATGATAAAAACTTAGGGCATTCTTGATGTGTATAAGCTTATGGGGTGATGCTTGTCAGAGAAGATGTGGACGATGATTGAGGCTGAGGATCGCTGAGTAATTTTTTGGAATGGTCTAACTTGATGATGTGATATGTTGGTCTAAGACATTGGCTTCTTGGAGAAACCAATTTGCATTCCTGCCAGAATGGGTATTACATGGAGCCAATCCTGGAGAAAGGAGATTTCCTTTTGTGGTTGTGAGTTGTCTCTTAAATGGAATAGTTGAAATGCAACGGTTAGTTGCTTAGTAGGGGAAATTGAGATAGGAATAATCGAGCTCTGAGCTTAGGACTGGCTCGCTTGGGCTGGTTCATTCAGGTGAGAAAGCCCATGACTGGTGCTAGAGAAGTTCAAGCCAGGCCTCAATTTGCTTTGGGCAAGAATGGGCTATGTTGAGCATACCTTTTCAGAATGACGATGAATGCTGCTTCTCTGTCATTACCAATTTAATAATGGCAACATAATAAGCCTCTTTTCCTTGCTCTCCTATCTAATTATCTTCCTTCCCTTCAAAAATTATCCTTTATGTTTCCTCAAATTATTATTGATACTGTCCTCATTATATTCAGATTTTTCAATCATTTCGATTCCTTTATGATTCTCTGATCGTGAAATTTCTTTTTTACTGAGTAACTGATACTAATAAATCTGCTGTGCTTGCTTTTTGCAGAGTAGGAACCACAGCTAAAAATGATGATTATTTAGCTGAAGTGGAGTAGCTTGCTCTTGCCAAACAGCTTTAAAGAGATATTATTAATCAAATTAAAAAAAAAAAAAAAAGGTTGCATTCCTTCACATTGTAGTAGGGGTGATCAATTTGATGTAGGTTAATTGATTTTGAATTGATTGGATTAAATTGCCAACCTGTCTGAATTGGAGAAGCAAACTGTTGAGCCAATAGACTGGCGTCCCTTTTTCCTAGGGCTGTAAATGAACCAAGCTAACCATGAACAACTCGGGCTCGGCTCGATAAAAAGCCTGTTCATATTTGTTTGTTTATAAATAAGCCAAACTTGAGCCTTAGTTTTAGGCTCGTTTAATAAACAAGCCGAGCTCAAACAAAAAAAATTGTTTACAAACAAGCTCATGAGCTACTAGGTTTAATACAAAACAATTCAAGCATAGACTCAATTATAAGTTTATATGTGTTAATTAAATATACTCATTACACATATCTTAATAATGACATGGCCAACATGAGATTATTACCCATTACCTTAATTTTTTTTATCCCTTTAAACTGACTAAGAACCACTCTAGACTATAGTTACATTTTAAAATAAATAAATTAATCAAGTGGGCCATATATAATCCTTTCCTATCAATCATCTAAAATAAAGTTATGAAACATGTTAGTATTTTCTCATTCATAATAGTAACAAACAAGTATTTTTATAGTTCTTCACCATCTAATGTGAATGTAAAAATTGTATTTTGAACAATTTCTGAAGCTGTAGATAATGAATGATGAATGAATAAATTTAATTATATAAATTTTGAATTTGAATAATGACTAATAATAAGTAGAACTAGAGGCATAATAAAATTAGTATATATATATATATATATATATTTTTTTTTTTTTAATTTTAGAGATTTAAGCATTTGATAATGTCATTTTTTTTAGATCTCAAGCTTAAATGCTTGACCTGAGCTCGAGTTTGAGCTTGACATTGAGCTTGAGCTTGAGCTTGGCTTGACTAATTAACTAAGCTAAGCTAAGTCAAGCTCAAGCTTTTTAGCTTTCCCACGGGCTCAAGTTCAAACACTATTTTTAGGCTTGTCACGAGTTCGAGCCAAGCTTAATCTTTTAAATTTTCTTAACAAGCCAAGCTTGAATATGCATTACTCTACATAGTTCGGCTCGTTTACAGGCCTATTTTTTTGGTGTATTGGAGACTATAAAATTCCTTGTCACCCAACACTATCATTAAGAACAGCAAAAGTTGACTTTGGTATGGTTTAATACTTTTAGTTTAGGTTTGAGGGGATTTGTAGGATGTAAGTTAGAATTGGATAGGATAGGATCACAAGAATGACATAGGATTGTTGGATTTGGTGGCCTACACTATAGTTTTTATCGGATTGTCTGGTATGGAAACATGAATAATTTTTAAATACCCAAATCTTTTGTTTTTTTGTTTTTTTTGGAGAAAGAAGACATCTGACTTTATTGAACTAGAGGGGCCAAATCAGCTTGTACAAGATGATAGATAAAAGGAGGAACTTCTTCCATCCAAATTACACACTCTGCTAAATTAACAACTAACTTAGCTAAACAATGTGCCACTTTGTTGCCCTCTCTCTTTATGTGAGAGTATGACACTTCTGAGAAATTTCCAGCTAAGGAACAAGCATCCTTGATCAACAATCCATAAGCAACCAACCCCACATCTTTTGTTTTCAGAGCTTGCGTCACTACCAATGAGTCACCTTCCACTATAGCATTATCAAGACCAATGTCAGTAGCAAACTCAAGAGCACGGGAAGTAGCTAGAGCCTCAATCTCCACTGCTTTGAAATCTTGGTTCAGAGGTTGGGCCAAAGATGCGATCACAAGGCCGTCTCCATTACGAATAACCATACCAATACCCGACTTGTTTGTGTCTGAATAGAGTGCTCCATCATAGTTAATCTTGAAGACATTCTAGGCAGGGGGAGACCAAGAGGTTCGCTGCTAATGCCGTTGAAGCTGCTGGTTTAATTGATCTGAATTCATTGAGCCTGTCCATTGCAAACTGAGCCAACTGGTTTGTGGAACAACAAGATTGCTGGTTCCTCACATGATTCCGTTGAGTCCAAATGGACCAAACCAACATTGCAAACAATTCCGAAGCTTTGTCATTATTTAAAATCTAGGCCATAAGCTCACCAAAGCATTGGAAAGAAGTATGAGCCTGAAACCCCCACAATACCATAGCACGCCAAACCCTATCAAGCTTAGAGCAACTCCACATCGCGTAAAGAATATCTTCACTACCACCTGAACATTTGTCACATGAATGGTCATTAATAATTTGCCAACGGACTAAATTCCTTTTAGAAGGGAGGGAGTTCTTGCAAGCTCTCCAAATAAGGTGTTTTACTTTGTTTAGGACATCAAGAGACCAGACTGCCTTCCACAAGCCTTTTTCATAATCTGGAGGTTCTTCAAGCCGATTGAAGTCCACATCTTCTCTTAGAAACCGATACCCCAGTTTGCAAAAGTACTACCCATTTGGAGATAGAGGCCAAAAAAGAGAATCATCAGCCTTAAACCGGGACATAGGGATCTTTTTAATGAGTTCAGCCTCCTGAGGGATAAATATACCATCAATCATCTCTTCATTCCAGCTTCTAGTATCAGCATTAATCAGGCAATCAACAGTCGCCTCCTCCATAGACTCCAACATTGGGGAAGAAACTCTAGTTGGATGTTTAATTCGCAGCCAATGGTGCTGCCAAATCTTAATGGATTTGCCATTGCCAACCCTCCAGCACGCTCCCTCAAGGATGACATCCCTTCCTCTAAGAATGCTTCGCCAAGTGTAAGAACCCAAAGCCGAGTGCTGAGCATCTAAAATGGAGCAATGGGGAAAGAATTTGGCCTTGAAAACCTTATAGAAAAGTGATTCCCTATTATTCAACAGTCTCCAAGCTTGCTTTGCCAAAAAAGCATCATTAAAATGAATTAGATCTCTAAAGCCCAAGCCACCTACCAGCTTTGATTTGGTAAGAACATCCCACCGCATCCAATGGACTTTTCTTCTATCACCACGTTGCCCTTACCAAAACTTCTTGACCATAGCTTCAATCTCATGACAAAGGCCCAAAGGGAGCTTAAAACACCCCATAGCAAAGCTTACCTCTTCCCACCAGAGATGGAAGCCCAAGGTATTTTCATAGAACCCAATTTCTTGAACTCCTATAAGTCCTTTGATAGTATCTTTAGTTGCTTGAGGGGTAGATTTGCTGAAGAAAAGTGCTGTTTTTTCTTTATTGATCTTTTGGCCTGATGATTGTTCATACTCCCCAAAGAGCTTAAGAATATTGCTGCATTCCCCAAAATTAGCTCTACAAAATAACAAACTATCGTCTACAAAAAACAGGTGTGTTAGTTTAGGGCCTCTTTTGCATAAAGAAAAGCCTCTAAGCTTACCCAATCTAGCAGCATCTTCAATCAAACCATGCAGCCCCTCCGTGCATAAGAGGAAAAGGAAGGGAGAGAGGGGATCACCTTGCCTAATCTCTCTAGATGGTGTAATAAGGCCTTGGGGGTCTCCATTAGTCAAAATCAAGTAAGTGACCGATCTCACACAAGCCATAATCAAAGTAATCCATTTTGCTCAAAAACCCATTTTCACCATGAGAGTTTCCAAGTCCATTCAATCCTATCATAGGCCTTATTCATGTCTAACTTGAGGGCCATAAAACCTGTTTTACCAGAACTTTGATTTTTCATGCAATGTAACATTTCAAAAGCCACTAGGATGTTGTCTGTAATAAGCCGGTCTTTTGCAAATGCTGATTGGTGCTTAGTAATAAGGTTACGCAAGAACTTTTTTAGCTTATTTGCTAGGACTTTTGAGAAAATTTTTTACAAAACATTACTTAGACTTATAGGGCGAAATTCAGTTACCAACTCAGGATTATCAACCTTGGGGACAAGTGTAATGAAAGTGTGGTTAATGGGAGAGGACAAAATCCCTGAATTCAACCACATGAGGACAAAACTAGTCACATCCTTATCCACCAAAGGCCAAAAATGTTGATAAAACAACGAAGGCATCTCGTTTGGGCTAGGGGCTTTTAATGGTGCCATTTGTTTAACAGCATCCAAGATTTCCCATTTATGAAAAGCACCAACCAAATTATCATTCATTTCTTTTGTAACTACCTGGGGAATTTTGTCCAAAGCTCCACACTGGCTAGCTGGACAAGAGGAAGAGAAGAGCTCGATGAAATAATTGATAAAGGCTTGACCAATATCCTCTGACTGGTTCAGCCACCTCCCAGTAGGGTCTCGAATACCTGAGATTAAATTTTTTCAAAGTCTCTTAATGGCTTTACTGTGAAAAAATTTTGAGTTGCTATCTCCTTTGCTCAACCACAAAACTCTAGATCTTTGGGTCCACAATCTAGACTCTCTATCAATCAGAACATTAACCTCGGTTTTTAATAGACGAACCTGTGAGTTGTTCTCTGTTCTCATTGCTTTCACTTCTGCAGCAGCCAACAATTTCTTCTTATCTGCTAGTGTCCTCCTCACATTTTCGAAGCAGTTATTATTCCACCAAGTTAAGTCCTGCTCACACTTAGCTACCTTTTTTAGAATTGCACTACTAGGATTCGAACTTTCAGTACTTGTCCAGGTAGCTTCAACAGTTTCCCCACTCCTATCATCTGAGAGCCACATTTCTTTGAATCTAAACACTTTCCTTTTCCCCGGAATCTCCAAGCCAAATAAGTTAATAAATAAAGGTAAATGGTCAGAAGAGTAATAGTGTAAGTGGTAGATTTTTGTACCTGGGAACCGTAAAAACCAATTGTTTGTTGCCAGACCCCTATCCAAGTGTTCCCAAATAGACTGACTAGACTCGAAATGTTTACTCCATGTGTACTTTGGACCCACAAATCCTAAATCCATAAGCCCACACTCATCAATTAAGTCTCTGAAAAGTTGCATCTGATTAAAACTTCTTAAAGGTCCTCCCCTTTTTTCTTCTTGTCTAGTAATTTCGTTGTAGTCACCGGCACACAACCAGGGAATGTTTTGGTTACTGTTCAGACTTCTGAGCTTGGTCCAAGCTTCGTTCATTTTTACTGCATCGGGTTCACCATAAAAGCCTGTGAACCTCCATTCATCTCTCTCATTTTTATTAATAACAACATCAATATAGTATCTGTGGGAGCCTACTACCTTCAAGTTTACTAAATTTTTCCAAAAAAAAACCAGGCCACCCCCTCTAGTAGTTCTCAGTACCACCCACTTCTGATCAAAATTCATGTAACTAAGTGTACAGTCTAGCCTTACTTCATTTTCCCATGTTTCGACTATAAACACAATAGAAGGATCTTTTGCCTGTAAAATACTTACAAGCTCTTTCTCTGTACGTAGGTTCCCAAGCTCACAACAGTTCCAAACTAGGAGATTCATTGCATTTGGCGGAGCTGGTCACCAGCTTCCGCCAATATCTGAGTTTAGGGACCATCTCCCTTGGAAACCTGACGCATTTTTCCTGGTAACTCCGAGAGAACTCTACTGTCATCCTAGTTTCTTTTCCCCAAACTAGGAATAATACCCTCCTTAGGAAGGGATGGGCTTGTACCTGCTGTCCTCACAAGCCGTGTCCACTTCCCTTAGATAGGAGCATGGGAAGGAGAAGTTTTGATGTTGGTGATGTCACATAAAACCTGGGGATCAAGATTTTCCTTTTGAATTATCGTAGTAGGTTCAGAAGGAAGCACCGAGTTTCGAGTGCTCATAAGGCCTTGGGGACAGCTGTAGTCAGTAGGGGAAATTGCCTTAGGTAAGGACGTAGCCCCCTCCACATTATTAACCAAATCAAACTTCCTAATACCCTTATCAATCTTAGCTAGTTTGGAAAGGAAAAGAGAATCATTAGAAACCATCTTGGAGAAAATTGTGGGATGCTGCTCTGGGGGTAAGTTAATTCCAACACTCGCCTCCACTAAAGACTCAACTTTTCCTAGTGTAGTGGTTGACTCAAAATGAGAAAGAGAGTTGGAGTTAGTGGTGTTACCTCCCAATTTCGTTACCAAAACAGGCTGGGGCGCCACCGAGTCTCCCTTTGGCCTGCCATCCTCCCCTGCACCTGAGGTCGCCATCTCCCTATTATCCTTCCCTGGGGTCTCTTGTTCAAACCACCCATGTACATAAAATACATTCTTACTCCCCCTTTGAAAAGGAGCAGCTCTTAGGAATGAACCAAACTGTTGTTTTTCAGTCGACAATGATCCCTTACTCTGAAACCACAGTTTGCATTGTTTATCATCGTGGTCTAGGCGACCACACCAGTAACATGTGTTAGGGAGCCTCTCATACTGAAAGCGAACCCACTATTTTTCACCATTCTCAAGTGTAATTACCCTCCCCCTACATAGAGGGAGAGATATGTCAATATTTACTTGAACCTGAAAAAAATTTCCACCATCATCCTCTGTGGACTTTGGGGACTTGTGGACCTCCCCAACCGTGTCACATAGACTTTCTGCCACCCTTCTCGACATAAAGCTGAGAGGGATATCGTGCACTTGAACCCAAAACCAGGCTTTATCAAAGATCAGATCTTTTACCTGTGAACCTTCCTTATATCTTTTCAAGACCACAAGGTGTTTGTCAAAAGTCCAAGGTTGGTTTTAAAGGATCCTTTCCACGTCATGCGCATTATCAAACTCAAATAGGACCATATGTTTACCCAGATTGCGAATCTTGAAGCCTTTTTGTGACCTCCATAATTGCTTGAAGGTGCGAACCACTGCCTTCATTACTAGAAACCGAGATGTGAGAAACTTTGCCGCCACAACAAATGCTATAAACTTTTGGATCCGTGGTAGAGTAAAGCTAGTATTTTCCTTCTCCGAGAGCGAAAACTTACTCCAATCTTTTGTTAAATCTTCCATGAGGAAAAAGCCCTTGAGAAGAAGACCGATGAGAAGGAGGAGCAGAGATTAGATAAGGAAAAGGTAATAGTGTTTCCCAGACCCCACGAAGCAAAGTACCCCACTAGTCTCGAGATACTCCTTTGGAGGCTCAAGAGGATAGAGAAATCAGACTGAACAAACAAAAGCAAGGTAAGAAAAAAATAATCTCTTTCTCAGAAGGGACAAAAACTACTACTGCCTAAAGAAAAGGGAAAGAACCCTAATCTCTAGTTAACAGCCTTAGAAATAGAGTTAGATGCAAAAGCTATTGACAATTGTTGACTTGTTACCTAATTCTAAATTTCTCTAATAATGCTGTCCCTTCCATTGTGGATGATTGTAGGTTGTTGATTTCCAAGCTTCCCCATATTCGAATTATAAGTCATTAGTTTTGTGAAACAAACATCTGTGTTTGTGGTTTGGCAAGGATGGGCGCTAATCAAACCAATAATTTTTTGATGTATAAATTTATTTTTTGTACCAAAAAAATTATAATAATAATAGAATGCATCGCATCACATGTGGATATTGAAATAGAGGAGAAAATAAGGAGAGGTTGTCTACCTTATGCAACCAAGACTTGTATGAAATTTTTTTTAATATAATTTACTAAATTTAGATATAAGTTAACATAATGTGTAATTTTATTATGAATAACTTAATAGGTAATTATTATATATTTTCACAAACTCATATATAGTAAAAAACTAGAGATCATTAAATTTCACATGGAAGGATTTTTTTTTTTTTTTTTTTGGGTGCTTGGTTTAAGTCACAATTTATTTGAATTTCTATTACATTTAGTTAAATAGACTCATTGAGTTTATGAATTTAAAGGGTTTTAAAGTCTTGTTTTTAATTGGATTATTAAAATTTAGTGTTCAATTTGTATCAAAGTAATTTTTCCAATTTTTAATAAAGAGTAATTACTTTTTATTTTCCTTGGAATAACAAATAAGTGTAACCATTTGCTATTGTGGAGATAATCATATAGGGAGACTAGGGATGGCAATGGGGTGGGACGGGGTCGAAGGAAAGGATCTTCGTCCCTACCCCGCATGGTTTTGTCTTGCCCTATCCCCACCCCACATCATATGATGGGGAAAACTTTCTCACCCCATTCCCGCCCCTTGGGGCCTCGGGAAGTCCTGCCCCACCTTATAAAATTCTACTTTTTGTTAATTTGCCCTACAACTAGTATAATTTTTTTAATGAAACCTATTTCATTAATAAAAACATACTTGAAATTACAACTAAATTTATCCCTTCAAATCAAATCATTTTTTTAGAAAAAATTGAATAATATATCTAAGTGTTTAACGAGACAATTACAAAAAAAAAAAAAAAAAAAAAATCTCATAGACATTTAACAAAATAAAGGCAGACGACCACATTGGGTAGAATAAAATAAGCTAATATTGATATGTTTCTTTAAATTGTAGAGTTTTAGGGTATGAAAAATTTACAATTATAACACTTAGCAACACGGGGCGGGGCGGGGTGGGGACGGGGAGAGGCGGGATGGGGTAGGGTGGATCTAAAAAGTCTAAACCCATCCTCGCTTCACCCCATGGTGTAGGACTAAAATCTTGCCTCATCTCGCCCCATCACCTTTACAGGGCAAGGAAAGCCTGCTTGAGGCGAAGCGGGGAGAGGCGGGGAAAAAAAAATTGCCATCCCTAAGGGAGACATGTCATGGGATATACAAGTAGGCTGGTTGTACTACCTCTTTGTGCTGGTGACGAACCTTTAGTTATGGTTTTGGTGTAAGCACCCTCATTGAGCTATAAAAATTTTATAGGTTCCAGTTAACTTAACTGATAAAGTTTTTGATAGTTGAATAAGAAATTTAGAGTTTAATTCCCACCTACACTTATCAACCATAGATTGAAACTCTATTAAAAAAAACTATAAAACTCTTGAAGATATCAATATAATTCATTGTATGAAAAGTAATAAAATGCCACATATTTTACCAAAAAAACAGAAAAAGAAACACACATGAGTGAAAAATAGTAATGAATAATTTTGTCACGATTTACTCACCTAGGCTGTGGCCAAGTGGCGGATCCACATGTCCACTAGTGGCAACTTGCCGACTAGGGTGACATTAATCACAAGCTGTCCGTTCTTTTTTGCGCGTGTGAGATTCAATACGGGGCCAATTAAAAGAGAGTTTGCAGTTAAAAGTGAAAAAGTCGAAAGCTATATATAAATTCAAATTGAACCCTCTTTCTCTGTCTACTGGGTGTGGTAAGGTTTCTACCAAAATTCAAATTGACGAAATAAGAAAAGAAAAGAAAAGAAAGCGAAATTTTGATTTTGAAACGCGTCGCGGTCAAGGTCACCAGGTTTTCCTCAATATATATTTATTTTTTTTCTCTTTCTCGCTATTAATTAATTTTATAATTCCTCTCAAAATTAATTGTTTTATAAATTTTGATTTCATTCCATCTCATGCTATCTATCAAAATATCTATATATTTTTTTCCGATTTTTATTTGATATTTTTATTGAGTGTCTGATTAGTTTTCCAAATTGCTATGAACGAATCGATGATGTTATAGAAAAATGAAAATTTGAAAAATATTAAGGCATTGGATGATGATGATGATGAGGAAGTGGGTTTTCATATTTTATTTACGAAATCTGGTTTTCAATATTGTTTGTTGCACATACATTTTACTATGCAGTTTATGTCAAATTCCTTTTTTTTTTTTGGTTTGCTCACGTATATGTTTTCATCAGATTAAAAAGGTCATTCATGCTGCTTTTTGTTATTCTCCATTATGGGTTATCAGTGTTGGTCCACGATTTTCTTAATTCTGTAGAAAAATTTGATTGCAAAATGAAACAATTCGGTGTTACTATATGCATTTTGGAAAGGGTCATCTGGGTTCATTTTTACTATATGAAAATTGTAAGATTTTTTATATTGAGCACTCATTCAATTCTAGAGAGAGAGAGAGAGAGAGAGAGAGAGAGAGAGAGGCCTGTATGTATACAGACACAAATCTTTTAAGTCTTATAATGCTACTTCAACAAATATAAGGGTAGTACAACAAGTACAACAGGCTTGGGCCCATAAGTGGGCTCGAGCTAATATAACACGAACAAACCCCCTCAAACTCATGGTGAGTTTTACTGACAGGATGATGAAATCGGCCTGGCGGATAACAAGCTCATTCTAGGGGGAGATCGAACAAAGCTATTGAGTGCCCTGAAGTAGATGATGTGAACAAACTGAAAGTTGATCTCAATATGTATTGTTCGCTCATGAAAGACATTGTTATGGACGATCTGATGACAATTCTGTTGCTACAATGCACTATAATGGCTGAAGAGAGAGAGAAAGAGAGAGACACCTATACCCTATAGTAGCTAGTGAAACTAAAAATGTTTAGAGGTAGTAAAAGCTAAGGCTCAATACTCAGTCCCAGTGTTAGAATGGGCAACAATCATTTATTTCTTTCTACACCAATAGATAAGAGATTCAACAAGGAGGAAACAGAGCCCCATGGTGGAATGGCAATTGATAGGGTCTCATACCTAGTCAGCATAGGTGTAAGCTTGAAGTACCAAAGATGACTGAGGGGAGGAATGGAGGCTGTGAAACAATTTACGCTTGACATAGATGAGAATACAGAGAACAGTTGCAAAGTGTGTGGAGTGAGGAACTCCATATATTGACGGACTTGATGAACAACATAGGAGAGATATCAGCTCAAGTGACAAAATGATACACAAGGTTCCAACTAGTTGTTGGCACAATGTGACATCTTGGAGTGGTTTACCATCATGAGTAGTGAGGCATGCGTTAGTCTTTATAGGAGTATCAGCAATCTTTCTATTAGAGAGACATGCATGAAAAAGTAGATCTAAGGCATACTTAGTTGTGCTAGATAATATCCAATACTTAGCTGTTTTAGATAATATCCAATCAAGGAGGAAGTAATTTCAAGTTTAAGAATGTAGATGAGAGGGCTAAGATCCTTCATTACACATTCAACTGTATAGAGAGAGGCCTACATATATAGGCACAAATTCCTAGGTCAAATAATGCTAGTACAACATGTACAAGGGTAGGATGTAAGTTTCACAGGCTTGAGCTTGCAAGTGGGCTTGGGCTATTATAACTCTAAATGAAGCAGAGTAGAAAGGATAGGGAGCAAGGTAACTCAAAGGATGTAAAGTTTCCATGAAAACATGAAAATGGAATAATCCATGCAGAGTGAATTTGAAATGCAGCAAAATGTAAAATTATTATTATTGTTATTTTTATGTTTAATGTCCATGTGTATACTTGTCTATTCTTGTTTCCTCTTTACATTTGTGTTAAAAAAAGACTGTGGTAGTGGCAAAATAAAAAGCTTCCACTTCGTTTGGGAGGGGGAAAGGTGATGTAGGACCGTTAAGAAGTTCAGCACTATACTAGGTTTCTTGATGAATTCTTGAATAAGGATTATTGTTTAAGAGTTTAGGTTAGAAAAGTATGAATGTTGACGGCTGAAGTTTGCATCACAAAACAAAGCTTAAAATAAGTTGATGAATTTTATTAATCAAAATATTCTAAAATAACATGACTACAAAAGAACCTTTATATAGAGGCTATAGTTATTCTTTTCCTAGTAGGACTTGGATTCTAAATAACTTATTCCTAGAATGAATAGAAATACTAATAATAATTAAATAAAAGACTTAATAATACGAAAACATAAAATAAGACTCATGGGCCTTTGGTACGGCCAAAGACAGCCCTTTCCAAATTTTTGGAAATTACCAAATTGCCCTTATTCTAATAAAACTTAATTAAAACTGATCCAGCAGCTTCTCAACCTAAAAGACTCAATGCTAATAACTAAAATGACCTATCAAGGGTGCAAAGAATGTCTGACATCAAAACTAGACCACAATTCTTGAATCTTTGTATATTTAATCTTCTTTTTCCTTAAGCTCTTCCTTGTCCTCATCAAAAGGGGGGAGGAATGGAACATATAGAATTTGTAAAGAATATTCCTTCCATAATCACATTTGAGAGTTTATAAAGAATGAAATGGAAGTCCATACCTTATTTGAGAGTGTAAGTAGGAGGGAAAGGAGGGGAATGGATTAGTGATACTTGAAATTCTTTGTCTAATTCCTCATGATGCCCCTTATATTTTGCCAAATTTCCTATATTATCCATCTGAACCCAAGTCCAGCCCTATAAAAACTTAATACATAAGGTAATTAGAAACAAACAAAAAAGAAAAAAAAAAAGAAAAAAAAAAGAAAAAAAAGAAAAAAAAAAAAGAAGCAATACAAAATAAACATTATAATCACAAAATTAGTGTTTGGGACAAGGCTGAGGTTGATAGAATTGAATACAAATCACGAAGAGAAAGGCCCACCTGAAGCATGCTCTATGAATGAAAATGGAAAAACCCAGTCTGCACATTGCCACACCAACTCATTATGAAATGAACATGAACCCTGACCATAACCGTATCAATCGATAAATACCTCCTAAACATTATTTTTGCTCTTTTTGATAGGTTTTTATTGATTCATTCTAGAACAGTATACAGTATTAAAACTCAATTGTGTATGGCGGGCCTTTACCTAAATAGCAAAGGACTCTCAAGTAGATTTTTTATACCATTCTAAGCAAGCTGTGTGTGTGCCGTATCTTCACCTCAACTTGAGGGGAGTATTGAAATATATAGTCTAGATCTTATTTAAATTTGCAAATTTTAACCCTTGTGGGGGTTCATTCATAATTTGCATACTATGATTTGAGTATAATAGAATCGGTGTGAGGGTTAATCAAATAAACCTAACACAAGATTTTCTCCAAAATATAATATATATGGGGTTTTAATTTGGAGGGAACACAATTCTTTGAACGTTTGAAGATATTGAGAGACCTGTAGATCTATTGAAGTCTTTGCTAGCTGGGATTTTGTTTGAGTGGTCTCGTATTTGGGGTTTTACGCATTGTATTTCCATGTCTAATTTCCTTATTTCTGTTAGCTCTTCCCTTTGATTTGTTTGTATCCGTTTCAAGTGCAGTGGGTTTACTATTGTAAACACATTGTACTTTTCTTATCAATAAAATTTTTATTAACTATAAAAAAAAAAATAGGTTGGACTATGATGCCAAATGATTAGAGAGGAATAGTAATAGAAAGGAGAGGGAATACAATTGAGTCCATGAATATAAAGATCATTTCCTAGAGTGTAAGAGGTCTGAATTGTGGGGTTGACAGTCAGAAACCTACCGTAAAGAAGATCAAAATAAAATTAATATAATGCTCTTTCTATGCTCTTTTCATTGATCCTTACATGGACAAGATAATTTGTGATTGATCCAAGGATATATTTATTTGCTATAATCCTTGGTATTAACTTAAAATGTAATGTTATTATTCATTTTTTAGTGCTCACCTTGAGGTTGGGCCTTGGTGCAATGGCAAGTGCCTTTCACCCAAAGCACATGTTGAGGGTTTGAGTCTAAAATCAGCCCTTTAAAGAAAGAGATAAGGTTGTGTATCAATTATATCTCCCAAAACCTACAGAAGCAGGAGCTTTGTGCACTAGATATGACTATTTATTTTCTAGTGCTCACCTCACTCTCTTTTCAAATTCTTCTTGTCTTTGTTTACATAGAATATTTGAGTGAGTGTAGAACTACTTTCTATACCATTTTGAAATGCCTTATTATTGTCAATTCTTAGTAATGCTTAAGGTACCATCAACCTTGGGATATTGCATAGGATCTTCATGGAAATTAACTTGGTCTGTAAGTAACCCTTAAGTGCCCTATAAGTTACATATTAGTTCTCGTACTATCTTACATTACAGTGAGTTGCTTTGTGGAACTAACTCTTTTTTAGGGGGAAGGGGTGGCAGATATTTATGTTGTTGTGGGATGAAATAGTGGTTGTTTAAGATTGAAAAAGTTAGAGACCGATAAGAATGATTTTTATTCTTTGTTCTTGTAATAATCTTTTTGATAAGAAATAAGTTTTATTGATACCAAAAAAGGGACACCCCAGAATACAGGGGTCAACAAATCAAGTACAAAAATTACAAGAATCAAGAAAATAAAAAAAAGAAGAGAATGATTGGTTTCGCAAAGCAGAAAACCAATCCAATAAAGTTTTAAAGAAAAATAACTTGAGGTCTGGTATGGATCTCTCATTATCTTCAAAACGCCTACTATTTCTTTCCCTCCAAAGACACCACATTAAACAATGGGGAACAATTAACCATATATGACTATTTCGATGATGTCCAAGCCTGCCTTGCCAACAAGTTAGGAGCCCCACAATTGACTATGGCATAACCCAACTTACTCCAATTAAACCCAAAACTGTTGACCACAAATCCATAGCAATTGGACAATGAAGAAAGAGATGGTCAACCGATTCACCATTACACTTGCACATATAATACCAATCCAATATCCAAACCTTCCAAGGTGATCTTTATCTTCATGAAGTAGTAGTAGGGGGTGTAGACAAAGTCTAATCAACCAAAAGAACCAACCAAAGAAATGCAATCATGTGGTGGTGAACCTCCCATTCTAATTCAGTGCTCTGGTGGGTTCCCTTAACCAAGCCATTGCCTATGAGCTGTTGGCTCATTCTTCAACAGGCATTCAGTCAGAGCCCTTGGCTCCTCCCACTGCTTGAGAGCTTACAGTTTGGTGTTCTATTTTATTCTCTGATGGGGGTTGACAAATAAATAATCCAAAACTGAGAATATTGGTTCACTTTGCGGTATACAGAATTAAGAAACTGAGTTCCAACCAATCAACTGCTACATATCTGTGTGTGTGTCTGTGTTTGTCATATTGTACATTAACTTTGAAATTTGTAGGTCTTATGAAATTGGCTATGAATGTGGTTAACTGTGCATGTTTCCATTCGAGCCTTGACATAACCTTTGGATATTCACCTATTACTTGCTCCATCTCTTTGCCCCAAGTTCTCTCTTCTTAGTCAAACTGATGGAAGAAATATGTTTGCTTTTTTAACTTGAATAATTAGACAATAATTAGTTGAATACTTTCTTAGGTAAATTTTGTAGGTTTTTTTTTTTTTTTAATAAATTTTTTATATGTGTGAATCCATGTAAGTTTTAGATGTGTTATTACTTATTAGGGAATTATTCCTTGTTTATGTTTTTATTTTAAAAACGTTTATGATTTAGTCCTTATTTTCTAGGAAAGGGAGAGAAGCACTTTTACTAGACATTCATTTGGTGAGCGTTTACGCATCTTGAAGTGGTTTATGTTCTCAGTATTTGATTGGCTAACCCATGTTACTATCTTCCATGCTAAACTGTCGTACTTCCTGTCTGGCAGAGGGGTACTGATTTGGACTTAGTTTGGACTTTGGAGAGGCTAGAGATATGGTGAAGTTAACCATGATAGCTCGTGTTACTGATGGCCTACCATTAGCAGAAGGGCTGGATGCAGGTCGGGATCCACAAGATGAATTCTACAAGCAGCAGGCTAAATCCATATTCAAAAATTTGTCAAAGGGCCATAACGAATCCTCAAGAATGTCGATAGAAACTGGTCCCTATATATTCCAGTATCCTGATTTTTGTTGTCACTTATTATATTGTTAAAAATTTACAAGTTGTGTCATATGGATGGAACCACCATCCCTTACTTTGTCCATTTTCTTGTTTATTTTTCTAAACTCTTTTTTCATTCTGATTTCAACTTAATTATCTGTCTTAAGTGTCTTTTCTATTTGCTTTGAAATTGCATGCCAGTCAAATATGAGGATGTTCTTTACCAAGAATAGAATATCTTGGTACTAAGTTGGTACTGCAATGTCTCCACTTGTTAGAGTCTGGCTTTTTTTTTTTTTGGTTGAAAAAGGTTTGCAATGGTTATGACCTTTTAGATGCCAGAGCACAGTTAGAGGGGTGTGAAAGGAAATGGTAAAATCCCGTAAAGGGTGGGGTGGAGAAGACAAACTGTGCTGGATTCCTTCCAAAGGCTACAAATTTCTATGAAGTTTTGAGAGCTCTAGTGAAGGCTCTACATTCCCATGGAAGAGTATTTGGAAGACCAAGGCTCCTATGAGAGTGACTTTTGTTGCTCCGTAGCATTAGGGAAAATCCTAATCCTGACAATCATATAATAGTGATAGATTGGTGCTGCAGGCGTAAGATGAGGGGGGAAACCTCTAACAATTAGCTCCTCCATTTTAATGCAGACAAAGAACTTTGACATGATTCTATGTTTGTTTGGGGTGTGGTGGGCTATATCTAAAAGAGTGGTGGATTGTTGGCTTTGTTGAAAAGTATTGTTTGGTAGTGGGTTGGGCTCAGCGGTTGTACTGTTTGCTTGACAGGTCAAAACTGCCACAGCATGACGATATTTTCTATTAAGAACATGTTGCCTTTTAATCTATGAAAAACCCATGACATTTTGTTTTCTAAACATTTGAGTTTCATGAGATTATACCTTCTTGCCTTCTATACCATTTGTAACTTGGACACCTTGACACAAGTATTCAGCTACATCATTGAAGGCCGTGTTTGTTATCTGACTATGTGCGATCGTTCTTATCCAAAAAAATTAGCTTTTCAGTACTTGGAAGAGCTCAAGAATGAGTTTGAGAGAGTCAATGGAGATCAAATTGAAACTGCAGCTAGACCTTATGCATTCATTAAATTTGGTATTACTTCAGTGGAAACTAACCATGTTTCCTTTCCTTAGTACTATTTTTTTAAGTAAAAATAGTTCTTCATGAATTTGTATGTGTTTGTTTCTAGATATCTCTTCCTTCATCTCTATTTTTTTTTTTTTTTTTTGGGGGGGGGGGGGGTTTATTAGATACATATATACAGAAGATTAAGAAATTGTATTTGGACACCCGCTCCCAACGGAATATTGCAAAGTTGAATGATGAACTCTATGAAGTTCAGCAAATAATGACCCGGAATGTGCAGGAAGTTCTTGGTGTTGGTGAAAAGTTGGACCGTAAGTTCCCTTGCTTTCTTCTCTCTCTCTCTCTCTCTCTCTCTCTCTTACTATGAAACTTCCTGTTTATATGATTAATGTTGAAGCGAGGTCTTGTTCATTACTAGGTTGTTGGTTGACTTCTTTTTTCCCCCAACATGGACTGCTGCATTTAATAAACACTTGGTTAAATTTGCGGGTTGTGCCAAATTAAATGAATAACAATTTGTATTGCATTGCATGTGGCTATGAATTGGCAAGCTTTCATCATAAAGCAAAAAATTGTTTTATTGAACCCCATTCACAATTTGCTTTTGAATCTTAAAACATTTCACTGCCACTTTTCTTCTTTCCTTGATGATTTCTTGGACCTGACTTTATTTCAATTCTCCAGCTGGCCTTTCCCTGGTTATTTGATTTGTTCGCCTGATAAGTATTCTTAATCTCCCTAAAAGATGCCAAGGTGACACAACCAGTGATGTAGGGAAGCTTTTTGTATTTATTTTTCTTGAAGCTTGTATCATTCAGATTATGGATGTTGTACATAATAATAAGTGGTGGGTTATGTTTTTAGAGGAACTGGTTGCTGGAAATTTCCTGGCAGCAACAGATTGGGGGTTTTAAGGTTGGTTTGGAAGAGTTAGTTGCTGTCAAAAGATTGAGAAAATCTTTTGAAGAGTTTTAAAATGTATGAGCGAAGGGTTGTGGGTTGGGGTTGAAAAGGAAGGAACTGCTGGCATTTTTAGTCTTAATTTTTACTTGTATCAACATGGAAGAGCAAATGTTGCACTTGACAATTTATATTTGTCACCTTGAACATAATCTAAACAAATATGAGAAGAGAAATCCTGGCTCATAATAACTAGCCAATTAAGGCATCAAGGCCCTCTGGTCTCAAAGGAAGAGTTGGTTAGAACTATCCTTAATGAGGTTAGTTGGAGAGCTGGTGCTTTCATTCCTGAGAAATGTTCTGCTAGAGTTAAGAAGCTTTGTACTGACTTGAAAATTAACTTGAAGTTCTGGTTGATTTGGGCTGGTTTGTTCTGTGTGTTGACTGTAGGTATATTTTTGTAGTTGGGTTGGTAGTTTCTGGTCTGGTAGTATGCTGTCTTGACCAGTGTTGATTTTTTCGTTTCCTTGTTAGCAGCTTAGCTGCTTGTTCTGGGTATTGTGCTGTATTGTATATCCTTGGTAATGAAATCATCTTATTCTTGGAGTTGATATTCTTTCCAGGGCATGCCTAGTTTTGTGCTACCTAAGAAGTTGAAAGCTTTGAAGGAAGACGTTCGTTGGTGGAATATAAGAGAAGTTGGAACTGTAGGGGTGAATAAGAAGAGGTTGTTGGAGGAGTTGGTGAGGCTATATGAGAAGGATGGGGTTAATGGGCTCACACTAGCAGAGAAGATGGAAAGGGATGGAGTGACATCAGAAGTGAAGCAGTTGGCTTCATTGGGGGAAATATCGTTGAGACAAAAATCTAGAGTTTTGTGGCTTGAGGAGGGAGATAACAACAAGTTTTTCCATTTTATGGAAAATTCTCATAGAAGGAATAACCATTTGGGTAATTTAGAGGCGGATGGTGTGGTATAGGAAGAGGAGTCAGAGGTGATTGACCAGGTGGTGGGATTTTATCAGAAGTTGTATATGGAGACAGAGACATGGAGACTAGTGGTGGATGACTTGAATTTTGATAATATTGGGGTAGTGGAGAATGGGTTGCTTGAATAGAGATTTGAGGAGGAGGAAATTCTACAAGTTATGCATGATATGGAGGGGGATAAAGCTTCGGGACTAGATGGGTTCACGATGGCACTTTTTCATCATTGCTGGAGGGTCATGGAGAGTGATATTTTAGCTCTCTTTGAGGAGTTTTACGAATATGGTAATTTGAGAAGTCCCTGAATGCTTCATTTATTTCTCTTATTCCGAAAAACATAAAGCCTCTAATATAAGAGATTTTAGATCAATAAGTTTGGGGGGTAGTGTCTATAGATCTTGGCCAAGGGCATATTGTTTGAGAGGGGTGTTGGATGGCCTCATTTCTGAATTTCAAAATGCTTTTGTGTTTTGGGGGGGGGGGGGGGGGGTGTCGTCAGATTTTGGATTCAGTTTTGGTTGCAAATGAGTGGGTTGACAGTCAGATTTGTAGTAAGATTCTGGGTGTAATTTGTAAACTGTACATAGAAAAGCCTATGATCGTGTAAATTGGGAGGCGTTGCTTTACTTGTTAGAGAGGATAGATTTTGGAGCTAGATGGTGGCAATGGATACATATATGTATATCTTCCGTCCAATTTTTAGTATTAGTTAATGGTTCTCTAGCCCCTTTTTTACATAATACGAGAGGCTTAAGACAAGGGGATCCTTTTTGTCCTATGTTATCTCTCTTAATGATGGAAGTGTTTACTAGAATACTTAGACGGATGGAGGGGATTGGTATTATCAGGGTTTTCAAGGTGCATGGAGTGGGAGGTGATGAGTTATGTGTATCTCATCTATTATTTGCAGATGATACTATACTTTTCAATGATACCAGTGTCAACACATTCTTCATATTAGGATGTTGCTGACTTTATTCACAATGGTTATAGGGCTAAGGATTAATGTTAGTAAAAGTGAGATGGTTTAGATTAGTGATGTGGATAATCTAGACACTCTAGTTGATATATTGGGCTGCAAGGTTGGGAGTTTGCCTACGTTATACCTTGGTATGCCATTGGGAGCTTCCTATAAGTCATCCTTTGTTTGGAATCCAATTTTGGAGAAACTGGAAAAACAGTTGGCAAGATGGAAGAAAATGTATCTTTCTAAGGGGGTTGCCTGACCCTCCTTAAGAGTACGCTTTCGAGCATTCCCACTTATTTGTCTTTGTTCACCATTTCTACTAGAGTGGCTAATAGGATTGAGAAGTTATAGAGAGATTTTCTTCGGTGAGGTTTAGCGGATGAGCAAAAAGTTTATTTGGTAGGACAGGATAAGGTGTGTTATCATATGGTTGATGGTGAGTTGGGTATCAGGAAAATTAATACCTTTAATAAAGCCCTTCTAGGTAAGTGGTTGTGGTGGTTTGGGGTTGAGGAGATGCGTTTATGTTTGTGATAGCCTTGAATTTTGGGGAGGAACCGGGGGGGGGGGGGTGTCGCTCTGGTACTCCATGTTGCAAAGAGTTTCACACTGGTGTGGTTTATGGCTAGTTATATGGATGGGGTGGGAGAGTTTTAGTAAGTTCACTTATTTTGAGGTTGGGTTGGGGAGTAGGTTTCAGTTTTGGCATGATTGCTGGTGTGGGGAGTAGCTGTTGAAAATAACTTTCTCGATTTTATTTGAGATTGCTACTTATTGGGAGGTTTTTTTGGTTGATATGTTGGTGAGTCATACGGTGAGGAAGGGCAGAGTTGGAATATACAGTTCCAACATAGTTTTCTTTCATGCTTTGGAGTCATAGAATCCTCCAAATGAGGATGGGGGATAGGATGAGGTTGGGGTTGAAGTCAAAGGGGGATTTTGACACAATCCTTTTTTGGTGCTTTGAAGGGTTCTAACTCTACTACTTTTCTTGTCCTTTGAAAAGCATTTGGGGTGTGAAGGCCCCATGTCAAGTGTCCTTTGTTTGGCCAGCTGCATGGGGGAATATTTTTATAGGTGATTATTTGGGAAGGGGCGTTTCAATTGTGGATTGGTGTTGTCTATGCCAGTGTAGTGGGGAGAGTGTTGATCACCTTTTGTTGCACTGTGATGAAGTTTCTTGGTTATGGAGTCTTGCTCTTAGACTATTTGGTGTTGCTTGGGTTTTACCCAAGAAGGTTATTGATTTATTAGCAGGATGGACAAACTGGTTGAGGAAGCAGTGTTCGAATATTTAGAATTTGGTACCACATTGTGTGATGTGGATTATTTGGGGGGAGCGCAATAGTCATATTTTTGAGGACGTGGAGCTTAACGGGGATCAGCTTTTAGCTTTATTTGCAGGGATCTTGTTTGATTAGTCTCATGCGTGGGTTTTACTTTAGTGAATCCATTCCATTGTTTTTAGATTCCCTTTCTTCTTGTACATAGTTTTTCTTTTGTTTTTGTTTCTTTTCTCTTGTTTGAACATAATGAAGTAGTCTTCTCTTAATACAAGTTTTCTTACCTATTAAAAAAAAACACAAAAAACAAAAAAAGGAAGTGTTGGCTTACAACCATGAGCAATATTATCTCTTGGTTTGTTTAGCGTTGGATGGAATATCTTACCATTCCTGTTAAAACTTAATTTAAGAAGAAAGCCATTAGTATGATTTTCAAGGTAACAAAGAGTATGAATTTGGACAGAATACTATGGCATAAAAGAATATATGTGACTATCCACGGGTGGAGGGAGGGGGGCCCATGACCCTTGGCTTTTCAAATTTCTCCCTCCCATCTATTTTACTAATTAAAGTTCTAGAATATGTGTAAATTTTACTTGATCCTCCCCTTCATATTAAAAGAAAATTATACAAGCACTCATTTAAAGTATAAATGTCTCATTGTTTATTTCAATATTCACTTTTGTAGTCATATATAACTCATTAACTTTAGGAGCATTAAAAGTATATGTTTCCAAAAATATATGAGTAAATTTCTTTTGCAAAAGCTCCTTTTCTTTTCCAAAAACAAACTATTTTTCATTTTCCATTTAAAGAGGGATATAGAAAGGCATGGATAATGTGTTTGTGTTATTTTGTGGATTTAAAAATTATTGATATGTTGGCTTTTAGCACACTGCCTGTGTGCCTTGTTTTATTTTTCCCTATTATTGATTTTCAATGAAGTTTATTACTTATCAAAAAAAAAAAAAAAAATTATTGATATGTTTGGCTCCTAAAAAACTTTTTGTCTCCGCCACTGGCCGATGCTAATACTTGATGTTTTTCTAATATGATTTTCAGTTATCATTTGATGAGGTTTGAGGGATTCCCCAGTGTTTCCAGCACCTCTTGTGGTGCCTGGGCACTGGGGTTCCCATCAGGACCCCTCTTTACCTAGCCAAAAAAAATCAATTATCCTTTGAAGTATTAATTATAATGCATACCCAGATTGTATGTTTTTCGTTTTCTAATTATGCAGATGTTAGTGAGAAAAAAGAGAGAGTTATCATTTAATGTACTAATTATATTGCATATACTGATTGTATGTTTTTCTTTTTAACATTATGCAGATGTGAGTGAGATGTCCAGTCGTTTGACTTCTGAATCTCGCATATATGCTGATAAGGCAAGAGATCTAAATCGACAGGTCAGTCTTTTTTTTATTGCTGATTTTTCCCATTTGCTGCTACACAAATACCATGTTCTAATCTTTCATCTTTTATTGGTAGTTTTATTGTGACAACATAGTAGTACTAGTACTTGTGCTACCATTTATGTTTCTTTAATGCTTTTTTTTGCACTTAGTTTTCCACTGTCTCTGCTTTTCACGGGATTAGTAAGGATTCGCCCTGGACTTAGTCTTGTTGTTTCTGTCAAAGCTTGTTCAACTTAAGAAAAAAAAGGTTCTTCTGATGCATATTAATACCTTCTCTGCGATAAAAACTTAGGTTATGTTTGGTAACAGTTTTTGTTTTCTATTTTCAAAAATTTGTTTTTGGGAATATAAAGAAAGAAAAAAAATTTCTTGTATTTTTGAAATAAAAAACATGTTTGGTTAGTTGAAATTAAAAAAATAATTAAAAAAAATAGAAATACTAAAATATGTTGTTACTAGGATTTGAACTCTAATACTAGCTCATTAAATGAGACAGATTCATTAAATAAAATGCGTGTTTTCATTGACTTTTGAAAACTAGAAATTGAAAACAGCCTTTTGCATGTTTTCAGTTTTCTTCACAAATTGAGTTTTGAGAACAGTTTTTGTTTTCTGTCCATATTGGGTTGCCAAACAAGTTTTTTAGTCTCAAAAATAGAAAATTGTTTTTGAAAACAGAAAATAAGGGGAAAATATAGTTACCAAACATACCCTTAGTATTTTCTTGTAAGATCAACAAGTTTTGGAAGTTGTGGACCATGCTTGGCACGTAAGTAATGTTTTCAGAAGTTTTGAAATAATGGAGTTTTATTCTTTGCTAGTATTTGTGGTGTGTCATCAACACCAAAATAGCATAGTTTAGTGTCTCCATTAAGAACTAATCTGTTACTAATTTACACTCACTTGAAGTTGAACCTGTTGAAACATTGCCAATTGAAATAAACTATGAATTTTTTTATTTTTTATTTTTTATTTTTTTGTGATAAGTAAAGGAATTTTTATTAAAAAGCTTAATAATGAGTCACCTAAGTATACAAGAAGTATACAGCTGGGGACCAAAATTATCAAATATATAAATTACAAGCATCTATCAAATCTTAGACCGAAAAAATAGAATGACTTTCTACGATAGACATCTAGTCCAATAGAGTTTTAAAGAAGAAAAGTTTTAAATCAGTTATAGTCCTTTTAGAATCTTCAAAACACTGGTTGTTTTTTTCCCACCCAATGCATCACATCAAACAATGAGGGACATCCATCCAAATAACACAATTACGATGATGACCAAAATTTCCTTGCCAACAAGCAAGGAGCTCAACCATAGTCTTTGGCATCGCCTAGTGGATACCAAACAAGGTGAACACCATAGACCACAACACATAAACAATAGGACAATGTAGTAAAAGATGGTCTACTAATTCTCCATTACTTTTGCACATATAACACCAATCTAGTATCAACACTTTCTTCTTACATAAATTATCAATAGTAAAGATAGTTTCTAATGCTACAATCCAAACAAAAAATGCAACTCTGGAAGGAACCTTTTTCTTTCAAATACTTCTCTAGGGGAAGGATTGATTACATACACCCAACAAAGCCTGATAGTAACTGCTTACCTCAAAGCCCTTGCTCTTAGCAGATGTTCAACACATTTTATCCTCACCAATACCTCTCAGTGAAACTCCATATATAACATATGAAGCACGGATGCGTTTCTGGATTCGGGTGTAAGTGTGGGACTCGGCAATTTTTGACAAAGTAGGGTGTGGGTGCAGTGATTAAAAAATTATTAAAAATATATTTATTTATATTTTCTATATATTTTTACTATTAAAATATTCTTAAAAAACACATTACTATGGCCTTGGTTCACAAAACAAAGAAAAAATAAGGCAAGAAACATAAAACAAAAAAGAAAACACAAAAAAAGCAACAAATATTTAGAATAAAATTGAGGAATGACAGATTTAGGATGTTTGGGCCTCATTCAAAGTCGATTTTGGCTATTTCGGCATGATTCAAGGCCAATACGACTCGACTCTGGCCGAATTAGCCTGGTTTGGTGTGAATCAGCCCGAATCGGTGCGAATCGAAGCCAAGTCGGTGCGAATCCGGGAAAAAAAAAAACTTACACTCAGCACCGACGCGCGGGCAACGTTGTCGGTTGCCGCACCCCGTGTCGGGCCATATCAGACGGTGCAGCACCCTCCTAGCCGCCTCGGTGCTTCCTAGTATATAACATTCCAAAAACAGACAAAGAATCTGACTCCCTATCATGAATTTCTCGCAAGAATTCTAAGCCCCAAAAAAAACCCCATTAGGAAACTGTATGAGATCAGCCGCATAAGCCTCCTTATCATTACTGATTCTAAATAAATCTGGAAAACACGTACTCAAAGGATTATCCCCACACCAGACATCATGCCAAAATTTCACTCATCCCATCTCCAATCTGAAACTGAATGTAACGAGAAAAAGTAGACCAACCACTACTAATAGTTTTCTATAAACTCACCCCTTAGGAGCCTGGAACAGAATTAGAGCACTAATCTCCCTCCTCAACTCCATATTTAGCCCTTATCCCTCTCCATAACACTTCTCTCTCATACCTAAATCACCACAATCATTTTCCCAATAGTGCTTCATTAAAGTATCTCAAATTTCAAATTGCTAGACCCCCAGATTGGATAGGAGAGCATACCTTGGACCAATTCACCAAGTTACGTTTAGAATCATCTCCCAGACCACCCTAAAGAAAATTTTGTTGAAGTTGTTCTATACGGTATGCTATATTTGCCGTAATTGGAAAAAGGGAGAGGAGATAAGCAGGTAAACTGGATAAGTACTTTTTATGAGAGTAAGTCTCCCCCCTTTGGATAGATACAATCTTTTCCATCTTGCTAACCTCCTTTCCACCTTCTCAATGATGGGATTCCAAACTGCTCTATCTTTCCATTTTGCATCAAATGGAAGACCTAAATATTTCATAAGAAGTGAGCTCTGCTTACAACCCAATGCATCTACTAGCATCTCAAAATTTGGAACCACTCCCACAAGAACTAGTTCAGACTTATACAAATTAATTTTCAATCTCAATACAATCTCAAACCATGACAAAATCAAGTGCAAAAACATCTGGTCAATATCAGCATCGCACATGACTAACGTATCATCTGCAAAGAGAAGATGAGTTACCTATAAGTGATCACCTGTGGAGGTACCCACACTAAATCCAAACAATCGACCTTCTGTCACCGCCTTATCCAAACTATGAAATGTTGGGTAGTAGCAATGCATTTGTGAAATATTATGTGTATTTTGGGATTGAGTTTTACTTTAGAATTATTAATTCTGAGGAGATACTCTGGAATTTTAATTTTAGAAGTAAAAATCCCTTGGGATTTAAGAAATCTGAAAGTTTTCATGGATGGAAAATTTTTTGGTGAAGTAATTTTAGCACTTAAATAAAAAATTGGCGATTTTGGTGATTTCTTCTTTTTAATTGACCATATAGTAAGGTACTTGCATGTTTGATGCACAAAATAAGCCTTAAAGAGTTTTGACACCAATTTTGATATAGGACCTTTATGAGTTCAACATTAAATTAAGGTTCTTGAAGAGGGTTTAATGTTTAAGAGTTTAGGTATAATAAGATTGAATCTTGTATTAATTTTGTTAAATTACTAAATGTCCTAAAAGCTTAGTTAAATGGGTGGTACAGTAAGCCAAAGATTGAACTCAAAATCTCCTGCTCTGATATAATTTAAATTATCGATTGTTCCAAGAGCTTAAGATGTTAAGAAATGGTGAATTTAATCATTTAACCATAGTTCTAATAAGTTTGATGGCTGTTTAGTGTTAAAATAGTGAATTGAATGAGAAACAAAGTAAGATAAATCCTAGGCAAAAACACCTAAGTTTTCCTAATCAATCACACTAAGGAAGGAGAATGTGACCACACACTTAAGTTGTTGGAATTTTATTAAAATCATCTATATGTCCTTTATTGAGTACATAAAGATTCTTTATAGACTATTTCCAATTCTAATCCAATAAGGACTAGGACTCGTAAATAGTGTTTTCCTAGAAAGATTAGGATTCCTGATAACGAATAAAGTTGGTTAAGAAATTCTAAACCAAATAAAGAAAGGACCCAAAACAGAAAATAAAACTCATGGGTCTCTGCTAGTACGATATCTGGTGTCATGGGGAAGCTTCAATACCAGATCATATGTTGTTTTGTAATAACTCTGTGCAATGGGCTTTGAATATTATGAGACAGAGATACATGACAAGGAGTTGGAGGCCTTATTTTCTTTTTTGGATTTAATTTATTGTACTTCAGTGCAAGGCAGTGGAGAAGATAAGCTTTGTTGGAAGCCATATGCACACAAAGGATTTGATGTTAAATCATACTATTGATTTATAGCATCTAATGGCAATATGAGTTTCCCCTAGAAATGCGTCTGGAAGCCTAAATTTCCAAGAAAAAGTTGTTTTCTTTTTGTGGATTGCTGCATTGTGGAGAATCTTAACAATAGACAATATGAGAAAAAGGAATATCATTGTGGTAAGTTGGTGCTACATGTGTAAAAGGAGTGGGGAGATAGTTGATCATTTACCCCTCCATTGCTCTACTGCTAAAGAATTGTGGACTATGGTTTTCAATTTTTTGGGGTTCAATAGGCGATGCTTAAAGGTGTTTTGGATTTATTAGCTTGTAGGCAATTTTGATTTGGTAGACATTGGAATAGAAAATTTTGGAAGGCAACTCCTCACTACTTAATGAGGTGTGTATCAGTGCATGCCGAAAAAGGAATAGTAGAAATTTTAATGGGAGCGAAAGGACCATCTTATATTTCAAACTGATGTTCTTTAGAGCCTTGTTTGAATGGATGACATCATTAGGATTATTTACTATTTCATAATCACACTTTTTAGATTTGATTTTTCATTGTAATTTTGCTTGATTTTGGGTGTGCCTATTGTATACATCCTGTATACTTGGGTTTTATTTCAATAGGATATTTTTACTTGTATATAAAAAATTAAAGTAGCCTATGAAAGGTGCCAAGAAGGCGCAAGATTGAAAGTTTGAAACTAGGCAATAATTCTTGGATATTCTTGGTATTAAATGTTGTTCTTACTTTAATTCTTGAATATTTTGGTATTAAATGTTGTTCTTACTTATACTCTTTACTATCGGCATCAATGTTAGAAAAGGAAGTTTGGGAATCCTATAAGTGGAAAAATTTGGAGTGCAGTTCCTAAATGCTTCATTTAAATAGATGTATTTAAAACGAGGGATTTGAATTTGAATTTGAATTTGAATTTTTAGTTTAAATGAAATTCAAAAAGTATGAGAGGGAATTTATTTTTTTGGTATTGATGAAATTTATGGATGGATTTGAAATGATTAGATGAAAACTATTATTTCAAATTCGTAACATCATGAATGTTTTGTTGGAACAAAATCTCCAAAGCTCAAATAATTTTCTGGTGTGAAATTTATATAAAGCAATTGATATTAGCAATTGTTCAAAGTCCTTGATTTTAAACTATCATTTTCAAATGCAACCTTATGCATTTTGTGGATTTTTGGATAGAACAAAAAAACCACAAATTTAATGGTGTTGAACTTCTTTCCAATTAACTTTGGTCCATTTTTGTAAAATCTTTTTAACTGAGTGGTTGTTTTAGGCAAAATCTGGTGTTTGTTGCTTTTATTATTATTATTATTATTAAATATTTTGTAGATCTCCTTAATTTCGGATTATAACATTTGGAGATCTCCCTTATATATTTTAATGACTGTGTTACTCGTAGAAAAAAGAGAAGGGAAGTGTAGATATTTTACTTTTAGAAGCAATAAAGCGACTGCATTCTCTAGAAGTAGCAAAGACGTACTTAAAGGAAGCTGAGCATGTTGTTCCAAAAGAGAATGAACTGGACTTAGGTCCGGTACCCGGCTGAACCTGCTGGTCTGGTCCAGTCTAGTTTTTAAAACTATTTTAGCAACTCAGCACAGCATGAATTTAAAATTTTTAAAAACATGCACTGGAATTTTGTTTTCATGAACAATTTTTTCTGCACAATCAATTAGTGTAGTATCATATTTAATATTTTAAAACTAGTTCAAGTTTCCTTGATTTGATTTATTATGTCTTCCCCACCCCCCCCCCCCCCCCCTCGCGGTGGGGATTTAAGAGGTTATTTAGCCATGCAAAATTCTGTTCCAAGTTTTAAATGTGTTATACTCTTTTGATTTCTTTTGAATTCTTGAAAACAAATTAGAATGAGGGATTTGGCTTCTAGTTGTGTTTTCTTATCCCATTCTATTGATCTAATTTTAGGCGTTGATCCGGAAGTGGGCACCAGTTGGGATTGTCATTGTTGTCGTTCTTCTCCTTTTTTGGGTAAAAAACAAGATATGGTGATCCCTTTTGCTCATGCATTTCAGCTGGCATCATTGTCAATTATCACATGCCAGATGGAGTACGTTTCAGGATTGTGCAGAGTTTTGGTATGGGGTACATATCCATGCTAAGGAAGAGCAGTGGATATTATCAGGTGGGGCAACCTCAGTTATATAAGTCGATTAAAGGGAAAAATGTACTTGGTAAAATTTAGAAGAGATCGATCCTTTTATTGTTATTACTTTTATAATATAACTAAACAAATTAGGCTCATAGTTCATACAGCCATGTATCTACTCGGATTCGATGATATATTCTAAAAAGGAGAAATTTCAATTATTTGTTTCTTTTCCTCCTTGTACTAAATGGCCCACCAGAAATGATTTATTTGTTGTCCATATCTTTGGATTCTCATTGATCTCTTAGTTTGCGCATTGTGTATTAAAAATTGTGGCGGATTTTTCATTTCCCTCTTGCTTAAGACAATTTTGAAATTGTCAACAGAGAAGGTGGGTGGGGACAAGAGAACATGGGAAGACTATCTACATGAACATAAAGTTGAAAATAGGTTGTTCTTTCTGTTAGTTGATTCTGCAGCTGTTACTAAAGGACCACTGAGAGAAACAACTAATACACTTAGTTGGAAATACCAGCAAAATGACAGAAATTCAGAAGATATCATAAAATGTATGTATCAGCAAGGTTATTGGTAGAAAAATGTAATAGAAAGATTTGAGATAGTATGGTTGGATAGAGCAGTATGCCAGGTCATCGTAGCCAATCAATTATTATGCCAATGAAGCTTTTGATGGTGACTAATTTTCAGAGAGAAATTCTGAGGAAAAAACACTAGAAGATGATGAAGTTCAGCTCAACCCGGCACTTGCATATAGCTTTTACAAAAATAATGGTAGAGAGTTATTGACATCCTTAGTTTTGAACCACAACTACAAGATGGTCCCCAAAAATCCATTAAGCTCCTTATGAGGGGGTTTGGATTCCGCGTTTGCGTTTCAGCAAACGCGTTTTCCTCCTCTTTTTTTTTTTTTTTTTTTTTTTGCCGCATTTTTTTACTTTTGGGGGACAAAAAATCTGTGCATGAACAGTGCGTACACTGTTTACGCAATGTTTATGCACTGTTCATGTAATAAAAAATATTAAAAATAGGTCCTACGGTACTATTCATACATTTAAAAATTATTTTGCTACAGTGTTTTCAGTTTTCAGTTTCAGCAACAATAAGTTCAATCCAAACACACCCTATATATGGATCATCTATAGGTTCATAGAAAACTTGAAAATGAATTTGGGAGAGAAAATCATGCCACACTTGGGAACTCACAAAATTCTATTTTGGTCATTTAGCCTTAGGTTAGTTGTTAGTATTTTATAACACACCATATGATTTTTGATATATGATTAATATTTTTTATTATTTTGATATATATCATTTATCATTAAACTGAGACACTAATTGGTTTTTAGTGCAAGCGAGAATAGAACTTCAGATCTCTTATTTGACAACAAGGGACTCTAACAATTAAGCTAACTAATAAGTTTTCCGTGCGATGCACGGATGATATTATAATGTTTTATGTAAATTTGTTTTTGGAAAATATTATACATATATTATAGCATATTTATTATAAAACTTTGTTAGTAATGAGTTCATCATAAAAAGTAACAATTATAAATTGCACACAGACATCTATTATAATTATTTTGTTCAAGTAATGAGCAATAATGAAAACAACTTGGAGTAATATTGTATAATAAAAGTTGATAAAAGCATATTAATTCATTTTATATTATTGATTTTTATTATGTTATGTAATAAAAAGGTTCATTACGAATTTTTTTTCTTCTTCAATGCTTTGTTATTGTGGTATGGTGACGCTTGTTGTCATTATCAGTTTCTCCATCTTCAACATTTGAAATTTAGTCTGTCCATATTTGTTTAATTTTTGAGCTTTCATCATTTTTTCCTTTTGTTGCATCATTTGAGTTAATTACTAATGAATTGGCACCGAAAGATTCTTGATTAGATCTTACAAAGTTTGGAATTTGTGGCTAAGATTTTTCATAGGTATTTGCATTTATATTAAATTTCAATGATGTGATAGTTTTTTGTAAATTTTTTTTTTTTATTTTTTTTTTAATTTTGGAATAGAGCAGGAAAAAGAATTAACATAGTATGTTGAATTGTGTTTTTTTTTTTTTTCTTCCATACCTTTTTATCATTTGAAGGCACATCAAAAATCCTAGCAACTATATAATTTTCAAAACTATCTTTTAGATTGAATTCATTCAAATGAAGTGGAGAAATCCATTTTTTTCGTAATTTTTTTTTTCAAATAACGTGAGATTCCTTCTCCAATATCAATATTTTTACAAAAATTTAAATAAGTTGTACCTTATTTTATTTTTCAGCAAAATCTCGATCTTGTAGATTTATTTAGGATTTTCTCGGCATCTCGATCAAATATCACAAACTTTGTTTTGTTAGTTGCATTAAAAACTTCAATTTGAATCTTGTATCTAAAGTAGTTTGCAATTGTATATATATAGTAGTTATAGTGAGATAAATATATTATAAATATTTGGAGAGTATGTAGTTAATGTGAGTGCCTCTAACTTTGGGATAAAAAGATTTATTTTTGTTTTACATTTTGCACACCAAAATGATCCTGTTTGTAATTTGACAATCCTTTCACAAAGTACGCACAAAATGTAATACCAACCCATTGTTGTATAAATGTTACTTATTATTGCAATACCCTAGTAGTTCACACCTTGCAATGAACTTTGAAATTAATATGTATTTTTTTTTAATGCAAATAATATGATCTATTATTATTTTTATACATAAATGATGAGTATAATTTGAAATAATTAACAAACATTTTTCGTAGGATCTCATTCAATGCATTTTATCTTTACTATTGTCTTCATATTATTCAAAGATAAATCCTCCTATGAAAATTTTTTTGCATGTATTTTTGATATTTCTTGTATAGGATCATGTTTTTTACCATTCCTATTATTGAATTTTTTTAAAGAAAATATTAAGTTAATGGAATTTTGTGAGATAGTATATGCTCTTTATTAGACTTTTTTATGATTATAAATTTTAGAAATATGCACTTGTCAATTATTTCAGCGACCTGAGGGATCTCAAGATTTATATATATTTTTATTGCACTAGTCGATGACAGAGAATTTGCCTGCATAAATTGCATAGAATATTATTAATAGATAAAAGCATATTGAATTGAAATTGGGGAAAAATGAAGAGATATTTCATGAGAATGAGATTTTCTAGAAGTATCATCTATACGTGGGAGAGGAAGAAGAAAGTTTGTAAGAGGGTAAGAGTTTTTGCTTTAATTTACATGTGGGAATGGTCAAACTTGGGTCATAATACGTAAGGTAAGAACTGGGCCTGAGTTTTTCATAAGGTTTGATCTACTTTTAAACGGTAATCAATTTTATAGTGAATAACTTTTGGTCTAATTGGTCTAATTGTCAAGAACAACTCGTATCAATATAATAGTAAAAATAAGTTACTATAATCTATTAGGTAACAGTAAAAAAAACTTAATAAAAAGAGGTCAAAAATGCTAAATTTATATAATAGTAAAAATAAATTACTATGATTTTTTAGGTAATAGGAAAAAAAACTTAATGAAAAAAGGTAAAAAAATGTTAAATGTAATAAGTTACTATGATCTATTGAGTAACAGTAAAAAAAAAAAAACTTAATAAAAAGAGGTAAAAAAATGCTAAATTTATATAATAGTAAAAATAAGTTACTATGATTTATTACGTAACAGTAAAAAAAACTTAATGAAAAAAGTTACTATGATCTATTGAGTAAGGTTTGGTCTACTTTTAAATGGTAATCAATTTTATAGTGAATAACTTTTGGTCTAATTGGTCTAACTCATATCAATATAATAGTAAAAATAAATGACTATGATTTATTGGGTAACAGTAAAAAAAAAAAAAAACTTAATAAAAAGAGGTAAAAAATGTTAGTTTTATATAATAATAAAAATAAGTTACTATGATTTATTAGGTAATAGGAAAAAAAACTTAATAAAAAGAGGTCAAAAATGCTAAATTTATATAATAGTAAAAATAAGTTACTATGATTTTTTAGGTAATAGGAAAAAAAACTTAATGAAAAAAGGTAAAAAAATGTTAAATGTACTAAGTTATTATGATCTATTGAGTAACAGTAAAAAAAAAAAAAAACTTAATAAAAAGAGGTAAAAAAATGCTAAATTTTATATAATAGTAAAAATAAGTTACTATGATTTATTAGGTAACAGTAAAAAAAACTTAATGAAAAAAGTTACTATGATCTATTGAGTAAGGTTTGGTCTACTTTTAAATGGTAATCAATTTTATAGTGAATAACTTTTGGTCTAATTGGTCTAACTCGTATCAATATAATAGTAAAAATAAATGACTATGATCTATTGGGTAACAGTAAAAAAAAAAAAAAAAAACTTAATAAAAAGAGGTAAAAAATGCTAAATTTATATAATAATAAAAATAAGTTACTATGATTTATTAGGTAATATTAAAAAAAACTTAATGAAAAAAGGTAAAAAAAGAAGAAGTTAAATGTAATAAGTTATTATTATCTATTGAGTAACAATTAAAAAAAAAACTTAATAAAAAGAGAGAAAAAATGCTAAATTTATATAATAGTAAAAATAAGTTACTATGATTTATTAGGTAACAGTAAAAAAAAATTTAATAAAAAAAGGTAAAAAAAGTTAAATGCAATATTAGAGTGCCACGTGGCAGAACCTCATGCACCCTCACATGAGGTCTCTGCTTTTCTATATATATTGATTGGAACCAACTCGATATATATTTTTTAAGTGTACTGTGATACTATACAATACATAATATCGTTATCTTGTTTATCACTCGATACACTTTAACGTACTTGATTACATCATTTTTATTTACATTTTTTAGAAAAAAGATATATATTTTTTAAATTTTTTTTTGGGGAAAAAAAAAGCACTTCCCCCCTAAATCTATGGGTATTTCACAATTCCCCTCTAACTATAGAATGCAATATCCCCTTAACTATTGAAAATAAGCAAATACCCCATGCTCGTTTGATTAGTAGAATATTCCACATGAAAAAAAAATTTAAAATTCCCTTTAGGGGGATGTCAAATGACCCAACGTTTCTAGATAATGTCATTCAAAGAACCCACAAGATTTTTATTTTTATTTACCACAACTTAAAAACTTTCCTCTAAAATTCTCATCCGTGAATGCTATATTAACTAGAGCTTGATACAGATAGTAACATTATTTTTGCTGGCCTATACCTTTTACTTGTGGCGGAGCAATGATTCTGATTCAAGGGTGGCAAGATTAATATATATATATATATATATATTTATTTATATGAAGACAAAATTAATTCAAATTTTTTTTTTATTAATAGAAGGAAAAATCACTTATTTTTTTTTAAAAATGATTAACTTAAAAAATATAATGTAAATGTAAGTTATATATATATATATATATATTTTTTTTTTTTTGCTATGTTTTTTTCATGCTTGATTTCAATTTATTTTTACAAGCCTAGTATTAGAGTTAGTACAGTCAATGTTACACCTAAACTTCTTCATTAATTAAGTTGACTATAAATATATATTTCAAATAAGTAAAAAATAAAAATAAAAATAAAAAATAAAAAATCATTAATATATTAAGTTCAAATATTAATCTAAATATAAGATATTAAAAAAAAAAATCATTTGAATACTTAAAATTAGAATGAAAAAAAAAAAAAAAAAAAACTTAGTAGTATTAACAATATGATCATATACATGAAAATTTTAAAATGTTTTATGTGTGCCTTGATTTTTCAAAGATATTATATAATGTTTTTATTTTGAATTAACTTAAAAATATCAATATTTGTTTTTTTTTTTTTTCTATCTTAGATTTCAATTCTAACTAACTGATTGTAAATGACCTTAAAAAGTATGTAGTCAAATATTTTATTTTATTTAAAAAAAAAAAATGTAATTCAGCAGAAACATGATATATTATAGCAATATCTACTAATCAATCTGCTGGGACCTGGCCAATAGCACAAAAATTATAAAAAGTTTCTTTGGGAATTACTTCGCCAATTACAATTCCACCATTGTCATTCTACCATATTATCACACCCGTGTCTCGTTTAAGTTCTTTACAAGTATGTACAACTGCAGCTTTGATCACTTGGAATCTTTACACAAGTGTTTTTGGTATTTGGTACTGCTTCCCTGATTGCATCAACAATAACATCACCTATATGAGTGCGTTGTCAACTTCTAGCTCCAATGGTTCAAATACATCTTCATCTAAAGATACTAGAGTGTGCAGTTTCACTATTATCTGGATAATTTTAGTATGTAATTTTTTCTAAGATAAGCTCCAGTATACAAAAATGGAGGAAAAGGAAAAAAGATAATCCTAATGTGGAAATATACTGCACACACTACCATACAACCCTCGTAATCTTCTCCACATACATTTTTTCTTAATGAAGAGATAAAGAGATTCAGACATTGGTGGATGTCCAGAAGAGGGCAGTTTAATATTTGATGATTTGATTGCATTTCTGTAATCGGCCAATACTAATGTCTCGAGCTACTTGGGATGATTGACATAAGCTCATTAGCTGTCCATGTCACCAGGGAAAGATTATGGAGATGGCCGAGCAACTCTTTGTCGTATGATGGGAGCATAGAAACACATTCTGTTTGGAAAAAGTGAAAAAATTAGTAATGAGAGAGGCAACCAACTGTAGGTACTCAGCTAATCAGAATCTCAGATATCAAAATATTGATTTTAATGCCCATTTGTAAAGAAACTAGGAAGAGTAATGACATCTAGTCAAATTTATGATCCAACAGTAAAGCTGCTCTAAAATTGGCTTGGTTAGCAGATGTAGAATCTATGTTGAATCACCATTTAGAAGGGATACTAGGACTTGGGTCTCTGTTGGGTGGGGCATCAGATAAAATTTTTATATAAATCAAAATGTGGGAGAAATGAAAGAATCGTTTGTCTGCTTGGCTGGTCAAACATGTTGGCCAAATTAGCTGCCCCTACAGTGAAGAGAAAGGATCATGACTTAAGGTTTCTGATACAGAAGTAACACATTTGGTAATTCCCTAGTCGTAGAAGAAAGATGTTTTTAAGGAGTACAGATACATTATGTCATTCTTCTTAAAAGTACTTTCAAAGGTGTGAAATATTTCATACCTGAGCTCTTCATGAGACTCAGTAGTGAGTATGAAGCCAGCACTCTTTCCTCGAGATCTTTTTCATAATTCAAGGATTCTACCAACCGTGGCGTGAGAATTGAGCATGCCATAGACTGCAAATTTTCATCTCCAAGTGAATGGAGAAGGCTGGTCATCCAAGTAACAGTAATGATACTTGCTCGTGCTAACCTTGGGATGCCATTGGCTATGCAATCTGAAAGGGCGACTAACAATCTCTTGTTCCCACTGTTGAACAACATACTAGCTGCTTTCCTTTGCCAGTTTTCTGTTGCTTCTTCCTCTTCATCCTAGTAATGTAATTAAGACCATGTAACGAATGATTCATTAGAAAAGAGTGGTTATGATCAGATTTATAATTAGCAGGGGGAGTAGTCAAGCCCCATTCTTACAGCAAAAAGAAATTTCTGTCATTTATCTAGTTTCTTCCTGATTAATTCTATATTGCTCATGTAATGTAATTGTAAGCTTACTGAGTGCATGAAACCATCTATGACAATTTCCTTGCTATGAAATGAATCCCCTGAACTCTCATGGAAACCTGCTTGTTGTAAAAGCCATTTTTCTGCTGATGCCTCTCCAGTATAAGAAAACCAGCCTGCCAACATCAGAAGAGCTCTTGCTGTTTGTTCTTGAACCTTTTCGTGACATATTTGACAACTTAAAGCTGTTATGATTGCCTCAACTGCTTCTTCTCTGTATACACTGCACTTCATAGTATTACCCTGCAATGTTTGTGCAATTTGTTATGGTGATTGCTCAAGAATGCGCAACCAGATATTACACAATTGGTCTGTTTGCTTGCTGAGAAATTTGAGGAACTAAGAAGGAGTCAGAAATATGATAACTCCTTTTTTTTTAAAGATTTCTCAGCAACCATTAAAAAATTATCTGAATGAATTAAAATAAAAAAACAAGAAAGAAATTATATGGAATTACCAGAAGATCAAGCTGCAATAAGATTGCTGCCACCAGTGGGTATTCTTCTTCTGGTGCTCTGTGGAGACGGGCTAATAAAATGTGCATGGTGTTCAAGCCACTCCATCCTTCTTTTAGTCCACATAAGAATTCTATTATCTGTGTTCTTCTGGTAAGAATTTCTTGGATTAATATAATATGGATTGAGCTTATAGAAGAGAATGTAATAGGTAAAAGTTCATACCTATTAAGACAGAGTAACTCGATTAGTAAAGAAAAAGCATAGCTATTAGAATTCTTGCAGTTCTCAAGGACAATAAGTTCAAGAAGAGAAGCCTTGTTCAAATTTTCAGCCAAGAAATTTCTACAGCTGCCATCAGCTCGAATGCAACAGGACATGATCAAAGCAGCATTGGTCCTTTCATGAGTATCCCCTCTCTCAATTTGTTGTGCCAGCAGATTCAATCCCCCAAGAGAAACCACTTGTCTAGCATTCTCTAAGTTCCTATCTTCATCAAAACCTGTCAGAAGTTGGTCTATAAAGTAAATTGCTGCCACTTGAGGACTGCACTGTACTGTGAAGAGGGTCTGCAACTGATCTCCAAACTCTAACACTCGAAGGAATAATGGCACCCAGTGAACTGATATCATCTGTTTTGCCTTTGGCTTTGCTAAATAAAGCAGAACAGCGGCTTTTAGAAACAGAGAAGTGCTTCTCAAAAGTCTCATGAAGATTTCTAGCTGTGGATCCAAATTCAGTATAATCTGCCTAATCACGTCATTCGTCCCTACAAATTCTGCTAAAATTGATATTATTAACTCTAAAATTTCATCATCATCAGAAGCAGACAAAACCTCTAGCATCCCCTCAATAATGGATGCCTCTGATAATGCAACTTCAATGGCGGGATCACCACGTGAGTCCAACCACGCTTTGGAGATTATTCGAATTGCAAATTCACATTCGCTAAGAATATCTGAGGAGCAAACAGTATTAATAGCTCTGATTAACTCACTTGAATTGGCATTCTCTTCCTTTCTGACTGAACAATTCTTGGCTGCAAGGTTGCCTTTCACTAAGCACTCTTTTGGCTGACTTCGGCAGGTAAAGATCTGGAAATAGTCTGATTTTTGTGTTTCAGGCCATGATTCAGCTCTCAAATCTCTATTGTTTTGGCTTGATGACCTTCGATGAGTCCCATATCCTTTCTGTACAAGTCAGAAAAAAGACGATCATCTGCAATGCAACAGTCACTTTTTCATATAACAGAAAAAGCAAAAGCCAAAAAAAAAAAAAACTGACTTTAATATAATGCAAAGAGAAATACCCACATAAACAAAACTGCAGTTATAGCTATCTTCATCTGTACATAGTTTATCCTTTTCCTCTAAATGCCACATATTGATTGAAGCTCCATTTTGATCACTGTGGTCCATAGATTTTCGCTCAAGTGAGGTCCCAAATACAGCTCGGTATCTTTTATGATTTAGGCAACCATAAAGCAAAATTCACAATTAGCACATAAACCAAATGTAAAAAGTAATAATAATAAAAAAAAATAATAAAAAAATTGGGGATTAAATTTTCAACAAATTATATTGTTTATAGACTTACAAGTTGTTGTTCATGGAAGACTGCAAAGTGTAAGAACCTGAGGATCTCCTACTTGATGATCCATAACTGGATTTTGATGGCAAATGCACGGTAGGAACAGGAGGGGCTTTAACCCCAACTTTAAGCCACCCTTTATAGTACAGAGCAAACTCAATAGTCCCCTTATCCATTTGGTCACTGTACACCTTGCTCAAGGCCTTCACTTTCCTCTCCTTATCAATGTAGTTGGAGTTTGAAATAGTTTCAAGCTCCTTAGTGTACCAGATCTTAAGATGGAGAAGGTGGGGAAGAAAGAAATGCTCCCAAAGATCAGCAAGCAAGTCGTTTCGAGCTAGAAATGGAGAATCACAGAAAACTTGAAGTAGGTGCCTAGCACAAATCCTATCATTTTTCTCAAGCTTGTAGAGAATTGCTAATAAAAGCTGAGCAACTGCAGAGATATGAGAATTGGGTATTCCACATGTTGAACCATTCTTAGTCTTTTTAGAATTTAAGGAATCAACAACACTTAGAAGCCGAATGGAGTTCCTTAGTGTCTTCATGCTTAGCTCCTTCCTAGTCCCTTGTTCAACTACCAACTTGTCAATGTTGTCGATAACAAGTTCCATGTTTGCGAAAATCCCATTATCTGGCTCCTTTTTTCTTCTCACCAAGCAAGAGTTGCACTTGTCTCGAATTGTTTCCTGGAAATTCACGTCTTTCACGTACCGGCCAATGTATCCGCTGAGGATGGAAATCACTGCTTTAATAGCAACTTCATCAATTGGAGGCTCATCTGCTCTTGAACTCTCAGTCACTGTCGCCAATGATTTATTAGAATTCGATCTCTCTGATACCGAACCCACCCTTTTAGATGATGAAAATATGGAAGACCCTTTTTTGGTAGCAGAGAGACGGGCAGTTTTTCGGTGGTCATGGCAGATGTATATAGGCAGTGCTATTGAGTCATCTACTTGTCCTCTGTCTCTGATAAGCTTCACAGGCTTTGGAGCCTTACCAAAATATCCTTCCTTGGCAAGCAGTTCTTGTAAGGAGGCCATGTTTGTTGGTGGCACAGGGTTGGATTTGGTACTGGTTTTGGTAATGGAGCAAAGTAGAGAGCTTGCAAAGGTTCACTGACATTCTTTTCAAAGCCCAAAAAAGAGTAGGAGATAACAAGAAGACAGCTAGCTGTTGCTATTAGGAGAAGAGAATAAGGTGAAGAAAAGACACAACCAATCAGAATCAGCACAAAAATACGAAGTAAAAGGCAAAATGGAATTTGGGTAGTAATTTTTCTTTCCTTCTGTGTATTTAACCGTCAGTGCCTTCTGTCTGTTTCAGGTAAACAGTTGGACCAGTCCGGTTGATAACTGTTAATAAAACTTCCTGCAATCTGTAGAATCAGGCTCAGTTCTGGACCAGATATGTGAATGTGAAGGAGTAAGTTTTGATTTTTGATTAAAATATAAAACCTATGTGATGTCTTTAGAAAACCATGGTAACAAACAAGAATAATGCAAAAGAATAGGTGGGTATTTGGACTTTGGATCAATGTGAATTTTGTCTTTGCAATATTTGGGACCCACTCATTTGGAAAAAAGTTACATTCTTTGTTTAATATGGGGATTGGGAATTTGGAAGATAGCATAGCAGAACAGAGCAGAGGTAAATTAATCAAACTTAGGTGGGTGATGGGAAGAAGGATGATAAGCTCATATTTGTTGATCAGGTCGGTCGTCGGTCATATGTGCTATCATCATTTTATACGTATGGGTGAAATTGAGTTGCTAGAATATATATATGTTGTAGTGTAGTGGAAGAGAGAGACTGACCGTTGGATGGATGGCGACCCATCAACTTTTCATTCACGTGGGAAACCAAACCTATATGGATATTTTCATACAAACAACAAAATGCTTTTAGTAGTATTTGAATTTGCCAATGGTGAATGAATCATATGATCGGTGTATATTCGGTTCCCTCACTACTAGTGAACTTGAGTTTCAAGTCTATCTACACAAAGTCCCTTCTTTTATTGTAACAAATAATAATAATAATTACTATTTGGGTTTGGATCAATTGCAATTTGCAAATCTATTGAATTTAAAATTAAAAAAAAAAAAAAATCTTTGAGGTTTCCATAATTACGAAATTGATTTCTGAGACTAACTTTTAAGAATAACTAGCTAATGTCCTGCGTGATGCACAGTGCATTTTCAAAACTTTTGTGAGAAATTATCTTTAACTCATTGGGTTCATCAATAATATTATTTTTAGTTACTATATGTGGGGGCAATTTTTGCTTCAAAGGTCAAGGGCTAGACCATGTTGTAACCTTAGGCAATTTTGTTGTCCCACATAAGAAAGATTTGCTTTCTCTTCATGCCATATAAGGAAGCAAATCTTTCCTATGTGGGACAACAAAATTGCCTAAGGTTACAACATGGTCTAGCCCTTGGCCTTTGAAGCAAAAATTGCCCCTACACTATAGTCATAGGTAATCAACGAAGTTTACTAGTAAAACTAAATTTAAACTAAACCATAGTCTCTAGTCATATTTTCAATTCCAAAATTGGGTATGCTTTGTTATGTAGTGTAAGAAGGGGAAGGAGACAAATACATTTACAATGTTTGAGAAATTTTCATTATGCTAATGCATTGGTGATTTTTGAAAAGGAGAGAGAACAATTGGATATGCTTGGATTCCTTGCCATTTCCCTTGTCATTGCTTGTGATTAATCATGCAAAGCTAGAAATAATATTGAAAAATTTAAAATTTTAAAAAAGAAAAAAAATAAACATAAAAAGGAGAAACTTAAAAAGAAAAAAGAAGTGATGGTAGAGGGCATATTGTAACTGTGATTTAGTTTTTTTATTTTTATTTTTTAAATAATTTTAGAAGAAATTCATTGCATAATAGAAAAGACAAAACAACAAATGGCCATTAGACTAAGCTTTAGCAATGTTAGCAATACAATCAGACACATCCTTAAAATAAATGGAAGGACTATCTAGAAATAGTGCAGCCTTGTTAGCTAACCGGTGTGCAGCCTAGTTAACTTGAGGTTGATGTGATCAGATTTCCATGCTTGTAAATCTGATTAAGCAAGCTTTGCATCCTCTTTGAGATGGTTGATCATTTGATGTATTTTTTGCTTAATTGGTGAGAGCATTTATACTGATAAAGAGTCACTTTGAAAATTGTGAGCATTTATAATAGTGATTTAGTCTAGGCTGGAAGTATGCTAAGATATAGTTGTGTAAAGAAGAAAGAGAAGGGAATTGAAAAGGGTGGGCAATTGAAGGGTTAGAAATTTTGAATAGCCAATTGAATTGATGGGAGGCAATTGAAAAGTCTGAAATTCTGAATGGCTAATTGAGAGAGAGAGAGAGAGAGAGAGAGAGAGAGAGAGAGAGAGAGAGAGAGAGAGAGAGAGAGAGAGAGAGAGAGAGAGAGAGAGAGAGAGAGAGAGAGAGAGAGAGTACTGTTAAATGATAAGGTGTAACTATTAAGAAAAAAAGATGGCTAAGTTATTAAAGAAGTGTGTCACTTGGTAGGACCTCATGCTCTCTTGCATGAGGTCTCTGCTTATATATATATATATATATATTTATATATATACTAGTTATAAGCCCGTGCATTGCACGGTTTTATGAAAAAGCTTATAAAATAAATGTATAAATAATTATATATTTTAATAGATTCAATAAAGATAAAAGAAAAAAATTATCAAGTGTAAATAATTATCTCACTAAAATAAAGGGTAAGATTTCTTCCTAAAACTAAATTTAATTGATAATTCCAAATTGATAATTATTTTAAAAAAACGTACTAAACAATTGATAAATTGAAAATTAATATAATCTTGATAATATTATAAATTAAAATTAAAGAATACACGTGTAGAATATCTTGATAATTTGATGTAACATAAAAATCAAATAAGAAAATTGTTAAAGTTAATCTATTAATTCTAACTATATTTAATCATTAATTCTAAGACCCTAACCCTAAGCATGTAAATTAGATCAAAGCTAAGAAAATTAGTTTAAACAAAAGGCATTTTGATATATATATATATATATATATATTTTTTAAATGACATCAACGAAGAAATTATCAAATTAATGGAGATATATACTATTTTTTGGAAGAGATAGAGATTATCAAATTATTGGAGATATATATTGTTTTTTGGGATAGATTTATATTAATCACCTCTTGAAGAATTTGGATTGTGTTTATTCCTTAATAATCAAGTTTTGTAGCTTGATATTATGATAAAATAATATTAATTTAATAATATTAAAATTTTGAAAATTTAGATGATAAATATTATTTAAATTAAATTTTTGTATGTTAAATATTATCCCCTAATTTAAGAAATATATCCTAACAAATAAAAAAATAATGTTAATCTAATTTTATTTAATGATAAGAATAAATTAGAGTCCTAGTAGTATACTATTCCTTTTTAGTTCTTTAAAAATTTAAAAATTTAATAAAATTTCTACAATTTGGTGAAGCCATGTGGCACAACCACGGCGTCTAAGCTTAACTTTTATTATATATAATAATAATATGATATGATATGATATGGATTCAAATATATATACACGCATATATATATATATATATATATATATGAGATGAGTTCAAGTTACATCTGGTGTAACTCTTATAAATTTACACTTTTTTTACACCATAGATTTTTAAGAGATCTAACGGTTAAAAAAATGCCATTAAATACTATTGTTTTCCACCTTATTACTTAATTAATACTAACATTCTCTCTCTCCTTATTTACTGCTTTCCACCAAATAATATTTTCTTCAACACAATCTAGCAAAAAAAAAAAAAAAAAATTGAAAAATAATTACATTTTCATTGATTTCATAAAACTACCTAAAACAAGAGTTAGCAAATGACTTTCAACTTGCTCCTTAAAATAAATAATTAAAGAAACTTAAAAAAACTTCAAATAGCCTATCATACACTAATTGTTGAACATATGAAACATCTTTCAGGGTCTATGAAACAAACTACTCTGATAAATGATAATATTCTTTTGTACACAATAACCAAAAAAAAAAATGCACACGAAAATCTACATCAAAGGAATTACTCCCAATCTACATAAAAAAAAAAAAATGCACATGATAATATTCTCTTTCACTTTCTCCTGAATGTATCCAAACTTTCTAAGAAACCATAAGATCATCCGAATGGCGTTACCAATAAACACCAGCCCCATCAAAGCTAGCACATGAGTACAGAAACTTGCAATTGTTTAGTGTATGACAGGCTATTTGAAGTTTTTTTGAAGTTACTTTATTTATTTGTTTATTTTTAGGAGCAAGTTGAAAGTGATTTGTTGACTCTTATTTTGGCTAGTTTTGTGAAATCAATGAAAATGAAATTATTTTTCAATTTTTTTTGTTAGTTTGTGTTGAAGAAAATATTATTTGGTGGAGAGAGAGAGAGAGAGAGAGACAATGCTAGTATTAATTAGGTAATAAGGTGGAAAATAATAGCATTTAATGGTGTTTTTTTAACCGTTAGATCTCTTAGAAATCTATGGTGTAAAAAATGTGTAAGTTTATAAGAATTACACCAGGTGTAACTTGAACCCATCTATATATATATATATATATATGCGTGAAACAAATAATTATGAATACTGATTAGATATAGAGACTAAGCCTACGTAATGCCATGGGAATAGCTTTTTTTGTCCGCTTTCAGCTATGCTATATAGATGCGCTACTTTGCGAAAGAAAACATCATATGTAAGTAGCATCTAGAATCGAATCCAAAGCAGCCAAGAACAAATGGAGTAGCCTGCGGGCCTTAGCTGGAAACACATAATTAACCCGTGCATTGCACAACCGACCTGCATATGTAGTACATAAATTAATCTTTCCAAGCATCAATCACAGTTTCACAGACTAAGAGTTATTGTAAAACTAAAAAATTATTTTCTTAGTTAATTAGACATGAAAGCTCAATTTCTTATATAATTTCTAAATAATCAAACTAACATTATAAAAAAAAAAATCAAATGAAAATCCATAACAATTCTCTAAATTGGATTAAACTTAAGGAAATCAACTTAAACAAATACACAAAATATGTTCAATTTGATGGGAAAAAAACAAATACGTACTTGTAAGATTGTAAGTAGAAGAAGAGAATAATAGCGCAAAGGAACCGTATGGTAGGTATTAATTATAAATTATTTGATATATATATATATATATATATACACTCCACGTTGAAGAATTTTATATGAACAAAAAGTCTAAAACTAATTAAACCACTATATGATATGTCAATTGCTGGGTCTTTTAATATTTAGCAAATACCACATGACCCAACTATTGCTGGGTCTTTATGTGATATGCCAATTGCTGGGTCTTTTAATATTTAGCAAATGTTTAATTTTGTTTTGATTTGGTTTAATATTTAGCTCCACGTGGAGTATATATCAACTCAATTACTTAAAGTCACCTGAATACTTTTTCTCAAAAAAAAGAAAAAAAATCTCCTGAACGCTGTACGTGGTTATTAAAAAATATTTTTGATCACATACAACCATTCCTAAAGTTCCCCCAAAACACCCATTATCAACATATATATATATATATATATATATATTTATACGTAACCTTTTTTTTTTTTTTGTGAGAAATATATTTATACGTAACCTTTATCTTCAGATTAAGTCACTTTTGAGTGAAAGATGAATTGTTTTAACTTTATTAGAAATTATAGTTGAAGAAAAATTATATCCACTTAAAAATGATAGTCGAAGGAAACTTATATATATATATATATTTTTTCTTAAAATCTAAAAATTTAAGAAAATTTCTGTAATTTGGTGCCACCACTTGGCGCAACCACTGCATCTAAGCCCAACTTTTATTATATATAATAATAATAATAATATGATATGATATATGGGTTGGGTTCATTTTACACTTAGTGTAACTCTAAATAATGTTACACTACTCAATAACTTATTATTGAATTCATATTTTGAAAATCCAATTATTGAATTACATGTTTTATATGTTCTTAACATGCATACTAAATTTCATGTTAATCAAATGAAATTTACCATTCAATCCACAAACTAATCTTTTATGCACCATTTGAAATTACAAAAACTTGAATTTAAATAATTGATTGATGACATAGCTATTGATCTTTGATCACCTTGAAATTTTGCAAGCATGGAGAATATACAAAGATAATGTAATCTACAGTAGATTTGTCAAAATTTGCATCAAATTAAAAACTATTGGTTGGTGTAACATTGCTAAGAGTTACACTAAGTGTAACTTGAACCTAACCCATGATATATATAAAGATGAGTTTAAGTTACACCTAGTGTAATTCTTTAGAGTTACATATTTTTTTAAACCGTTGGATTTAAATAAATCCAATGGTTAAAAAAAGACCATCATTATTACAAATATTCTTATTAGGATTTCATTAATTACCTTCATTTATTACATTCTAAACCTCTCTCTAAACCCAAAAATGTTTAACATCTGACTCTCTCTCTCTCTCTCTCTCTCTCTCTCTCTACGTTTCTCTCTTTCTCTCTCTCCTCCACCATTGTTCCACCTCTACAGGTTGCAAAAAAAAAAAAAAAAAAAAACCAAGCCGAACAATGAGCAAGGTAGATAGAGTAGGTAAGTGTTTTGTGGCTGTACTAGCATGCTGCAGTTCATAATTTCCACACTTATTTCCACAATCCAAATAAAGCATTATTTGTCTTGTTCTCCATTTTTTTCTACGCCCAGCATTAAAATTTCTTCAATTGAATACGATTGTCCTATTGGCCAATTATTGTCATGGAAATCCAAGGGGATAGAAAGAGAGGTGTGTTATAGCTAGGCTGAAGTGAAGGAATATGTTTAGTCCCAAATGAGAATATATAGAGAAAATTTTACCAGTCTTCTGAAATTTTACTCATCTTTTAACATTGTGATTAAAAACATGATTTCAATAACGTAGGACTATGTGTACGGTGAGTGTAAAAAATAATGTAGGACTCTCATTAGTCCTTGGCAATGGCTGTTGGACGATTGATGGTTGCATGCTATGTGGACATAGGCTAAGGTCATTGCTGAGGTGAAAGCCTTCGTGTTGACACTTGGCACTTGGTAACTCTATTTCTATTTGTGACGTCTTTGAATTAGCAAGGTCGCAAGAGTAGAAAATGGCAACTGTTTTTTTTTTTCTTCTGCTGGCAATCTATAGAGGTGGAACAATGGTGGAGGAGACAGGGAGAGAGAAACGGAGAGAGAGAGAGAGAGAGAGAGAGAGAGAGAGAGAGAGAGAGAGAGAGAGAGAGAGAGAGAGAGTCAGACGTCTAATGTTTTTGGATTTAGAGATAGGTTTAGAATGTAATAAGTGAGAGTATTAATGTGATCCTAATAAGAATATTTGTAATAATGATGATATTTTTTTAACTGTTAGATCTATTTAGAGTTACATCAAATGTAATTTGAACCTCTGAAACGGGTATCCACGCTTTGTGGAAATGTGGTGTAGCTCGCGATGTTTGGGCAGGTTCCTCGGCAAGAGTACAGAAATGTAGTGGAGACCAAGCTGATATGCTTCAGCTTATGGAGGAGATGATCAAACGTCTATCCACTGAGGAATTGGAGCAATTTTTGGTCCAGGCATGGATTATTTGGAACCAACGTAATGGCCTGATTCATGGGAAGCAATTACAAGCACCTGCGGTATTGATAAAACGTGCACAGGATTTTACGATGGAGTTTCGGCGAGCTAACCTTCAGTTTTCAGTACCATTCACAACACCAGCTTCGACGAGATGGACACCACCTCCTTTAGCTCGGTTTAAACTCAACTTTGATGCTTCGATCTTCCAGGAAGATGGGACGTCTGGTATCGGAGCCATTATCCGCAACGATAGAGGCGAAGTCATGGCGTCGTTATCAGCAAAGGGACCCCCTGTGACGTGCAGTGAGGATGCAGAGATTTTAGCTTGTCGTCGTGCAGTGGACTTTGCAATGGAGTGTGGGTTTTCAGAGCTGGTTCTTGAAGGAGATAATCAAGCTATCATGGCAGCCTTGAGCTCGAGGAGAGGTTTGGAGTCTCGGCTGGGCCATATTATCCAGGATGTTATTTGTATGCTCAACAATCTCAGATGGTCGCAAGTTACTTTTGCTAAAAGGAGTGCAAATTCTGCTGCCCACGCCCTAGCTAGATTTGCTAAGGATCTCATAGAGGATGTTGTATGGATAGAAGATTCACCTCCCCCAGTTGTGGAGGCTGTGTACTTGGACTCAATTTCTATTTAATGAAATATGAGGATGTTTTCCTCTTCAAAAAAAAAAATGTAATTTGAACCTAACTCATATATATATATTGATGATTAATTATTTGTCTTTAGGTTTAAACCAATGGAATTTAGACACTTTATTAATTATAAATACTTATTTTGAGCTTAGTTAGTAAATCTGCGTATCTTACGGGTATGTCCGTAATAATTAAAAAAACTTGCATCCACCGAACTATTGTCAAATGTACGGAATTTTATGCGTGATTTTGAGATTAGAAGTCCAATACACGAGTATTACAAAACTGATAAATTTTGGTTTCTTAAATACCGCTTGCATAAAGGATAAAAGTTATAATTTTACCAAAAAAAAAAAAAAAAAAAAAAAGGATAAAAGTTATAAAACTTGATGGCTGTTAATTTGGCAGTGACATAAAAGTTCAAAGTTCAAACCCATGTATAATACAACTGAAGGAAACGAATTCCTATCAAATACAAGAGTCTTTTTTTTTTTTAATAATAAAAGTGTCATGTATATAATTTAATTTACTAAAAAGATAAGTAAATTAATGATATGTTCACAAAATTTTTACAACAATTTTACAACAAATTTTAGGTAGCATATTGTAAATGGTGGGTAAAAAGTAATGTTACTGGATGACCCAAATTATAAACCCAAAAAAAAAAAAAAAAAAAGAAGTTGTGAAAAAACACATCCCAATTTTGTTTGAGATGTTGGATTTAATCACATATGAATAGAAGTAAAGGTTAAAAAAAAAAGGTAAATGTCTCCCCTTTTTTGTTACAATTTTTTTAAAGATAAACGTAACATACTCGTATTGTATACATATCGTTTTTTTTTTCTTTCTAATTCCGTATTTTTATGCCAAATTTTTGAAACATAATTTTTAAAAATATACCAAATTACACCCGTCCATTATTTACTGTATTAAACATGTACCGTATTTTTCTAACTATAATTTTGAGACTAATTAATCATTCACAATCATATGTATTTGATTTTAATTCCAAGAATGCTTCTTAATCGTTGAAACATGTAATGGGTTGGGCTTGATCTTGGAAGTGGGAAAGTGATGTGCTTGGTGGTGGCTCAAAGAAGTTAGAAGTGAAGCCCAAGTTTGGGTTGGGTTCGTCTGTGAGGATGGAAAATAATTGTGAGAGACCATAGAGATCTAGAATTTCATATTTGCCATTCAACTTCTTGGATCATCTTTTGAGTTGCTTGCTTCTTAACCAACTCGACAAGTCTGTGATTATTAAGCAATATTTTGATGAAGCGCTAACCATGATGAGTGGGGGAAGTAGTATTGCTAGCTGCTGCTTTTTGATTCATCAAGTTTGTGATGGAAAAGTTTAAAAATGCCACCTGGTTATTTAGTAGGGACTAGGGAGGTGTAACATAGCTACTGAATGAGCAATGTGGGTATCCATATTCCCTTTTAAAAATGTGAGTATTCACATTCCTATCCCTGAATAAAGTTACATTTTGTATAAAATGATAATTTTACCTATTTTCTCTACCCTTAAACTAATAGAAAGAAAATAAAAATATTATTATTATAAATTGATAATTTAAATAATTATTTTTTATAATATATGTCTTTTAAAAAATGTTATTATATATATATATATATATTTTTTTTTTTTGAATTTTCTATGATTTTATAGTTTACATTTTGTTTCTCATAATTTATTTGGAGGAAGATTTAAAAAAAAAAAAGAAAAAAGAAAAAAAAAAGAAGACCTGATGTTGTATTTATGAATCAAATGGTATTTTCGGAAAAATAAATCATTCTTACAAAATTCTTAGAAATAAACTAAATACAAAAATCTCATATTTTAAGGATTTTTTATTAGATTCAAAATCAAACCAAATATAGAAAAAATTACATTTTTAGATATTCAGATTGCCCATCATCACATTTCTAGGAATATGAATAACAGGAATAATGTGGATTCCCTTGTACCAAACACCACCTAAAAGTACTAACCATATATTTGATGATAGGCTACATGACTGAAAAAGAAAAGGAGAAAAAATAGTTTTTCTCTTTCTTTCTTGACACCACATAGCTAGGGTTTGGATTATCAATAAGAGTCCACACTCTTGGTCAAGTGAAAAGTTATTGAGTTGAAGATCAAGGAGGTTTCAAGAGGATTAAGTTGTTGGATTTTTAAAAATAAATAAATAAAACCAAAACTTTCAATCTTGAGCATCAATTTGTGTTTTCTTTTGAACCCTAATTTTATATTTATGAGGAACATGTGTTTATACATCATATGAAGTAGATCCATATTATTTTCTGTTGCATACTTCATGAGTAAGATGTATGATGTCTTCCTAACATTTGTTATCTATTGAAGCATACCAATCTGATAAGGAATCAAATACTGCAGCAGATTAGATTAATTCAAGTTAATATATTGCAATAGATAAGAATAGTTCAAGATAAGCCAGAGCACTTTCATATCTCATCTACTTTTCTATCTCATCTACAATTTGTATTTTAAATGTATTCTTTTGTATTCAAACATCTTATCCTATGTAACTAATCTGATTATATTTATGAAAGCAACTCCCAACATTGAGTGTGTGGGAGCATAAGATTCACTTCATATAATATCTCTTTTCTTATATGGTATCAGAGCTTTTACAACTAACATCATGAGTTCCTCTAATTCCAGCTCCTCTACTGTCACCACACTCTCTCTCTCCCTGTTCATACACTGCCAAATCATCCAATTCGCCTTACTCTCACCAAGGACAACTATCTTCTTTGGAAATACCAAGTTGTTACTCATCTCGATGCTCAAAACTTATTTGGCTATATTGATGGATTCAAAACAGCGCCTTCTTCAACTATTTCTAATCCTATCACGGGATCAAATCGGCCTATTCTTATTCCAAATCCTGAATATGTTGCTTGGTCACAACAAGATCAACTTATTCTTAGCACATTTATTGCATCCCTCTTAGAGTCCATTCTATCTTAGGTTCTTGGCTGCAATACCTTTCGCACTCTATGGGTGGCTCTTGAACGTATGTTCATCTCCCAATCTCGGGCTTGTGTGATACAAATCCAATACCAATTAGCTACCTTAAAGAAGGGTAACCCAAATGTGACTGATTATTTTCAGAGAATGCGTAGTCTTGGAGACACACTTGCTACAGTTGGACAAGCTCTCTCAAATACTGAAATGAGCTCCTATATTCTTGCTGGCTTAGGAACTAAATACACCCATTTGTCACTTCTGTCACTACTCAGGTGGACCCTCTTTCTCTTGATGAATTATATGGGTATCTCCTTGCTCATGAGCAGCGCTTGGAATAGCAACAATCAGCTGTTGAGTTAGCATTCTCAACTGCCAATATGGCAACTCAGAATAACACAAATCGTGGTTGTCGTGGTCATGGTTCCTATGGACGTGGATCTTCTTCAAATCAAAATGGTCGAGGCATAAGAGGATGTGGTCGTGACTCCTCAAAGTCATCCATCAATCCCTTTTCCTTTGGGACTCCATGTGTTGTTTGCCAAGTTTGCAACAAACTTTGATCATTCTTATCAAGCTGATCCACTTGCAACTGCCCAAGCTTTTTATTCCTCACCATTTGCCATTCAAGATGACAATTGGTATCCTAATACCGGTGCCTCACATCATCTTACACCAGATTTCTTTAATCTCAATGTGAGCTCTGAAGCATATTTTGACACTGTTTAGATCACAATCGGCAATGGTCAAGGTTTGCCTATTTCACATACTAGAAATGCATCTCTTTCTACACCTAATCACTCATTTTCTTTAAAACATGTTCTATATGTTCCCAATGCTTGCAAAAATCTTCTCTCTGTTAGTCAATTTGCTAAAGATAATTCTGTATTTTTTTAGTTCTATGCTAACTTCTTTTTTATTAAGGATCTCACAACTAGGAGAATCCTCCACCACAGACCTCTTAGGCATGGGCTATATCCTCTCTTTTCACGTTCATCTCCAACCACTTCACCACATGCTCTGCTTGGAGAAAGAACATCTACTGCAAATTGGTATCATCGTTTGGGACATCCCAACTTTCATATTGTTCATCAAGTGTTATCCAAGTTTCTACTTCTAGTTTCTGCAAATAAAACTTTGGCAATGTGTTCAGCATGCTCTCAAGCCAAAGGTCATCAGTTGTCTCTCAATTCTTCTTCCTTTGTCGCATCTAGGCCTTTAGAATTACTATTTTCAGATGTATGGGGTCCATCTCCAACTGTTTCCTTTTCAGGCAATAAATATTATGTTTTTTTTTGTTGTTGATGCCTATAATCGATTCACTTGGTTGTATCCCAGTGGGTTCTTTTTTTGGACAGTACCCAAGTCCATTGATGACAAGGGATCCTGGGCCTCCAAGGATGGATGGTTGGACTGGGTCTGGTTCTCTGTGGCCTATTGGGGTCGTTATATGAACCGGTTTGTGCGCAAGTCACATAAAACTCCTCAAGGCAAAAATGTGATTTCCTCCTAAGCAATAAAATACCATTGTAAGTGTTTTAGTGTCATAAAATGACCTTTTACTCTTACAAAATAATTAAAATAATTATTCATAATGTTCATAATGAGGAGGAGGTTAAAATAGAATATTTAGGGCTTATCTTTTATTGTGTGAACATTTAAAAGAGTTCATTCACTTGGTTCCCTGAGCGTGATGTTGTGGCTCTTAGGGGTACTAGGTCTGTAATCCATGGAACCTAGAATCTCTAGTTCCTTGTGTGAGAGACCGGAAAAGTGCCTCTCAAAAAAAGAGAGATTTTTGAGTGCTTTTAAGGACACCTCTCTTTTTGGGTAAGTGATGTGGAGTCGCCACTTATTTTTTATACAAAAAATAAGAAAAAATAAATATAAAAAATACATGACTGGATCGTTTCCTTTAATTAATTAAAAGAATACATGTTTGAAAAATTGAAAATTACATGGCTTTGGGTCCTAGTTATAAACTACCAAATAAGTACATGGTTTTTTGTTTTAGTTACAATTTACTCAAAATAAAAGCAAAGATAAAACCTAGGTCTACCTATTCAAAGAAACTACATTCGGAGGCTACGTTATGAAATGGGAAGGTGTTAGGCACCCATTCTGCCTAAACAGAGTCTAGTCTTCTAGACTCTTGTGACCATTATACCCATTTTTTATGCATGAGATGAATGATATGTCGCACATGCGAAATAAACTAAATCACACAAATTTATTTATGAACGTATCCTTTCCTTTGTTAAAAAAATTTAGATTTGTTGTTGTGAGTGAAAAAAATTGAATTTGGTTTATAAAAAAAATCAGATCTGTTTTTATTGTGTAAAAAGAAGGTGGTTTTTAGAGAGAAAATTCAGATCTATTTTTATTTAATAAAATAAAGTCTTTTGGTTTTAAAAAATATCATATATGTTTTCAAGAACTTAAAGAAAATAATTTTTTTTATGACAAAAAAATCAGATCTGTTTTTATATGTTCAAAAAGTATAAAAAAGATTGCTTGAGAAGAGGATTTCATTCATGAAGTAAATTTATGCTACATATATTGAATAAAACAAACACAACAAACATAACCATTCACGATCCTTTTTTTTTTTTTTTTTTTTTTTTTTTAATTTCAAAATCTGCTATGCTAAAAAAATCAGATTTGTATTTAAGGAAGATACAAATTAGTTTTTAATTTAAGAAAAATTTAGATCTGCATCTAAGGAAGATACAAATCTGTTTTTGTTTTAAGAAAAATTCAAATATGTACCTAAGGAAGATACAAATCCATTTTCATTTTGAGAAAAATTCATATCTGCATCTAAGGAAGATACAAATCCATATCTGCATCTAAGGAAGATACAAATCCATTTTTATTTTAAGAAAAATTCAAATCTACATCTAAGGAAGATGCAAATCCGTTTTTATTTTAAGAAAAAAATTCATTTAAGAAAAAAAAAATCAGGTCTGCATCTAAGGAAGATGCAGATCCGTTTTTATTTTAAGAAAAAAAATTAGGTCTACATCTAAGGAAGATGCAGATTTGTTTTTATTTTAAGAAAAATTCAGATTTACATTTAAGGAAGATGCAGATCCATTTTTATTTTAAGAAAAAAAATTGATTATATGTAGATCTTTGAAATCAAGAAAGAGATCATAACCATAATAAAAGAATCAAGAACATGCTTTAACAATATAAATTAACAATTCATGTTATGGATACTTGAAAGAACTACACTAAAAAAATATATACAAACATGCATCTTTACTACAAGAAAAGCATAAAGAAAAGAAAAGGGTAATAAAAAACAACCTCTTGCATGGAGCACTTCTTCTTCTTGAGAGGAGGTTTTAGGGTTCAAAAAAATTTATGCAATATCTTTGAAATCTAAAAACCCTAGTTTAAGAGAGAATACCAGAAAGGGGGTGAGAAATTTGAGTGTGAAAATGTGTCTCTCCTAGAGCGTCAAGGCATGTACTAAATTTTGAGGTCCAGTCTCTATTTATAGAGATTGGGATGCTTAAAAAATAAGTTTCGATGAGTAGAATGCAAATCAGGACGCTTCTTTTTGCGAAAAAGTCAAAAAGGATGTGCCTTATTGCCACCTGAAGAGAGTTGGGCCAAAGCCCAAAAGGGTGCCATTCGACACTTTAAAAGTGCCGAATGGTACTTTTGGACACCAAACGCACTTTCATGCTCGGGTGCTTTTTGAACTCATTTTTTAGGTTTTCTTAAGTTGAGCCTTGCACTTAGACGAGTTTTGAATCCATATTCTAAGATTTTTACCTCTTTTTTGGATAATTCAGGTGTTTTTAGCAACAATTATCTTGTAGATAAATAATCTAAAATAAATCTTGATAAAGTTCAGATTATCTACAATTTTATTGTTATCCAATTATCCCCTTTATTCCTATGCAAGCAATCCTATTTAGACACTAATTATTAACTAATCACAAAATTATTTAATTAATTTTAATTGTTTAACAAATCAGAATTAATTTAAATTAATCATGCGTGGTTGACTCTATCTAGACACAATGCATGTTGACTGTGCAAACTTGATCATGTGATATCTTTTAATCCGACTGTCTGATTCGGGAACCGGACATACCCTCGCGACCATTAGAATCCTAAGATTATTTTTATGATATGCAATGAATGAATTAATGCATGTAATGCAATCATGATTTTTGAGGTACTTGGATGGTCACTTTAGTCATTCTTCTTAAGTAAATCATAGGTGTAAAATCGAGTGTCTACACCTTGAACTAAAGGATCTTTCTCCATGCTTATTATGCAATGGAGTTTTGTCCTTTTCCTCTACCTCTTTAGGTCCTGCACAAGAACAACTATACAATACACATATCTTCAAATAATTGTTAGTTCCCCAGATTAGGATATTCATTCCAATACATATACATATATGTAAATGAATTTCATGAGAATGAGTCAGCCATGAGGATCCTGACCCTAATTCTCATAGACTTAGTGCTTTTACATAAGACTTGTGGGATTTGGAACTTAAGTCCAAGTAGCTTTGCTTGGGTATTGCCATCTAAATAGTCAGGTAAGGAGGATTTTGTGGGAGAGAGTGATATCTGATGTGTGCATGTTTTGGCATATGTTTCTTTGGAGGCTAAGTGATATTTTGAATGATTTCAAGGATATAGGATGAATTCTTCCTCCTTGGCTCTCTTATTTTTGTTCCTTTTCTCTCCCCTCTCCTTTGCCGGGCTCTTAAAGCTCTAAGAATTATCATTTTGAACCTCTGAACTCTACCCTTTTTCCTCCATCTAAATACCCATTTTTCTACCCCTCCCATCTACTATGCTTTAGTGTTCCTTTTATAGTGGACATGGTCTAGTACCCCAAGCGAGGACGTCCTTGGTCTGCTGGGTAAAACCATGTCCTCTAGAACCTGAAAAAAGTGCATTTGGCAGAGGTTTAGCTTAATTAGGAAATTATAACTCAAAAGGAGGTGTTTGGCTTAATCTACAAATGGAAGATTCCTTCTTGGAAAGTCAAAGGAGTGAGTGCGCTGCTCAATGCAATAGATGATAGCTTTGATTGAAAATGACAATATAGAGGAAATTGTGGGGAGATGTCATGCACATGAAGGAATTGAGTTTTCCATTGGTTCATGCATTCCAAGCAAATATATGAACCAAGAGAAACCTTCGGGATCTTCCTTTCACCAGAAATCATTACCCTACTGACCAAACCACTTCTCCTTTACTATCAACTTGGGATCCCATGGGCTTGGACTATGGGTTACAAAGATAATACCTGGTCTGCTGGATTTTTTAATGGCTTTTGCTGGAAATCTAAACATACACCTTGGCTTTCTCATATGTCAACCAAGGTCCTCTTCTCAAGGCTTCAAAAGGACACATCAAGGTCCTAGGGCCTTGATGTTGATTCTTTTTGCTGCATGTCCTTTGGCCTGACCGAGATCCCTTTTCTTGCTGCATGTCCTTTGGCCTGACCAAGTCTGGGTCCTCTTCTTTTATTATTATTATTTTTTTTTCTTTCTTTTTCCTTCTTTTTGGGACTTTAGGCCTTCATGGTCATTCTTTACTTCATGAATTGGGATTTCTTTTGTTAAGGCCCATGGTCTTTCCTTACTTTTCATGGAATGGGCTTTCTTGTCAAATTTTGGTCCTCAACAATCCCATTCAAGCAAAATCTGATGGTTTTTTTTTTTTTTTTTTAATGTTTTTAAGCAATTTCAAAGTCAAGTTGAACATCGCTTTAATGCTAAAATTCTTAGTGTTCAAATTGATTGGGAAGGTGAATTTAAACACTTTGTTTAAACAAATTGGCATCACTTATCGTGTTTCATGCCCACATACTCATCAACAAAATGGTTGTGGTGAAAGAAAACATCGTCATATTATTGAAACTGTCCATGCTTTACTTGCACACAGTTCTCTTCCTACCTCCTTTTGGGATGATGCTTGTCTTACAGCTTGTTATCTCATTAATCGCATGCCCACTCCTAATTTGGGTCACCAATCACCTTTTCACAAATTGTTTCATCAACACAAGCTTCATCCCAATCACCAATTACCTTTTCACCTAATTTGGGTGTGTATGTTACCCTCATCTTCGTCCTTACAATAGTAACAAGCTGTAATTTTGTTCTCTCCAATGCATTTTTCTTGGCTATAGTTCACATCATAAAGGTTACAAATGTTTACATATACCCACTGGTCGCATTTATATATCACATGATGTGCTCTTTGATGAATTTACTTTTCCTTTTGCCAATAAACTACTTTCACCTACTTCTTTACAGCCCACTACTTCTAATGTCATTCCACTTTCTATTATTGTCCCACTAACATCTTTACAGGTTACTAATACATCTCCTACTTCACATCTCAACTCTCACACCAACAATACTAGTTCGTCATGTTCTGATCGTGCCAAGATTAGTGATGCTTCTCCAACCAATACCTCATCAAATCACATTGAACCTCCATTAGTTCAGCCCTTTGTTTCAACTCCACTTCGTACTCATCCAATGGTGACTCAGTCATAGAATTTGATCACCAAGTCCAAACAATTTCATGATGGTGTTATGCAATACCCGATTCCTTAAGCTCTAATGTCTTTGATGTCTCCATTCGAGCCTACTTATTATTCTACAGCAGCAAAATTTCCAGAGTGGCACACTGCTATGGAAGCAGATTTTAATGCCTTGTTGAAAAATAATATTTGAAGTCTTGTTCCTTCTTCAAGAGCTCATAATATAGTGGGTTGTAAATGGCTTTTTCAAATCAAAAGGAGAGCTGATGGCACAATTGAGTGTTATAAGGCTCACCTTGTAGCCAAAAGATTTTACCAACAAGCCAGAATTGATTTTAGTGAAACTTTTAGTCCTGTTGTCAAACCTATAACTATTCGGGTTGTTCTCTCACTTGCTATCTCAACTGGTTGGTCTATGCGCCAAATTGACATTCAAATTGCTTTTCTTCACGGCAACTTATTTGAAGAAGTATTCATGCTCCAACTTCTGGGTTTTCATCATCCATCCCTGCCTAACCACATACGCGAGTTGAACAAGGCCATCTACGGTCTCAAACAAGTGCCACATGCATGGTTTTCGAACTTGAGTGGCAAATTGTTGGAGCTTGGCTTTACTGCCTCTAGAGCTGACTCATTCCTCTTCACTTTCTTCTCAAATTCCTTCACTATGTATGTACTCAAATACATGGATGATGTTGGTAAATATAGACCCTGGTTGATAGAATTAACAAATTTTAAATCCAAGTTGTTAATTAGATTTATTATGAATAAACCTTGTTAAAACAAAGAAACATTAATATCATGTTAATATCATGCACAATGGAATAGTAAATAAGACAAGATATGATGACTCAGGAAAACTAATGAAATAAACTAGTTTCACAGTAAAAAACCTAGGGGCAAACCTTCTCGAAAAGCAATTCACTATAGTAAAGAGAAGTGTCAGATCTAGTACAAAACCTTTGTCCGTAGACTCTACAATCCCCATAGATGAACTTACAGCAGAAAACTTCTACCGCTTCAGAACCTCTTAACTCTTCAATATATGAACGCCATCCTTTTGTACGGATTCCAGTACGTGATAACTTTAGCAACTTGAAGATGTTGTTGGTTGCAAAGTTCTTCACTTCATTAACAATGAAGATTAAGAAGTACTTGATTGCAAAACCCTAAAGCGCAAAAGATGCAGTAACTTCTTACAGAGAGAATAAGGTATTAGGTCACAGTTTGCATGTGTTCTCCTTATATAACAACCTTTATAATAAACCTTCTATATATCTAGGGTTGTGAGAAAAGAAACCCTACAAATATATGTTAGCTAGGGCCAAAAATCAGGTCTGAAAATTATGATTTCATAGATCTTGACAAATTCAGCTTTTGTCGAGCTTCGTTCATAAATCTCGATAGATATTGTTTCTGTCAAGGTATATGTCAAGCTTTAATGAACAGTTTTTCTTCACTTGTTTCTTAGTCCAATCTTCATGGCTTTAATACCTTGCTTGAACTTTTGTTTCTTGAAGTACTAAATCCATCATAAATCTACCCAATTACAAGTAAAGTGCATTTTGACAAAAGATTAGCTTTTCATAAAATATGTCCTTAACAATCTCCACCCTTAGCAATCCATAACAAAACTACAACAAAACAACTAATCTTGAGAGAAGTCTTAAATTACTTAGCTCATAACCACTTATTGTATTACAAAATAAATCTATCCCTACTACAAACTCTTGAAAAGTTTTTCAAAAAGAGAGTTCATGGCAAGATAGACTTTCACAACTTGTCTTTCTGAAACACTTAAACAAAACTCATTAAGGCATCATGTGTGAAACAAAAATAAAGATTGCGTATATAAAGAAACACGCATATAAAGATAGAGAAGAAACAACATATGTAGAAGTAGGTAAAGAAAACATACATCATCATCATATATATATATATATATATATATTAAAGATAAGCACAATGTATGTAAAAATAGCCACAAGACCGGTGTACAAGAAGCTAAAAGAAGCTCCTAAAACAACAAAGAGGTAAACACTCCTCCTAACAAGATGAAACACAACTCCCCCTTACAAAAACATATATTTCTTCCCCTAACATGTAGAATCTTAAAAAGAAACCACATTTTCTTCCCCTTTTTGTCATGATTGACAAAGGGTAGAAGAAGCTATAAAGCTTTACTCGAGAAACATAAAGTTGATCAAAAGGGGCATAAGGAATCTATATAAATGCATGAATGTAATGAAACAAGATGCTATGGATGACAAGATAATAGAAAGATGCAAAACATGTGAAAAACAATGCATGCAAGAAGGTCTCGATAGATCAAGAAGCTGTTGAGCTGCCATCGAGAGAAAACCTAGAAATCTCAATGGATCGAGGATTTGTCGAGAATCTATTAGGCAGACAGAGAGCTTAGAAAATTTCTTCAATGGATCGAGAAGTTGTCAAGGATTTGTCGAGATCACAAGAAGAAAGCTCGATAAGAAGGATATCTGTCGAGGATTTGTTGAGTTTGAAGAAAAGAGGTTTTCAAGGGGGAAAAACACATAAGATGAGAAAGCAACAAGATGGCTACTGATAACATCTTAAAATGTATACTTATTATATATTTATGTGGGCGTTATCTCCTTATTACTATGCTTAATTTGTATAATTAAGTCATGATTTGCATTAGCCCATATTATTTATCTTTGCATAATTTCTTGAATAAGATGCCATTCATTGTGTGTAATTTTCTACTTTCAGGAAATCATATGAGAAAGATGAGTTTATAGGAATTTGTGAAAGAATGGCGGCCAAACTAGAATTAAAGTGGAGCTAAAGGACCATGCTTAAATATCTAAGAAGGTGCAGCTGGAGTGCTTGGATCATCTAACATGATTGGTAGCTTCAAATAAGGAAAGAAATCAAAGAGGTAGAATCTAAAAAGGAAAAGTCTGATTTGAGCATTGATCAATATTTTAGGAGTATCTCTCTCCTCAAAAATTCAATTGACACAAGGCTAGATGAGTTGGAACCATGACTTAAATATCTACAACTTTCCAGTTTTGAGTTTTTCGAAATTCTCAATATTTGAAGGCTGAAATTAACTCACAAATTACTACTGTAAACCTGGACGGAAATTAAACTAGTAAAAGTTTTATTTTCTTGAGACACTTAGACATTAGGGTTTTGGAAGGGAGGTTGTGAGAATGAATTTTGGGTAGAGAAAACCTTGTATTTTCCTTTCTCTAATGGCAGCCTAAACTCTTTGCTAGGGTTAGGGGTTATGTTTCTTTTATATGGTATGAATATTCAATGTGATTCTTTGTAGGATTTTATCAACGACATATTTGATTGTTCAATTAGATTTCTTTTGATGTATTAGTTCTTCCATGCTTTCAATAAATTCAATCATGTTTTTTTTATTGTTGAGATGAATTTCTAATAGTTTCAAATAGAAATCAGGTTTTAAAGTAAATGGGTTTTTCTGAAAAATTTTCTAACTGCATTATTAATCAAGGTCATCATGTGTTTTTGAATTGTCTTAGTTCAACCGAATCATAAGTATTTAATTGTATAAAAACAATTAATTATGAAATATATAATTTCTTAGATCACAAAGAATTTTATATCGATATAGGGAAACACCCCAATGCCCTGTTATTTACATTATTGATTTAAATTAGTTTTTATGATTATCCTTGTTAACAATCACCAAGCAAAAATTTTTCTTCTTCACCCAAATTTTTGTTTAATTATATTGTCTTTGAATCTATCCTGCTCCTTGTGGTTCGACCTCGATACTCCGAGAATTATATTGCTACGATCTCCTGCACTTGGGAGTGAGCAAGCAACTTTGGCGCTGTTGCTGGGGAGCTGCTGCATGTTCAGAGGCAATTTTTTTTTTTTTTTGGAACAAAGCATAGCTGGTGGAAATTCTTCTATTGGTAACTTCGTTCTATTTTTTCCCTTTTTTTGTTTTTATTTTATTCTATTTAATTGTGTATTCATTGTTGCATGAGCATTTGGGTTAGAAACGAGAGAGATAGATTAGAAATTTTTTAAACTTACTTTGGTAATTTTTTTTTACACACCTTTGCCTTCACCTTCTTCATCAATTATGGGTGATAAAACACATAATAATCATGAGGAGAATAGAAGAAATATGTATGAATTGTTGCATCCCACACAAAATTATGTTCCTTCATGCATCATGTTTCCACCTAATGCACCACATGTAGAATTGAAACAAAGTTTATTACCAATACTTCCTGACTTTAGGGGACAAGAAAATAAAAATCCTTATATCCATGTTAGAGCTTTTGAAGAGGTAATTAGTAGTTTCTATGCATAAAATGTTATTGAGACTGCTAAGTTATGTTTCTTTCTTTTTTCTCTTAAGGATAAGGCAAGAAGTTGGCTTTACATCTTGAAACCTAGGTCTATAGGTAGTTGGGGGGAGATGGCCAAAGAGTTTTTTAAGAAACATTTTCCTCTCCACAAAGTCCAGCAAGTAAAAAGAAGGATAGCTAGTTTTGTCCAATCAGAAAATGAGACCTTATACCAAACTTGGAAAAGGTACAAAGATCTTTTCAAATTCTGCCTAACTCATGGGTATGAAGATTGGAGGTTGGTTAGCTATTTTTATGAAGGACTTACACCTAGGGACTGACAATTTGTTCAACTCTCATGCGGAGGGACTTTTTACAAAAGGAACCTGAAGATGCAATGGATTATCTTGATGAGATAACTGAAAATTCTAACACATGGATTGGACCTAGCCCTATGGACTCCATTGATAGGACTAGAACTAACACTACCACTTCTAATGGAAGTGTTTTCAAGTTGAGGGAAGATGATAGCATGAGTGCAAAAATCAGCATGTTAACTAAAGAAATTGAGGCGCTTAAAATGAAAGGAAGTAGGAGCGTTAGTGCTACCTTTAGAGAGGACCCAATGGAAGTGTGTAAAATTTGTCATTAGATAAACCATGCTACAAATGAATGTGCATCAATTTCATCATTTTGAAATGTGCCAGAAGAACAAGTACATGCATTTAATTCATATTGGCCAAATAATTCTTCATATTCTAACAATTATAACCCAAATATGCAAAACCATCCGTATTTGAGTTATAAGAGTGACAATGTGTTGAATCCTCCTGCTCTAAAGAATTTTAATTCACCACATGCATCATCATCATCTAGAACTTCCTTGGAGGATGCACTTAGTACTTTCATTCAAAGGCAAAGTGAGCAAAATCAAAAGTTTGAATCCATGCTCACTAGGCTAGATGAAGAGGTAAAAGAGACCAAGAGTCATATAACTAGGCTTACAAATTCATTGAGTGGGATAGAGAAAGGAAAGCTTCCTTTCCAAACTCAACCCAATCCCATCAATCAAAATCTAAAAATTGGCTCTAAGGATAAACATGAGGAAGTAAAAGTTGTGACCATTTTGAGGAGTGGTAAAGAGATTGATAAATGTTCTCCTTTAGTAACTAAGAAATTTAAGGAGACCCCAATTGAAGAAGAGAAGGATGAAACTAAGTCACTTGGATTTGGTGAAACTGAAAAATGCACAATCCCTCCATCATTTCCACAAGCCTTAAAATTACCTAGAAAATTGGACACCGCATCTGAGATATTAAAGCATTTGCATCAAGTCAAGATAAATTTGCCATTATTGCATGTTATCAAGCTAGTGCTTGCATATGCCAAGGTAATTAAGGACCTATGCACCATCAAGAGAAAGCATCATGCGAAGAAGACCGCATTTCTAACAGAACAGGTAAGTGCAGTTATTCAACATAAGACCCCACCAAAGTATAAGGATCTAGGTTGTCCTATGATTTCTTGTACTATTGGAGATTACATCATGGAGCATGCATTGCTAGATCTTGGGGCAACTATTAATTTGATCCATTTCAGTGTATATCAAAAACTAGGACTTGGTGAGTTGAAACCTACTTCAATAACTTTACAGTTGGTTGATCACTCTATAAGGGAACTGAGAGGGATTTTTGAGGACATATTGGTGAAAATTGAATAATTTTATTATCCAATTGATTTTATTGTTCTAGATTACCAACCTGTTTACAGCTAATGCTTTAATTAATTGCAGGAATGGAAGAATGCAACTCACTTTTGGTTTCATGACTTTGGAGCTAAACATATTTCATGTGGCTAAACAACCACATGAGAATGATGATTGTGCTTATGTGAACCTCGTTGGGGCAGTGGCTCAAGAAGAGTTTAATAAGAATCGTTTTTTTGATCTTCTTGAAACTCTTCTTAATAATTTTGTTGGTTCTTATGATTTAGAATGCGATATTCATGTATTTGATAATTTTTCTTTGTTGGATTCCTCACAGGTTTTGGAAGAACAATAGATGATGGCAATTAATAAAGGATGGAAGCCTTGCTTTCAGGAGCTACTAGAAAATGAAAAAAAGCTCATGCATTCAAGCGAAGAGACACCACAGCTGGAGCTTAAGCCGCTGCCTGGTGGTCTTAAATATGCATATTTAGGCCCTGGTAAGTTAAAACCTAGGTGGGATGGCCCTTTCATTGTAAGGGAAGTGTTTACCATGGAGCTGTAGTAGTTGAGGACCCTAGAGATGGTAGGATTTTGAAAATAAATGGACGAATGTTAAAACCATTCTTAGGGGGAGTAATACCTGAGGAGGAGACTATGTCACTGGAGATCCCTACCTATTGGGATGCTACGTGAACTCTGAAAGAGTTTTATGAAGTTGTACCATATTTATTTTAATTTTCTTTTCTTTCTGTTTTTTTTTTTCATTTTGCCTTTTTTTTTTTGTTTATGTTTATGTTTTTTGTTTTTTGTTTTGTAATTATTTTTCTTTTGTGAGCTAACATTTGCAGGTGTGAAAGAAATTTCAAATAAATAAATAAATGCTTAAGGTAACTATTTCCCTTTATTCTTGAATTTATTTTGGCTTTGATACATTGAGGACAATGCAATATTTTAGTTGGAGGGAGAGGTCTACACATTTTGCTACACCTTGCATGATTTTTCTTTCTTTCTTTTCAATTCTTTAAAAAAAAAAAAAAAACTTGAATTTGAATGTAGAAGAGTTATAAGCTTTATTTTTATATCATGTGATGGAATGAATAATGCTGAGTTGGTTATACTATTTGTTATATTAAGATCCTTTCATGAAGAGCACAATTGGAAACTTTTGAGCACAATAACCAAGTTAGCGGATGGTTAGATGTTAGATATGCATGAATCATGAACAAGTTAGATATTAGCTGAAACTTAACCCATATGGAGAGTTCTTGAGCCTCACTTTTCTTTGTGAAAGTATATCTTTGTTTGAACTCTTAAATTTCTCTCATATGCTTCAGTTTTTGTAAAAGATCTCTATATTTTTTAGTTGACTACTGGAAACATCATGGGGAGATATACCATGATCCTACTTATTTTTGTCCTTAGGCATGCTGATTTATGTGGAATTTTAGGAGATGAGAGCCTAAGACCACCAATTTTTTGTCACCAACTAAACAAATATTCAACCTACCTTTACATTAACCATTGTTACCATCATTTTAGCCATGAGAAATATTTCTACAATACCACAAAACATTTTTATTGATGGGTATTCCCATAGGGGTTCAAGTTTTGAGCAATTGATGTGTTTAGATACCACCATTGTCTCTCTTTTCCTAAAAAAAAAAAAAAAATGAAAAAATGAAAAAAAGAAAAAAAAGAAAAAGAAAAGAAAGATCAAAAAAAAAAAAAAAAAGAGAGAAAAAGAAAAAGTAAGAGAAGACATACATATAAATCATTGGTGTCTGACACATCTTTCATGTATTTTAGAAGGGTTATATGGTTGAGTAAAGGTTGTTTTGATTCAAATTAGTTGTTACTGTTATGAGTTGGGTTTGGTTTGAATTTTCTACATTTGATTCATATACCTCATATTTCAAATAGAGCAGTTTGTCTTTACCTAGCCAAAACATTATACTACCATTGACCTTAATTTCCTACTTGATCCTAAAGGTGCATGGCTGGTATGTATTTGGGATAAAAACTAGGGATGAGAATAATATTAACCTCATGTTTCCAGGAATTCAACATCCCTTCCAAAAGATCTTTTTCCGTTGTTTTAGCGGCTGTTTTTGTGTACACATGTGATATTCTTAAAACTTCTTCTTTCCTTTTTGTTCACATGTGATTTGAAGAGAGAAACCATTACTTCTATGTGTGTTCTTTCAGAGTGTTGATGACTTAAGAGAGGTTTTGGAATAGAGGCTCTAATCTAGATTATTCTTAGTCTATGCATGTTTGGAAAAGCTGGTTTGATTAAATGGGCTACGCATACACACACACACACTCCAAAAGTGACGCTAGTGAAAGCTCTTTAATATGATGAATAGTATCCCAACTCTAAAATTAAAAGTCCATTTGTATGACATAATGATAAAGTAGACTAACATTTGATGCAGGAATTTTCAGGAAATCTTTGATTTTTGTTGGTAAAGTCACTGTAAACCCTTACGAGAGTAAACTCATCCACTAGGGTGACCTAGGGGTTTAAAGGCTTACTGCACATGGAAAGTGCAGTCGTGTAGCCTACAAAAATGGCTTGTAATTTAGTTTTAATTTTTCACTTTTAGTAGATATGAGTGCTTTGTGGATTGCTAGGGACTAGTAAGATTTAAGTTGGGGGTGTGGTAACGCCTTAACTTTAGATGCCAAGCATTCCTAGATCCACAAACAGGTTAAATAAGTCTAACCAATTTTATATTTCAAAAGCAAGTTAAGACAGTTTAGCAAGTATATATTAACACATGTATCCCTAGTGATGGCCAAATCACGTTGTATATGCATATGATCAAAAGTAGCAAATAATTTGCGTGTGGTGTGTGAATCATAGTAAGAATGTATAAGTATCTCATATTATGAAGATTCGAGATATGAGAAAACCAAATGCACTCACACACAATTATAACTTTTTGATGGGGATTATTGCCTTTGAGGTACCTCCTATAACCCTCACAACTCTTAGAAACACACTTACAACCATATTAAAAGCATTTTTATTATTTTTGCTTTTATTTTTCTTTGCATATTTTTTTTAAGCATAGCATGCATGGGCAATTAAGAGAGAAAAGAAATAACAATTATGTAAGCCAAAACATCACAATTTTGCTATGCCGAAGTACACAGATGTTATACATGATTGGCAGGCTTTAATGGTCAGATGGTTATTTATGCCTTTCTCTTAAGATTTATTAGTCCTTCCCGTCAAAAAGGGTGATATGAGCATGAGATATAAGAGATCATCTTAATCTTACTCATCACAAACACGAGCCACAAAGTTCATTTGCTTAATTGTGTATTGGGATACTCATCTAAGGTATAAGAGATACAAAGTTTAGAAATTTTGTTTCAATGGCCATACAAGGTACATAAGTAACAATATACATAAGTAACAATATACACAAACACACACTGTTTTTGTATTTTATTTTGATTTTTTTTTTTTAATTTTGAAAATAAAACAAAATAAAAACTAAATAACCAAACAAAAATAGACAAACAACATGAAAGTATGAAGATAGATATGGATGCATGAAAGCATGACTCCAAAAACAGATAAGAAATTAAGTAAGAAAGTCCTACTTTGGATAGAAAGAATTAAAGTAAAGGACAGATAAAAAAGACAATTAAGTTTTAGGCTCCTTTCTCACCCACACAGCATGAGTCTTTGGCCATGAAAGTGAAAAGACACGTGTCCTAATATGTACTAAAGGACATAGAAGAATTAGAATTCTTGTGAAATTGAGTTAAAAAAACTCAAAACTTTTAATAACTCTTTAAACAAAAGTGTTGAACCTTGAGAGGGAACCTGTAACTGTTTGGACACTTGCTTATGAGGATACAACTTTAAGTAATTAGGACGAATGTGTCTAGAAACACCATAATGATAACAAACATGAGCAGTTTAGGACTACTAGACTTCCTAGAGTGAGGTCTAACAAAGGATTTAGAATGATACAAATCAGTAATGGATTCATACCTTTTCACCTTTCTCAGATTAGGGCACGAAGACAATCTTTGATTCAGAAGTCATAGAAGAGGAGGGGTAGGAGGAAATAGCATATTCTAAGCCAGTCTTATCAGAACTAGGCTTTTGAGTACTCAATACATTATCAAGCTTTGCATTAGACATCCTCTCTATTTGAGTTCTAGCTTGACTACGCTCAACCTCGAGATTCTTGACATTTTCTTCTAATGAGCTATTCTCCACAACAAGAGTCTCAACTAACCTTGTAGTCTCATCTAGTTTGACTAATAGTTTAGCTTTTTCATTTTTTAGCTCATTAAACTCTTTTCTATAAAGATGAGAAGTCTTTTCAAATTTTATAAATTCAGTGTATAGCTTATCATATGCTTCCTGAAGGGTCAACTTCTTAGGTACTTCATTATCAAAAGAATTCTCACTATCACTAGCACTCTCCACAATCACCTTATCGGTTGTGGCAGCAAAAGTCATATAATGACCACATTCATCCATATACTCATCAGAGAGTCATTCTCAGTATTACTCAAGGTAGCAACCAACCCTTTACCTTTTGAATTCTTAGGCTTTTCCTTCATGAAATAGTTTAGGCACTCTGTCCTCATATGACCAAAACCATTGCACTCATGACACTAGATAAATGGTTTCTCACCCTTCCTAGAGGATTTAGATTTCCTAGGATGTTTGTCCTTATCCTTTTTTCTATATTGAAGAAGTTTGATAATTTCATTAGCTATGAAGGTTAGATCCTCATCTTCATCATCATCATCATCTTCATCTTCATCTTCAGAGTCATCAATCTCTTCCACTATACCCCTAAGAGCCAAGTTTCTACTATTTTCACATTTTCCCATTAAATTTAATCTCATCCCATAGGTTTGAAGGTTCCCTACAAGCTTAGTCAAAGGAATTTGATCAATATCCTTCACTTCTTCAATGGCAGTGATCTTGGCATGGAATCTTTCAAGTAAGGATGTAAGGATTTTCTTAATAATTTTGGACTTTGCTATAGATTTTCCAAGGTTGAAGGCAGAATTCACAATATCCTTGAGTTTAGCATAGAACTCATCAAAGGTCCCATCCTCCTCCATCCTTATTTCTTTAAAACTACTAGTGAGTCTTTGAAACTTCACAATCTTTACTGCTTTGATACCTACATAGGTGGCAACTTCTGTGGATGATATTTTCTTGAATTCCTCATTGGTCACCCCACAAAACAGAGCATTCAAGGCCTTACTATTAAAATTTTTCTCTTTGATTGTTGCTTTATCCCAATCCACCGGTGCATCCTTTGGCTTAATCTAGCCAACTTCAACAGCTTGCCATATTTTTTCACCTAGAGCCTGCAAAAAAGCTTTCATACTAACTTTCTAGTACACATAATTAGTACCATAAAAAAAAAGAGGAATCAAAAGAGATTGTCCATGATCCATGACAACGGGGGTCAAAGATCACACTTAAAAAATTAATCCAATCAGAGTGTACCCGCTTTAATCACTTGTTGGGAAATTTAGATCTTGGCTGATAGAATTAACAAGTTTTAAATCCAAGTTATTAATTAGATTTATTATGAATAAATCTTGTTAAAACAAGCAAACATCAATATCATGCACAACATAATAGTAAATAAGATAAGATATGATGACCTAGGAAAACTAATGAAACAAACTAGTTTCACAATAAAAAACCTGTGAGGAAATCTTTCCAAAAAGTAATTTACTATAATAAAGAGAAGTTTCAGATCTAATAAAAAACCTTTGTCCTTAGATTCTACAATCCTCGTAGATGAACTTATAGTAGAAACCATTAATCGTTTTAGAACCTCTAAACTCTTCAATATATGAATGCCACCTTTTTGCATAGATCCTAGTACGTGACTAACTCCAGCAACTTAAAGATGTTATTGGTTACAAAGTTCTTCACTTCATCAACAATGAAGATCAAGAAGTACTTGGTTACAAAACCCTAAGGTGCAAAAGATGTAGTAACTTCTTGTAGAGAAAATTGAAGATGTTATTGGCTACAAAGTTCTTCACTTCATCAACAATGAAGATCAAGAAGTACTTGGTTACAAAACCCTAAGGCACAAAAGACACAGTAACTTCTTGTAGAGAAAATAAAAAACTAGGTCACAGTCTGCATGTGTTCTCTTTGTATAACGGCCTTTAAAATAAGCCTTATATATATCTAGGGTTGTGAGAAAAGAAACCCTACACATACATGTCAGCTAGGGCCAAAAATTAAATCTAGAAATTCTGATTTCGTAGATCTTGATAAATTCAGCTTCTGTCGAGCTTCGTTCATAAATCTCGATAGATATTGTTTCTGTTGAGGTATTTGTTAAGCTTTAATGAACATCTTTTCTTCACTTGTTTCTTAGTCCAATTTTCATGGCTTTAATACTTGACTTGAACTCCTGTTTCTTGAAGTACTAAATCCATTCCAGATCTACCTAATTACAAGTAAAGTGCATTTTGTCAAAGGATTAGTCAATTACATAAAATATGTCCTTAACAGATGATATCATTATCACCAACTCAAATCATTTGGCAATTGATGATCTTCTCAATCCCTTTTGGCGAGATTTTGCTGTTAAAGATCTTGGTGAGTTAAATTTTTTTCTCAACATTGAAGTTCTCAAGCATTTAGACGGTGTTTTGTTATCTCAACGCCGTTACATCATTGATCTTCTTAACCGCACAAATATGTTGCATGCCAAGCCACTTTCTGCGTTTGATGGTGCTATCTTTCCTGATCTTTCTCTGTTTCGTAGCACTATTGGCCCTCTACAATATCTTTCAAACACTTGACTGGATTTGTCATTTACAGTTAATCGTGTCTGTCAATTTATGCACAGACCAACTACAACTCACTGGCAAGTAGTAAAAAGAATTTAAAATGCTCTGCATCCACTCGCCTTGGTGCCTTTTCCAATGCCGATTGGGCTAGATGTCCATATGATAGGCGGTCCTTTAGTGGCTTTTGTGTTTATCTTGGTGACAACTTGATTTCTTGGAGCTCTAAGAAGCAGCCTACTATGGCCTGAACAAGCACAGAAGCTAAATACAAGGCTATTGCTAATACCATTGTTGAATTGCTTTGGCTCTAGTTTCTGTTGCGTGATCTTGGTCTCCATCAATCCCATCCTCCTCGGCTATGGTGTGACAATATCGGTACAACGTATCTCATTGCTAATCCAATCTTTCATGCAAGAACCAAGCATGTGGAAATTAATTTCCATTTTGTTCGAGATAAAGTTGTTGCTAAGGACTTAGATGTCTGGTTTATTTCTGGCGAGGATCAATTAGCGGATGTCTTCACCAAACCTCTTGTTTCCAAGCTCCACATGTGTCCTTCTCCGTTGAGCTCACGGGGGGATATTGAAGCATACCAATCTGATAAGGAATCAAACATTGCAGCAGATTAGATTAATTCAAATTCAAATATTGCAGTAGATAAGAACAGTTCAAGATAATCCAAAGCACTTTCATATTTCATCACTTTTCTATCTCATCTACAATTTGTATTTCAAATGTATTCTTTTGTATTCAAACATCTTATCCTATGTAACTAATTTGATTATATATATGAAAGCAACTCCCAACATTGAGTGTGTGGGAGCATAAGATTCACTTCATATAATTTCTCTGTTCTTATAGTGTCAGAGCTCACTTCATCATCTTGTATGATGATGTTTGGATTTGATAAACAAAGAAACATAATGAAGATGGCTTAGATGAGGATCATAAGGGAGCTCTCATTAATTTAGACTCTATCATTGCAATAAAAATGTGTGTAAGATTGGATATAGGCATGCATATTCAATCATTTTGATTGAGTTGACATTTGAGAAAGCATGTATATATCAAAGGTTCATTCTTTACACAGGCTACGTGGCTTTGGTGTCATATTTCTGTCAGACTCTTAATCGATTCTCCATTCAAAGTCTCCAAAATGTTGGGGTCATTATCTTGCCTTGCCACACATCAAAATTTTATTGGATTGCCTCTCAGACTCGAGTTCAAGCCAGGGAAGTAAAGTACGCTATTTGCAGCAACACGTAAAGTGAGGAAGGTTAGCGGTGTGCCTCTAAATTGCGCTTGAGTTAGGGGAAAAAAAAAAAAAAAAAAAAACCAACAAAAGAGAATGAAGACGGAATTCCCAACTAACTATAGAGATGTATGATTTCGATTTAAGAAAGTGCATATATTTGGAGAGATGTGGTGAGTCAGGTGAGAGATAAGGAGGACTATCTAGCTATTTGTGCTTCAAAACATGGAGAAAACTAGTTTTGGCATTTGCTGATGTATAGGACATAAACTTTGACTGTAGGTTTAGAGAAACAAACATTAGTTTTTTCCCTCCCTAAGACAATGATTTTATTTGCATATTATTGTAGTTTAGAGGTACAGCCAAGAATCTTCAATTGAAGGGAAAAACTGTTTTGGTTAGTGGGTATTAGCAAAAACACCAGCCTTTAGTAATGGGATTTCATAACAAGCAAGATTGTTAAGGTTTTGTGTTGTTTAAGGCAATTCAGTTGACTCAATCACATCTGGTTAGTTCTCCTTTAATGGAAATACAACCCTCATTACCTGTTAAATTTGTGGGATTGTGAAAATCAATGTTAAAGGTGATGGGCCTATCGTCTATGGAGGTTTCCGGTTTGACAGATATGGAGTTTATCCATTAGATTCAAAGGGCGTTTTTTTTTTTTTTTTTTTTTTTTTTTGGGATTTGGATTTAGGCACAATTAACTATTCATGGACTGGTGGCTTTGCAAACAACCTAAGCCCATTTGCGAAGTTCAGCATTAAACTTAAGACATATGATAATAAAAATCTTATTTTGCCCTCCACCTCACAACTCCCGAATTTTCCTTTAGATAAAGCACACATGGGCTTGGCCATGCGTTTGGATTTTCTATATTTATTGAGATTGGTATTTTGATAGGCGCATAATTGTTAAAAAAAAAAAATCAACAAAAATCAAATTAGACAATTTATAAGAAATAAAAAAAATTATATAATTTAATTATAATTTGTTCGTAGAATATAAAAGCCAATTTAGTGATTTGTTAATTTTTTTTTATGTTAGGTTTTTTATTAATGATTAAATAAAAAAAGATAACGCGCTCAATATGTTTAAACTAACATATTTTAATATTGTTTTTAGCTATAAAAATTAAATTAAAATATATATTAGTATAGTGACTTAGAAACATATGAATTTTGAAACTGTTATTTTATAATATTAGAAAATGTTAATTTCCCCTGTATATTGTTATAAAGATATATATATATATATATATATTTAAAAAAACATGTGATGAGAATTTTTTTTAATTAATAAAAAAAATTATTATGGAATATCTATTAAATCCACCCCAAAAAAAAAAAAAAAAATCATAGGGATGATCCAAACGCCCCAAAAAACACCATATTTTGCACACAAAGCATCTCAAAATTAATATTCGTAATTAATTAATTGAGTGTTGTAATTTTATTTGAATAAAAATTTTGGATGCTTATCAACTGATCCCAACATTCCATCAAACTAAGAATTAAATCAATTAAGAATCTCACACACGTTGTTTGTAGAAATGATAATTTGAATTTCTATAATTTTCACCGATATCATAGATAGGACCAAAATCAATTTTAAGAGTAGTTGAATTCATTTATTACCTATGAAAGAAATTATGAAATAAAAAGCATTTTAAAAAACAAATCCATATTATGCTACCTACTTAGCTCACTTCATATCAACTTTAAAAAAAAAAAATTAACGTAAATATTAAATTTGATAAGAAATTGATGGATGAATTGAAGCATGTGCCTTTTAAGGTCACATGAAACATGACTAAATTAAATTGGTGGAAAAACTACTTCTAATGTAATTAATTAATTGATAATCTAGAACATCTGCGATAAGCATGAAAGTAAATAGAATCTGAATCTTGACCCTAAACCATGATCTTAGTTCATTATAACAATCTATGTGACACATGGCTTATTGAGATTAAGGGAAAAAGATAAGAAAAATAATTTCTTTTGAAGTAAAAAATTAACAATCATTGGCTGTGAAAATGGTGAAAATTTTTAGCACCTTTTTAATATTTTAAATTAAAACTTTAATGCACCATAAACATTAAACTGTCAAATTTCTATGAATATCAATTTTTAGTAGAATGCTTTTTTTTTTTTTTTTTTTTTGGAGAAACTAAATTGGAAACAGCCTAGAATTTTATTCAAATAACTCAATGAACATCAAATAAGACTAAGGGGGATCCTAAAGAAACTTCCTTTTCTCCTCAATGTAGGAGCTCTCCCTCTTGCTTGACGAGTCTTTTCTCCCTTAGCTTTACCTTAAGGGTCTATCTTTTAGCTTTCTTTTGGTACTCAATGGCTGACGAAGTGATCCACAGTTTGGAAAACATGAAACTAACCACGGAAGAGGAGGAAGTGATAGAGGTCTCTGATGAAGGAAGGCAAGAGGAGATTGAGAGTTGTACAAAAAGCCTACTGGGGAAGTTCCTAACGTGCAAACCATTTAACAAAAAGGCAGCGATAAACACACTGAAGAAGGCGTGGGGGTTAGAAGAAGGAGTTCACATTATGGAGGTGGGGTCAAATCTGTTTCAATTCAAATTTGAAACAGTGTTTGAGATGGAAAGGGTTTTTAGAGGGGGCCCTTGGACGTTCGATAATCAAGCACTTATGATTTGTAGGTGGCAGAGGGGTATGACAGCACATACCGTGAAGTTTGATTCAATGTCGTTGTGGGTGCAGATTTGGGATGCACCATTTGATATGGTTTCTCCCAAGGTGGCTGCAGAAGTGGGAAGTAGGTTGGGAGTGGTAGTAGAGGAGGAGAAGCGAATGAAGCTTGAGGCACAACGGCTGTTCATGAGAGTTCGGGTAGCTATTCTGATCTCGAAACCGATAAGAAGGGGAGGCTTTGTGACGGGGTCAGATGGTTCTCGTTACTGGGTTAAATTCAAGTATGAGCGACTACCGTTGTTCTGTCACTATTGTAGTATTGTGGGTTGCTGGGACACGACCTCCATCATTGTGCCAATCACTATGCTGCATCAAAGAACAGCGGTGATGTGGTGTGTCAGTACGGCGACTGGATAAATGTGGTTGGCCCTCGGACTTGGTCGCCAACGAGAAACAAGTCTAGGACCGATGAGGAGGAACTATTTCATACATAAAAATGGAGACCTGAACGGCAGTACCATACGGCGGCGGACGGATCTCCCTTTACGACCCAAGCGGGGGAGGAGACACATGGAAAAGGAAATAACGTACAGTACGAAACAGACCCGGATTTTCAGGAAATTATTACATGCAATAATGAAGGATCAGAAAGGGATGCAGTGACAATGATGTTGAAACATGTGGACATTATTATGGGAGCCTTAAATCCGGAAACTCAGGGGTTTACATCGGAAAGTAACGCACAGAAATCATGGGAGGAGGCTGCATTAAATCGGAATCATGGAGAGGGTGATACGGAGGCCATAAACAAAGAAGAGGCACGTGAGCCACTATTAGTAAAACAGGAGCATGTGTTAGACAAGTCTAAGCTAAGTGGGCTTGCAAACTCAAAGCCCAAATGGACTAGAATTTCTCGTATGGATAGTGGGCTAAGGGGCTTAAGTGAGGAAGAGTCCATGAACTTATTGGGTAAGAGGGGGCCTTCACAAATCATAGAAGAGGATTCTAACGATGATTTAGAGAAGCAGCAGAGGAAGTAAAGCAAGTCACAAGACGATGATATAACACATGCAGCGGCGGGGGTGATGGTTCGCCCTTGCTGACCACAATAAGGCTTCTAAGTTGGAACTGTCAAGGGGTTGGAAACCCTTGGACAGTTCTAAGTCTTCGTAATATTATGAAAGACCAAGCTCCCACAGTCTGTTTCTTGATGGAAACTAGGCTGGATAAAAAAGGGTTTAAGCAACATTGTGGAGACCTAGGCTTATCTTATCCAAATCAAGTCATTGTTAAGAAACCTGAATCTGGGGTAGGTTTGGCACTGTTATGGAAACATGAGGTGATGGTTGTGGTCATTAACTATACTGAAAACCATATTCTGGCAAAGGTGGTAGAGGATGATGGCTTTCAATGGTATTTGACGGGCTTTCACTGGTGGCTAGAAGCAAGTCAGAAGTCAAAATCTTGGGCATTGCTCTCTCATTTGGCTTCCTTTGTTGACGGTCCATTGTTGTGCATCAGTGATTTTAACGCTATATTACATTCTTCTGAGAAACTAAGCAGCCGGACTCCTATCTATAATCAAATGGATGATTTTCGATGAGCATTGGAATTATGCCAGTTATTAGACTTGGGTTTCATTGGTTACCCTTATACTTGGAACAACAAGAGACCTGGACTAGCAAACACAAGGCAGCGCCTTGATCGAGCTGTTGCCTCGGAAAGCTGGAAAGCGAGATTCCCGGTCAGCACAATAACCCACCTATTTTCCCATGCGTCAGACCATTTACCTTTGATCCTTTAGACAGGGAATTTCAAGAGAGTGGTGGCAAGAGGAACAAATGGCTTTAAATTTGAGGAGTCTTGGTTGTTATGGGGGGAGTATGAAGGTGTAGTTCAAGATGCTTGGAACAAGTTGGATAGAGGAGATACGGGTCTGACTAGGATCAAGGACATTATTGCAAGCTGTGGGATGGATTTGCATGTTTAGGGTTCCACCAGAACACACCCGGACAATGATAAAATTAAGCAACTCCAAAAGAAAGTTGAAGCAATCAGTATGGGTGAGATGACAGAAGGTAACAAGTCAAAATTTTTAACAAGAAGTAAAGAGTTGGATAGTCTTTTGTTGAAGCAAGAAATATATTGGGCACAAAGGTCTCGTATCTCTTGGCTTAAACATGGGGACAGAAATACCAAGTTTTTTCACTCAAAAGCTTCACAATGGAGATGTAGAAATTTTATTCAGGGAATCAAGGACAAGGACAACAACTGGGTAGAAGAGATTGATGATATTGCGGGGGTGGTAATAAACTATTTTGAGAATATGTTCAAAACAGGGGGTGTGATCAGATGGAGGACTGTATTGCTACAGTACAACACAAGGTGGCCCCATATATGGTGGAGATTTTATCCAGTGAATATAATGCAGATGAAGTGCAAACAAATTTATTCCAAATGGGACCAATGAAGTTGCCTAGACTCGACGGTATGAATGCTCTCTTTTACAAAAAATTTTGGCATACTGTTAGTGATGATGTGACTAATGCTGTGTTGCACTTTCTAAATTCTGGAATTATGGATCCTGAGATTAACTACACTTATATTGTCCTTATTCCCAAGATAAAGTCTCCGGAAAAAATGTCTGACTACAGACCCATTAGTCTATGTCATGTCATCTACAAAATCATTTCAAAAGTTTTGGCCAACAGATTGAAGAAAATTTTACCCCAACTAATTTCCCCTACCCAAAGTACCTTTGTCCCAGGTTGGCTTATTACTGATAACATTCTGGTGGCATATGAATCACTACACACCATGCATGGGCGTAAAAAGGGTAAGAAAAAGGTCCCTTGCTTTGAAGCTGGACATTAGTAAAGCTTATGATCAGGTTGAGTGGGCTTTCCTTAAGAGTCTAATGGTGAAGATGGGTTTTCCTGATGCTTGGATAGACCGGGTGATGTGTTATGTATCCACCTCTCCTTTTTCTGTTAAAATTAATGGTAAAACTTATGGTAATATCATACCTTCTAGAGGACTTCGTCAAGGAGACCCCCTATCTCCTTACCTATTTCTTTTATGTGCAGAAGGATTCACTTCCTTATTGGTAAAGGCGGAGATGGAGAATCGAATCCATAGGGTGTCTATTTGTAGAAGAGCGCCTAGTATTACTCATCTCCTGTTTGCAGATGACTCGTTATTATTTTGCCAAGCCAAGCAAGAAGAAGTTAAGGTGATAATGGATACTTTGCAATTGTATGCCAAGGCTTCCGGTCAGTGCATCAATTTGGAGAAGTCTTCAATTTACTTTAGCAGTAACACAAGGATGGAACAAAGGGAATGGATAAAAAATAACTCGGGTGTTAAGGAGGTGGAGAGATTTGAGTCATACTTGGGACTTCCAACACTGATTGGATGTTCAAAATACCAAACTTTCTCTTTTTTTAAAGATAGAGTCTAGAAAAAGCTGCAACGATGGAAGGAGAGACTATTGTCAAGAATGGGTAAGGAGGTGCTCATAAAAGCTGTTGCACAATCAATATCAACCTATACAATGGGGGTATTTCAATTACCCGTTAAGCTTTGCAACAAACTCAATGCTATATGTGTTAGATTTTGGTAGGGACAAGTGAGCAATGAAAGAAAGATTCATTGGAGGAGTTGGGACATATTATCTACACCCAAAAATGAGGGGAGAATTGGTTTTCATGATATTCGAAGTTTTAATTTAGCAGTGCTAGCCAAGCAAGGATGGAAGTTGATGCAAGGAAAAGATTCATTGTTGTTTAGATGTTTCAAAGCGAAGTATTTCCCTAAATGTGGTTTTTTTGGAGGCGGTGGATGTTCCTAACAGCTCCTTCATTTGGAAAAGTATTTTGGTAGCCCAAGAAATTCTGGAGAGAGGGCATTGCTGGAGGGTTGGCGACGGATCAGCAATTCGGGTTTCAAAGGATAAATGGATCCCAAAGCACCCAACTAATAAGGTGATTCATTCGGTTCCAGATGAGGAGTGGGAATGGAGAGTGGCAGAATTAATTGATTGGTCAACTCATACTTGGGACAGCCAACTCATTGAGGAGAAGTTCCACAGTGATGATGCAGCTGCTATTCTTCAAATTCCACTAAGTCGGAGACACATTCAGGACTCCATCTTTTGGATACACAACAGGAAGGGTGAGTACACAGTCAAATCCGGATACCAAATAGCCAGGCAGATTGTGAAGGAGGAAAATATGCAGGGGGAATGTTCCAATGCAAGGACAAGTGAATTTGTGTAGAGTACGCTATGGAAACTTCATATTCCAAACAAACTTAAGATTTTTGGTTGGGGAGTTTGTCATGATATATTACCCACACGTGAAAATCTGACTCGGAAAACAATTATTGAGGACCGGACCTGTCAACTATGTACAAGAGGAGATGAATCTGCTTTACATGTGCTGTGGGAGTGCAGTGTGGCCCAAGATGTGTGGGCAGGGAGTATTAGGAAGCTGCAGAAGGGAACCTGTGAAGTGCGTGAGATAAGACAGTTGGTGGAGACGATGGTACACAAACTAAACTTGGAGGAGATAGAGCTATTTTTTGTGCAGGCATGGCTTATATAGTCCCAGAGGAATATGGTGCTGCACGGAGGGAAGTTGCAGGACCCATCTCGGCTGGTTCAGAGAGCAGCTGATGTAGAACAGACAGCACATGCCTTTTTGGAGTAGCAAGGGCACAGGAAGTCACAACGCAAGATCAAAGGGGGGTGCCAGTAGGGGCCATCAGAGGTAACAGTGTCGGAATTGCATGAAATTTGGCAGGCTGAAGGGAAACGGCGTTCTGATCTAGATTCATGACAGCTGCCATGAACGTCACCAAATTTTAGGCAAATTCCTTCGTTAAGGCCCCGAAAACAATGTTTTTGCTATTTATAGTAATATTCGTTTTTTCTTAATAACTTTTAGTTTAAAAGTCAGAATAAGGTCCCGTCTGTTTTGGGACGACCCTTAAGGTCAGTAGTTTATGATTCTGCGTTTAACTCAATTTTGCCATTTTTGGTAAAATTCGGTAATTTTGTCACCTAATCGCTTAATTAGTGCGAATTAGGGTTTTAAACGTTTTTGCTCAGTATTTATATGTTTTGTAGTCGTCAGAGGCAAAATAGACTATTATCAATAAACACAGACATTTTGTCAATTCTCTCTACTGGTGGATTCCAGTTTTTATCTCCTTGTGCATTCAGGGAAACCCCTCGTGGATTCGAGGTTTACTACTAGAGACTAACAGTTTAGTTTCTGTTTCACCAAGAGAGCATCGTGTGTGCTCTTCTTCAGGCTTCCGCGACATCAGCAGCGGACTTTTTGAAGGAATTTAAGGAAGCTCAGGTTCAGTTGGTGACTTCCACGAGCGCCCCGAGAGTCTCAAAGTGGCGACCACCAGCAGCTAACAGATTCAAGCTTAACTTCGATGTTGCTATACTCCAGGATATCCATGCGTCAGGTTTCGGAGTGATTATAAGAAATGAATCGGGGGAGGTAATGGCGTCCATCTCAGCTAAAGGTCCAGCGGTGTTAGACAGTGAGGAAGCCGAAGTGCTTGCTTGCAGGGAGGCCGTGGAGTTTGCAGTGGACTCGGGGTTCTATAGTGTGATTATTGAGGGCGATAACAGCTCTGTTATGAACGCCATCATGTCTACTTCCAGGCTGTGTACCAACCTATCTAGACTGGGGCACTTGTACGAAGATATAGGCTGTATTATTTCGGGTCTTCAGGATGTGTCATTTAGTTGTGTGAGTCATTCAGCTAATGCTGTTGCGCACTCACTAGCTAGGTTCGCTAGAACTGTTGAGAATGAGGTTGTATGGTTGGAGGATATTCCTCCACCTGCACTACAAGCATTGTATGAAGATTCTAATTTTATTTAAATAAAAATCAGGTCCGATTTCATAAACAAAAACAAAAAAAATAAATAAGGGGGTAACATCCTCAGGTAGGTCTTCCAACTAGCTAGCCCGCAACCCCATACAATGTTTAGCCTTTTTTGCTAGAGTATCAGCCACAATATTACAATTGTGTTTAACATGACAAAAATCTGAAAATTGAAAACCTGAAGTTTGAAATCGAATGTCATCAATAACATTCTCATAAGGCAAGAATTCTGGAGACCTACGAACAATTGCATTAATGACAGTCACCAAATCACCCTCAAATGTCACCCTCCTTAAGCCAATTTCCAACGCAAATTGCACTACCCTTCGACAAGCAAGAGCCTCCAATTCTGCCACCAATTGAGAAAGCGGGATTTGCATAAATAAAACACCAATTACATCTCCATTGCTCTCTCTTAAAAAAAAAAAAAAAAACTTTTAGTTCAATGTAAAAAAAAAAACTTTTAGTACAATGTTAGGATCAATGTAGACGAAACTATGTTCAATGTTTTTTGACAAATGAAAATGAGTAATTTATAATGAACGTTATATCTTTGAATAAAACCACATATACGGTTTTAGAAACTATGTATGCTTGCCTATAGGTCAAGCACACCATGGTGGTCTCATATATGCGTTTTTATATTTCTTTCCAATATTTATAGTATATATACATCCATTTTGGGATCTGTTGCTCTACAAATACTGCAAAATCTTTTATAATTTTTTCTTAGAACCTACCTATTCTCGTGGTCTAATTTCACGCCCTGGTTAGATGATTTAGGATTATACTTCTGTTCATGAAGTCAAATTTGGCTCTTACACTGTTGTAGGGGCTCCTTTTTCGGAGGTGGGCCCCCGACAATGAATTTGTAGAGAGTGGGCTCAAGAGCTAGGCCCTAGTGAAGGACACAACGGCCATGCATGGTTACTCGTGGGTTGTGGTAGTCCTAATACGGGCCGAGGGGACACAACAAAGCTTCTCGGACGTGTTATAATGGCAGCAGTAGTTCCTATCTTATTCAAATAAGTTTTACAGACCCTCAAAAGAAATGCACTGTTACAGTATATATCTCTCCCTGGTTCTCCCCTCCCGTCCCCCTCTTAGGGGGGACTTCTTATATTATATATCCCTTTCTCAGATGATCTTAGCCCTACATTTGTCGATCAATCCGGTCTCCACTTGAGTGCCTGTCCTATCAGCCGCATTCTCATCTCTCTGTGGGTTGCGGCGCCCAAGGTGGCGCTGTTCAGAGGTCCTATCCTCATTAATGCGGCCAGGACATTAGTTGAGGACATTTAATGTGGAGGTGACAGTTCGTCTGGGACTTGCACCTCCACCATGCTTCCACGTCCGGTGCTCGGCACCTGCCTTACCCCCCTTGGATTCCCTGGGAGATTCCCCTTGATGGATTGCAGCTTGCGTATTTCCTCACTTCGGGTTTCCGAGGATGCGTCCATCCTCGGCGTGTCTTTTTGGACTACAAGACCTTCGCGCCTTGTCCTCGGACCTAAGGCACGTCCTCGGATTCCAGGCGATCCTCGGCATGGGCCTTTGGGCCCGATTCAAAGTGGGCCAGTGTTGCCAACTCTTCGTGGCCCCACAATAGCCCCTCAAAATCTTGCTGTCCGCATCCTCGGGCGGAGAGGAGGATTTTGACACCCTCGGATCTGTCCCACATCCCATCGAGTCCTGCTCTTTGTCAGCGTTGAGGACTTTTCGCCTGCTCAAGGCGCGTTACTGGCGCTTCGACGTGGGTGTCGTGCCTTGCATTAAATTCGGGCGGCTTTATGCTCCCCACGTTCAACGGGCTGATGGCGATCAAACGGTGGGGATGGACCTGGCATTTATGGGCGGGAAAACTCGCGCGGCTCTTCCACCTAGGGTATAAATACCCATTCGAACCGCTTTTTCCCTTCTCATTCGCAATCACGAGCTCTTGCGCCTTCTATCAGAGTCCAGCCAAATCTCCACCTATACTTCCAGCATAAAAAGTCAATCCGAGGAGCTCTTCCTCATTCCTGTAAGTCGCTCTATCCCTCTCTGAGCTTTTTCTTTTCCTTTCCTCCCTCTTTGATTCGTTTTCCCCCTTTAGTCCTTTAAGGCGTTGTTTGGGATGGGTAGACTTAAGAAATACGTTTTTACTGAGGAGGCGATGGAGGAATTCGTCGCCAGATGCAAGATACCGGCCAACGTGGGCTTGAGGTATTGTGAGTATGGGGAGTGGTTGCTCCGGAGGCGGACGGGCGAGGTGGCGATACCCATTATCGCCTTCCTTGAAGGGGGGATGAGGATCCCCATGGGGCCTATGATGAGGAATTACCTTATATACTTCCGGTTAACCCCTACCCAATGTGCCTCCAACATGTTCAGAATTCTGGGCTGTGTGGACGCCCTAAACGAGGAGATGGGTCTGAGGCTGACCCATCATGATGTAAATTATTGCTATAATCTTCAACATCTGAAGGGCAAGTCCTACTATATGAGGACGAGGGACGACAGGGTCCGGCTCATCCAGTGTCTCCCCGAGTCCAACAAGGGGATGAACGAAGACTTTCTCATTGTGTCTGGAGAGTGGCACGATGGCCTTCACTGTCCGACGACAGAGGGGACACCAGGTGGGGCAGTGGGAATAGGAGGGGACTCAAAGGTTCTACCTTGTTTACCGTATCATTCCCCTTTGTTCTGCTTGATAACTAACGTGGATGTGTTTTCATTTTGCAGACCCGCACACCCTCGAGCCCAACTTCAACCTGGTTAATAGGGAAGATCTACAGACGGTGCTCAGGTCGGCGGATTTTGAGAACGAGGCAGACCACCAGGTCAAGGCGGCTCACAAGATCTTGAGGTACACCCCGATCCAAAAGTCGTTTGCGGCCCCCAAGTACGTGATCAGAGCAAACGATCCTCGGCTGTTAAAGATAGAAGTGACCGAGGACGGATTTAAGTTTCCCGAGGATCCCTCCACTTCCGAAGGCGTCACAGTAGCAATCCCCCCCCTTCCCACACATTCTTAGAGGCCGTGGGAGAGGATAGAGAGAGAGAGGCGGAAACAGCCGATCCTGGTTTTGCCGAGGAGGACTTCAGTGTTTTCGAGCAACTCCACCAGTTTGAGGACCCCTCCGGAGACTTGGGTGATCCTCGCTTGTCCGAAACAGAACTACAAGAATCAGGGCCATCTACTCGGTCTAAGATGGGTTACAAAAAGAAGCCCCGACCCAGTTTGTCCGAGTTGCTCGAGGGACAGCCTGGGAAGTCTAAGCCGAAGCTGCCTCCTCCCTCCCCCAAGACCCGCACTGCCCATACTAGGTCGAGCTCATCCCAGTCTCGGCTACCCCCTTCTCCACCTCAGACGACTTCTCCGTCAAGGCGCGAACTTGCCGACCCTAAGCAGAAAAAGGATAAGGGCAAGAGGGTCATGGAGGAGAAGTCTGGGCCCACGCGGGAGGGCGACGATGCTCGGCGGCCATCAAAGCAACTGAAGATTGGCCACAAAAACCAGGAGAAGCAGGTCGAGGTCCAGCCTCAGGCTGAGGCATGGCTCCCCGCCCCAATGCTCCGTGGGAGTCCTTTGAGGGACGACGCCTCCCTCAGGGATTTCAAAGAGGGCGAGGGCGCGTATGTGGCCGACGCGGTGGAGAGGTGCCTACTGCTTCCTGCGGACATGGTGCAGCTTGGAGCCATGAGGAGTAGGGAGGTCTTCCTCTGCCTCAAGCGGTACTTGGGGATGGTAACGTTTTGGACACTTGTGCTTTATTTGTTTTTAGCTTTGCCTTTCTTTCTCTGTGAGCTAACTTTGCTTTGTACCTGTTTTGGTTGGCAGGCTGTCCAGGCAACTTTCAGGTTGGAGGAGGCGGCCAACGACCATGGGAAGGCCATGGACGCCGAGCGTGAGAGGCGCTTGCAGGCCACCAAGGTCCTCAAGGTCTTCGAGGAAGACCTTGCCAAGGCCAGGGAGCAGCTGAAGGAGATGGCCAAGGAAAGGGACAACGCGATATCCGGCCTTGAGGGCGCCCAGAGGCAGGCTGTGGAGCAGACGAGGTGCCTGGGTGAGGTCGACGAGCAGCTCAGGATCGCCCGAGAGCTGATAGACGACCTCCAGAAGGAGAAGGCTGCTGCCGAGGAGGCCAGGCTTGAAGCGGAGAAGGAAAGGGAGCAGGCCTTAGCAAGTAAGGAGGGTGCTGAGGAGGCTGCCTTTGAGGCAGGGGCAGCTGAGACAGCAGCCGAATATAAATCCCAAGTCCCCGGGTTATGTCGGCGCTACTGCTCAGAAACTTGGCGCGAGGCCCTGAGACAAGCTGGGGTGGAGGCCTCTTCTGCTCTGTGGAAGGAGGAGGGTGTATACTACCCCCCCGCCATCCGCGAGGCTGCCGCAGGTGGCTCAGAGGTTGAGGAGGCCACTGTGGAAACTCCTGCAACTCCAGGGGAGGGGGCCCTGGATGCTGGGGCCACTGGCGAGCCAGTTCAAGGGAGTGACCCCTCCCCGGTAATTGAATTGGGCGACGGCTCCGATGAGGACAATCCCCCGCAGGTCGTGGAGTCTGCCCCTGACACCCAGGCCCCACCTGTTGAGGGGGTGGCCGTTCCTGCCGTGCCTCCCAGCGAAGCGGGCGGCTAGACTGAGGCGCCCTTTCTTCTTTTCTTCTTTCTTTTTTTTTTTTCTTTTTTTTTTTATTATGGAACCCCTTTTGTGTAACCTTTTAGACTTAACGAAATGAAAGCTTTGTTTCTTTTTCTGCGTCGTGGCTGTTTCTTTACTTGCATATTATTCATTTTTATTTACCAATCGTGGTTCGTAACTTAAAATTTTAGACCGGGAAAAGTTTTATTAATGAAATGGTTTTTAACTTACATTATATCTCTGCCAATCAGGGGTTGTATCAGTTCTATAGCACGTCCTAAGGAACAGGCAGAATTTACGAAGTAGACACTAAGGTTCTTTTGAAGTAGAAAGCTTCCCCACAGGACTGAGTCCGAGGACCACACAGTTCTTTGGTTCTGTCTAACACTTAAGTTTTCTGAAGCAACTAGTTTCCCCATAGGACTGAGTCCATGGACCATGCAGTTCCTTGGTTCTGTCTAGCGCTTAGCGTTCTTAAGTAGCTAGTTTCCCCATAAGACTGAGTCCGAGGACCATGCAATCCCTTGGTTCCGCCTAACACTTAGTTTTCTTTTTAAATTGGTTAGTTTCCCCATAGGACTGAGTCCGAGGACCATGCAGTCCCTTGGTTCCGCCTAACACTTAGTTTTCTTTTTAAATTGGTTAGTTTCCCCATAGGACTGAGTTCGAGGACCATACAGTTCCTTAGTTCTGTCTAACACTTAGTTTTCTTTTTAAATTGGTTAGTTTCCCCATAGGACTGAGTCCGAGGACCATGCAGTTCCTTGGTTCTGTCTAACACTTAGTTTTCTTTTTAAATTGGTTAGGAGGTGAAGAACATAAGCAAAAGAAGCCAACAACATGAATTGAAATAGTTCCTTTATTAATAGTAGTACCTTTTCAGGTTATTTACATTCCATGGGCGAGGTACAGGCTTGTCATCTAGGTCTTCTAAGTAATATGCCCCTATCCCTGCTATTGAGGTAATCCGGTAGGGTCCTTCCCAGTTAGGTCCCAGCTTTCCCCAAGAAGGATTCTTGGCCGCCCCAACAACTTTCCTTAGCACCAGGTCCCCCGGTGCTAGCGGTCTGAGCTTAACGTTAGCGTCGTACCCTTGTTTGAGCTTCTGCTGGTAGTGGGCCAATTGTATCATTGCTCGCTCCCTTCGCTCGTCCACCAAGTCCAGGCTCCGCTCCAGCAGTCCGTCATTGCTGGCTGGAGTGAAGGAGCTCGTCCTTAGTGTCGGGAGATTTGTCTCCAGGGGGATCACTGCCTCGGCGCCATAAGTCATGGCGAAAGGCGTTTCCTCCGTTGATCATCGAGGCGTGGTTCCGTACGTCCATAGCACATGGGGTAGTTCTTCTACCCATCTCCCCTTGGCGTCGTCCAGTCTTTTCTTAAGCCCATTCACGATGACCTTATTGACGGCCTCGGCCTGTCCGTTCCCCTGGGGGTAAGCCGGCGTCGAGTATCTGTTTGTGATTCCCAGTTCGCTACAGTACTCCCTGAAGGCTTTGCTGTCGAATTGGAGCCCGTTGTCCGAGATGAGGGTGTGAGGGGCCCCGAATCGCGTAACAATGTTCCTCCAAAGGAATTTCTTGACGTCTACGTCCCTAATATTGGCCAGCGGCTCGGCCTCGACCCACTTGGTGAAGTAGTCTGTGGCCACCAACAGATACTTCTTATTCCCTGGTGCCTTGGGGAAAGGCCCCACAATGTCCAAGCCCCACTGGGCGAATGGCCATGGGCTGGACAAGGGATTTAGGACCCCTCCTGGCTGATGGATACTCGGGGCGAATCTCTGGCACTGGTCGCACTTCTTGACATATTCCTGGGCCTCCTGCTGCATCCCCAGCCACCAGTAGCCTTGCGTGATGGCTCGGTGGGACAAGGACCTCCCCCCTGTGTGGCTTCCACATATTCCCTCATGCAGCTCTTCGAGTAGCGATTCCGCCGCTTCAGGGTGGACGCATAGCAGGTATGGTTCGGAGTAGGAGCGTTTATACAGTTTGTGGTCCTCGGACAACCAGAACCGAGTAGCTTTCCTCCTAATTTTTTCAGCTTCTGACTTGTCCTCAGGCAGGATGTCATCCTTGAGGAATCCCACTATGGGGTCTATCCAGCTGGAACCCACTTCGATCTGATGGATGGGGATTCCCCCCCTTGGCACTCCACTTGCCTTTCCCAAGTGCTCCACGAGTATTGTCCGAGGTAGAGACCCTGCCGAGGAGGTTGCGAGCGTGGCCAATGAGTCGGCGTGGCTGTTCCCGCTTCTGGGGATGTGAGACAAGCTGTAAGGGCCAAACCCCACCTGCAAGCGCTTAACTTGGCTCAGGTACTCTTGCATTCGTGGATCCCTTGCCTCCATCTCCCCATTCACCTGTCCTACCACTAACCCGGAATCCGAGAACATCTCTATTGACTTTCCTCCCATCTTTTGCACCATGGTCATTCCTTGTATTAATGCCTCGTATTCGGCCTCGTTGTTTGTGGCCGCGAATCCGAGCCTTAGGGACTTCTCCATGACGTGACCTTCAGGGGACACTAGGACTAGTCCCACCCCTGAACCTCGCTGGTTAGCCGCGCCGTCGACATATACCTTCCAGCATGGTGCCTTAGGGGTGGAGATTACCCCAACCAGCTTCTCACCATGATTTCCCTCCTCGGCTATAACCTCCACAGCCGGTTCGGCGAACTCCGCTGTCAAATCTGCCAGAACCTGGCCTTTTATGGAGGTCCGAGGCATGTACCTGATGTCGAAAGCCCCTAGAATCGTATTCCATTTCGCGATTCTTCCCGTGTAGTCGGCGGTTCGTAGCACAGATTTTAAAGGCAATCGGGTTAGGACGACCACGGTGTGAGCTTGAAAATAATGGGGGAGCTTCCTCGTGGCGTGGACCACAGCCAGGATAGCCTTCTCCAGGGGCAGGTATCTCACCTTCGCTTCGTGCAGCGACTTACTAACGTAGTAAACTGGCTTTTGAACGCCGCCGTCTTCTCGTATCAATACTAGGCTTACCGCATAGGGTGCCACAGCAAGGTATGCGTATAGGACCTCATCGGCCTCTGGATGGGACATGATAGGCGGCCGAGATAGATAGTCCTTGAGTTGCTGGAAAGCCTCAGCACATTCCTCGGACCATTCAAATCCTTTCCATTTGTTGATCAGACAGTAGAAGGGCCTGCACCTGTTAGCTGACCTGGAAATGAACCGGTTCAGCGCTGCAATCATCCCGGCAAGCTTTTGGATCTCTTTGGGATTCCGGGGAGGCTTCAAATTGTGGATGGCCTTGATCTGGTCAGGGTCAACTTCGATCCCACGGTGGGTGATCATGTATCCCAAGAATTTGCCAGAGCTGACGCCAAAAGAGCATTTTAAGGCGTTAAGGCGCAGCTTGTGCTCCCTCAGGACGTCGAACGTAAAGCTGAGGTCCTCTAAGTGCTTGGACTCCGGCTTGCTCTTTACCACCATATCGTCGACGTAGACCTCGATGCTTTTGCCCAACATTGGCTCGAACATTCTTGTCATCATCCTTTGGTAGGTGGATCCTGCGTTTTTCAGGCCAAACGGCATGACCTTGTAGTGGTAGTTCCCGATAGGTGTGATGAAGGCTGTCTTCTCTTGGTCTTCCAGAGCCAGTGGGATCTGGTGGTAGCCCTGAAAGGCGTCAAGGAAGCTCATCCGAGGATGGCCTGTCGTGGCGTCTACCAGCTGGTCTATCCGTGGCATTGGGAAGGGGTCCTTCAGACATGCTTTGTTCAGGTCGGTGAAGTCCACACAGACTCTCCACTTTCCGGTCTTCTTCCTGACCACCACCGTGTTGGCCAACCATTTAGGGTAAAAGACTTCTTTGATGGCTCCTGCACGCTTAAGCTTATTGACCTCCTCCTTGATCGCGTCAGCGTGTTCTTTCGACGGGCGCCGAGGCAGCTACTCCCTCGGAATCACGTATGGGTTGACATTGAGGTGATGGCAGATGAAAGAGGGATCAATCCCAGGAGCATCGCAGGGGTCCCATGCGAACACATCAAGGTTTCTTTTGAGGAACTTAAGCAATTCTTCCTTTTCTTGTGGAGGCAATTGGGCTCCGACCTGGAAGAACCTTTCGGGGCTATCGCCGATCAACACCTTTTCCAGGTCCTCGCACATGGCACCCTCAGCAAGTGCATTAGGAGGCGCCGCTGGGGTCTTTGACTGCTATAAACCCTCCTCGGCGTGGGCCGAGGCCTGTGCATCCAGCCGGTATGATATGGCGGCAACCGTGCATTGCCTAGCCGTGGGCTGGCAACCTCGGATCTCCAGGACTTGATCCCCGGACGGGAATTTCACCTTTTGATGCAAGGTGGAGGCAACTCCCCCTAGGGTGTGGAGCCAGGGCCTCCCCACGATGGCTGTGTAGAGGGAGTATGTGTCCACCACCACGAAGTTCGCCTCCACCACTTCTGGGCCCGTCTGTATGGGTAACCTTATCATGCCCTTTGGGGTGACGAGCTTCCCGTCGAAAGTCATTAGGGGGGAGCTATAGGGTGTCAGATCCTCTGGTTTTAGCCCCAGCCCCTTGTAGAGGTCTAGGTACATGACCTCGGCCGCACTGCCCCCATCCACCATCACTCTTCTCACGTCGTATCCTCCAATTCTGAGGGTAACGACTAGAACGTCATCGTGGGGCTGGGCGGTCCCCGTCTTGTCTTCCTCCGAGAAACTCAAGACTGGTGGACAATTCCTCCTGGCCCTCTTCGGCCCTGTCCAGGAATCCTCGGCTGGCTGTCGGACTATAGACAGCACCCTCGTGGGTTGCGTGCCTGTCCTTCCTGGTGTCGCCAGGATGACATTGATCGTTCCTGTGGGTCGCCCCATGACGAGGTCCCTTCGGGGTTCTTGGAAGTTCTGGTTTTGCTGGCCGCTGGAATGGTGGAGGAGGTGCTTCAACCTTCCCTCCCGGACTAACTGGTCCAGGTGGTTCCAGAGGTTCCTGCAGTCCTCCGTATTATGCCCGTAGTCCTGGTGGTACTGGCAGTAGCGGCTCTGATTGCGCTTGTCAGGCTCCCCAGCCATCTTGGCTGGCCATCTGAAGTACGGTTCGTTCTTTATCTGCTCCAGCACCTTGTGTACGGGTTCTCGGAACACAGCGCCGACCGTTTGAGTGGTAGTTGTTCCGGATTGCCCACCAAAATCCCTCCTCGGACGGGCGTTATCATATCAGTCCGACCTGAAATCCCTCCTCTCCTGAGAGATAACCTTCTCCTTGCCCTTGCCCTGTAGCAAGTCCTCTTTTACCCGCTTGTACTTGTCGATCCGATCCATCAGTTGCCGCACGCTGGTGGCGGGCTTACCAGTTAAGGACTTCCTCAGGCCATGCCCCATTGGTAGTCCGTTCTGGAATGTATTGATTGCGACAGCATCGTATTTGCCGTCCAGGTCATTGTAAATCTCCCAGTACTTGTCCGAATAAGCTTTGAGGGTCTCCTCTTCGCGCATGGACAGGGATAGCAACGCGCTCATGGGCCGAGGAGGCCTGCTATTTGTGACAAAGCGGGAACCGAAAGCCTGGGTCAGCTGCCTGTACGAGTCTATGGAGCCCGACCTTAGACCGTTGAACCACCTCATTGCCACAGGTCCCAGGCTGGATGGGAAGACTTTGCACATCAGCGCTTCATTCTTGGAGTGGACAGCCATTCTTTGGTTGAATTGGCTCACATGCTCCACGGGGTCCGTCTTGCCATTATAGGCGATGAAGGTTGGCTGCTGGAACTGCCGAGGAAGTTCCGCCTCCTCTATGCGACGCGTGAAGGGCGACTTGGAGAGCTGGTCCAGCGCCCTGCTCATGGCGTCGCCTCCTAAGCCCCTGGGGGTTGGGTTGGTACGCCCACGCCTCTGGTAGCGCTCCTCCTCGTTGGAGAAAGTCTCGCTGGGGGGCGTCCTTGACCTTTGCCTGTATTTCATCGTCACTTTCGTCTTCGGAGAATGGATCAGGGCTGGGCTCAGACCGTCTTCGCTGCACACGGCGCAGCTTCCTCTTGAGATCATCTATCTCACGTTGCATGGCCACCTTGTCATCCCTTCTTTGGGAGGCGTGGCTGTGGGCCTCTTGTGATCGCGCGGCCTAGCCATCGCCACGTTCCTGGGGAACGTGCCCCTCCCAGCGGGTTTGGCTTCCGCCCGTCGTTGAAGTATGCATGCTTCCTTCCCGAAATCACCCATTGTCATTCTGACTGCCCGCCGGGTCGCCATAGTTGCCCTGATGCCGCGACTTCGCCGGTTCGGGTCGATTGGGAGTACTTTGGTGAGGGCCTGATCCTACCATGCTTGACTATCGTTCCTGCTAGCGCACAAGTTCTCCCCACAAAAGGCGCCAATTGTAGGGGCTCCTTTTTCGGAGGTGGGCCCCCGACAATGAATTTGTAGAGAGTGGGCTCAAGAGCTAGGCCCTAGTGAAGGACACAACGGCCATGCATGGTTACTCGTGGGTTGTGGTAGTCCTAATACGGGCCGAGGGGACACAACAAGGCTTCTCGGACGTGTTATAATGGCAGCAGTAGTTCCTATCTTATTCAAATAAGTTTTACAGACCCTCAAAAGAAATGCACTGTTACAGTATATATCTCTCCCTGGTTCTCCCCTCCCGTCCCCCTCTTAGGGGGGACTTCTTACATTATATATCCCTTTCTCAGATGATCTTAGCCCTACATTTGTCGATCAATCCGGTCTCCACTTGAGTGCCTGTCCTATCAGCCGCATTCTCATCTCTCTGTGAGTTGCGGCGCCCAAGGTGGCGCTGTTCAGAGGTCCTATCCTCATTAATGCGGCCAGGACATTAGTTGAGGACATTTAATGTGGAGGTGACAGTTCGTCTGGGACTTGCGCCTCCACCATGCTTCCACGTCCGGTGCTCGGCACCTGCCTTACCCCCCTTGGATTTCCTGGGAGATTCCCCTTGATGGACTGCAGCTTCCGTATTTCCTCACTTCGGGTTTCCGAGGATGCGTCCATCCTCGGCGTGTCTTTTTGGACTACAAGACCTTCGCGCCTTGTCCTCGGACCTAAGGCACGTCCTCGGATTCCAGGCGATCCTCGGCATGGGCCTTTGGGCCCGATTCAAAGTGGGCCGGTGTTGCCAACTCTTCGTGGCCCCACAACTGTAAATCGGGTCAGATAGGATATCCATTATTCATCGAGGAAAAAAAAGGGTAGGAAATCATGTCTAACTCCCAAATTTGGAGTGACTTGGAGTCTTGGACTTATGAAAAGGTAATATTTACACAAATATATTTTCCTTCAGAGAGAGAGAGAGAGATTTTGAAATAATTTACCAAATCTAAAGTCCAAGCTAGCTCTTGGATTTTGCGTATAGATCAAATCTCAATGCCTTTTAGGTTGATCTTCGTAACACTGTATGAAACAAGCTTCCATACGAAAAAGTTTGGTAAAACGCTTATTTATGCAGGATTCTAGGCGGTTTTTAGCAACCAAATAAATTGAATTGTTTGAAGATAACCCATTTTTCTGTGCACAAATTTCAAAACTTCTGAAAGCATTTTTTTCATACTTTCTCTTATGTTCCATTCCTTTATAATTGTTTTGAAATTTCTCAAATTGTTGTACAAGGCAATTGATAAATGATATTTGAACAATATCAAGCTTAAAGGCATGGTAAGGGGTAGCGGCAAGGTCAATAGCTTTCACTTGAAAACGAATAAGGATAATTAAGTCCATTATCACTATTTTATGTTTTCTAGTATCTCTTCTAGCCATCAATTTTATACCACCTTTAATCTCTTTAATTTTGAAGTTATGATTAGAACAACAATAAAGCTTAATCCCTTTTATTTATGGAAAATGATATGTCTACAATATTTTTATAACAAATCCTAAGTGGTAGGTTGTTATTGGTTGTTATTGTTGGGGCAAAAAAGTAATCTTAGTGTTAGTTTCAAATTTGAACTAATAACAATTAACCACCTGTGATTTGTTATAAAAATATTGTAAAATTGTTGTAAACGTAGCATCTTTCTTTATTTATATATGTATGTACGTGTGTATATATATATATATATATAAAATAAGGATGGTTAAGAATCGTTACTTTTGGAAGTATGAGTATTTTTAAGTTAAGTGGCTTCTAATTAAGTAATGTCTTTTGGCTAGCTAGGGTCATGAGGTTTACATTAACATTTGATTCTTCACAACCATTAGTTGTATTCATAAGAGGGCAATTAGCTTTAATTTATTATGGTTTGAAGGCGTGTTTGTCATTTGAGAATACATAGAGTTCAAAGAATTCTATTATTTATTTATGAAGCATAAATATATATGATCATAATTAAATGGGCAAATCACCGCTCAATTATTATTATTATTTTATTCATTTTATTATTATTATTATTATTATTTTATGGAGAAGACAAGATATGTAAAGGAAAGGTAAATTACATTTCTTTTCCCGCAAAAATTGGTCTATTCGATTTCGGTCTTCCAATTTTTTTTTTAAATTTACAATTTAGTCCCTACAATTTTGTTTACATGAGTAATTTTATTTATCCCAATTGGATGTAAGATAAATCATTTTGATGGTCTAAAAGTTTAAAATCCCAAAATTACCATTTTTTTACTAAGTTTGACCAATTTAAAGAAGTGAACAATGGATTCGTCAATAAACTTCGACACAATACAGAAGATATTGCATATGAGAACATGAATTGGAGATTTTCAAACTCTCTCAAATCATCAAAAAGATTTCAAAGTCAAAGTTTTTGAAAATCTACTGATCAAAGGTGAAGTTGCTACTTCTAGAATACAAACAAGTTGTTGGAGTGAATTTTCAAGTGAGCACCTGAAGTCATGAGTGGGTGTTCACATTCAAAATGGTTCACTTATAGAAGAATCCATTGTTTTGGAGTTGTGTGGAGTCATGCCAGTAATTTCTACATGAGGTAGCAAGTTGTATTTTTGTGGGATTTAATGTACAAGAGTTTAGTTTAGAGTTGGTGAAGAATTGCACATTTAGTGGAACTTACGATTGTCTTGCTAGTAGCTCGGGATTGTAGCACCCGCTGGTGGACATGCAAGGAGCAAGTGAGGAATTTCAAAAGTCAATAATAGCTGTGGACTACTTGTGGTGACTCAAGAATTGGCCAACCCGCAAGTTGCACTGCTAGCTAATTCTGTAGATGCAGCCCCCCTTCTTTATTCCTACACTATATATACCCTAATTTCCTATGAAATTGTAAGGATTATTTTTACGAGAAAACCCTAGAGAAATCCATTGAGAGTTTCGGACACAAACTCTTTGACTAGTTTTCAACCATAACACTCAACTAGAAGGAAAGACAAGCTTTACAGTTATATATGGGAGAAAACGGGCAAATGCCCTTTTTGCGCAAATTATGTAGCGTTTTGCCCATTTTCCCAAATTAATTAGACAAATGTTCATCTCTTGAAACTGGATTTGAGATAAATCGAGTTAAGCCCTATAAAGGCATTTTTAAGGAGCCTATAGTGACGTTTTAAGGATTTATAATGGCGTTTTGTAACTCGACCTCTATGAAGTTGAGTTATAGGGTAAAAAAAAAAATTGCCTATCACTTGACTTCATGGAGGTCGAGCTACAAAACGCCACTATAGCTCCTTAAAACATCACTATAGACTCCTTAAAACGCCGCTATAGGGCTCCAATTTTTTTTTTTTTTTTAACTCGATTTATCTCAAATTGAATTACAAAAGATAGACATTTCCCTAATTAGTTTGGAAAAATAGGCAAAATGCTACAATTTTTGCTTAAAAATAGCATTTGCCAATTTTTTCCATTATATATATGGAGTATAAGTTTAACTTGGACAAAAACATCAAATAGGTAATGGTCAATGGTTGTAAGGATGCTGGGCATGTAAAGAGTGGAAAGAGCAAGGCCACAAAGCACAGGAGAAAAAGAATTATAAAAATGAATAGAAGTTTAAGGTAGGTGGAGCAGATAGAACGAACAGGAGCAACTATTCGACGAGAGGGGGGAGCTCGGCGCTCGTTAGCTAGAAAGGGATGCTAACATGCGTGAGTAAATAAATAAAATAAAAAGAAGAAGCCCATGAGGGACCAACATGTCATAACGGCTTTATGACTAATTCAATTGTTAGGTTATTGTTCTTTTATCCAATTATGAATTTTTTTTTTTTATAGAAACAAACTCATTGCTAAACACACACTTTAATTATACTCTCTCACTAAGTTCAAACACATTACTTAACCCAAAGTACTATTATAAAAGGGTCTAACTTTATTTATAAACTCTATTTTACATAAATACAGTATATATTCCTTGCCTAAAAAGTGAGATAATTTCTATTTGTATTTTATAGGTTTGATTTTGTTTTTTTATGTATACTTCAAGTATACTTAATTAAGCCACACTTCTTTTTTAAAATGAATTTTTTTTTAATACTTATAAAAAAGAGAGGCTAAATAGCTAGATGGAAGAAAAAATATTCTGAAATTATATATATATATATATATATATTGGCCTAATCCAAATTGAAATTACGGCAAATTCTTATAATCAACAAGTGCCACTCGAAGTCATTAGACCTCAAAGTTGTACAAAGTAAATATTTATTAGGAAAACATATTTGTTTTCATCCTATCTGATATGGAAGAATCATAGCAGGTATGATGGGCTTAACTCGTCAGCTTCTGCTCAGGCTGACGGGTCAGTCACGACAGACGTTACAGACGAATGCGTTGACGAGGAAAAGGGCGTGCTGACAGTTAGGGAGATCCGAGAAAAGCTCAGGGGCCAATTGTGTTCAAAAAAGGATGACGGCTCTTTATCAACGTAGGAAACTAGACTAACCGACGGGTAAGAGGCCGACGGTTCCAATGAATCCTTTGCTTGGCCACCACGCTCAATGACAGATTCCTATAAGGAAAGGACTCCGTAATTTACCCTCATGAGGATTCCTATATGGAAAAGACTTCTGCTCCAAGGAAGAAAGGTCAACCCCCTACTACTATAAAAGCCCCAATACTCTCATAAATCGAGGTACGCACAATTAACCCCTCTCTAGCACTCTAGAGTTGAAAGAAGTTCTAACTTGACATTCGAAGGGTATTTGGCCGGCACCACACCGGTGCCCTCTGTTAGGTCTTCTCATTTTCTTGTTGTGCAGGTGTCGTTTTGAGGATACGAGTCTTGTGCAACTCACTGTTGATATTCTCGGCATCATCAGTTGGCGCCGTCTGTGGGAAACAATTTAATTAAGCCATACTCTCGTTTTCCGGACTAAAGGGTTGCATGGTACTCACTCGCTCAATGGCGACTACTAATGACGTACAAGGGGAGGAGCCACCCACGACTGCCCTCGAGAGACAAGTTCGGATTCTCGGTGCCGCCGTAGAGCGTCTCACCAAACAGAACCTTGACTTGGAAGAACAGCTGCACCAGAAGGATGCAGCACTAAATGGCCAACCAGAAGATCAGGAAGGGACTAGCAAGAATCAGGAGAGACCTGAAGGCAGCCACGCCCCAAGCAGGCCGGAGGGGCAGCACGTGAGTGTGCCGTCCCTTACGGATGCAACTCCACCACACATTGCCGCTGAGATGCAGGCGATGAGGGAACAGATGGAGGTCATGATGAACGCCCTTAAGGGGCGAGTCTCCAGTGATCTTGACGATCTGGTCAACCGTACCGACTCGCCCTTCACCGTGGCCGTGAACTCCTTCCCCCTACCCCACAAGTTTCGCATGCCAAATATAGATAGTTATGACGGTGTGAAGGATCCTCTGGACCACCTGGAAACTTTCAAGACCTTGATGCATCTTCAGGGGGTAGCAGATGAGATCATGTGCAGGGCCTTCCCCACAACACTCAAAGGCCCCGCAAGGGTATGGTTCAGTCGGCTGACGCCCAACTCTATCAGCACCTTCAAGGAGCTAAGCGCCCAATTCACTACACACTTCATTGGGGGACATAGGTATAAGAAGTCCACGGCATGCCTGATGAGTATCAGGCAAAGAGAGGACGAGACGTTACGATCCTACATAACACACTTTAATAAGGAAGCGCTATCGGTTGATGAGGTCGACGATAAAATACTTGTAGCGGCCTTCACAAACGGGTTGCGAAAGGGCAAATTTTTGTTCTCCCTATACAAAAATGACCCGAAGACCATGTCGGAAGTACTTTATAGGGCTACCAAGTATATGAATGCTGAGGACGCACTGCAGGCTCAAGAAGAGAAGCCAAGAAAAAGGGAGAGGCAGGAAGATGCCCGACCAGACCAAGGGAGAAAGAGACCCAGAACAGGAGATCGAAGAGACGAAAGACGTTCTAAACCTCCGGCAGGGAGATTCACAAGCTTCACCCCGCTGACCGCCCCAATAGATCAAGTCCTAATGCAAATTAAGGACGAAAGGGCTCTGACCTTCCCTGGAAAGCTGAAGGGGGATCCTAATAGGCGTTCCAGAGACAAATACTGCCGCTTTCACTGAGATCACGGCCATGACACAGCCGACTGTTACGACTTGAAGCAGCAAATCGAGGCCCTTATAAGGCAAGGGAAATTACAGAAATTCATAAGCAAGGAAAGAGCAGATCCAGCACCTCTAGAGCACCCTCCCCGGCGAGACAATGACCGTCCAAGACCTCCCGTTGGTGACATATGAATGATTGTAGGAGGGAAGGCTACCAGACCGTCCAAAAAGGCCCGAAAGACGTACCTCCGGATGGTCCAAAACGTTCAGGTGACGGGTCCAGTGCAAAATATAGCCCAAAGGGAAAGCCCCGTAATCGAGTTCTCGGAAGAAGACGCGCAACGTATTCACCATCCGCACGACGACGCACTTGTTGTCAGCCTACAGGTTGGGGACTACAACTTGCATCGGGTGTTGGTCGACAATGGCAGCTCGGCAGACATCCTGTACTACCTGGCATACCAGCAAATGAAAATCAGCAGGGAACAACTGGTCCCAACAAACGCCCCACTTGTCGGTTTTGGGGGTGCAAAGGTGTTTCCGCTGGGCGCGGTCACGTTGGCTGTGACAGCAGGCGACTACCCCCAGCAAATCACGAAGGACGTAACGTTCCTCGTGGTTGACCATTCATCCACCTATAATGCTATCCTAGGGCGACCCACCCTCAACGCGTGGAAGGCGACAACTTCAACTTATCATTTAATGATCAAGTTCCCAACAGAATACGGAGTCGAAGAACTACGTGGAAACCAGACTGCCGCACGCAAATGTTACGTGGCCATGATGGAAATGGATGATCACCTCCAAACCATGAGCATAGAAGAGCACCGGAGCGCGACGGAGCCAGTCGAGAAGCTTGAAGAAATACCCCTGGACGACTCCATACCTGACCAGACAACAAGGATTGGAACCCATGCAAGTCCCGCAATCCGGCGAACGCTTACAGCATTCCTCAAAGAGAATTGGGACGTATTCGCCTGGAGTCACGAGGACATGCCAGGAATAGATCCTTCCGTCATGGTGCATAGGCTGAATGTATCACCATCCTTTCCGCCCATCCGGCAGAAGAAGCGAGTCTTCGCCCCAGAACGGGATCAAGCCATAGCAGAAGAAGTCCGCAAGCTACGAGAGGCGAATTTCATTAGAGAAGTGTACTACCCCGACTGGCTAGCAAACGTAGTGATGGTCAAGAAAGCTTCCGGGAAATGGAGGATGTGTGTAGACTTCACCAATCTAAACAAAGCGTGCGCTAAAGACAGCTACCCCCTCCCGAGAGTCGACACTCTAGTAGACTCTACGGCTCAACACCAGTTGTTAAGCTTCATGGACGCTTTCTCCGGCTACAACCAAATCAAGATGCACGATGATGATCAAGAAAGAACGTCCTTTGTAACCAGCCAAGGCCTATTCTGCTACAAGGTAATGTCGTTTGGTCTAAAAAATGCGGGCGCAACTTACCAAAGGCTTATGAACAAGATGTTCGCACGACAGATCGGGAGAAACGTCCAGGTATATGTCGATGATATGCTGGTTAAAAGTCGAAGGGAAGAAGATCATCTAGAAGACCTCAGAGAAACATTCAACACCCTTCGCTCTTACAACATGAAGCTTAATCTAGGAAAGTGTGCCTTTGGGGTGACGGCAGGAAAATTCTTGGGATTCATGGTTTCCCAGAGAGGCATCGAGGCCAATCCAGACAAGATCCGGGCTATAATGGAGATGGCACCACCAAAGAATGTGAAGGAAGTACAAAGCCTCAACGGCAAGATAGCAGCGCTAAACAGGTTCGTCTCCAGGGCAACAGACAAGTGCTTACCCTTCTTTCGCACATTAAAAAGGTCTTTCGAGTGGATCGCTGAATGCCAACGAGCGTTTGAAGAGTTGAAAGCTTACCTCTCTTCCCCACCATTGCTGAGTCCCTCGCAACCAGGAGAAGAACTCTTTCTCTATCTCGCTGTCTCCCCAGCCGCCGTCAACGCCGCCTTGATTAGAAAAGAAGGGAAAATACAGAAACCCGTGTATTACACCAGCCGGGCGTTACGCGGAGCTGAAGAAAGATATCCACCCATGGAGAAACTTGCTTTCGCGCTAGTTACAGCAGCACGCAAACTGAAGCCGTACTTTTAAGCCCACACGATTATTGTCTTAACCGATAAGCCTTTGCGACGAGCAATGAGCAACCCAGATGCTGCCTGGCGCTTGACACTTTGGGCCATAGAATTAAGCGAGTTTGACATCCAATATCGCCCGCGCACCGCTATCAAGGGACAAGTCGTGGCAGATTTCATAGCAGAATTCACGAATAGTGAGGACGAGGGGGCAGAGGAATCCCCGCAGTGGAGCATACATGTAGATGGATCCTCCAACAGACAGGCCGGCGGAGCCGGCGGAGTACTACAGTCAGCTGAAGGAGATACGGTAGAGTGTATGGTCCGCCTTGCATTCCCCACTACCAATAACAAGGCAGAGTACGAAGCTCTGATAGTAGGGCTCGACCTCGTAAAAGCAGCGGGAGCCGAGAAAGTGATTGTTTACTGTGACTCCTAAGTCATAGTTAACCAGATAAGTGGGGAGTATGAATGCAAAGGCGAAAGAATGAAGAAGTATTTGGACCAAGCAAGAAGGAGGATGAACGAGCTGAAGGTCAAAATTACACAGATCCCCCGGGGGGAAAACGAGCAAGCCGACCGCTTGGCCAAAGCCGCCTCAGCCGAACACATGGTCGCCATTAGTAGTACACTCTCCTTCACACAGCTCTCTCCACTCATAAGTGCGGTTAACGTACAGGAGCTCGGTCCCCAGAACGATTGGACCACACCATTAACCTCTTTTTTGAAAAACGGCATATTACCGAATGATAAGGAGGCAGCGAGGAAACTGAAGGTTCAAGTAGCAAGGTTCGTGCTGATAAGAGATCTTTTGTATAAAAAAGGTTTCTCCCGCCCTTACCTACGATGCTTAGGTCCTAAAGAAGCGGATTACATCATGAGAGAAGTGCACGAAGGAATCTGTGGAAACCACTCAGGATCAAGGTTGCTAGTACACAAGTTAGTACGAACTGGGTACTTTTGGCCAACAATGCAGAAGGATGTCGAGGCTTATGTGAAGGCCTGCGACAAATGCCAAAGGTTCAGCAACGTCATCAGGCAACCACCCGAAGAACTCACCCCGATGACGGCACCGTGGCCGTTCGCTCAGTGGGGGTTGGACATCATGGGGCCGTTCCCTACGGCAATACAACAACTAAAGTTTCTAATTGTCAGTATTGACTACTTTACAAAGTGGGTAGAAGCTGAAGCCTTGGCCACCATTACAAAAAAAAACGTATGGAGCTTCGTTTGGCAATGCATCATATGCAGGTTTGGCATTCCAAGAATCTTAGTTTCGGACAACGGGAAGCAATTCGACAACGACTCCTTCAGGGACTTCTGCTCGCAGTTAGGGATACGGAACCACTACTCCTCCCCCGCCCACCCCCAAGCCAATGGACAGGTCGAAGTCACAAACCGGTCCTTGCTCAAAATTATCAAGACCCGGCTCGAGAGGGCAAAGGGCATATGGGCTGAAGAGTTGCCGAGCATATTATGGGCCTACAGGACAACAGCAAGGACACCAATAGGAGAGACACCATTCTGACTAATGTACGGGAACGAAGCAGTCATCCCAGCCGAAGTCGGCCTCACAAGCTACAGGGTGCACAATCATGACGAAAAGAGGAATGACGAAGCCATACGTCTGCAGCTTGATCTGGTGGACGAAGTCAGAATGGCAGCAGAACAAAGGCTCGCACGGTACCAGGACCGCATGGCCAAGAATTACAACTCCCAGGTCAGACACAAAAACTTCCAGGTGGGAGACCTCGTTCTAAGAAAGGTTATAGGTGCAGTAAGAGACCCCACCCAAGGAAAGCTCGGCCCGAATTGGGAAGGACCCTACCGAGTTACAGCATGGCAAAGGAAGGGCACCTACCATCTAGAGACACTGGACGGATGGAAGCTACCACATCCATGGAATGCGGAACACTTACGGAAGTACTACCAGTAGGGGCCGCGACACGAAAAGCAACACCTTTTTTTTTTTAGAACACTAAGACTTATCGATTACCTTTTTAAGTATTTGTTACAATAAGCCCAAAGGGCAATTTTTTCCTACTTAAGTATTTGCTACAATAAGCCCAATGGGCAGTTTCTCCTACTTATGTTTTTGCTACAATAAGCCCAAAATGGGCAGATTTTGTTTCCAAACTACCTTTTATATTAATGCATAACAATGAGAGTTTACTCAGAATCACTGAAGTTTCTACTTACAAATATAAGGTCAAAAAAGTTGACGGTCTAAAAAACGACCGAGCCAAAAAAAAAAAATGACCAAGTCCAAAAATGGACAAGCCAAAAAGCTGACGGTCTAAAAAATGACCAAGTCCAAAAATGGACGAGCCAAAAAGTTGACGATCTAAAAAATGACCAAGTCCAAAAATGGACGAGCCAAAAAGTTGACGGTCTAAAAAATGACCAAGTCCAAAAATGGACGAGCCAAAAAGCTGACGGTCTAAAAAATGACCAAGTCCAGAAATGGACGAGCCAAAAAACTGAGTCTAAAAAATGACCAAGACCAAAAATGGACGAGAGGCTGACGGACCAAGTCCACGAACTGGACGAGCCAAAATAGCCGACGGTCTAAAAAATGACCTGGTCCAAAAATTAACAAATCAACTAAACCGACGGTATAAAAATAACCGGGTCCACAAAATGGACAAGACGACCAAAATTGAGACTAAATAAAATACTGACGGAATGCACGAACCAATAAAATCAGCCATTAGACTAACGGTCTAAAAAAGGCTAAATCCGTCAGTCCATAAATGGGCAAGACCATAAAGCAGATGACCTTGTCACAAGATGGTAGGATTTTGCCAAGACTTTCTACAGTCATTAAAGCAAAATGATCAAAAAACTGATGGATTTATTAAGCAAACTTACACTAGAAAGCTGTTTGAAACCGACGATTTAGTGAAACCGACGGTTTAGTGAAACCAACGGTTTAGTGAAACTGATAGTACAGGGCCCACAATCCTGGTTTCGAAACATACAAGTTAAATAAACTAAGCAAAATTAGCTACATACAAGTAATAAAGAGCGACGGCGTTATAAACAAATCCAAGCCCAAAAAGGCATTTAAGAAGCTGTCAAAGTATTACACATTGGTGCCCAAAGGGCACATAATAAGGCTGTTTGCTACATAGATAAAAAAGAAAAAAAACATGAGCAACAAAAAAAAAAAAAAAAAAAAAAAACTGTCACTTTAAAAATTCTTTCTATTTGGCAGAAGGGTCCTCTCCGTCAAGCAGCACCACAGGAGGAGTCGCGGCAGTTGTTGGAAGGTTCGCAGCAGGTTGGGCCAAGACAACCCCGCTATCTCCATGAGGGGGAGAATCAACCAAATCGTCAACACCAGCAGTGACGGCATCAGTTACAGGCGTCATAGGCTGAGCGTCGTCTAGGGTAATCCCAGATAGGTCCAATTCAGGAAAAGCTGACGCGACTTGTTTAAGACAGTCATCGAATCCCGTGCCATAATAGCCACCACAAGAATCGATAAAAGAATCTAACGCCTTGAATTTCTCAACGGCGTCAGCCCTCGCCTTCTCCAACTCTCCACGAAGGTTAGACAGCTTTCCTTCTAGTTCGACCCTCTGACGCTTCGCCTCTTCCAGCTCCACCTTCACCTCTTTCAGCTCGAGGTTAAGTGTACGCACCGCCTCCTTATACTGAGCCTGCTGGTCTCGCATATTGGCGTTATGCTTATTAACACGAGCGACGACCCCCTCCTTGGCCACGCACCATTCTTGCAGCGCCTTCACATGAACTAAAGCCTAGAAAAAGATATAACCGTCGGTTATCAAAAAGAAAAGATTAGGCACGTCAATCAAAAAGAAAAAGGTAAAGATGATGGCTTACTTGCGAGAGATCGAACAAGGCTGACGACCCCAGTTCTTCCGTTCCCAGCTGAGCGCAAGGATCTATATTCGTCGGTCTTATGAGTGCTCCAATGGCCTCGACGGCAAAATCCTTATGCGTCAGCAGGCTTTGAGGTCCCTGCAGGACGGGACCAGAAGAGGTCATAATACCCTTCCCGGCTCCATGGCCTGACGTTGGGGGCGACTTCCCAAGAGTGATGGTTGGCTTTTTCGACGGGCGAATAACCACCCCGTCAGTTTTCCTCTTCTGGGAACCCTTAGCGACGGTTTGGGGGGCAGACGTAGACGTCGCCTCCCCCTTCGCCTTCTTTTCCTCCTTCTGACGGGCGGCGGCAGCCCTGATCCGTTCCTTAGCTACATCTATTTCTGCAAAAAAAAAAAAAAAAAAAAAAAAAAAAAAAAAAAAAAAAAAAACGTATAAGGAGGCTGACGACTAAAAGTACAAAGAGTGACGTAACGAATAGGTCAAGGAACTTACGGTCACGGGAAAACTCTTCCAATCTACGAGCTTCAGGCGACGGTTCGGGGCCCCCGCAATACGTATGAAGAGTGTCGAGGGTAATCAAGTCCCGGCACGATCGCTCTTCTATAGGTATCTCCAGAACCCGACGGATGAAATCTTTCTGCTCGTCGGTTATTGATGGACGAGTGAAAGCTGAAAAAGAATAATTTGGCTATGTTAGTACCTTTTCAAAAATAAATTGAAATAAGTAGCAAATTGACGAGGATAAAAGCTGACGACTAAAACCTGACTCCCTAACAAACCCACAAGTGTTGTCAAAACAACCAAAGGGAATTGTTTCCCACTCTTCCTGACGGCACACCCAGTCCGTCCCTTCCACAAAAAAGAACCTACTCTTCCAGGCTCTATTAGAATCTGTTATCTCAGACACCAGCCTCAACTCCTTCTCCCTGACGGCAAAATGATACATCCCCTTTGAAGAAGAAAGGTGCCGGGGTCTGTAGCAGTAGAAAAATTCATCCAGGGAAAGCTGACGGTGGCCTCCACTTAGACGACCTCGCAGTACTTCAGCACTAATAAAGATTCTCCACGAGTTTGGAGTAATCTGACTGACGGATATACCAAGGAAATCAGCTAGCTGACGGTGTAAAGCCGTCAGAGGCAGTCTTAACCTGGCAGCGAACATGGCATCATACATGCCAACGTCTGCAGTTCTTCCCGTATAACATTTCTCACCCTCCATAGGTAGACGGATAGGAATATGGTCAGGGATTTGGAAACGGGTACGTAATTCGTTGAAAATTTTAAGTGTCATCTTTGGAAGGAATTTATTCACAACCCAGTCCTTAGGAAGGATGAAGGGACGACTACCTCCAGGACCTTTAGAATCCCCTTCACAAGACTCCTCGTCACCTTCATCCCCGTCACTGTTCCCCTCTCCTAATCCAACTTCACCCTCCTCGCCTACTTCCTCCTCCTGGCCACCGTTTCCCTGACTCCCTACTTCCTCGACGGGAACATGGACTGACGTCTCCCTCTCTGACGACCAGGAGGAACTCTCAGACTCATTACCTGAGCTTGAACCAAACACCTCGTCGTAGCCCGCTCCTTCGCGGACCGACGACTGGTCACTCGACGCATCACTCGACATCTACCTACAAGTGACGAGTGTAAACTAAGCACCTAGGTTGATGACCTCACTTTAAAGAAGATAATTGAAATTATGCGAGGAAAGAAAGGAAACTTACAAGTTTTTCGAGAGTAACGGTTGAAGAAGTGACGACAGGAATGTTGGTAGAACTGACGGAATATAGGCGACGGATGTGCTCTCCAGGAATCAGTGAGTGAAATAGTGAAAATAGGGAAAGGTGGGCCATATATATATATAAGGAAAACGCAAGGAAGACGAAGCGACGCCCACATCCAGACGCGGAGCCAACCCGAGCACGCCACGTGTCCTAGCATTTAATACTGGAGTGTCAGCTTCAATTATTTTCTCTCCCCTGGTCAAAACAGCAGGTAGTGACGAACGAAGACTCCATAACCCGTCAGGTACAGCCGACGGAGATATGGAGTAGGGGGCAACTGATATGGAAGAATCATAGTAGGTATGATGGGCTTAACCCGTCAGCTTCTGCTCAGGCTGACGGGTCAGTCACGACAGACGTTACGGATGAATGCGTTGACGAGGAAAAGGGCGTGCTGACGGTTAGGGAGATCCGAGAAAAGCTCAGGGGCCAATTGTGTTCAAAAAAGGATGACGGCTCTTTATCAACGTAGGAAACTAGACTAACCGACGGGTAAGAGGCCAACGGTTCCAATGAATCCTTTGCTTGGCCACCACGCTCAATGACAGATTCCTATAAGGAAAGGACTCCGCAATCTACGCTCATGAGGATTCCTATATGGAAAAGACTTCTACTCCAAGGAAGAAAGGTCAACCCCCTACTACTATAAAAGCCCCAATACTCTCATAAATCGAGGTACGCACAATTAACCCCTCTCTAGCACTCTAGAGTTGAAAGAAGTTCTAACTTGACCTTCGGAGGGTATTTGGCCGGCACCACACCGGTGCCCTCTGTTAGGTCTTCTCCTTTTCTTGTTGTGTAGGTGTCGTTTTGAGGATACGAGTCTTGTGCAACTCACTGTTGATATTCTCGACATCATCACTATCAATGCAATGAACGTAATAAGCATTGTATATAGTTAGTGACAGGACTGACAAACTCACTTTCCATAAACAAAGTCAACAATACTGACGAACTTACCTAGACAAGCAAAGACTCCCACATCACTGACGAAGACAAAATCCACCATTCAATGCAGGGCAGTTACAAGGCCAACTGTATGAACCGTTGGAGCACATTAAGGGCCATTACACAGCACCAAACGTTACTAAAAGGAGCATTTAGACCCCCATAATTGCTTCAACGGCTAGGAGCCCTAAGAATGTATATAAAGACCACACGTCGCAAAGCAAAAGGTACATACAGAAAATAGATAGTAATTCTTTTTATCTTGATATACTGCATTTTTATCCAAAGATATCCATATACTAACTTTGGCATCAAAGGCGCTATGGCAAGCACCACACCGGTGACCATCTTTGGAAAGCACACTCACACAGGCTGAAGGGTGCTTTCATCTGACTACCTTGACTGACGAACATACGCTTCATCAGTTTGGCGCTGTCTGTGGGGACTATTGTGATATTTTCGTGTTTACTTTCGAAAACGTTGCTTCCCTAAAAATCTCTATATTCAGATGGAATCTAACCCAGACTCTGCAGCCTTGGCTCAGCAAGTCCAGACCCTCGCGGCCACTGTTGAAGAACTTACTAGACAAAATCAAGAAATGAAGCTGTGGCTCTAGCAGGAAGAGAATCAATCAAAGGGCAACTTAGAGGATGAGGAAGATAGCCATAGAAGGAGCAATCCATGCAGACTCACAACTCTTGACGAGCAGAATTCAGATCTTTTGCGAGAAATGAGGAAAGAGATGGACGAGTTAAGAAATGCTATCAAGGAGAAAACAAACCGGAGTGTAGACAGAATGGTCAAAGCCACGGATTCCCTATTCACAGCAGCTGTCTTAGAATGTCTTGTACCAACGAAATTTCGCCTTCCTCAAATTGAGTTGTTTAACGAGCTCAAAGACCCTCAGGATCATCTTAACACCTTCAAGACAACACTGGGCCTCCAACAACCCCCTGACGAGATACTATGTTGTTCCTTCCCTACCATTCTAAAAGGAGCTGCAAGGGAATGGTTTACCAAGCTGCCAACGTCGTCCATTGACAACTTCGACCAGTTGAGCAACGCCTTCTTACAGCACTTCATTGGGTGCAGCGTCCCAATAGGCCAGCAAATTACTTGCTTACTGTCCGGCAGGGAGAGAAAGAAACCCTGAGGTCATATGTTAAGCGTTTCACTCGGGAGACCCTAAAGGTGGACGAAGCTGATGATATGGTACAGCTGACGACTTTCAAAGCAGGGTTAAAATCTAGAGATCTCGTGGCCTCGCTCCCTAAGAATCCCCCAAAAACGATGGCAAAAATGCTCCTCAATGCATAGAAGTACATGAATGCTAAAGATGCACTAGTAGCCATAAAGGATACAGCGAGGTCAGGAGATAAAGGAAGGAAGGAGGACGAACGTAGGGGACAGAAGAGGGAACGCCCAGATCGTCGGACCAATGACAGTAACAGGAGGAAGGACGATAAAAGCTCTCGATAGGTAAAATTTACTCTTCTGGTAATGCCTATTGACAAAATTTTAACGCAGATTAAGGATGAATATTTCCTCAAATGGCCAAGGCCATTGCATTCGTTTCCAAACGTCCGTGACAAGAACAAGTATTGCCAGTTCCATAAGGATCATGGCCACTACACCGAAGATTGTCGGGACCTTAAGGAGCAAATAGAAGAGTTAATACGGAAAGGAAAGTTACAAAGATATGTAAAGAAGGGAGAGTTTAGCAAATTCAGGGATGGAAACAAAAATCAGAGGGAATCCACATCCAAAGATGAAGGTAACACCACCCAACCCCCCAGGATATTATTGGTGAAATTAATACAATAACAGGAGGGCTGTCCCTGGGTGGGTCATTCAAATCCCTTAGGAAAGCATATCAAAGGCAAGTGAACAGTGTCTACATGATACCTCCGTCCAAGCAGCAACGAACAAATCAGGATATGACTTTCAATGAAGCAGATGCCATAGAAGTGAAGCAGCCTCACAATGATCCATTGGTCATAATGTTGATTATAGAAGGATTCAACACCAAAAGAATCCTCGTAGACAACGGTACTTCAGCAGATATCATCTACCTCCCAGCATTTCAGTAGCTCAAGTTAGATCCAAAGAGACTGCGCCCATTTGACACCCCTCTCGTCAGTTTCAGCGGAAACAGGGTATATCCAAAGGGCATGGTGACGTTGACAGTAACAGTGGGGACATACCCAAAGTAGTTGACTCATCAGATAGACTTTTTGGTAGTAGACTGCCCCTCGTCTTACAATGTGATTATTGGGAGACCCACACTCAACAAATGGAGGACAACTACGTCCACTTATTGCTTGAAGGTGAAGTTCCCAAAGGACAATGGGGTTGGAGAAGTGAAAGGCGATCAGGTCTTGGCCAGGGAATTCTACTAGGCCGTCTTGGCTACAAAAGAAAATTACACTTGGACAATTGAAGAGAAAGAAGAAGACAAAATGGAAGCCTTGGAAACAGTGAAACTGGACGAGGAAAAGGCAACCAAGACGACAAGGATAGGGATGACGCTAAGCCCTGAGATGAAATCAAGGCTAGTTCAATTCCTAAAAGAGAACCAGGATATCTTCACTTGGAGCCATGAGGACATGCCTGGTATATCCCCAGAAGTCATCCAGCATAAGCTAGACGTGGACCCAGAGAAGAAGCTCGTCAAGTAGAAATGAAGGGTCTTTGCTCCAGAACAAGACTAGGCTGTTATAGACGAAGTAAATAAACTGTTGAAGGCAGGATTCATCCGAGAAGTATACTACCCTGATTGGCTCGCAAACGTCGTCCTCATGAAGAAAGTGAATGGGAAGTGGAGAATGTGTGTCGACTTTACAGACCTGAATAGAGCGTGCCCGAAGGATAGTTTTCCTTTATTGAGGATAGACCAGCTCGTGGATTCTACTGCTGGACATAAGTTGTTGACATTCATGGACGCCTTCTCAAGATACAACCAGATAAAAATGGCCGACGAAGATTAAGAGAAGACTGCCTTCATCATGAGCTAGAGGCTATATTGCTATAAGGTAATGCCTTTTGGGCTGAAGAACGTAAGAGCTACTTACCAGAGGTCAGTGAACAAAATGTTTAGCAAACAGATCGGCAGAAATATGGAAGTTTATGTGGATGATATGCTTGTCAAGAGTAGGGAAGAACTTGGCCACCTGGATGACCTGAAGGAGACGTTTGCCACCCTCAGACAATACCAGATGAAATTGAACCCTAGTAAGTGTGTCTTGGGTGTAGCCTCAAGCAAATTCTTGGGATTCATGGTGTCCTAAAGAGGAATAAAAGAAAACCCGGAGAAGGTACAAGCCATAATCGACATGGCATCACCCAGGACCGTCAAGGAAGTTCAAAAGCTCACAGGAAGAATTGCAGCTCTTAATAGGTTCGTCTCTAGAGCAACGGACAAGTGCCTTCCCTTCTTCAAGACTTTGAAACAGGCATTCAAGTGGACAGACGAATGCCAAGCAGCATTTCAGGAGCTAAAGCGTTACCTGAGCAATCCTACCCTCTTGAGTCCTTTAAAAGAAGGGGAAAACCTGTATTTGTACTTGGCAGTACCAAACACGGCCGTGAGTGCAGCTCTGATTCGAGAAGAAGACAAGAAACAGCTCCCAGTGTACTACGTTAGCCAAGCTTTCCAAGGAGCTGAGTCCAAGTATCCGAAAAGTGGGAAGATTGCATTTGCGTTAATAGTTGCCTCACGAAAACTGAGACAATACTTTCAAGCAAACCTAATCCTGGTGATGACGGACCAACCTATTAAGAAGTCAATAAGCAAACTTGAAGCAGCTGGAAGAATGATCCAGTGGGCAATTGAACTTAGCCAATTTGATATCGAATACCATCCAAGAACAGCCATTAAAGCACAAGCCTTGGCGGACTTTATTACCGAATTCACTGCCCCAGACGAGGATAATCTCACCAACGAGGCTAAGAAATGGATGATACAAACTGACGGTTTGTCAGCTCAAAAGAGGGAAGGAGTAGGGGTCATTATAATTACCCTAGACGGAGAAATGTTAAAGTATGGAGTTTAGCTGAAATTTTCGGCCACCAACAATGAGGCTGAATACGAAGGAATCTTGATGGGATTAAGACTCGGAAAGGCATTGAAGGCTAAAAACTTATTAGTCCAAAGCGATTCAAGACTGGTAATTGGACAGATCAAGAGAGAGTACGAGGCAAAGGAAGAGAGAATGCAGAAGTACCTCAAGCTGACAAAACATCTGGCTCGGGAATTCGATGAAGTGGAGTTTATACAGATACCCAAAAGCCAGAATATGAGGGCAAACGAAGTTTCAAAGATGGCATCATCAGAAGAAAGGACGGTCAGCGCCTATCATATCCTTCCTCCAGGACGGGCGCCTCCCCTCGAATACTGACGAGGCCAGGAAGATCAAGAAGAGGGCAGTCAAATTCACTATCCTTAACAACATCCTATACAAGAGGGGCTTCTCCTTGCCTTACTTGAAGTGTGTTAACGAAGAATATGCTAAGTACATCCTGGAAGAGATACATGAGGGAATTTGTGAGGACCATACTAGCCCAAGATCCCTGGTAAGTAAGATCATTCGAACAGGTTATTTCTGGCCTACTATGCAGGTGGACGCAACAGAGTTCGTCAAGAAGTGTGACAAGTGTCAGCGGTTCGGGAATGTCCAACGAATTCCAGCAGAGAAACTGACGACAATAATGTCCCCATGGCCATTTGCACAATGGGGAATTGACATCGTTGGTCTAATGCCCATAGGTAAAGGTCAGGTAAAGTTCCTACTTGTCTCTATTGATTACTTTACGAAATGGGTTGAAGCAGAGCCACTGGTGACCATCACTGAAGCTAGAATCTAAAGTTTTGTATGGAAGAATATAATTTGCAGGTTCGGGATTCCAAGGACCATCACATCTGACAACGGACGACAATTCGACAGCCAAGGCTTCAGAAGCTTCTGCTCGGGACTGGGCATTAAGAACCAGTTCTCGTCGCTAGGACATCCACAGGCAAACGGACAGGCGAAGGTGATGAACCGGAATTTACTTAAGATTATAAAAACCAAGCTAGATGACACAAAGGGTGCCTGGCCAGAAGAGTTGCCCAGCGTCTTGTAGGCATACAGAACCACAGCGAGAACCCCGACAGGAGAGACCCCCTTCAGACTCACTTATGGCACTGAAGTAGTGATCCCAGTCGAGATAGGGGTATCCAGCACTAGATAAGAAGTCTTCAGCGAAGAATCCAATGACGACAGTTTACGGCAAAACCTGAACTGTCTAGACGAAGTAAGGGACACAGCCTGTAGCAGAATGGCGAAGTATCAGCAAAAGATGACTAGCTATTACAACAATAGGGTAAAACTCAGGCGGCTTGACGTTGGTGACCTCGTCCTACGAAAAGTAACCCTGGCGACTAAAGACCCAGCTCAGGGAAAGCTCGGCCCCACTTGGGAAGGACCTTATAGAGTTATCCATTACTCCAAATAGGGTAGCTACCACTTGGAAACCTTAGACTGACAAAAACTCCCGAGGTCATGGAACATTGAACACTTGAAGAAATACCATCAATAGACGTAGCAGTTACATGTATTCATTATTGAGGATTAATAAAGAAAGTATTCAGCTAACGTGTCTCTGCGAGTAGGTCTATCCAATAAAAAGGCCAAAAATGGCTAAATAGCAAGATTTCGCTCTGACGGATGTAAGCTATTGACGATGACAAGATCCTTGAAAAAGGTGTTAGCCATAAAAAGGCCAAAAATGGCTAAATAGCAAGATTTCGCTCTAACGAATGTAAGCTACTGATGATGACAAGATCCTTGAAAAAGGTGTAAGTCATAAAAAGGCCAAAAATGGCTAAATAGCAAGATTCTGCTCTGACGGATGTAAGCTACTGACAATGACAAGATTCTTGAAAAAGGTGCAAGTCATAAAAAGCCAAAAATAACTGAGTGACAAGATTCTGCTCTAACGGATGTAAGCTACTGACGATGACGAGATCCTTAAAAAAGGTATAAGTCAAAACAAAAAAAAAAAAAAAAAAAAAAGGCTAAGTAGCAAAATTCCGCCTTGACAGATATAAGCTACTGACGATTACTATCCCCTTTAAAAAAAAATGGGGTGTATATAAGTCACTGGCGTATGTTATTCCTAAAAGGATATATCTCATAGGAACAAAAAATACCGGTGAAAAGAAGGAGATATAAGAACTTCACCAAGCACACCATATGGGAAATTAAAAGCATGCAAATCACAAATACAGGTAAGTGCAAGAAGTAAATTAGAACCAAAAGCAAACAGGCAAGTTACCATTGTTTTTACAAAACCCATAAACGCTGGGTTAAAATATTGTTCCCAAAATAGATGAAAGAAAAAAGTGTTTCAAAATAAGATTTACAAAAAAGCCACGACGGGCAATAACCAAAAGACAAAAGGAAATATTTCTTTTAACATAAGTAACAGGTTCAGGCTTCAGACACTGGAGGGGCATCACCAGCAGGAGCATCGTCAGCAGGGGCATTCTTTGGAGCGTCACCTGCAGGAACCACAGATTGAGCAGCTTCATTGACAGCCATCTCTTTATCCACCTCTTCCAAGTCCAGGATTTCCATGTCAACGCCAGTTGGATACTTGACCAGGTATCTTCGAAGAAGCACAAAGCCTTTGAAGTACTAACTGAAGAGCACAATATTGTACTCGTCAGTGGTTTGAAAAGACTTAACAGACCTGGCTGCAATTGTCTTAAGCGATTCCTCAGCGCTTTGAAGCTGCTCATCCTTCTCTAGGTTCAATTGGCACTCAACTCTAAGATCATCACCCAGGGCCTTGACCTTCTCCTTCAGGGTAGTAGCTTCGCCCATTGAATCAATGAGGTTCTTCTTCAGCTTTGAATTTTCACCCTCCAGAGCTTGCACCTTTGATGTAAGAGATTCCAGTTTGGCCTCTTGAGTGAGATACTCAGAAGCAATGTGCAAACTTTTCCCCAACACCTAAAAAGAAGTACCGAATCGTTAGAAAGAAAAAAAAAAAAGGTTGCTTATGAAAGAAGTAGAAACACTATACCTAAACAAGCTTGTGGACGTGGCCACCAGCGACGGTGTTGAACGGAACCCCAGAGAAAACCCTCAAATCGTCAGCCATCACGATGCTGTGGGCCCTTTCAACTGCCAGCCTCTCGTCCCCCCAGATAGTGGACGAACGAGAGTCCCCTTTCTCTTTCTCCTTCTCCAACAGGCGTGGCCTTTTAGAAACGGGCATCGGGAGCTCTTCCACCGAAGTAGACGGAGAAGCGGTTCTCGTCGTCTCAATGCCAGAGACAAGGGGAGTGACGGAGGCCGTTGGAGTAACAGAAGGACCCCTCCCAGTCACACGCACGGTCTTCTTCCCTATGCCTGGCAAGGGCTCGTCCTTCTTTGCCCTCATTTTCGCATACATGTCCTTATTAAATTTAGATGTCATCTCTATCAAAAGAAGAACACTAGTCTCGAATAAAGACATAAAAGAAAGAAGGGGAGAGAAAAGAAGATTAATACTGACGAAGCTATCACTTACTTTTTTTTCCTTCTATGTCGAGGTTACGCAAGACGAAGGTAGAAGGTTCTGGCCCAAGGCAGTAAATGGCAAGAGTCCTGGGATCAACGAGATCGTCCCAACTCTCAATTGTCTGCGCGTATTCAATGGCCTTCTGCACCCGCTTTCTGTACCTGCTCTTGAGCTTCGGTCGTCTCTTAACTTTGCAAAAAACAAAAAAAAAATTAACAGCCATAATGGAAAGCGCAACAAAATTCAAGAGACAAAGAGAAATATTGATGCATCTAAAGTCGGGGTTTCCCACCAACGACGTAACCTTGGGAGATCACCCCAAAACTCGCAAGAGGGTGTCTCAAAATCATCCCCAGACACAAAGAAAAATCTGGACTTCCAGTACCTGAAAGAGGACGGTAAACCCTTGACAATCCTAGTTCTTCTTTCCCAGGGCACCAATTCGTAGTACCCATGCTCTTTAGACGCTTTTAGACGGTAAAGATAAACAAGCTCGTCAACCCTGAGCATGTCCTCGTCAATCAAATCCCCATACAACTCACCAAAATCCTCCACGAGTTGGGCATAAACTGCCTAGGAGCAATACCAAAACGGTCCAAAAACTCCATAAGGAAATGATGGACCGGAAACCTCAATCCACAGACGAAGGCAGATTCGTAGAAACAAACCTCCCCGGGAAAAAAGTGATAGGCCCGATCTCCCTTACCAGGCAAACAAACCCTAACCCGATCTGGGAACTAAAATCTATCCCTAAATCTACCCAGTATATCGGCGTCCAACCCACATTCCTCCTCAAGAGCATAAAAAGCCCTAACCTCTCAAAGATTAGAAAGGGTTGTATCCTCCTCCACTGGGTTACCGTTAGACAATAACCCAATCTCGAGCTCACTGGACCTAATCTCTAACATCGTCCTACCCTCCTTCACCAAATTATCAAACCAATCAATTGATTGACGCAGTAAAGGCAATAAATCAGCCAATACAGCAGTCAAACAACTACCCTCGTAAACAAAATTCTCAAGGTATGGAAAACTTCCTAACGGCCCCCCTAATCGAGCAAAAAGAAATGAAATTGAGGGGCAAGCTAATTTGACCTCAGAACTACTGACCATGGGAAAACTAGAAAACGCAAAAAGAAAAAGTCTAGAAACCCCAAGACCAAAAGGAAGCCAAACCCAAAAAAAAAAAAAATGGAGAAAAGAAATGGAAAATCAGAAATCTACTACAATGCGTATAGGCAAAATGAAAAGAAGTGGAAAGAGGAACATACCTCGAACAAGAAAACTACCACACTGTGCACCAGTTGGAGAATTGTAGAAGGAAAGGATGGTGAAGAAGACACTCAGAGAAATGATTGAGAATTTTTGAGAAAAGTGAAAAGGGAAAATGAGAAGGAAAGAGGTTTAAAAACCAAGGCTTTGGAAACTGAAAAAGCAGCAGGAAGACCAATAGTCCCAACAAATGGTGCATTAACTTCACCAATCAAGGTATGCCACGTGGGCTGCAACCCGAAAAACTCCGCCACTGCGCATTCAATACGGAACAAAAACCCGAGAGTCACTTATCTTCAGCAAACCTTTCACATTCCATGGCCGTCATTCCTTGACGACCATAGAATCGAGGGGCAACTGACAGGACCGACGAACTCACTTTCCATAAACGAAGTCAACAATATTGACGAACTTACCTAGACGAGCAAAGACTCCCACATCACTGACGAAGACAAAATCCACCATTCAATGCAAGGCGGTTACAAGGCTAACTGTACGAACTGTTGGAGCACATTAAGGGCCATTACACAGCACCAAGCGTTACTAAAAGGAGCATTTAGACCCTCATAACTGCTTCAACGGCTAAGAGCCCTAAGAATGTATATAAAAACCACACGTCGCCAAGCAGAAGGTACATACAAAAAATAGATAGTAATTCTTTTTATCTTGATATACTGCATTTTTATCCAAAGATATCCATATACTGACTTTGGCATTGGAGGCGCTGTGACAGGCACCACACCGGTGACCATCTTTGGAAAGCACACTCACGCAGGCTGAAGGGTGCTTCCATCTAACTACCTCGACTGATGAACATACGCTTCATCAGTTAGAATATTATGAGACAATAGTTAACACTTTAGATTCATCTCATTGGACCTAAAAAATTCTTAAAAGAAAATTTTAGTGAAGATCCTTTGAAACCACGGTCGAGAAACCCACGTAACTGTAGCTTAAAATTAAAAGATCCTAAAATCATTATTAGAGTCAAACGACTCAAACCCATGATCTATACTAAACAAGATATAGATGGGTTTGAGATCTATTATTCGTTGCCCTTTAGAAAAGAATGGTACTCCTAGACGAGGAAAATCCTATATCCATTTATGAACTCTATTATCCATAAAATAAAGATTTTTTTCCTGAAGCATGAAGAGTACAATTATTTCTACATGCAACTGTCTGACAATATTCTTTGAGTATATACAATGCTATGTACATTGCATTCTTCTCAAAAAAAATTATGTACATTGCATTGATAAGAATATGAGTACTATTCTTGTAAAGGGCAACAAATAATAGTCTCTAAGGGCATTCTTTGATAAGAGCATTCTCATCAAAGAATGCAAATATTTTAGCTTTTAATATCTCAAAACCCTACTTTGTCTATTTTAACATACCACTTTACAATACACCCAATATAAAAGTTTCTATTTTTTTAGCATCTCATTTAAATATTCTTTATTTAATATTTATTTATCTCTTCCTACATATATCTCTCTCTCTTCTTTAAAGCAGGAGCAGAAAAGCCATCAAACACCAAATGGTCCAAGTCCAGCTACCTCTTCTCAACCCAACAAACCCACACAGACACCACCACCAGAATATTTAAAAAAAAAAAAAAAAAAAAAAAAAAAAAAAAAAAGCCACCCCATCCAAAAACCCGAACTACCATTAGCCACCACACCCAAAACACCAAACCCACCTATCTCTCAACCCAACAAACCCACACAGCCACCACCAAAAAATTAAAAAAATAAAAATAAAAATCAGCCATTCCACCCAAAACCCAAACTACCATTAGCCACCACACCCAAAACCCAACCCACAACCCAAAATCATTTACCACCACCACCACATCCACCAAACCCATGACCCAAAATCAACATCCACCATCACCACAACTACCAAACCAACCATCCTGGCGCTTTTGAAAAGCCCTGATACAAGTCCGGCGACCCTATACCAACTATCACAGGCTATCCCAGCGCTTTCGCAAATGCTGGGATGGACCCCTTTTTTTTTGTAGTGCCACCACTGATATATATATATATATATATATATATTGAGTGAGTTTGAGCTAGAGGAGAAGAAGAGAGAGCAAATAAAGAAAGAAGTGAGAAAGAAAGTGATAGATACAGAAATGGGTGGAGGAGAAGAAGAGAGCATTGAGGAAAAAGAGAAATAAAGAGAAATAAATATTTTATTAAGAAAAGAAGAGAGAGAATGGAATAAAAAATTAATATTTTTTATAAGATTGCAACTATAGTAAGTTGTTATCTTTGATAGCTTACTATAACTTAGATGCTAAAATTTTTAAGTTTAGCATCTTTAATGTATGGTGCTTTTGTTATTTGTGTTGCTAAAATATAACTTTTTAATATTTTAACAGCTTTGTTGGAAATGCTTTTAACTCTTGTAATCAAGAAGTGTCAGTAAAAGACATTAGACCTCATGTACATAAGACAAGTCGTTTCCCCCCACTCTTAATAAGGAAATTATAAGAAAGGTCTAAAATTTATACACTATTTCAAATTAGGTCCCATTTTTAATTAAAATACCAAATTTATGATATCAGTTCAATTGGAAGGCTCTATACATCTATGTTATTAATATATATTATCCTAGGAAGTGATGGAGAGGGAAAAAAAGTTGGAAATCATTAATTATACTCTGCATTTCACCTAGGATTTGTTTAATTATAAATCATTTTGTTTGCCATTAATTGAACAAAAATGGTATAGAGATAAATCTTCAATATCATGGACCTAATAATATGAAACAGGACATAAACCCTGGGTTGTTTATGTAATTTTTTTCCTTTCATTTTATAAAAATAGAATACAGAGTGTGACTTAAATTGTAATCATGTATGTTTTTCCCAATTTTTATTTGAAAAAAGTTTCATATGATTTATACCAAAGCCTTCTAAGTTCTAACTCTTATGGTGTTTAAATGATAGTCCAATGGGAATGACACCCTTTGTGATGTTTAATCTTTAATATTTATCAATTGAATCTCATCTCTATCCTCCCACATTATCTACCTATCGGGAAAAGAAACTCCTTCCAGCTCTTTTTTTAAATGGCTATATATGTTCAAAGTTGATATGAAATCTGAACTGTTAGAATTGATGAGATGTTAACTGCTTTGACGAGATGATTGGACAAAGAAATAATCAAAAGAGTCTAAACGCTCCTAAAATGTTCGCAGTATTTTTACAACAAATTATAAGTAGTTAGTTGTTATTGGTTCTAATTTGAACCTAGCTACCATTAAAATTTTTTTTTTCTCCTCTAATAATAACTCGTAACAACTTGCCACTTAAAATTTGTTGTAAAAGTGTTGTGAAAATATTGTGAACATATAACCAAAATTCCTTGTCATTGTAGTTTGACTTCTTCACGGACTAATATTAAATGTCTACGCACCTAAAAAAGAAAATTATAAAATGCTCAAAAATAAATTTAAAAAACACTGCATTGCATTGAAATTTCAGAAAAAATTTTTAGCATACAATTCTTTTTATTCCTTAGTGCTACCAGTTGGTTTAATTGATGAAGCCCTTTAAAATTTAACAAAGATTCTGAGAGTAATCACAGACCTATGCTAAGGGAGGAGGATCTAATGGAAGGAAGAAGACTCTCCCTCTTTCTCTTATATATGTAATGTAGTCCGTAGGCTCAATAAACTTTTACCGTACCAAAAAAAAAAAGTAGAAAAACACAGAAGAAGCTAATTAATTTGCATTAACATGAAGGGTAACTAAAAGTTAACCTATATATTTACTTAGCATCCAAAACTTAACTTCATCAGAGTTCAAAGAGGTCACAATGTATTAGATCTTACCTATGTCAAGAGAAGAGGGTTCTGAAAAAGAGAGAATTATCTTCCCTTGCAAAATCCATAAGCTCAATGGGATTAGAACATTTTTTTTTTCCCTATAATCTTCAAATTTAAAGAGGTTACAATGTCAAGTAGTGAAGTGGTAGCCAGAGATTGGTAAAAAAAAGAGACCAAAACGAGCTAGTTATTGTCAATGTCGTTTATTTGATCATTTTTATTTTGTTTCCCAATCTTGCATACATTTCGTTTCTGGTGATCCATAGTGTTTCTGAAAATCAAATAATGTGAATACGCAGTACTATTTCATGCAAAAGGACACAACATCAGAATCTGTTGAACACAAACGTAAATTCCCAACAAATTGACCCACATTTTTTTTCCCTGACATTGTGAAGATTGGATCATGAATTATATATAACAAAAGGAAAAGTTTCAAGAAGCAGCAAACAACATAGACAAAAAACTGCGAAGACAAAAAACCTAATGAACCCTTTTTATATTCAAATCACGCCAAACAATCTAAGCCTTTTTATTTCCTCCATCAGATACACATAAGAAGAAGAGGGAGATTACAAAAGCAAAGGAAACAGGCCCTTTTGCACCCACCTCACAGTGACACATAACACAGACAAATTAAAACAAATAAAAACCAAGAAATAAAAAATTTCACCAAACCAAAGTTTAAGGGTACAACGGAGGAAATCTTGCAAGAATATTCAAGAATATCCCAGATTGATCAAATAATAAATACTAATAATTATAACCAAACAGCATAACGTATCTTTTATCAATTGTGCTTTTTTTTCACTTCCATGCATGCACTTAGATGAATCAATGTTGTTGTTCAATTAGCCAGTGATCCTGGCACAGTGTGTGATGATGTTGCAACCGCGCCTGTAAGGATTAGCCCTCTGCCTCCTTTGACAGTTGTAGTAGGAGTGACCGCGGCGGCCACATGGGACGGAGTTTGCCCTGAGAGCTCCATAGCTAATGTACTTCTTGCGGCCTCTAAGTATTCGGCTAGGATGAGAATCCATCAACATCTCATTCTCCTCTCCAATGCAGTCACCAACTGCACCATCGCATGAGCCATACTTGGTCAGACCCCAGCTGCTAACGTCGTGGAAATAAGGAGATGATTCAACCACTACGACGAATGCAAGGAGGAGGATTATCAGCCAAGGCTTAACCTCCATTTCAGGTTTGTGCGTGTGCGTGTGTGTGTATATTGTGTAAAGGAAATGATATTGTAAAGTTTGTAAGAGAGAATTTTTTTTTTTTTTTTTTTAAAGAAAAAAAAAATGTTTCTTTGGTGATGCCTGGCCTCTGCTCTACCCTTCTGTTAGAGAAGGGAGAAGAGAAGGATATAGCTGGCAAGCTAGGATAGTTTTGAGGTTCCCGGGATAAAAAAGAAGAAGAGAGAGTTATGGAAAATTGGAGGGTGAGATTTTTGTGGTTGTGTTTTCTGTGATTTAACGCAATTTTGGGGTGTCCGTCTCTTTCTCCTTGATTTTCTGTCTTTTGGTTATAGTTATTATTACGCTGCATTTGTTTCTTCATAAACCTTTTCTAGAAAGTGGGCCATTTTTTGAAAAATATTTTCTAAAAAACTATATCATTTATTTTCTTGTGTTTGGTTTTGACTTTGAAAATTAGTTAAAAACGTTTTCGGTTGTTTAGTACGTTAAAAAGATCACTAACATTTTTTGTATAATTCAAAACATGTATAACATGTATATTGTGTAAATCAACTACATAATCAATAGGAGTATAAAATAGTACATTATCAAGAATCTTGCAGTTTAATTGATTAACATCTCTTGGTGTTTCTAATGAAGACGTCCTTAATTCAACCTCCTTCCTATTGTAACTCTCGAATTATCGATATATATAATTACAGTATAGCACATATACATTACAACAAATTATAAAAAAGATTGTATAATTTTTATAACTATATGTGTAGTAACCAAATTAAGGTAATCTAAGTAGGCAAAAAAAAAAAAAAATTGTTGTCCTCCATCAAATGTAGCACCAACGTAGCACCATGACGTTGAAATAGCTTTTTACGTAATAGCTCTATGGGATACCACTTCCTCAGTAGTTGTATAAACAATCTAGACCAGCCTAATAGTCTTGCTAAGTGAGTTGTTGAATCTATTACTACACAAGGCATTGAGGAACTTTGTGACAGTGCGTGGAAAGCAATGATAATTGGATTGGAAACCTCACTAGATACTATCTAAAGAGGCCTCACACACACACACACATTGTTTTCCAAAAATAAATTTGGCGAAAAGCAACCTCTAAAAAATAAGCTCTATTTTTAATAGAGTTATCTACTGAAAACTAGCTAGTATTATGCATAGTTTAATAAAAAATATAAGCAAAATTACAATGTTGGTCCTTCAAGTTTATCCTATGTGCATAATTGGTCTCTCAAGTTTGAAGCGAGTACAATTAGTCTCCCAAGTTTTAAAACTGAGTTGTATTAGTTTTTTTACTAACTACCGTTAATGGTATTACTTACATGGCTAACGAAACAATGACTTGACATTTTTTTTAACGATGTGGCATTTTTTATTAAAAAAAACAATATTTACAACCTAGTACCAAATTAAAAAATATATATATATATTTTCTACTAATTGTACAAAGCACTTTCATTCTGAGCCCAAGGAGGAGGCTCATTTGAATCTGGCTTAGCCCATGAAGGGATTTTACTTTCTTCTTCTTCTTCAGTCTTCTTGTTCCTTGACTCTAGAACTTTCAGTCAGAGCAACCACACAAAACTTACCGCGTCATGGGTTTCTTTTTGCTTGGGATAGGAATGATCTCGGGTATATAATGGATTTTCTACTCTAGGAGTGAGACTATTATTATGTAGTACTAGTATTCAATTTGAACACAACAAGTTTGCTGCCATGCTTCTAACTTTTATTGCGTTGCGTTGGACTTGGCCCCTTCTTTTGTTTCTGTAACTCAAAAGAATCAAGATAAGAGATCAATTGTATGTATGTATAGTGATAAATAAATAAATTAAACAAGGAAGGAAGTAAGGAAGGAAGGAGATATAATATCATATGAGACATTGAGAAGAAGGAGGACAGTGGAGAATCCGGGTTGTAAATATTGTTTGTGTAAATTTATTTTGTAATTTTTTAATTAAAAAAAGTCACATCATTAAAAAAAATACCAAGTTACTATTCTGTTAGCCACGTAAATAATATCACTAACGGTAGCTAGTAAAAGGACTAATACAACTCAGTTTTAAAATTTGAGGGACTAATTGTACTTAATTCAAACTTGAAAGACCAATTGCACACACATGCTAAACCTGAGGAACCAATATTGTAGTTTCTCCAAGAATATATATAATATTTTAATAATATAATAATTAAAATTGAATAATAAAATAAATAGTGTAAATATTTATACTAGCTTACCTAAATTTTCTCCATATTTTAAGATAAAAACTTACTTTTTCTCATTTGAGTAACCACTTTTTTCCTTTTACTCACGTAGGACTTCTTATTTTAAATCTTATTTTATCTAAACTATGGGTTTGGCTTACCTCCAATGAAAATTTAATTGGATATCTTCTTTTGTTTTAAATAAAAGCTGCCACGTCACTCACTAATAAACCAATGGTGGAGATTAAAAACTCAATGATACCTCATTAAATTTAAAGCAAAAACTAACAGAGCCCACCCAAGACTAACATTACTGCTTCTTCTCACCTTAACGTTAATGGTTTTTTTTTAAATTTTTTTATTTATTTTATTTTAACTTCATTGACTCTTCAGTTTCAAAACTTAGCGCCAAAATACAAAAATAGCAATAAGAAAAATATGTTTTGCCACCCAAGTTCTCCCTCTCTTTTTATTTATTTTTCTTTTTTCTAGCCTACCAAATCAGATTTTAGAACTATTCGATATAATCTTTAGAAAAAAGAGTGAAGAAGAAGAAGAAGAAGAAGAAGAAATTTCTTTGCAAACTGTCAAAGTATCAGAGAAGGTATTTCCATCTTTACTTTTGATTTCTTATTCAATCCTATGTTTATGAGATGTCAAAATAATTAAAAGATTAAGTCTAGGCTAAATATTATTAAATCTATGAGTTTTTCTGTCATTTTTAATAAATTTAGGCAAATAATGTGCAAGATTACAAAAGTTTTGCCATCATTCATTCATTTATTTTCATTTTTCAGTGGTAATTCACGTTTCTTATACATTTTGATTTATATTTAACAGTTACATGGAAGAGGAAAAGAATGATGACAGTAAAAAATTGGATACTGGTTATATTCCAAAACTTGGCATTGAATTTGGTTCTAAACAAAAGGCATATGACTTTTATAATGAGTGTGGAAGAAATTCTGGATTTAGTATTCAGAAAGAATGGTGCAATAAAAGAAAAAAAGATGGCGTGGTGACTTCAAGAAAGTTTACTTATTGTAAAGAGGGAAATAAAACCCCATGGGAGAGAGATGGTGAAAATAAGTATGAACGAGCTGAAACAAGGACAGGTTGCAATGCTCATATGATAATTCAGCTTGATAAAAAGAAGGGGAAATATTTTATACATAGCCTTGAGCTCAACCATAATCATATTCTCCATATTCCACAATGTGCTCACATGATGCCATCCCAAGCAATGGAAATTGATTTGGCTTATGATAGTGGTATAAAATTGAAGGATTCATATGAGTTCATGGCCAGGCAAGTTGGTGGTAGAGATGCTCTTGGTTACACCAAGCAAGATCAAAAGAATTACAATTATAGTAAACGGAAAAAAAAGAATAGAAATGTGGTGAGGCAATGAGTTTATTTAAATACTTTCAGTAACAAAGGAAAGAGAATCCTTCCTTTTACTATGTAGTACAGTTAGATGCTTCAAAACTAATAACAAATATTTTTTGGGCAGATGCGCAAATGATTGTTGATTATAAGTTATTTGGTGATGTGGTTTCTTTTGATACAACGTACAGAACTAATAAGGAGTATTGACCCCTTGCAATGTTTGTCGGGTTTAATCATCATAGCGAGTCTACGATATTTGGGGCTTCCCTTTTATATGATGAGACTATTGATACATTTCAGTGGTTGTTTGAAGCATTTTTTGAAGCAATGTTTGGGAAGAAACCAAATACAATTTTTACCAATCAAGATCCGGCAATGGCAAAAGCCATCTCATTGGTGATGCCAAATACTTATCATCAATTATGTAAATGGCATTTAATGCAAAATGCTCGGGTGTCAACCATTTATTACGAGGTGAGGATGAATTTAGAAGTGATCTCGATGCATGTTTTAAAATTTGGGGAGAGGAGGAAGAGTTTCTTAGTGCTTGGGATGCTATACTTCATAAGTACAACGCTTTTAATAATTCTTGGCTTCAAAGTGCGTTTGAAGTGAAAGAGAAATGGGCTAAAGCATATGTGAAGATGTCATTTTTTGCAGGAATGACTACAACTCAATTGACTGAGAGTATAAACTCTGATTTGAAGGATTATTTATAGTTAGACTATGATATTGTAAAATCTTCATACATTTTGAGAGACTACTTGATGCTAAACGTTACAAGGAGTTGAAGGGTGAGTACAAGTTAAGGCAAAAGTTGCCAAAAGTTAAGATTGCATCTCCTATGCTGATTCAAGCAGCACATATTTATACACCTAAATTATTTTTGAAGTTTCAAGAGCAATATGAAGAGTTCCAAGGAGCTTTTGTGAAGGAGCGTGTTGAAAGAAATGCAACTCATGAGTATATAGTTTCAATATATGGTAAGCCAAAAGATCGTCAAGTAATTTGGAATCCTTTTGAAAAGATTGTTTCATGTAGTTGTAGAAAGTTTGAAAGAGGTGGAATTTTGTGTAGTCATGCTTTAAAAATTCTTGATGTTATGGATATTAAGGTTCTTCTAGAGAAATACATCCTTAAGATATGGACAAAAGATGCAAAAAATGAGATTGTGCAAGACTTTAATAGACATGATATCAAAGCTGACACCAAGTTGGAAGTTACAACTCAATATAAGTTTTTGGGTCCAATGTATGTCAAGCTTATCGCTCGAGCAAGTGAATGTGAGGAAGCATACGAGCTAGCATTGGGAAGCTATAATGAGTTGAGCAAAAAAATTGATGATATCCTTAGAAAAAAAATCTAATCCCTGTCAAGTTGATATTAACCAAGAAAATTCATTAGACAAGATGATAACTATTTCTGCTAAGGGTCTCAAGAAGAAGCAAGGTTGTAAAGGAAGATGCCGGATTAAAAGTTGTCTTGAAAAGCCCAAAAAGAAGAAAAAATGAAGCATCCATCAATCCATACAAACAAATCAATGTTTACAGGTACTAGTCTCACCATTATAATTTTTAACATTAATACTGCTTCACAAATATTCTAGGTTCTTTATCTAATGACATAATAATTTACTAAACATTACACATTATGTAGGATAAGCATTTAACTTCATCTATGCAAGTTAATGGGGTCATTAGTTATAATAATATGCCATACATAGATCATTCAGTTCAGGTAACTTCATCCATGTTGTTTAATTTTTTTTTTTTTTTTTCCCTTCATTTTAGGTGATTTTGATTTCATAAATTGTACACTATTATTGATCACTAATAAATATAGGATTTGTACATTCCTCATTTTTCAAGTGTTGGTGAACCTTGTAATCCTTCGTCATTATCTTAGGTACCATTGTATTAGAGTTTACATTGAGTGCATAAATAAGAATTATTTGAATTTTATTTGATAACAACTAGTTTTATACTATAAGATTAATCATCATTTTTAACTACTATGTTTCTACTATATGTAGGGAAAGAGTATTAGAAATCAAGAACAAAGTTCATTTGGAACTTTTGAGAATTCAGTAAATTTTTATGGTAAGAAAAGAAATGTAGAATTTTCAAGAGACTTATGTGGATTTTCTAATAGTTAATATTTGGCTAATAGTTGTAATGTGTCAAGCAGGAATGACAAATTCTCATGTTCCTCTTCCATGTTCTAAGAATCTTAGTGATCTTGAAGGGGATGATATCAGTTCATTGCTTACAAAGTTTACAACCGGTAAAATTGAAGCTTTTTCGACCTGATCTTCGAATGGATGCAGCGAATTCTTAGTTTTGAATGATTGTAAATAACCATTATTTTTAATTGTTGGAGCGAACAATTTATACTACTTTTTGGAGCTCAGAGTTTGTAATCATTAGAGCTCGTGATTTATGTTTTTTTTTTTTTTTTTTTTTTTGGAGCTTGAAGATTGTAATTGTGGAACTCACAGGTTATGCTATTTTGTTGGAGCTCAAAGTTTGTAATGGTCAAAGTTCTTTTTATCTTTAATGCTACTTTGTACTTTTTTAGCAAACAATTTACGCAAATTAGAAGAATAGTATCTTTTTTTATGGAAGAATAGTATGTTGCTGTACTATTGGCTTGTAGGAAGAATATATATATATATATATTAATCATGTTGTTGTGGTTATAAAATCTCTAATAGGTGCTGAAAGTTCAAAAAGGGTATGAAATACCTTTGAACGTTTGGACCCCTAATTACAAAATTACCAATTCAAGCTTTATATCAAACAATTAATGTGCGGAACATGATAACAAGCTTATAACAGAATTGATAAACAATCAAAGTCAAATATAAACACATCCACAGCAGTAAATATAAAACAAAGATAAAGAGAAGGAAGATGCAAACACGTGGACAACACACGATGTGTTATCGAAGAGGAAACCGAAGTCCTCAGCGTAAAACCTCTCCGCCGCCCTCCAAGTGGTAAATAATTCATTAAAGAATGTAGTTGGGATACATGAACAGCAGAAGACCCTCCAAGCCTAATCTACCCAAGTACCTAAGCCCTCCAAGCTTCTTGCTTTAACGAGATTACGCCGAACCTATTTCTTCTTTAGCTTCCTGGATTCCGCTACTATACCATAGCATCAACCAATGTATATTAGTTCCTTCCAAATTGTTTCCCTTAGCACCAAATGAACATTCTCACAGACGTGGGTGTGGTGAGATAAAAATTTGGCAAAGAACCTCTCAAGGGTATGACAGTGGAGAGGAAGAGAGTAGAAGAATTTGTAGAGACTCTAAGTTAAAGACTGTGGATGAATTAATCCTGTTTTTCTCTAGAGTTTCTCTCAAAAATTCTCTTTGGAAGCTCTCCCAATTTAGTGGGTATAAGGGTCTATATATAGTGGTGTATGTTTGGAATACGAAAAGTCAGTTTTTGCTAAGCAAGGCTGATTGGCAGCTTGGCCTCGCAACTGATTTTAATCGCGAGTTCAAGCCGCGAGATAACGGCCTGGCCAGCTTGGGACTTTTATCCTGTAATGTGACAGCTGGCGCGACCGTTCAACTCCCCATGTGTGCATCTCACGTGTCTGCAGTTGGCGGCTTGCCAGTCGCAAGTCAGCCGCGAATCTCTGCCTTCTTGCACATACTTGAGCTTTTCTTCACATCTTCTTGCACACTATCCTTACAATAATCCCACTTAAATACAGGGTTACTAAGTGCTTAAATTACAAGCAAATTGGCACGGAATAAAGCCAACAAAATGGTTGATAAATTTCAACCTTACAGGTGCCTAGTGCAGTGCTGTGGCTGCTGCATAATTGATGCAGTGCTATGCGCTGCTGCATAACTGGCGCAGTGCTGTGGCTGCTTCAATTTGCTAGTTGGCCTTAGCATGATTCCTTCAAATACAATGCTTCCTTCACAGTATATGCTAGTTGGCCTTGGCCCTATTTGAAATTTTTTGGGAACTTTTCTCAAGCACTTGGCATACATTTTTTTAAACCCAAAATAAAAACTATCCATTCAAAGAGCATGCCTCCTTATTACAAACAATTAAGGTAGTAATCATGAAAAACTACAAAATTACAAGACTGTCCATTCGAAATTACTGTAAATAATCCTTTTTATTTTAATAGGTGAAAAGTTCAAAAATTTATGTAAATAATCCTTCAAATCAGAGTTTCTACTCTCACTCAATTGAGTTGTAGTCATTCTTGCAGAAAATGACATCTTCACATATGCTGTAGCCCAGTTCTAAAATTTGATTTGGCAGGCTCGAAAAAAGAAAAATAAATTAAAAAAAAAAAAAAAAAAAAGAGGGAGAACTTGGGTAGGCACTGTTAACGTGAAAAGGGGAAAAAAAAAAAAAAAACGTTAGTGAAAACGTTAACGTTGTTAACATGAGAAGAAGCAATAATGCTAGTCTTAGGTGGGCTTTGTTAGTTTTTGTTTAAAATTTAATGAGGTGGCATTGAGTTTTTAATCTCCACCGTTGGTTTATTAGTGAGTGACATAGCAGTTTCTGTTTAAAATAGAAGGAGATATCTAGTTAAATTTTCACTGCAGGTAAGCCAGACCCCTAAACTATTTATAAGAGGATTTCTCTCTTTGGACTAGACTTTATTTTATGTGGTTCAAAAATACCCATAAACCTTACATTTAGCAAGAAAAAAACTTGAGGATAACCCAATAAAAGTATATTTCCAACTCCACTTAAAATGCTTACAAAATAGGATAGTCTCTTACTAATCCATATTTTAAAAACAAACTTATCCAAATTTTTTTAAAAGGAAAATTATGACAGTTGACCAAAAAAAAAAAAAAACCTCATCGCACGCGCAAAGTGCGTGGGATGAGGCTAGTTTAAATATATACGAAAAGAAAAATGATATGTCTACAACATTTTTACAACAAATTCTAAGTGGCAAGTTGTTACTAGTTGTTATTATTGGGGCAAAAAAGTAATCTTAGTGTTAGATTCAAATTTGAACTAATAACAACTAACCACTTATGATTTGCTGTAAAAATGTTGTGAATGTAGAATCTCTCAAAAAGTGATATATTTTCAACATTTTCACTACACTTTCATAACAAATCATAAATCAATAGTAAATTATTATTGATTTTAATTTGAAACTACCATTAGCTTAAAACTCACATGCTGATTATTCATTTAGCCATATATATTTCCCATGGTGGTAAGAGAAGGAGAAGGGGGCTAGAACTAATACATTGGTGTGGTCATTATATATCTTGATGAATATCGTGCAGCACAAGTGGTTCCCACGGAGCCATCTCAGCTAAGAAGGTTGAAGTCAAATGGTCACCTCCTTCAGCTCCTAGCTTTCTATAAAATTAATATGGATGGCGATGGGGCTGCTTTTTTGAACCATAAGGAAGCTGGGGTAGGTGTTATTATCCGAGATGAGGAAGGAAGAGTATTAGCTGCTCTTAGCAAAAGAATTAAGGCTCCCATTACAACAAACTTGAGCTTTTTTCTTAACATATTTTTATCTATGATCACTAAAAAATGTTAATAAAACTCTTAAATTTTTACAGTTGTACTCAACTGCTAATCAAAATAAGGACATTGACATACTTTTTTTTTTTTTTTGATACAAGGACATTGACATACTTATTTCTTACGATTGACACAACCGTTAAAAAAAGTGTTAATGTTGAAGATAAATTGCATCTTTTATCAACGGTTGTAAATGTTGAAAATCAAGAATGTGAAACTTATTCAGCAAAAAAAAAAAAGAACGTGAAACTTATATAGAGCTACAGTACAAATCAAGGTTCTATAGAACCAATAGTTAGTCTCACAGGTTCTCTCTCTGGTAGCTCAAATCTCTCTCACAAAAAACCTAGAAATTTCAAACCCTATTTCATAGCTCTCAATCATGGAAATTTCAAAGCTTTGGCAATCACTATTCGCATCTCAAAATTTATCTTCCAGTTTCCATCACTAAACTTTTAAACTTTTTTATTTTTTGGTCACTTTCTCAAGAAAAAATAATCTCTCCATGGGACGAAGTTAGTCTTCGCCTGAAACTAACGAGAGTGGTGGAGGTGGAGAAGGTGGTAACACTTTCCACTCGATCCGCAATCGTTTCCCTCTGAAGCAGAACCGAGTCAAGTCTGCCGTGAATCGTCCAATTCTTCTTCGCAATCAATCTCATCAACTCGATTCAACCGCAAGAGTCTACTATGGCTAAAGGAGAAGCTGGCATTCTACTTCTTGGTGCGACTTGCTGTGTTCCTTTACACAATGTTGTCAATTGTATTGTAAAACTTGATCCTAGAAAGCACGGATACTTCATTTCAGGCCGGCTTGAGATATTTTATGGCCTAAGGCGACAGTGTTCAATAATTTTCATTTTTAGTAAAAGAAATTTAAAACTTGTTTTATCAAAAAATATAAACCATTTATTAGAGTATCCGAATATTATATATATATATATATATATGTGTGTGTGTGTGTGAGAAATTGTATTTTAACCATAATTTTAAAAATCGAATTGGACCGGCCGGTTCAATCAAAAACCGGACAATAATCTGGTCCGGTTATTCTTAAAAACCAAAAATATAAGAAAAACCGAATTTAACCGGTAACCATTGGTTCAACTGAAAAAACTGAAAACCGAATGGATGAACCGATTTTGCAAACTTGATGAAAGAGATCGGAGCTTTATTTTGCAGAAAAAAGATTCGTTTAGATTGAGCTTATTGTTGCTGAAACTGAAAACTGAAAACACTGTAACAAAATAATTTTTAAATGTGTAAATAATATCGTAAGACCTATTTTTAATAAAAAAGTTGTTAAAAAGTGATATTGTGAATCTGTAAACAGTGCATATTTGTTTACAGTGAAAAAGTCAGCCTTTACGGCCGAAAAAAAAAAAAAAAAAAAAAAAAAGAGAGCAAAAACGCGTTTTCATCAAAACGCAGTCGCTAAACGCCGAACCCAAACGGCCACAAAATCTTATTTTTTCTCAGATCTGCCGGTCTAAGTGGGTAAGGACAGATTTTTTGCTAAAAAGATCTTCTTTTTTCTCAGATCTGCTAGGCTTGAGAGAGTGAGAAAATTACTGAATGCTCATGCTTGGTGTTGAAACCACAGCTCTTCGGTGAGACATTGAATGAGAGGATCTGATGGAGATCTAACTTCCACAGAGAGAGAGAGAGAGAGAGAGAGGGATAGATGGAGGTACTGGAGGACAAGACACAAAACACTGAACTGAAAAAATAATAAAACTTTTTTATAGTAAACCGTGTGGAGTGCTAGATTTACAACAAAGAGAGGTTGGTGAGGTCGATTTCAAGCTCAGGAGTTGGGTTCTGTTTACTGCTTCTGTGTGTCTCTGTGATATTCTCTCTCTCTCTCTCTGTATGAATGTGGGAAAGAGAAAGTCAAAAAAAGGAAAGAAAGAAATGAAAATGTGTTAAAGTGCACGGCCACATAAATTCATTTCCACCTCTCTCTGCCATTCTCCTATCTTTTTTTTTTTTTTCTTTTTTTTTTTTTCATTAAAGAAGGGTGTACGTGTGTGGCTGGGAGTGAGACGGTGGGAAAGTGAATTGGTCATAATAATTGGTATGTCACTTTGGGTCCGTTTGGATAGTATTTATTGTTGTTGAAAGTTAATAAAAACTGATTATTGCTGAAAACACTGTAGCAAAATAATTTTTAAATGTGTGAATAGTATTGTGGGACCCACTTTTAATATTAAATAGTGCGTGAACAGTATATGCACAGTACATGTACAGTAAAATTTTTGCCCCCAAAGTCAACAAGTGCGGCCCAAATATTAAAAAAAAAAAAAAAAAAAAAGGAGAAAACGCAGAAGTGAAAACGTGCTGTGACTAACCGAGGTATCCAAACTGCCACTTTGTCAATGAGTTGTCTAGTCATTTGACTTTGGTTTTTCTTTTTCTTTTTTTAAATAGATAACTAGTTAAAGTTAGACTATTTTTTAGAAAAATAAATATATGAAATCGTAATGGTAGGTTATTCTTTTTTTTTTCAATAATTACATACTAGAAAAAAAAGGTAGTATGCAAAAAAAAGAAGAAAAAAAATTCTATATTTTATATTTTCTTAAAATAAGTTATTAAAATTCAAAAATCATATAAAAATTATATAAATATTTAAATTATATTAATTATGACATCATCGGTTCGATCTCGATCGGATTATAAAACCGGTAATCAATTTCCTTTTTGGTTCTTTGTTCGTTTCGGTTTTTAAAACCATGATTTTAACCACTATCAACAACAAAAATGGGGGAGCAATGGGAGGAAATCATCTTATTAGTCATTTCAGGAAGCTGTGAAGGAGGCTATTTTCCAGTCCAAGGAGCTAGGATTCTTGAAAATGCTAGGAGGCTTGTGCAGATTTGCAAACAGAGGAGGAACCCAAGTTGGCTTGAGCAAACCTTCATCTCAGAGTTGGACCATCTTCAGCAGCAAGGCCTAGTCATTACTCTTCTCTTTGACCCTAAGGAAGTTATTACAGATATTTTGTACTTGGCCTATATCACTACTTGCTTCCCAGTGTAGGCTAAGAAATTTAGCTCTCTCTAACCTCTATTGTTCACATCACCCTAAAATTGTAGTAGCATTCAACTAGCTAATGTGAGGTAATAAAAGAGAAAAAGTAAAAAATAAAAATAAAGCATTTGTTTCTGTACATCGCATGGGTCATAGTGGTTGTGTGATAAGTTTAGAAAGAGAAATATTAAAAATACTAAAATACTTGACTAAACAATGGCTAGAAATAAAAGGGTGAGAGGGTGACACCCTGACAGTAAGTGAAACTACTTTTTCAATATGTGACTTCTATTTTGTCTTCTACCACTGCCATGAGAAAACATAATTTTAGGAGAAAAAAGAAATAGAGTGAGAGCTTAACGCAAATCTGAAAGGTTTTTTAGAGCCAAACCTAAAGGGAGAAAGATCAGAGCCACAACAAATTTCAAGCTACTACAAAGAATCTAAATGGAGAGGATGGAAAAGTTTCTAGCAATGAGTATAAAAGTCTAAGGTTTAAGATTTATTTTTTTGGGTCTTTTGTTTTTATTTTTTCTTTGTTGAGTTGCTGAGAGAGAAAGAAAGATTTTTCTGTTTGTATTTTTGGGAGAGGGGGTGTTTAGTACATGTGTTTGAAAACATGTGTTTTGTTGTTTGAAAACATGTGTAGAAATATGTGTGGGTGAAAAAGTGTATGAAAATATGTATAATATTGTTTAAAAACTAAAAACATCTGTTGGAGTTTATCTACCAAACAGCCCCTCAGTTGTACACTCTAATTAAAACTCCCACACACAGATCGAACCGTCAAGAGCCATCTCACGAAGAGGTTTTTTTTCTCTATTTTTTCTTTGATATAGATGAAGATAATCAGTTCTCTTGCATAGCTCACAATATTTTTTTAATGTTTTTTTCTTTGATTTTTTTTTTTGAAGAGTTTCAACCTATAGCATCCGCTCTTGATGATAGCTCTTTATTATCAGACCAATACACCAATCAATTTTTTGTATAGGCGAGGATTGAACCCCAGATCTCTTATACAACCATAAGAGACTTTACTAGTTGAGCTGACTGGAACCCACTCTTTGATAAAATAAAAATAAAAATAAAAAACTATTTATATGCATTAATTAATATTTGAAACTTAATTAATACTTTTACGCATTAAGAGATAGCAAGTGGTGGCAATGTGACATGGAAATAAAATCCACGAGGAACTCGAGTTTTTTAAGACTCTAGTTCCCCTTTCTCCACAATCCACATACGTTTGTTCCTCTCCTTCTTCTTCCTCAGTTCTTTTCTTCTTCCTTTCAGATTTGGTTCTTCTTCTTCTTCTTCCTTCCTAATTTGGTCCTTTGTTCTTCTTCCTCTCCTCTTGTTCTTTTTCTTCTTCCTTTCAGATCTAGTCCTCTGTTCCTTTATTCTTCTTCTTCTGTCTTCTAGATCTACATCGAGTTCCACATGGATAAACTGTTCCACCTTAATGCTAGAACTCGAGTCTTGGAGGCTCAAGTTTGTCAAAGAACTCGAGTCTTGAAAACTCGAGATGTTAGTTTCCTATATGGTTTCAAAACCATGCTTACTAACGAGATAGTTGATAAAAATAATGCTAGTTGGAAAATTTCCTTCCAATATGGGATCGATTTGCGGTGCCCTTCACAGTTGCAATTGCATGGTTCTATGCACAACTTCTTACCTCAAGTGGTGTGTATAACAACAGACCTGCAAAAACTCCGCATAGATCCTGCTGGTGAGATTTTTCAAACAAGCTCATATGTGTATTTAGTAATTGTTTTCTTCCCTCCTCTTGAAAACACAGAAATCTCCCCTCTTACTTTGATGAAGACACATATCTAAAGATTGACATTTGAGTATCACAATTAACAATGTAAAGTTACCTTAATGCAGCTAAAAGCAAAGTTTGACCGCCCCTTTTTACCAAACTCAAGAGCTAGACATCATCATTATGTTCAATCTAAATCCATAATGGCCTCTTTGTTATGTAGATTTTTATCTTCCCTTTTGACACTCCCTGAATATTTTTCATAAAGCCACAAGCGATTCTACATTGATACTTTTGACATATAGAGTCTGTTTGGATTCAGTTGAAAACTAAAAACACTGTAACAAAATAATTTTTAAATGTGTAAATAGTATCATAGGATGCATTTTTAATATTTTTTTTTGAATAAAGTGGATGTGGGTCTCATGAACAGTGTCGCTACAGTACCTTGTCTGTAAAAGTTGAATCGCATGCGACCAAAAAAAAAAAAAAAAAAGGAAAACGCAAACTTATAAACACAGACACCCAATCCAAACCCCTCCATAAAAATAACGAGGAACAGGTTTTATTTTGATTTTATAATTTTAATTCCCTGTGTTTTATAACCGCTTTAATAGCATCTAGAGTAGGATGGCCTGAATACATCTTTTTTACCACATCATGGTGATCCTCTGTATCATGGCGGGTGTTATTTCTGTTCTTTGTAAATCAGTGCCGCATTTGTTACTTAAATAAGACAGAACATAAAAATGGTGTTATATTCTTTCATTTTGATAGAACATTGCCCTTTCCTGGCTTTACTATTTCTAGGTTTGAATGTACCCAGTTAAATGGGAAGGCCAGAGACAACTTAGCCTATGTGCCTAGGCAAAATAGGCAATTTAGGCCTGACCGAAGACCCCCATTTTTTAATGATCTCACCCCCCTTATAAAAAGACCCAAATCTCGTTATATAAATAAATTAATTAATTAAATTAAATTAAATTGTAAAGTACTGTTAGGGATATTACAATTATTTTTGTTATTAATCATAAAAAAAAAAAAAATACAAACACTCATTTATTAGGTAATTGAGACCTGCTAATTACATTCATTAACCATTATCACATTAATTTGTATGGTTTTGTGGGGGCCTTCTCACTTTAATGAGCCAAAGCTCATCTATTACATTAAGGCATGTGAGTTAGTGGGTAAGGGAGTTAGGACTGGCCTCATGGGATTATACTACAAGCCAGCTTGTGCATAAACCAAGCATACCCAATACTTAGATGACACAGGCATGGTACGGCAAGTTGGATGCAGCAGATGTAGTTACAACAAAATAACTGTTACAACAAGAACAATAAAAAGGACTACCACAATGCGACTTTTATAATAAAGTATGACAAAAGAAACTACAGCAGGACAACTAATACCACAAATAAAATGAAAGATAATACAACAGAACAACTGATACAGCAAATAGAGCAAGGTATGTCACAGCAAAATAATTAATAATGTGAAACATTGTAGCAAAATGAATAACAATGGGAATATCAAATAATCTAAAATATGCCATAATGGGGGAATAACTATAATTCTAAGCAAGTGCAATAGCATTAGCTTGCTTTCCCAATCCTGGACCGAGTCATTTAGTAGGAACGGATCTAAGAAGGGAACCAAAAGCCAACAAGTGTAACTTTGTTACAGGTTTTTGCCATTGAAGTTACTCATGCTGGAGAATGGCCTAAATGGTTTTGGGTTCAGATTTACAGAGTTTCAGGGGATGGGAATGTCAAAAGGAAGAGAAAAAATGGTCTATCGATGTAAGCGTCTATTTCCATCATGTTTTCTCTCTTCCTTTTTTATCACTTTGTATTCTTTTCCTTTCTTCTCTGATTCTTACATTTTTTTTCTTCCTACTCTCCTCTTTGTTGGGTTTTTTTTATTCATGGCTACCTCCCTTCCATTTATATTGCTTGATTCCATGGGATTTCTCCATTTTGTCCTTAAGGTTTCACCAACCGTTTTTTGTTTCTTGTGGGCATCTCTCCAAGATTACCCACTAACCCGTTAGTTGCTCAGCCACTACCTCTGCTCAAAATGTGCTTGCTGCACCACTCTTCATTCCTAGAAAAAACTCTTTGTTCTATTCCTCCCCCTTTCCCCTTTCTACCTTAACTTGAATGGATAAGGATTGGAGGCTCTTTCTCTACTTACCCCTATGGCATGCATCCAGTGGCCTCAGCTCTTTGCTTGCCTCTTTTGGGTAAATTGTCATCCAAGCAAGGCATTTTCCCCCAAAAGGAGTCTTAGCAGGAACCCCAAAACAAACCCATTTTCTCCACACCACCAAACCATACCCTCTAAATTCCTTGATCGAGGGCCCATCTCTCCTATATTGGCTTGGTACAAGTAGGTGGTACTCTGGCCCTTGTGTGAGTTCCACTATCCTCTATGTTTGTCTTCTTTTACTCCTACACCATTTCTAGTGTTCTTGCCTTGTCTCATTCTGCTACATGTCCTAAGTTCATGCTAATCCCCCACGGCGTGAAGAGAGTGGGCTCTTGGTACTGCCTCCTTTTATCCCTTCCTAGACATTGTCTTGGCAGAAGCTCCCGCCCTCCAGCCTATTGGGCTTCTATTTCTGTTTCTCCTTTTCTTGCCATGCTTATGGGCTTGCCATGTTGACCCATTGGATTTGTTGCCTCTTCCCTTGGACTCTTACGACCCATTTACTTTACTTTTACCTCTTATTGTGTCCATGGGCCTGCTGGTTGTCATTCCTGCCATGTTGGCCCATTGGATGTATTACATCTTTTCTTGGGCTTTCACAGCTTATTTACTTTACTTTTACTTCTTATTGTGCCCATGGGTCTACCGGTTGTCATTCCTGTCATGTTGGCCTATTGGGTTTATTACCTCTTTTCTTGGGCTTCCATGGCCTATTTACTTTCCTTTTATCTCTTATTGTGCTCATAGGCCTACTGGCTAACATTCCTGCTATATTGGCCCATAGAGTTTATTACCTTTTTTCTTGGGTTTCCATGACCCATTTACTTTACTTTTATCTCTTATTGTGCCCATGGACATACTATTTGTCATTTATGCCATGTTGGCCCATCAGGTCTATTACCTCTTTGTTTGGGCTTTTATGACCTATTTACTTTACTTTTAGTTCTTCCAATTCCATTTTTCTCTCACCTTCCTTTATTGTTGGGCTTTTTGTCAAAATTGGGCATCAACAACTTTATATAGTAAATTTGCAGTACTTTTTTACCAATTTTCGAGATTGTATGATGATAAGTGGTTTAAAAAAAGGGGGTTGTGTACTAAATCTTTTCTCACTCACTAATTTGGAGTGGCTTGGACCTATGAAAAGGTAATGATTACTCACAAATATATTGTTCATTCTTACATGCATTAAGAGAGAGGAGAGTTTACAAAATAATTTACCAAATCTAAAGTTGAATTTTGCTCTTGGATTCTGGGTGTAAATCAATGCCCTTTGCTTAGCTCTTCATAGTTCGTAACACTATCTGAAACAAGCTTCCAAGTGAAAAAGTTTTGTAAAACGCTTCCTCGTGTAGGATTTTAGGCAATCTTCAGCAAGTTGATAAATGAAATGGTCTGAAGATAATCCGTTTTTCTCAGTACAATGTTCAGAATTTCAGAAAGCATATTTAATATATTGCTCTCTTCTTTTCTTTTTTCTTTTTTCTTTTTTCTTTTTTCTTTTTTTCCATTCCTTTAAAACAATTGTTACATTTCTCAAATTGTTGCACAAGGCAATTGATAAATGTCACTTGAACAACTATCAAGTTTAAAGGGACATATGGTAAGGGGTAGTGGCAAGGTTAATAGCTTTCACTTCAAAATAAATAAGGATAATTAACTCCATCATCACTTCTCTAAGTTTTTCCTAGCCATCAATTTTCTCCCACTTTTAAAGTTTCTTATTTTGAAGTTGTGATTAGAATACCAATTAAGGTTTGTACCCTCGTGCCTTATATAAAATTGAATGATTAGACACCTTTGAAATAAATATAGATTATTTCCTCAAAAAAAAAATATTGATTAATTTATCATGATAAAATTGTTATTTAAATAAATGTTTAAGAATTGATACTTTTGGAAGTATGAGTATTTTTAAGATAAGTGATTCTAATATAGGTTATGTATAGGGTCAAGAGGTTTCGATATAAATTTTATGTAAACATGTGGACCATGCGGTTATCACAATCATCAATTGTATTCATGCGATGGCATTTAGTTTTTATTTATTATGGTTTAAAAACCGTGTAAGTCATTTGGGAATACATTGAGTTCTTATTATTTAAAGGAAATTACACTTTATCGTCTTAAATTATACCCTTAATTACAATTTGCGCTATAAACTTTTCAAATGTATGTTTTGCACCCTAAACTATGACCTTTATTACACTTTACACCTTAACGTTAAGTTTTCTATTAACTTAGATAGAAAAATATGGTACCACATGAAAAAATCTAATTGCCAATTTTCTCAATACTTTAAAAGCAAAAGATAAATTACACTTTACTAACCTAAATTATACCCATGATTACACTTTACACCTAGATTTTTGAATTTTCATCCAAGTTAATAGAAAACTTAATGTTGGGGTACAAAATGTAACAAAGGTCATAGTTTTGCACCTTAAATTATGAACCTTGTTACACTTTGCACCCCGACATTAAGTTTTCTGTTAACTTGGATGGGAAAATACAACACCATGTGAGAATACATAATTGCCTCTCTTTCAATGCTTTTAAAACAAAAGCTAAATTACACTCTACCAACCTAAATTATACTTATGATTACACTTTGCACCCATAATTTTGAATTTTCACCCAAGTTAACAGAAAACTTAACGTTAGGGTGCAAAGTGTAACAAGGGTCATAGTTTAAGATGTAAAATGTAATATTATGTATAATTTACGGTGATAAAGTATAATTTTCCATATTATTTATATATTAAACCATAACATATATGACCATAATTAAATGGGGAAGTTATTGCTCAAAATCGTGTTTATAGAGAAGAAAAGTTATATAAAAGAAGCGTAAATTATATTTTTTGTCCCGCAAATATGGGTCTATTCAGTTTAGGTCTTTCAATTTTTTTTTAAATGTTACAATTTAGTCCCTAAAATTTTGTATAGGTGAGTAATGAATTGTTGAGCTACTGCATAATTAAGAGACCAAAATCAAAACAACCTCAAGTTTAAGAGACCAAAAATCGAACTAACACATATTTTAAATAAATAAAAAAATATATTGAACATGGAGACACCCCATTTTGCAGCAACTAGTATACAGTCCCCAATCTCAATGAGGAAGGACGACAGAGCACAAGCTAGATGCTAGGCTAGGCTTAGATTCCTCTCCCATTAGAAACCTTGCCTGGAGTGGCGCATAATACCTCCCCCAGGTAGGTGCATATATTATATGCAACATGGGGATGACTCACAAGTCACAACAGAAACTTCTGTCCCATTCCATTTCCTTGAATGATTGATTATGACCAAACTAGTTATAGCTAGAATTGCCCCCCCAACAGAAACTTCTCTCCCAATACACTCCCTTAATTAGAAATCCTCTTGAAAGATGTCTATAAATCATCTGGAAAATCCCTCTCAACAAGAGAATTGTTTTATATTCCGTGTTTACCAAGGTGTTGCTAATCATCTTTATTCTGAGTATTGTCTTGCCTAATTCGAAGTTCGAACCCATTATCATTTGAGGGGTTGGTCAATTGTAACGCGTCAAGTGCTTAGACAAGAGGTATTGATTCTCTCCCCGTGCTTAATCTTTGTCCTATTGCCAAATGTTCCATTTTTAACCTCTCCTTTTTTTTTTTTTTTTTGGTGTTGGGCATGAAGATTGAAGAATGCATAATTGCATTTTAGTTTCTTGTGTTGTCGCTTTCATTCTAATTTCCGTGTATTTAAAGTACACACAAGCGCATAATGTAGGATAAAACTAAGCTGGAGTTGAGAAATTTGATTTCAGTCAACCTTTTCGGAAGAGGCGTACACCTTCTTTCGTGTGAAGTACGCGTCGATTAAAGTGTCACACTTCGGCTATATTCAAAGGCCCGAATCTAGATTTCTTTTTCTTTTACGATCTCTAATTGTGCTGTCTTTTGGGATTTTCTCAAATGAGTGTGGCCTACGCTAATTTAGGTAGAAAGTCGCTCTCTTAATAGATATATATATTTTAAATTTTTGTTGTTTCTTTTTTACTTTCTATATTCTTATTAGCCTTATCACATGTACGTGTAGGATTTTTTTTTTTTTTTTCTTCATCTAGTGTCATAATTTTTCTCTCTTTTTTTAATTTGGATAAGTTTGTTTTGAAGACATGGATTAGTAGGAGAGTGCCTTATTTTGTAGGCATTTTAAATAGAGTTTGAGATATATTTTTATCAGGTTGTCCTCAGTGGTAGCTCTAAAAATTTGTCTGAGGATAGTCATTAAGAAACTTAAATTATACAAAATCCAATAAAAAGAGAACTTATTACATTGACTAAAACAAAAACAAAAAAACAAAAAACACAAATACACACGCAAATACGTAAAATCTTACAATTTCCTTCTACAATATATATATATATATATATATATTTTTTTTTCATTTTGAAATCATTATATAATAGTCTCATTATCAATGTTGCAAGCTACATCTCTTTAAAAATTTAGTTAAATAAGATTTTTCTTAAACTTTTTCTTTTTATTTGTAAGGACCTAATATATTGTTAAAGGAACCAAAGTTTAAGAACAAAATTTGGCTACAAATTTTGTTGTAGTCACTCTTACTAAATAAATTAATATTTGTCGATGAATTGCATGTTCTCTATATTCTTAAAACACATCAAAATTTCATGCTAATCGGATATTATTTACCATTCGATCCATAAAATTATTTTTTATATATAATTTTAGACTACAAAAATTCAAAATTTAAATACTTGATTCACGACATAACTATTGATCTTTTTTTCTTCTTGAAATTTTGCGAGTATGGATGATTTAAGAAGAAAATGTAATTAAATGGTGAATTTGTTAAAATTCACATTCAATAAAAAAAAAATATTGGATAGAGTTGTAGCCTTAGTTTACAACCAAGCTTGTTACCAAATTTTGTCCAAAAATTTATTATATTGGGTCTAAAAAAATTTTAGGGTGATCACAAAGTTTTTTTATCGATAAAAAAATATCATAGATTTTTAAAATTTATACATAATGATTTTTTTTTAAGTAAAGGTAGTCCTGTGACCACCCTAGACTCTATGTAGAGCCACCCTTGGTTATCCTCAAATTTTTTTCCCGGTTAAACATAAGATTTGTGGATATTTTTGAATCATATACAAGTCCAGTCTAAAGAGAAGTATCCTCTTATAAATAGCATAGAAAATTATTTCCCTCTTTGGACTGGATTTTTATATAGTTCAGAAATACTTCTAAATCTTACGTTTAGTAGGGAAAAAACTTGAGGACAACTCAGTAAAAATGTATCTCTAACTTCACTTAAAAAGCCTACAAAATTGGACACTCTCCTACTAATCTATGCCTTCAAAACAAACTTATCAAAAAAAAAAAAAATTAAGAGAGAAATTATGACACTAGACCAAAAAAAAAAGTCTCATCTCATGTGCAAAGCACATGATAATTGATCACCTGAAATTTGAATATGATTTTTTTTTTTTTTTTTAGCATGGTCTTTATGATGATAAGATTAAATGAATGATTTTCAAAGTAAAGATTCTACCGCATGTTATTTGACTTTGAATCACTTTGCACCAAGTAGGGGAACATATTTGGATGACTAATCAAATATTTTAGAGAGTTTCAATTTATGATGTCCGTTCTGATGATGCTCTTTATCATTAGACAAGACTTTGAATCACTTTGCACCAAATAAGGGAACATATTTGAATGACTAATCAAATTATTGAGAGGGTTTCAACCTATGGCTTCCATTCCTAATGATGTTCTTTATCATCAAACAAAGACATCAATCGGTTATTGATGTAGGTGGGGATTGAATTCCAGATTTCTTATTCAACTATCAGAGACTTTACCAGTTGAGTTAACTGAAGCCCACGATGAATAATCAAATTTAAATTAGGTGTTGAATTATTTTCAAAATTAAACTATAATAAGTAATTGATTCATAATGAAAATGAATAAGGCAATAAAGAAATAAATTAATAAATTTGGGTTTAATTTACATGATTTAGATAAGATAATAAGTGATAGAATTCAAAATAAAACATTGATGTTGGGCTTAGATTCCATTACAGGCTTTATTTTAGGATTTGAATCTCCTCGATCCATATGACTGAAAAATATGTTGATTCACTCTACGGGAGATTCTAGCTTTGTTTACTTATTCATTTTTAGCTTGGATAATCCAAATAAGTATATTTTTGCATAATCCATCTAATTTTTTTTTTCAAATTTGAATATCTGTTGTGATTTGATTTGATTGTAACTAATTAGTTTGGATTTTTTTTTACTAATTCGAATATCAAGATGTTTCTTTTCATGGTGTTTTTGTTAACTTGTTACATTGCCCTGTAAGAGCATTCACATCAGCATGTGTATTTTACACATCTATTTTTACACTTAAAACCTACTTTTTCTATTTTACACATTCACTTTTACAAAACACCTACATCAATTCATTTATTTTACAAGTTATTCCAATAAAATATAAATTATACTCTATTTTTTATTATTTCTCACCAACCAACTCTCTTAAATACGCGCCCTCTCTCTCTCTCTCTAAACCCATTTTCTGATTTCTCACTTTCTCACTGTCTCTCTCTCTCCCTCTCTCCATCTCTCTGGCCTTCCTCCCAAATCACAAAACGCCGATCCCTTTCGCTTCACTCCGACACTCCACTCCACTTCGCTCCGACGCTCCACTCCGCTTCGCTCCGATCCGTTCCGATCCACTCCGCTCCACTCTGCTTCGCTCCAATCCGACCCGATCCACTCCGATCCACCAAATGCCATATCTCTGATATCCGCTCCGATTCACAGTCCGCTCCGATCCACCAAACGCCAGTTCTCCGATCTCCGCTCCGATCCACCAATGCCACATCTCCGATCTACGTTCTGCTCCGCTCCGCTCCACCAAACGCCACATCTCCGATCTACGCTCCGCTCCATCAACGAGCTCCGATTGTTCCAGTCAAGCTCCGATCAGTATTTTTGTTGTTTGTTTGTGTGGGTTTGCTTGTGTGTGGGTGTGTTTGTGTATCTCGTGTTTTTGTTTTTTTTTTTTTTTTTTTTGAGCAAGTGAATCTGTGTTGATCGGAGCTGTGTGTGGATGTGTTTGTGTGTGAGTGTGTTTGTGTGTATCGGAGGAAAAAGAAGAAGATGAGAAGTGGTGAGGTTGTTGAGCCCGGAGAAGAGAGAGAAAAAAAAGGAGCGAAAAAAATTAATAAACTAATCTATACATGAGCTACAGTAACCGTGTAAATTTACACGGTTACTGTAGCTCGTGTATAGATATACACGATTTTAGACATTTTTAGAGGGACTGATGTAATGTAATTTTGAGTCAAAATGTGTAAAAATAGCTTCTTTTTCTATTTTACATGATTTTACATACACTGGTGTGAATGCTCTAAGGCAAGTAAATGGGTGATTACAATTAATAGAAACTGGGATCATTCATGGAAATTAGCCACAAGAACAAGATATATAAATGGAGGCTGCTGGCCAACATGGCCCAGTAGGCTTAGGTGCCTAGCACATTATATTTATGGGGCCTGTACTTTTACTTCAAATTTAATGTTTGGTCCATTGGAGTTCTGCACAAGGGTCACGATTGGTTTCTAGACCTAATGTAGGTAGTGCCTCCTGCTTTTTTTCATAGATCACTCAGTTGGTTGCATACTCTTGGACCTATGTCTAGGGTAAGCCTACATTGAGCAGCTACAACCGTTTACAAAAACGAGGGCACTCACAAATTCCACTGCCATGAATTCATATGTTACCCAATTTCAATCTTAGGATAGTAAATCTCATGTCAAAACGAGGGCACTCACAAATTCCACTGCCATGAATTCATATGTTACCCAATTTCAATCTTAGGATAGTAAATCTCATGTCCTGAATTTGATTGAGCATTAGTATTAAGGGTTGTAAAAGCCTCAAATTGTTATTTGACAACCCCCAAACACTAAAAAGAAGCTTTACTTGAGGTTGTATTGCTAAAAGTTTTTAGCTCATTGCTATAGTAAGATAGTACTTATAAGAATTACTGTAGCATGTTGTATTTTATTTTTTAATCCTTTTTATTCTCTCTCTCTCTCTCTCTCTCTCTCTCTCTCTCTCCATTTTATGTTGGTGGTTAGGCCTCCATGGCAACAGAAGAGAGATGCAAAGATTGAGGTTGTGAGAAGTAGAGGCTTTAGGTTTCGGTCCAGGTCTCCAACTATCTGCTAGGTGGCTGGGTGTTGGTCCGATGGGGCATTAGTTGTGCAATTTTTGTTAGTTGCGTTGTGTTGTTGTTTCGGTTTTGGTTTTGGTGGTTTTTAATTTAATGTGTTTTGTTGGTTTTTGATTTACTAGTAGTGTAAAGACCCAAGGAAAAACATCCCTAAAATGATTAGTTTAGTTACAATCGTGGCTCTTTATAGTTGTTTATAAAGCTAAGAACAACTCAGTATATGTCTAATGTGGAACTTAATTAGTACATACCCATAAAACACACACTAACTAATTCACAATTAATAAAGGAAATCAAAATCTCCCCCGTTTAAATCTCTGATGCCCACGATAAGGCCTACATTGTGAGACAATGTCTTCGAGCCCACAAGGACTTATCAAGTTTGCTCTGATACCTTTTGTATCGAACTAGGAAAAACACTAGTCACATATGTGCAATAATCCATAAAGACTAGTATAGTCACAATTAAGACTTATTGTAGTTGTTTATAAAGCCTAGATTAATCCAAAATGTGCATGATGTAAGACTTAGCACACACCCACATAATACACTTAAATAATTCAATAGCAATCTGGGGTATCCAAGACCGGTTCAAAGCACTAGGCAAGCAAGACAATTGCCTAAGGCCACCAAATTTTAACCAATAGGATGTTATGGATATTACAAATTTTACTACGTAAAACTTTGAAATTAATGTGTTACCCATTATTAAAAAAAATAAAAAATTTATTAGGATGTCAATTTGTCAACTTTATGCAGTAAAAGATATAGTAATTTAGCATTCAATAAAAAATAAATAAATAAATAAATAAAAAGATTCTTTGTTGAATGTGCTACTAACCCTTTGTTTTCTCTCGGGAATTTTGAATTTTTGAAGAGTGTAGAACTTATTAATCTCCCACACAAGAAATTGAAAAATCACAACAAAACTAAGCTGAAATCAAACTTGCAAAAATAATTCAATTTCAAACCACAATTTTTTGGGCACAAATTGCTGGAAATTTTTCCACTCTCCATTTAAAGAATAAAAAAGGGATTTTTTTTTTTTTTTTTTTTTTAAATTTTAAAGCTCCTTTGTAGCTGTTACACTAAAGAGTTAAGACCTTCTCCAGTTAGCATTGAGTCTGTTCTTTCAGGTTTGACACTTCTTCAAAAGTTCTGTTTCTCAGCTTATCTTTACTTTATTCTTGGCAATTTGTTTTACTTTTTCTTTGGTTATTCTCTATACTTTCTTTACGCTCTGGCAAGAACAGGAGTAAACTCATTTTCTCTTTTTTGCATTTACAGATTGGGGTGGGGACAGGACGTGGGGGTAGCATAGGACCATAGGTTTTTTGTTTTTTTTTTCCCCCCACTTTTTATATAAAATTTTACTTTCAATTTTGTTTTTCTTTCTTTAATATCGTATATAATATTTTAGTTGTTAACAAAAACATAAATATTTGTGAAAAAATTAAATAAATGTATAACTAATTACTAGTAATTAAATTTATACTCAAAATTATTTAGACATATAAAAACTATAATTTTATTAAAAATTTCAACCATAATTTTCTAGTATTTGGTTTTGGTTTTGATGGCATGTTACTGTCAAAGATGCTACTCGACTTGACTCCAGAATGTTAAGGTCTTTTTCTTGATTTAACACATGCCGAAATTTGATTGACTTGCCTTTTGAACCCATCTTCAAGTAGTGGAAGCCGAGAGCACTTTTGAGTCAATATAGAAAATGAGGAAGGCTAGCAGTGTGCCTCGAAATTGCATTTGAATTGGCAAACTTGCTAAGGAGAAGGAAAATGTAATTTTTAGTGATGTGGTGAAGGATAAAGAGGATTATCTACTTGTGCTTCAAAATATTAAGGAAACTGTGTGCAGTGTGCAAGAATTAGAGAAGCTACTGTTGGTTTTCCTCCCCACTAAGGTTGGGATTTTCCTTGCTTTTATGGCAGTGTAGACTGTAGAGGTACTAGTACTACCACCAAGATCCTCCATTTGAAGGGAAAAACTATTGTGGTCAGTGGGTATTAGCGAACACTAGCCTAAATTAGTGTAAGTGCATGAAAAGCTAGGTTGTTTTGGTTTTAATTATATTATTTTATTTGTTTCTTACATGGCAATGCAGCCCTTGAGGCTTGTTAAATTTGAGGCGTTGTATGAAGTTTAATCAATGAAATTTGTGGGATTATGAAAATCAATTTTAAAGGTGATGGGTCTAGCGTCTATGGAGGTCTTTCAGGTGTGCTCCGCTTTTATGCACAGCGATCTATTCAAGGAGTGGAGAAAATAGTTTAAGCGTCAGGGGCACGAGACTATTGTCTAATTGACACGTGGGTTTGGCAAACATCCCAATTGCAAAGTTTTCTATTAAACTTGAGATAAATGAGAAGAAGAAAATTCTTAAATTTGCCCAACTACCCGCGATTTTCATTCTACTTAGTTTTATTAGACTAAAATATTATTTTAGTCTCTAAACTTTTCAATAAACTAGATTGCTCTAAATTTGGGCCTTTCTTTTAGGATAAAGTTTTTTTTTTTTTTTTTTTTTAGAGAAAACTCTCGGATAAAGTTTTCTTCCAAACTAATTTGAATTTTTTTTCTTTATTTCACTACGTGGTGATTTATAAAATTACTAGTATTATTCTCGTGCAATGCACGGCTTGATAAATATTCATAAGTTCAAAAATTTTAAAATAATTAAAATTAAATTATTAAGTAAATAGTAATAATAAATTATAAAACAAGTAAATAATTTTAATAAAAAATTACTTTAAGTTTTGATTATTTAGAGTTTATATTTTACCAGTGTTTATCTATTTTTATATTTTAAAATTTTCTTTGTGTTTTGTGTTAATTGCTTAATATGAGATACAAAATGAGTTTGATCATTACTATTTGGCTTATGTTTAATCTACACCCTAGTCGCACAAACAATACTAAACAAAATAGTTCTTCAATATTGATTTTTTCCTAATGATAGTTTAATTGAAAAAATCAACACATTCAAAAATTAAATACAATAACCAAAATCAAAACCAAAAATCAAAACATGCACGAAAGAGTTCCAAAAAAAAAAAAATTTACATTAGAGAACCAAGAACTTAAATGAGTGTCCACATTTTTTGCATCTTTATAGTAAACTTCCTTTAGCATAATATTCTGCATGCAAATTTAGAAGTAAAAAACAATAAGATGAATTTATTAGATTAAAACATAAGCATAAGTTGCTTTTTGAAAAAAAAAAAAAAAAAATATATATATATATATATACACACACAACAACATGGGTTGTGTTGTGTGGGATTTAATTATAGGGATGACTTATTAGTTAGGAGGGATTGTATCTAAAACTAAAATTGAAAATTTGACTACTACCAAGCCTGCTATTAATAATAGAAGTGTTTTTATTTCTCTTAAGCCTAAAACTGAGAAAGTTTATATCCCTCCTTTCAGGAGGAATAATAAAGAAAAGACTTATTTTGCTAAGTTAGACAAAGGTAAAAGTTTTGATGTAGACGCTGAAGTTTCAAATCTAAGTCTAAACCTATTGTTGGAGAGAATAAATCTATTTTTGTGCCTTCCTGTCACCTTTGTGGTGTTGTTGGTCATATTAGACCAAATTGTTCTTTGTTGAGGCAAAATCCAAAATTTGAGACTAGATTTTTTGTTATGAATACTGATGTTTCTAAATTTGTTCTTATTTGTCACTTTTGCGGTGTCTCCGATCACATTCGTCCTAATTGTCATAAATTGAAATTTAAACATTCTGTATGTCAATCTAGGATATGTGATGATATTTCTCCTGCCATAAGTCCATATAAATTGTTTCATATTCTTTTGAAAAATTTAAACTTATTAGCTTGTGAAAGGAAATTGTAGGATTTTAGTCTTTCTCAGAAGATTGGCGTAATTCCTCAAATACATTTTACTTCACATGGATTTCACTTACAAAGCCAAAGACTCGTGCTATATGGGTGAGAAAAGATTCTCCAAGGTGAATATTGCTGACTTGTTCTTGATTTAATTCTTTCAATTGTTTATGGACATGTTTTATTTTTGTTTTTGGTTTTTTTTTTTTTTAAATCCAAAAACATTGAAAATTTTCAAAAAGACAAAAATATTTTATTTTGTCTTATTTTATTTGTTTTAAGGATTATATGAGTTATAATATCTCTCTCTTGATTTAGAATATGCTTGACATTGTAGAGAAACTTGAATAGCATGTGTTATATAAATGCTAAGATATTCCTGATTTTGTGTGAGTATGTACTAGTTTGTACATGTACTCAGGGGTTAATTAAGAAATTGATATTTTTTATTTGTGTATCCTCTATAGCTTAGTTAAGTACTGTCATGCAGTGTATTTGCATTGTTTATTTAGCATAATGTGTGCTTTTTGTTCTTGGTCATAAATTTGTTTTAAACCAAAAAGATTTTTATATGTTTTGCATTATTTTTCTTAGATTTATAATCAAGGTTGGCCATATTATCTTTACATAACAAGTTTATGTACCTTGTTTAGCTTGGATAAGCTTATTTATTACACTTTACTAGTTGAAGTTTTGTAGTGCATGTTATGTGGGAAAGATATTTATAGTTTTTGATCACTTTGTCTTGATCTTGAAGTCACATGTCTTTGACTGTCGGATTTGAACCTTTTGAGAAAAGGATAAATAACCATCTCACTATTATTTACTAGCCAATCATGAACACCTTAATGCATATCGTAAGATTTTATACTCAAGAAAGTGTAGCACATGCATAAAAAGAATATAAGGTGTAATTTCAGTTTAAATGCTTAAAATTGGTGTGTACATTATTGGACTTAAAGTTAAATCAAATAAATAAAATTGGTGTGTACATTATCCCGGCTATTTTAATAAGTTTCTAAACAACTAAAATTGGTGTGTACAATATGAAACAAATTCAAGAAACTTACATGATTGCAAGCTTATGATCTAGGAGATGTGAGAGTTATATGATGTAACTCTTTAGGTGATAGTCTCTTTCAAATTCTATGTGATGAATTTTGTAGATTTTGTGTTTGATCTCTATTCACATATCACCTCACATGTATCTCAAACTTTTGCTAGTTGCACACACTACACAAATTACTCTTTGCTAAACTTGGTACATTTTATTATGTGTGATCTTGTTGTGGCCATCCAAGATTAAAAGTTCTTTGATCTTAATACAAAATGTGTTTAAAGTTTGAGAAATTGGAATTTATAGAGCTTGAATGTACCCGAATTGGGAATTTTGTTCAAATTGGGTTTAATTGATGAAATTGGTTTGCTGATTTGATGTAACTGATCATTATTATCTGTCCTCTAACTTGTGTGATAATCATTTGGTCAATTTTTTTATAAAAAGGACAAGTGGTATCAAAGCTAAGATCATAGATTCGAGTCGTTGGAGCCGGATTGTGAGGGAGGGATTGTGAGGGATTTCACAATTTGCTCCAATACCAATGGGCTTGGTTTGCGATCGAATGCTATAAAAGATTTATGCCCCCTCATCCTTCACCAATTGGTTGTTAGATGGGTTGATAAGGCACATGGTCTGACAGATAATGCTTTATATAAATTAAATTATTTTTAAATATTATCCTTTAGTCAAGAGCTTTGTAGCTTAATATTCTAATAAAATATTAATTTAATGAGATGCAACTTGAGGAAATAAAAAAAATAAAAAACATGGGTTGTGTGAGATTTAAGTTTAGAAAATTTTTTATAATAGACTTTTAGTTTGAATATAATTTAAATTTGCTTTAAATTATTGTTAAATCATGCAACTTGAGGAAAAAAAATGAAAACAAAAATGTGGGTTGTGTGAAGTTTAGAAAATTTTGATAATAGATTTTTAGTTTGAATAGTCAAAATGATTTTTTTTTTTAAGATAAAAAACATAGGTTGTTATGTGAGATTCAAGTTTAGAAATTTTTTATAATAAACTTTTAGTTTGAATAGAGTTTAAATTGTTGAAATTTAAATTATAAAATTTTACCTAAATTAAACTATTGATAAGTATTATCCTTTAATTAAGGAAATATATCCTAACAAAAAATATATAATTAATTTACTAGTTAATGTGAGCAGTCACTTGGTAGAATCACGGCTTCTAAGCCCAATTTTTATTATATGATATATAATTTATTTTTCATCCCTAAACTTAAAAAAAAAAATTTTTCATCCTTTAACTTTTTTAAGCATTTTTTTTAATAGTTTAGGGATAAAAGTATAGATCAATAAAAAAAAACTTTTTTTTTTTCAATAGTTTAAGGATGGAAGAATATATATTTTTTTAAAAGTGTAAGTATAGAAAGTGAAATATTGTTAATAGTTTAGGGGCGAAAGATGAAATTTTCAATAGTTTAGAGAACGGAAACAAACTTTTTAAAATCTACCAACCTAAATAGTATTTTATCTTTTTAGTATTATTATAGATATAATGGCTTTGAATTTTGAACTTATAACCTCTTTTCATGATAAATTATTTTATCACATTGTTAAGATGATGATTCTAAACTTATGACCTTTTTCCCGTGATACGAATCATACGATATTTTAAACAAAGTTTAGTTACAAGCTTGGCATAACTATTGATTACAATTTCACTTAATATTTTGTTTATTTGATGTAAATTTTAACAAATTCACAATTGGGTTACATTTTTTTTTTCTTATATTATCTATGTTTGTAAAATATCCGGAAGATTAAATATCAATAAGTATGTCATCAATCAAATGTTTAAATTTTAAATTTTTTTATAATAAAAAATTAAATATAAAAAATAAGTTTATGAATCAAATGATAAATAATATCTATTTTGCATGAAATTTGACATGTGTGTTAAGAACATAAAGAACATGCAATCTAAACAGTTAGATTTTCAAAATATGTAGTCATATCAAATTTGTAAACAAATTTTGTCCTATTATTTTATATCACATTATTAAGATACTAATTAATTTTTTAATAAAGTTTATCTCCAAGTTTCTCTTCAAACTAGTTTGGAGAGAAAATCTTCATACTTCTGATACATCTCTTTTTGCGTGTGAATTTTAGAAATCTAACTGTTGAATTTCATGTGCCCCTATATTCTTACTATGCATATCAAATTTCATTTAAATTGAATATTCTTTACCATTCGATAAATAAATTTATTTTTTATACACATTCTCAGATCCAAAAAACTTAAAATGTTAACATTCGTTTAATAACATAGCAACTGATTTTTGATATTCTTGAAATTTTACAAATATGAATATGTAATTCAATAATTAAATTTTTAAATTCACACTCAATATAAAAATATATAAAAAGTTTGGAGAAAAATTAAAATCTAAAATCTTTATATTCAACAAAATTTTTATATTCAACCAAATTAAAATTAAAATCTAAAATCTCTTGTTCAAAAAGTAAAAAGGTTCAGCACCTAGATGTACAGGGGGAGAAGTCAAAAGAAAGATATATTCTTTGATTGTAGGCTTAAATAATATGATTATATAGATTATAGACATAAAAAAAATGAGAAACAGTACGATGAGGGTGATGGGTTTGTAGGGTAGCTTACTTTAACTTTCCATTTTCCAAGATGCCAAGACTTTGATGGGGGCATTCCCATGAGGGTGACGCAGGCATGTTCGTCAGCAGAACCCAGCTGAGAAATCTGACGCCATGGATGTCGTCACCGACACGACTTCATCTTCCAAACGAAACACTCACACGTAGGAACATCAAACTTTGTATTACTATTACTGTTGCTTACTTAACAAACCAAAAAAAACTATTACTTTTATTAACCAATCCAATCTCTTTCTCTCTCTCCCTCTCTCTCTCTCTCTCTCTTTTCTGACTCAAGAACTGTGTCTGAAAGCGAAAATTGAAGCTTCCGCTTCAGTTGTCACGCGTTTGCTCTGTCTCTTCCTTCTGTTAACTTAGGAAATTTCTCCTCCCATTTCTCTCTGTATGTAAATATACTATTATTACCATCTTCTTCTGTTCTTTTTCTTTTCTTGTTTTGCTTTAAGTGTTAATTTCATAGGATTTGATAGCATCAAAAAGCTTGATTTGGTTGTGTTGTAGTATAGTTTTTTTTTTTTTTTGGTTGATAATTATGCTTATTAGATGGTATTGGAAATTCAAACCAGAGGGTTTTTTAAATACATAAAATCATAAGATTTTTTCCAGAAATGGATCCCCTTTGTGAATTTTGATTTGAAGCTTTTGTACCAACTTTTAATAGTAGAAGTAGCTTCCAACTGTGGGAATTAATAAGTTTTTTTTTGTTTCTATGAAGCCCATTTGAAAATTTTATAGCTTTATAGGCACATTTGTATTGATTTCTCCCAATTTTTCTTTTACATTTTTGGACAGACACAACTCACAAGTGCTTAACAGAGAGAAAATAAATTAGAATTAGTAAGTTACATGATCGTATTATAAATATATAGAGATTTGTATAAAAGGGTAGCAGTATAATTATTAGTAATAATCAATGGCCAATCATTCCACTGAACCATCTTCCTCTTTGAGCTTTACTTCATCTTCGCATTTATCAAATGGTTCAAACAGCTACAGGCAGGCTAATAAATCACCCTCCTACTCTGGTGTTGAATTGGGTCCTCCTGGTCCTCCTCCTTCTACTAATCTGGAAGTGATTAGTCTAACCAAGCTGAGCTCTAATTTGGAGCAACTCTTGGTCGATCCAAGTTGTGATTATAGCGATGCGGTTTTCATTGTTGAGGGAACTCCAGTTGGTGTTCACCGATGTATTTTGGCTGCTAGAAGTAAGTTTTTTCTTGATCTGTTTCAGAAACAGGCTGAGTCTTTGGATGGGAAACCCAAGTATGTGATCAATGAATTGTTGCCTTATGGCAAAGTTGGGTATGAGGCATTCCTGGTTTTCATGAACTATTTGTATACAGCCAAGCTCAAGCCTTCTCCAATGGAGGTCTCTACTTGTGTTGACAATGTTTGCATCCATGATGCGTGCAGACCCGCCATTCATTTCGCTGTCCAATTGATGTATGCCTCTTCCATTTTTCAGATACCAGAGCTGGTTTCACTTTTCCAGGTTAGAGTCAACTACCCATTAATCAAAATTAACCTTTCATCATGTCAACAACTTTTTTCCCCTGAATTTTGACAGTTAGTAGCATAAAGCATATGCCTTTTAACTCTTTGTTATGGTGTGAGTGTGACAACTATGGTGGTGGATTTGGTGACTGCCCAACTTCTGTTTTGGTATCTTATCATTTCGTTATATGGTTTTCTGCTGAATGTTGATAATTACACATTGTTGCTGATTGGGTCTTCAACCCCTTTGAGCTACAATTTCCATTAGCCTAAAGGGGAAAGGGGAATTCAATGCTATTTTCCCCTTTTGACTTTTTAATTGGACCCAACGTGGATTCAGCAACCCAATTTTATAAACTGAATATTGAATAAGCTACCTGATGTTTAGGCTGATGGTGTGGAGAAACTAATCCATCTCAAGCTTGACACTAAGAATCCTTGTATTAGACTTTATGCTAAGTGTCTAGATGCAGGATGACTTGTTTATAATTTAATTAAACATTTTTATTTTGGAGGTGCTGGGCTGTGAACTAATTTTATAAAGAAAATCATCCATTTAAATTAAAACACTGATGAACAACTTAGAAGATGCAAATGAATAGCTAATATTAAGATCCTACAAGCTTTTCTTTTCTTTTTTCTTTTTTTGGGTAAGTTACACACAGTCCCAAGTGGGTTTTGAGCCCACAAACTTTCCCTCTATCTTGCTTTTACGATGGGAGAAGGTGCCGTTAGAGCTAGCTGTCATTGGCTATGTTCCTGACAGTGGTATATGGATTATAAATTTGTTTCTAAGCAAAATTTATTTGCGGTTATGGTTTTTCTCATTTATCAGTGGAAGAAATATCCTACCAAAATTGATGTGTAGTCATAAAAGAGTGATGAAAAGTATGTGAGATAAATGGGAATCTCCTTTCCTAGGGAATTGCTTAAACTAGTTATTCTATACTTATTTGTTTGACAACCAAGTTGTTTTCAGCTATTCTCTCATTAATTCTCTCCCTTTGAAAAATACTCCTAGGCTTTCTGCTATTATACTTAAAAATTTAAAAGATTTAAACTTTTTGGAATTGAATACAGCATTATTATTGATTTCACATTCTTTAGTATTCATAATGAGATGCCATTACATTCAGATGATTGATCGTGATTAAAAAAAAAAAAAAAATCTTAAGCTTAGGCTTTTTCTCTCCAATTGTTTCATCTGTAATTTAGGCTTTCATCAGACTATATTATTCTAAATGGATATTCTACACTTTTGCAGCGGCGCCTTCTAAACTTTATTGGGAAGGCTCTTGTTGAAGATGTGATCCCAATTCTTGTAGTTGCTTTCCATTGTCAATTGAGTCAACTTGTCGCTGAATGTGTTGATAGAGTAGCTCGATCAGATCTTGACAGCATCTCTCTTGAGAAAGAGCTCCCTCATGAAATTGCAGAGAGCATCAAATTGCTTCGTCTCAAGTCTCAGAGTGATGATGAACATAACATGGAAGTTGTGGACCCGTTGCGTGAAAAGGGAATCAGGAGAATACACAAAGCATTAGACTCTGATGATGTTGAATTGGTGAAACTTCTCCTGACTGAATCTGATATAACCTTAGACGAAGCCTATGCTCTCCATTATGCTGTAGCCTACTGTGATCCAAAGGTTGTGACTGACGTCCTTGGTCTGGGTTTGGCCAATGTCAACCTTCGAAATCATCGGGGTTATACAGTACTTCACATAGCTGCAATGCGTAAGGAACCATCAATAATAGTATCTCTTCTGACCAAAGGGGCTTGTGCATTAGATTTGGCATTGGATTGTCAGAGTGCTGTTAGTATTTGCCGGAGGTTGACAAGGCCCAAGGATTATCATGCAAAAACGGAGCAGGGACAGGAAGCAAACAAAGACAGGATATGCATTGATGTTCTAGAGAGAGAAATGCGAAGGAATCCAATGGCTGGGGATGCTTCTGTTTCTTCCCAAACAGCTGCTGATGATCTGCACATGAAGTTACTATACCTGGAAAACCGAGGTATTGTTCTGCAGATGGTAATCTTGGATTCTCCCCTTCCTCTGAAATTATATTTAGCTTTCCCCAAGGAGTCTAAAAATTTTAAAGTTCATTCTTTTCTACTTATGATTAATTTATATATTATAATCTGTTATTCTATTTGTCATGTTGGAGTTAATGTGAATCTCTTTTTTGATATTTGAAGATATTGAACAATAATTTTCAACGTAGACTTCTGAGATACTTCATGATACTTATACATATGGTTGTCAATAACCGTCCCATATTACTTTTCTATTACCTACTGCATGCACCAGCAAGCGATCAAATCATGATTGACATTTCTCTTAATTTGAATCCTTAAATTACAGCCGAAGTTGGTTAATGCATGATATATTAATTAACATATTGACATATTGTGCTTGTGTAAAACAAGAAAATCTTACATGGCTAAGAAGTTTTGTTGTCCTTTTCTTTCTGGTAGTACTTTAGAAAAATTTTAATTAACTAGTCTTAGACAATATTTCTGGATTCATATCCTTGAGGTATGGCTGAAGGTATACTGCGACTTTTGCCATTTTGGGGGGCTTTAGGATTATATTTACATAATTACTGGCTGAGCTGAAGGTAATAAACTATTAGATAAGCAATTAACAGGAATTCAAGCAATTGGTGTGCATGTAGGGTAATGGAACCTTCAACTTATGATGTTCCACCCAATTTGTGTGGGCTATTGAATTCTTCTTTTTTGTTGGCAATGGCAAAGTACCTGGTGAAAATGTGCATACACTCATCAATGTTATTACATTCATGCAAAGATGAATCCTAAGAGTAAGTGGCACTTATTACTTATCAAAAAAAAAAAAAAAAAGAGTAAGTGGCACTTATCAAATATTAAAAAATTGCAGTGGCATTTGCACGATTGTTATTCCCTACCGAAGCAAAACTAGCCATGGACATTGCAAATGCTGAGACAACATCTGAGTTTTCTGGTCTTTCTGCATCAAAAGGATCAAGTGGGAATTTGAGGGAGGTTGATTTGAATGAGACTCCAATTATGCAGAACAAGAGACTGCGCTCCCGGTTGGAAGCCCTTATGAAAACAGGTAATCGCAAGCTTTTGAGTCTCCTGTATATTTGGATGCCCTATCTTCTTTTGTTCTATTGAATTGCAGCCTATTGGGTAATCCTCTCTTTTTTTGCTCAATGAAATCATTGTTATCAAATTTCTGCCCAAGTGAGTAGTCTAGCAAACCTAGATTTCTGCCCTAGATTTTTATTTATTTATTTATTTCTACCCAAGTGAGCAGTCATCTGGTAATTTGATTGGATAAGGTTTATTTATAGGGTAGGGAAATTTTCTCTCAGCTAGGTGCCTTCATACATCTCATGTCAGGTGGTCACCTAGCATTTGTAAGATGGTAAAGACAGCAGATTAATGTATATTTTGTAAGATGGTAAAGACAACAGATTAATGTATTTTGTAGCTTTTCTAGTAGTTTAGGATTAATTAGATAATAAGTAAAGTACGGTAAATTATGTTTAAATCATGTTTATTATGTTTCATTTAAAGGTCAACGTTAATGAAAAACTAAATGCGTGTGTGTACATATATATAACTGGATGCTACTTTGAGTAAAAGATTGTTAATGTTCTCTCAGCTATCTGTTTGATTTAGTACATGATTTCTCTGATGAAATTTTAGACTTTAGCCCCTCCTTTTGTGGTATTATCTTTAATTAAGTTGATCTGTTGGTTAATTGAAATTGTGTTCTGTATTCATATGACAAAACTTTAAAACCTTAGTTTGGATGGATTTTGATCACATATGTGTAGTATTCTCTCACCTGTTATTCCATCATCTCATGCTTATTTGTCTGTTTTAATGGCTGTGCTATTATTATGTTTTGAAAGAAACGTTTTTTAATTTCGTGTCATTTTGTTTACAAAATTGCCTATTATTATTATTTTTTTTTGGGGGGGGGGGGGGGGGGGAAGGAGTAGATGAAGGCTTTATTGTAAACCCTAAGCCAATCCCAGAAGGAGTACTTTTGTTGTTGTTATTTGAACTTACAGCAATTATGCAAACATGTTATGACAGAATATCCTGAGTTGTTTGAGGATTTGAGCACTTAGTTTTCCAATAGGATCATGAATCCTTCGTTTTTAATATTTCAAGAACATGTAGATCTAGGATGACAGACTTTTCCACATTCGTTTCTCAATCCAAAGGCAACTTAGGCTTGGCTTATTTATCCAAGAAGCACATCCTGAGCAATTGCACTTTCTGAGTTTTTGCAAAGATTAATTACAACTGAAATAATTTATGGTCTGGTATGTAAAAAGGTTCTTTTTCTTAGTTGCTCTTGTTGAAGCTTTGTGGTTGCCATGTTGACAGTGGAGATGGGTCGACGCTATTTTCCTCATTGCTCTGAAGTGCTGGATAAGTTCATGGAGGACGACCTACCCGATTTGTTTTACCTGGAGAAGGGCTCCCAAGATGAGCAGAGAATCAAGAGGAGGCGCTTCATGGAGCTGAAAGAGGATGTTCAAAAGGCATTTAATAAGGACAAGGCTGAGTTCAATCGCTCTAGATTTTCTTCCTCTTCATCCTCAACTTCTCAAAAATATGGTGGGAATTATAAGGTTCAGAAATTGTGATGGCATGTAAATTTTGTCTAAATAAGCTTGATGATAATTTGCAAATTCTTTTGAGAAAGATTTTGGTGAGAGCCTCATAAATTTTGGCTCCTATTGTATGTAAAATCCTGGCAAAGAAGCATACTCTGTTGTAGCATTAAGTTAGCGAAAATATTCTACTTCTGAATTTTGTAGAAAATGATGGTCTTATCAGCTAGGAGGTTCTTTGAAGAAAGAGAACTGTAACTATATAATTTTGAACATAGCTTTGTGTACGTTTGGATAGCAATGAATCTCACGGCTGCGTTTTGTGTTGCGTTTTCTCTCTTCTTCTTTATTATTTTTTTTATTTTTTTTATTTTTTGTCAGCTGCAGCAGAGGACAGCAGCTACTGTTTATGAACAGTAGCTGCACTTTTCTTACTTTTTGTCACTTTTATCACATCAGTGAGTTCTGTGTACTGTTCACAGAATTCACAAATTTTACTTTTCAGCAATTTTTAATTAAAAATGGGTTTTACGGTATTATTCACACATTTAAAAATTATTTTGTTATAATGTTTTCAATTTTCAATTTCAGCAAAATAAGTTCTATCCAAACGGACAGCTCATCAATAAATTAGACTTACATGTTCAAGTTTGATTAACTTATTCTTTTTATCATTAATAAAAGTTTTTATCCAGTCATAAATTAATGTCAATAATTAAGAATTATATTTAGTTGAAATTATATGATTTGAGTAAATTAAATAGAATCAGTGGAGCATTTCATTCCATTTTATTCATTTTGGTTCACTTTAGTTGTTCGGTTTAGTTTAGTCTATTTTATCAATCTCGGTCTATTTGGTCCACTTTGATGAAAGCAAATACGCATTGTATCTGGATTTTGGACTCCTTATTTTCCTAACAATACAGTTGACTAAATCCAACACCGGTAATTTAGTATTTCTCCTATTCTATTTATTTCTCTTTTGTCTCTTCCTCTCCTGAAAATTAAAACCAATTGATTGTATTCAACCAGGAATTATTCTCATGTTTCTTCTTCTTCTTAGCAGCGTTTAACTCTTTCCCATCTTTCTAACTATCCGATTCAACTTAACATTACTACTCATCCTTTTTCTTATCTCAAGCGCAACTAATTCGTCTACCTTGGGATTTTCATGGCTTTTAACCTTTAATTTTTTAAGCTAAGCTTGCAATGGTTGAGAAGAACACATGAATGAAACTTATCTGAATACCACCAACGTGGTGTGAGGCAGCATTTGTTGGAGGTTCATCAAAGGTGTTGAGGTTTCAAGAGAGAGAGGTCTATCTATATAAATTCTTATTTTTCAATCCATATAAATTCTTAGTTGAATCCATATTTTTTCCACACAAAAAGTTAGTTACTCTCTCTCTCTCTCTCTCTCTCTCCCTTCATAAATAAATAAATAAATAAATATGTGTGTGTGTGTGTGTTTTGATGGATTTTTAATTCAATCTTGCATAAAAAATGGTAAGATTTACACATTTTGACCCAAACATTACCCACATCAGTAGGTGTATAAATGTGTAAATATACAATCTTGATATAATAACTGTGCATATATCCATTGTCATTGTTTTTGTGTAAATTCTTTTTCAATTCTTTTTTTCTATCTCTTCATAATAGACCTCTTTCCCTTCACTTTACTCTTCTCCTTTATCTTCTTCTGACAACAAAACCACCCATGGCCCTGCCTCAACCACTGATCAAGCAATATCACCAAAATACAAAAACCTCAAAACTAAAATTAGCAATAACCCATCATAGAACTAGATGAAATCCAAACCCAAAATTAACAAAAAGCCAGATGAAATCAAGTGAGGACAGTGGCAGTGCGGTGTCAAGATTGGAGATGGCGGTGGTTGGTTGTTGCAGTTAGCGTTTGCTTGGGTTGTTGGTGGCGGTGTGATGATGATGGCGGTGAGGTTGGGTTAAGTTTGAGATGCTACTAAGAAGAAGAAGAGCAGTGGTGGCAATGGTGGTTGAGAGAAAGGTGAGAGGAGAGAGAGGCTTAGGATGAAAGAGAGGTGAGAAGTGAGAGGCAGGGATGAGAGAGAGGTTAGGAGTGAGTTTTAGATTTGAGAGGTGAGAGAGACTAAGTGTTAGTTTGGGAATAGTTTATTTAACTTTTTACTGAAACTTTGTTAAAGTATACTTGTATCTTGAAAAAAGTAGGAAAAAAATGAGGTTTTAAAATCTGCACATCTATATATCTCTCGAAGATGAAGCGTATAATTTATTGTATCTACGCTCCTATGGAGCCACCTCATTGCCACGTCATTAGCCACATAATTAGTCTTTTTCATATTTCTTTTTTACCTTTAATTTTTTTTACAATATTAAATATATAAATATATTGGTTTTACAAATTCATCTTAGGCGATTTTAACTTTGCATATTTATCTACTTTAATTTTGGTGTTATAATCTATATAATAAATAAATGGAAAATCAAACAGAAGTATTGCCTATATATATTCATCTTGGGCGATTTTAACTGTACATATTATTTTGCCTTTTCATTTTTATTTCTTCTTATTCCCATCATCTTGCTGTAAATTTGCCACTCTCTTTCATTCTATGCTTATTTTTTCTATACAAAAAAGGTTATTTCTCTCTCTCTCTCTCTCAATTTTTTTTTTCATTTTTTTGTTGGATTTTTTTTTTTATCTGTATCTCTACCTTAAATTGATGAATATATATATATATGTATATATATATTTTTTAGAATTCTACTTTTTAAAAATTTTCTATAAAAAATATTCAATGCCAATAGAAGGATCTCCTACTAGAGGTTTGTTCCCTTGTTGTCCTATTATTAACTAATTCATGTGTTCCTTGATGTAAGTATTTTTTTTTTTTTTATCATTTTATTTACAACACTAAATAGTTTTAATGAATGGTGTTTGTTGTTGATTTGAATTGGGCAAAATCATATTATAATATGTCATATTTTGTGTTGTTGTCAGATTTTAGTTTATTTGGAAAACAACAGAATAATCTGGATAAGTTGATGAAGAACAATTATTGTAGTTGAAGAAAATGGTATTTGTGCAGTTTCTTTTCATTGTTTGTAAATATTATGTTTAATATATTAGCGGAAAATTTTTATGTCTTTATTATATGATGTTCTTAGATGCTTAAGTAATTATTTTAAGCGTTTACGAATATTTTATATTGTTTTTCATCTTCTTTATTTCATTAGTGTGTTCTTTGAGATTTTTAAGAAAACAAATTCTATTTTGTGTTTAAAATTATTTATTTATCTATTCATTTTTCATATGTTGGATTAGATGTTAGATTAGATTATGACAACATTAACACAATACTTCTTTTTTCAAAAAAACTTCTCTAGTTTTTCCCATTTGGAATTGTACTGTTGGTTTTTTTTTTTTTTTTTAAGGAAAAAGAGTTGCAATCTTTTATTTTTTTGAATTGTAGTTTTGTTGAGTTTTATTAATTTTTTAGATATGTTCCTCCGTGTTTTTGATTGTATTGTAAAACATTTCTGGTTTGAGAAAGTTTGTTTAATACTAAAAGAAAAATTTTCAGATTTTATAAATAACTTTTATAAAAAAATTAATATTTTCACTAACTTACCTTCTAAATTCTGGAGAAAAATTGTATTGTTTTGATTTGATACGACAAAAATAATATATATACCCACACTACATTTGTGATTGTCCCTATAATAAATTAAAATATGATTATAAATTACATTACTATTTATCAAATTAGTCCAAAATGAAATAATAAATAAATTTAATGAGACCACCTTGAAAAATTCATCACATGCAATGCGCAGAATCCACGACCAGTTATTATTAATAAAAGAGTAGGTCCCTAACCACAACATGCAGAAACTGGACAGGCTATTCCTCAAACTAGACACATTCATTTTTCTTATAGGATGAGAAGCTAACAAATAAGCTACATGGTTAACATTAGGAGAAATACAATTAAAGCTCCAACCACAATTGAAGCTACATATAACTGTACTACTATTAAAAAATAAATATTATTGTACCTATCCGATTTCCATATGAACACAAGGAAATCTAGTCATACTGTCACTTATGAGGTAACAAATCTTATGTACTTCCTTTTGTGCGGCTTTGGCAGTGCCCATCCGGATATGAAGCAACATATGACAGTAAGAACAAAACCTGTTGCAGCTCCAATTTTAAATGGTAGACCCATAATTGTCCTCTTTCTTTTTCTTAGAGAAAGAATAGGAATTTGTTCAGACTGGCAAGTACACTCTGCATAACAAAGACCATTGTTTCCCTCAAAGCTTGTATTAAGAAAAGTATCGAACTGGCTTCCTTGAGGAATTTTCCCACACAGCTGATTATAGGATACGTTAAAATTTGACAGAAAGGTAAGATTTATCAATGAATGAGGTATCTCTCCTGATAGTTTATTGTGGGACAAATCAAGTTTTTCCAAGCCTGTCATGCCTGATAAATCATTTGGAATGGGGCCTGAAAATTTATTCTCTTTCAGATTCAAAACATGAAGCCTTTTCAAATTCCCAAAACCTGGCCAGATTGGGCCTTGGAGAATGTTGTAACTCAGGTCTATAGTTGGTGGAAAGCTTGAAATTTGCCTATAACTCAAGCTTGGTCCACCTTGTCCAGCAGTGTAAAGTTGAAAGCTTGACACAGGCTCTTCTATTGTGACCTTCCCACTTATTAGGCTCCGAAGTTCAGTCAAACCCTTTGGAATTTCACCTTTGAGAGAGTTATTTGATAAATCCCAGTAAAAGAGAGATTCAAACTTTCCGAACCATGATGGTATGTTTCCACCCAAATGATTCCAAGCCAAATCCAAAAACTGCAACTTGTGGCAACGACTCAACATTCCGGGATTGGACCTCTGAGTTGACAATTGCCAAGAATTAGACTGTTGAGGTTTTTCAATTCCAGACTCACATCATTTGGAATTTGTTCATCATGAAAGTTCCTTGTAAGGGCCAACATACTTAAATTCCTACAATGTTGTAGAATCCAAAAAGTTGATAATATATTACCAAGGCTAGTGTTTGACAGTGAAAGCTGTGTTAGAGACTTCAAATTCTTGAAGTTATTAGGGAGTTCACTGCTAAGGTTGTTGCGCCCAAGATTGAGTGTTTTCAATCCTCTGCAGGAGGAAAGACTATTAGGAATTGGGCCTTGGAACAGATTCGCACCAAGACCTAAGGAGACAAGATTTTTCATTGCAGAACAGTTGAGGTTGATTGGACCACTTTGAGAGTTTTTGTTCAAATTTAACATTTGAAGTGATGGGGAGTTTACTAAAGAAGTAGGCAAATGACCCGTGAATAAATTTGACCTGGCTGAGAATTGCTCAAGCCTTGCTAGTCTAGTAAAAATGTCTGGAAGAACTCCAGAGAACAAATTAAAGGAGATATCCAGTTTAACAAGGTTAGAGAGGTTACCAATTCCATTACTCAGTGACCCAGATATGTTATTAACCTGAAGATTCAGTTTACTAAGATTTTTTAGCTGGAAGAGACTGTCAGGAAAACTCCCTGACAAAATATTTTCATCAAAAGAGAGATGTTGTAGGGAAGTACAATTTGCCAAATCTTTTGGAACTTCTCCAGAAAAATAGTTATTAGAGAATTTAAGCACTTGAATTTTTGTAGATATTGTACACATACCTTTGTTGTTGATGAACCAGGGACAGAACTAGGATTTGAACCTAGAGGGGACAAAAGCATGAACCAAAAAACTTTCAAGTGACATGGTTTATTAAAAAAAAAATTAATGGTAAACAAAACAATTGCACATTATTACCATAAATATTTAAGTCAAAAAGGAAATAATATGAACCAAAAAAGTTGAAAGTTACAATATGATATTCAAACCTTTTCGAAGAAGAATAAAAAAAGAAGACAACTTCGGATCTCCAAATTTTGGATAATTTGAATTAATATGTTGATTTTATCACATTGACCAACTCACCAATATGATAAACCCATACTTTTGAATGCAACTAAAAATCACACTAATGAAGTTTTCAAAACTTTGTTTGAGGATTTTAAAAAATTGGGATATTAATATTAAGAGTTGGCAATGCTACATCATCAATATTAGCTTCTAAAAGAATTTTGCACTTTATCTTTTGAAAAAAATTTAAATATTGTAATTGACTTTTCTATAATTTATAAATCAATTAAAAAGTTATATAAATTATTGTCACCCTCGTAAGGGATTTTTTTTTTTCTATGAGATTTTTTTTTATTATGAGTTATTGAATTATGATATTGGTGATTTGTAGATTTTTTGTTGTGTTGTATTTGGAATATGGAAGGGCCATGGGTCCAAAGAAAATGTTAAGTGATTAGTTTCTTTTGAGCTATTTGAACCAATCCAAAAATTTGAAGAGAGTCAACTATAAATTCTAAAATACGAGTATCAAATAAAATAGCTAATTTGAAGGGGGGCTCCCCTTTATGGGTCCATCCCTGGGTCATGGACCCAACAATGATGTCATGGACCCAACAAAATCATTGTTGCTTATGTCTATGATCTCTACGTTTGGAAGATTAAACAAGTCATCTGGAAGGGACCCCCCAAGGAAATTATGAGAGAAGTTCAGAACTCTCAATTGATTCAAGTCTGCCAAAGATCCACAAATCTTCCCAACAAGTCTTTTGCTGCCAAGTTCCAAGCCAACTATCCTTCTGTTAAAACCAGTGGAATTATCACAGGTGACACCAGTCCAAGCGCAGCAACCAGGAGAGTCGGTGCTGTTCCAGTTCCATTCAGGAATTGTTGATTCTAAACAGTTGGAGAAACCAGTTAAGGCTCTCAAGTCATCTGGATTGCATGTCAGTGTCTCAGAATTCAGGTTTGGTAGCTCGAAACTTAGACTTAGAGCCATTAAAACAAAGAACAAACAGAAACCTCGGAAGAACATTTTATGTGGATGCCAATTGCCAAAGAGATGATATTAGAGAATACAAAGTACTATACTAATAAGATATGTAATTATATATGCAATTCTAGCGAGTGGATTCGGACCTCGGTATTCGTTATCTTTTGATATATACATATATATCCTTTCAACAAGAAAATAATACACACATACATACATACACACACATATATATATATATATATATATATTAAAAGTTCCAAGTTGTATATGAAGTTTCAAACTATATGGTCCACTAGTAGCGAAAATTATAGGACACCATATACCTGCTCCACTAGTAGGACTCTGATTTTCGTCCATGTAGGCGCGTTAGAGTGTGGCATTGTTTAACAGTTATGACAGAAGTGTGGAAGTGGGTGATAAGCAGGTCTGGTTAAGTTTTTAAGTGGGCTCTAAGTAGGTAATTGATGGACTAATGGGCAATCTAGAGGTAATTGATTGACTAATGCTAATCCTCTATCTCAATTTTTGTATTATATTTCATTCTCAACCGATCATAACTTTTTATGTATTTCTTTTATTTTGTTTGTAAAATAATCAAAGTTTAAAATAAAAAATTAGACACAATATACCACAATTCATGGAGTATCAAATAGAACACAAAAAGTGAGATGGATAAATTTGTATTTATTAGTAATCTATATGTGAGGAGCGATGTTTTTAAAACCGTTTCACTAATTTTTGAACATTTTTTTAAGCTGTTTACCAAATATGCCCTAATCTCTAGTCTATGTACATTGGGGACTATTTTGTGTTAACATAAGACATTCTTAAAAAATGTGGACGTACAATTTTTTTTTTTTTTTTTCAAGAAGAAAAACATCGCTTAGATTAAAAGAAAATGTCAGCCAAAGTTGGCTAGGAGTACAGTAAAGATATGGATATTATATGGGTGTAACAATAATTTTCCTTAAGAGCATTTCCAGCAGATTTTTCAAATTTTTGTATTGTTTAGAAAATAAACAGTGACTTTTACCTTTTAACTATCCACTTTTTCAAATACACATTTCAACAATTCTCTATCCCATTCTCTATCTCATTTAAATATTATTTCTTCATTCATTGTTATTCTTTTTTTATCATTATTTATTTTTTCTATATTTATTCTCAACAATTATATTTTTCAATAAAAAGTGTTATATTTACAACATTTTTCGCAATACTTTCATAAGAATTATAACAAAATCTTATATGAAAAGTTGTTTCTAATTCTAATTTGAACCCATCATTGAAATTATATTTTTACTCACCAATATTAGCTAATAACAATATGTTACTTAAGATTTATTGTGAAAATATTGTAAAAATGTTGTGGTAGTATTTCCATTCTTTCATCCATATGCTTTCTTATTTTTTTTTTTCTTGTTTTTATTGCACCACACACGTATACCCATATATCTCATACTCTCCTTTTTTCTTTTTCTTTTTTTTCTCTACTTTCCACTTCCACAACCTCCCTTTCTATTTCTTTTTCAAACACACACAGACAAGCATGGAGAGAAAGGAGAAATCTCCCTTGCTCCACCACACCGCCACCGTTGCTCCTCTTCCTCACCGTTGCTGCTCCACCACACACATACGTCTCTTTTTTTTTTTTTTTTTTTATCTTTTATTGTTGCTCTAATTTTTTTTTTTTTTTGGCTCTTAATCTGTTGTTGTTGTTGTTTTGATTTTAGATTTGTTATTTAAATTAAATCAATTTTATGAGAGCAAGAATTGTTTTGTGAGAAGAAACAAAGAGAGAGAGAGTGTAAGACCCAAAAATAAATCAAAGAAGAAAGAGAAATAAGTGATAAAATATTAAGTGCTGGAATTTTTTAATAAAAAAAATCAGTTGCTAATCTACAGTAGCCCATCAAACTTGACAAGCTACTATTTATGAGATTTTTTTTTTTTTTTTGGGAGTTTTAGAGAGACTGTTGAAGCTCTCTTTTCCTCTTTTTTCCAGTTTAATTCTCTATATTTTAGTTATACATACTCTCTTGGAGATACTCTAAAGCATTGCACTCATGGAATTAGGCATTTAAAAATTGATTTGACTACTTTTTTTTTTTTTTTAAATGATTTGACTAAGGCTGTGTTTGGTTTATGTAAAATATTTTCCGGAAATGCTATTTTCGGGAAATGAAAATATGTTCAAGTGTTTGATTACATTTCAAAAAATGCTTTGAAAAATATTTTCTGGTGCTTGGCTGTATTCTTGAAAATACTATAGAAAACACATTTTCTACTTGTTGCTCACATTTTCTCAGCTTCCAAACAAATGTATAATATTATTTCTCAGTCCACAAACACAAAAGAAACAAAACCAAAGAAAAAAAAATCATCAAATCCAGTCAAATCGTTGCGGTGAGGTGACTGGGTTTGAAGGCGAAGGCAAAGGCAAATGCGTGTGAGGCGACTGGGTTCGATCTTTGTTTGATCGTTGCGGTGCAATTGGCGCGGTGCAACTCTCCGGTGGGATGGGTCGGTGAGGATGAGGGATGGGTCAATCGGTTCATGGGTTTGTGGCACAATCTCGCCGGTGGACGAGGTGGGTCGATCAGTTCGTGGGTTTGCGGTGCGATCTCACCGTCGCATGGAGGAGAAAATGACGGCGATCTGATTTTCCGACGCGATTTCTCTCTCTCTCTCTCTGTTTGCACATCTAAGTCCTTTCTCTCTCTCTTTCTCTCTTTGCGCGTCTGGTCCTTCTTTCTCTCTCTCTTTCTCTCTTTTTGGAAATGATTTGAAGGTAAAATACAAACGGAAATAGTTTTACAGGGTCAAAGGGCATATTTTACGGTCAACGGAAATGATTTTTCGTTTGACCCAATTTTCCTTGTGCACCCAAATACCCTCATTTACGGAAAAGCATTTTCGAAAGTGATTTGAAGCCAAAATAGACACAGCCTAAGTCTCAGACGAATTCCAAAACATTTTTTTCTTTTTAATTTATACTGAATATTGTATTTAGTTATAATTTTTTTTTAAATGTGTTTATTTTTTTGCCATTGTGAAGGTAATGGTTACCTAATCACAATTTTCTTGAAAAATTTTATTTTTATATGCATATACCCCTATTCCAAGTACATGTAAAGAAGAGTCAAGTATGACAAGTAATGTTTGACCGAAAAAAAAAAGTATGAAAAGTAGTGTACTTATAAAATTCTAATCAGACACTTTCTACGACTTCCAATAACAAGTAAATTATATTAATTTATATTTAATTAGAAAATTTTGTACATAAGAAAATTTATAATATAAGCAATATCAATTTCCCAAATTTCTTCAAAAAAATCTAACTAATTTCTACACTTCTTCTACCAATTTTTCACAATTTCCACGTATATGCACAAACAAATTTCTACCAAAAAAAAAAACTCAAGTGTTCATATAGCATTTAATTCTAAGCTAGCTTTTTGCTTAATTTATGTATTATTTATGGGTTTTACACTATTTTTTGTATCAACTTTATTTCAAATAATATAAGTTTAAACTTTTAAATATAAGCTAGCTTTCAGCTTTATATCTCACATCAAATAAACAACCAAAAGTAATCAATTTTCAACCGGATATGATGCACAAATTTCTAAATTTCAACCTTCAAACACCAAAAAATAAAAAATAAAGTAAAACTACATTATTGTTCACATTATTTAAACAAATTACATAATTTATTAAATAAATTATGTGTGCATGTATCAAATTGGCAAGTAGTGGGTTAAAGGATTTTCCTAATTTTGGAAGAAAACTTCTTTTAAGCAGCAACAAAGCCATCAAGCCCATGCCCTAGATCCTTTATCCAATGGGAACCCAACCGAAAAAATCTATACCAAGCCCAATCATCGATTGAAGTTGTCAAACAACCCAATTGAACAAAACCGCCACCACTAGTACTTGAGGCAGCACAGTGACATGGTCTTGAACGTTGTCAGTTGTCACCAATCACTGCAAGAATGTCCCTATGGTCATTGTAGGAAGAAGAAGAAAGAAGACAATGGAGTATAAGAAAACAGAGTGTATTTGTGCAATGAATCTAGAGAGAAAGAGAGAAATGGAGAATCAAGAATCTGAGATATTTCATTCATTAATCAACAATGAATTACAAGATGTTTATATAGCAGAATCAGAAAATAAACTAACTAACTAATCCCACAATATGCGGAATAACTAACTACCATTGATCAATTCATCACACCACAGTACACGTGTCCATACACACTAACCAGCTAATCCAAGTATAAAACTACAAGTCGTATCAAGATGCAGTAGTCGTTTAGTGCAACATCATTTCTTCCACAAATGCTCTGTTTCAGCACTCTGCCTCTCTGCCTGATTTGATAACTCATCTTGAAATGCTTCTATCTATCCTTTCACCATCTTAATTCTGATATTCCCCCTCAAGATGAGAATCTGGACTGTTGCTTGCATCTGTCCCTTTATCATTTAAGCTTTTGCATTCCCCCATTGGATGAGAATTTGAGCTGTGAATATTCATGATATTCATTTTACTCAATAAGTATCTCAGCTGTGAGCTGTTAAGAGCCTTAGTAAGTAAATCAGCCAGTTGTGTGTGTGTAGGAGTAAAGAACAATCTAACCACATTGTCTTGTACCTTATCTCTAACAACATGACAGTCAACTTCTATGTGTTTGGTTCGCTCATGGAATACGGGATTTTCTCCAATATAAATGGCTGCTTGATTGTCACAAAATAAAAGAGCAGGTTGAGGATGATGAATCTCCAAATCCTTCAACAATGCTAGCAGCCAAGTTAATTCACACACTGTCACAGCCATAGCTCTATATTCTGCCTCAGCTGAAGATCTAGAAACTATAGATTGTTTTTTAGACTTCCAAGAGATTAAAGAATCACCCAAAAATATACAATACCCTGTGGTGGATCTTCTAGTGTCTATGCAAGATGCCCAATCAGCATCTGTATAGGCTTTCAAATGAAAATCTGAAGATGCAGACAAGAAAATTCCTTGACCTGGACATCCTTTTATGTACTGTAAAACTTTGTATGCTGCATCCAAATGAGGCTTCCTGGGCTTGGACATGAACTGACTCAGCTTATGAACCGGATATGTTATATCTGGTCTAGTGATGGTTAGATATAACAATCTACCCACTAACCTTCTGTAGATTCCAGGATCCGGTAACAATGAACCTTGAAATTTGCTCAACTTCAAATTTTGTTCCATTGGTATTTTACTAGGCTTACATGCTGACATTCCTGCATCTTTTAAAATCTCTAAAGCATATTTTCTTTGACATATACTAATTCCTTTATCTGATCTAGCTATCTCAAGACCAAGAAAATACTTCAAACCTCCAAGGTCTTTAAGTTTGAAATGTTGATCTAAAGAAACCTTGAGTGCTTCAACTTCTTGAACCTTGTTGCTAGCTATGAGTATATCATCAACATAAACTACTAAAGCAATGAAAGAATCATTAAACTTTCTTGTAAACAAAGAGTAATCAGCCTTTGACTGCTGAAAACCAAGCTTCTTAAGAACTGAACAGAATTTTGCATTCCATTGTCTTGAGGCCTGTTTAAGTCCATATAGAGACTTATTTAATTTGCAAACAACATTCCCCCCTTTGCTGTGAAAGCCTTGAGGGAGTTGCATATAAACTTCCTCATGTAAGTCCCCATTTAAGAAAGCATTGTTGACATCTAATTGGACTAAATGCCAACCTTTCACAGCAGATATGGCAAGAAGAGTCTTAACAGTAGTTAACTTTGCAACTGGTGAGAATGTATCAGTAAAGTCCAAACCCTCTTGCTGAGTGAACCCCTTTGCAACTAGTCTTGCTTTATATCTCTCCACAGACCCATCTGCCTTGTATTTTACTCTATAGACCCATTTGCATCCAATAGCCTTTTTGTTGGAAGGTAAAGGAGTAAGAGTCCAAGTATGATTTGAAACCAAGGCTGCAATCTCAGCATTCATGGCCTCTTTCCATTTAGGATCCTTAATAGCCTCATGGAAGAATCTTGGTTCAGGAGTAGAAGTAATAAGAGAGCAAAAATGGGCATATGAGGGAGATAAAAGGGAAGAATCAATGTAATTAGAAATTGGATATTTAGCTCCTGGAGTAATGGTGGAAGTACCTGACTTGTTGTTGAGTGAAGTGGACTGTGAAAGCTTTGTTGAAGTAATAGTGCTGCACTTATAGTCTTGCAAGTATGCAGGTACTTTGGAAGGTCTAGAGGATCTTCTCAATGAAGGAATGGAAGCATGAGGATCAGAAAAAATAGGTTCTGCAGAATTGGTATTGGCAGGTTTTGCAGAATTGAGATTGGCAGAATCTGATAAGGTAGATTCTGGTACTGCAGAATCAGAAATAAGAGGGAGAATGGGATCTAAAACTTGGTTAGAGACCGGATTGGGATGACAAGTGGAAGAAGGAGGGTCTGAGGCAGAAACAATAGGATCAAGGAACATGGTATCAACTGGAACAGTCACAGTAGGACAAATATGAGGAAAAGAAAAAGATGATTGAGGTGAAGTGACAGAAGAAATAAAGGGAAATACATTTTCATGGAATGAAACATCCCTTGAAATGAATATCTGCTTTGTGACTAAATTTAACAATTTGTAACCTTTGACACCAAAAGGGTAACCAAGAAAGATGCAAGGAATGGATCTAGGAGCAAACTTGGACCTATTGTGAGCAAGTGTAGATGCAAAACAAAGACAACCAAACACTTTTAAATGATGATAAGAGGGAGTTTTGCAATAAAGTTTTTCAAAAGGAGTTTTATTGTCCAAAGCAGTACTAGGCAGCCTATTAAGGATATAAACAGCTGTCAAAACACAATCCCCCCAATAGCAAAGTGGTATGTTTGACTGAAATCTTAATGCTCTAACAATGTTTAAAATATCTTGATGCTTTCTCTCCACAACTGAATTTTGTTGTGGAGTAGCAACACATGAGTGTTGATGGATAATACCATGGGCAGCATAAAAGTCTTTGAGAAAAAATTCATGAGCATTGTCAGTCCTAATCACTTTGATATTGGTTTGAAATTGAGTAAAGATCATTTTGTAAAATGAAATTAACAAAGGCCTAGTTTCTGCTTTAGATTTCATGAGGTAAACCCATGTGGACCTTGTTGCATCATCTACAATAGTAAGAAAATATTTAAAACCTTCATGAGTTGCTTTAGCAAAAGGTCCCCATACATCACAATGTATCAAATCAAAGGCATTCTTAGACATATGTTTAGAATTAGGAAATGGTAGTCTTTTAAGTTTTGCAATAGGGCAAACAACACAATCTTTATTGGAATGAGAAGAGGATACATCTGATACACAAAGAGGAAGCTTGGCATCAGATACATGTCCTAATCTAAGATGCCATAAGTAAGGCTTATTGTCAGTAAAAGTGTTGGAAACAGAATGAGCAAAAGACTTGAAAACTGATTCTAGAACAGAAGTGGCTTTTGAAGCATACTTGCAATTCTCTGAAGTTTGCAGCAGGTATAAGTTGTTGTGAAGCTTACCCAATCCAATCACTCTCCAACAGGTAAGGTCCTGTATGAAGCAATAGTTTGAGAGAAAAACCAAGCAACAGGATAAAGATTTGGTTAATTTGCTCACTGAAATCAAATTAAAAGAAAAGGCTGGGACACAAATCACATTTTCAAGAACCAAAGTTGGAGTAAGTTGAACCGTGCCTATGTGTGTGACAAGAGCCTTTTCACCATTAGGTAAATGGACAAAAGAAGATATTGAACTAGATATATTGGTGAACAAAGATATGGAATGAATGATGTGATCAGTAGCTCCTGTGTCAAGAACCCAAGTTTTTGCATTATGGGCATTTTTGATTGAAGGATTTTTATCAAAAACTGAATTCTTCAAATTAAGGCTAACAGAATCCTGGAAAGAGGCACAAGAAATACCTGAGAGAGCTGAATTGGCTGATTGTGATGCACCCTCTGACTGATCAACCTCACCATCAAAAGCTACTTGATTTGCAACATGAACCTTGCCTTTTTGCTTATAGCCTGGTGGAAATCCCACTAGTTTGTAACATTTCTCCATGAAGTGACCAACTCTTCCACAGTGACTGCACACAGGTCTGCCCTTGCCTTTGTTCTTCCAACCTTGATTGAACCCTTGAGTTTTGACTGCAAGAGCTGTTGAATCAACTGACACAGCACTACCATTGAAACCTAAAGCCTTCTGCCTTTCTTCTTGTATCACTAAAGAGAAGGCTTTGTCAATTGAAGGACTTGGCTCCATCATTAGGATTTGAGTCCTGACTTGGGAGAAAGCTTCATTTAAGCCATTGAGAAATTGCATCAACGTATCTTGATGATTGAAGAATGTGATTTTATCATTTACTCCGCAGACACATCTACCACAAGAACAAGATGGTAAGGGCTTGAGATTGAGTAATTGATCCCAAGAAGCTTGAAGATTAGTGAAATAGGTAGTCACTGTTGCATCTCCTTGCATGATTGTTGAGATCATTTTCTGAAGCTGTGAAATCCGTGGACCGTTGGCTTGGGAGAAACGGTTTCTGAGTATATTCCAAACCTCCATTGCAGTGTTTCTGTAGATTACACTTGCAGTGATATGAGGTGAAACAGAATTCAAGATCCATGAAGAAATCATGGAATTGTTTTTCGACCAAGCAACCTTCTCCAGAGGTGTGACAGCCATGGAAGCTGTGATGGATCCATCCACAAAGCCTAGCTTGCTTTTCGCATCTAATGCCATAAGCATAGCCCTAGCCCAATTAGGATAATTGTCCTCAGTTAAGAGCTGAGTGACTAGAATCGCACCTGGTGATTCTCCATGGTGCAAAAAGAAAGGGCTTCTCGGATCCTCCATTGGAGTAAGCTCACGGTGAGCAGTAGATTGAGAAGTAGAAGATGAAGAGTTTTGCTCTTGATTCGCCATTGATGATCGCACGAAGCTCTGATACCATATAAGAAAACATAGTGTATTTGTGCAATGAATCTAGAGAGAAAGAGAGAAATGGAGAATCAAGAATCTGAGATATTTCATTCATTAATCAACAATGAATTACAAGATGTTTATATAGCAGAATCAGAAAATAAACTAACTAACTAATCCCACAATATGCGGAATAACTAACTACCATTGATCAATTCATCACACCACAGTACACGTGTCCATACACACTAACCAGCTAATCCAAGTATAAAACTACAAGTCGTATCAAGATGCAGTAGTCGTTTAGTGCAACATCATTTCTTCCACAAATGCTCTGTTTCAGCATATGCTCTGTTTCAGCACTCTGCCTCTCTGCCTGATTTGATAACTCATCTTGAAATGCTTCTATCTATCCTTTCACCATCTTAATTCTAATAGAGGGGAAAAAATTGGGCATAGAATTTTAACAAAACTGATGAGAAGCTAGCTAGTATGAAGATCCTCAATTTTGAGGATTCTCTTCTTCTTCTTTCTTCTTCTTTTTTTCTTTTTTTAATGTATATTTGTTTGTAATGGGTCCGGTTAATATATTTGCCCACTTTCAACATATCAACAAAAAATGTACATTAGGTGTTGGTTTGGATTTGTTCATTTTATTGAAACTGGGCAAGAGAATATTTATACTTGAAATGATTAAGGATTTAAAAAGCAATACATAAAGCAAACAAATAAGTTCAATAAACTCAATAATTGATAAGGAAAGTTTGTAGCATCGATAAACTCGTCCACGTTAGGCAAAGGCAACGGCCTTAATGAACTCGTCAGCCTCACCCATACATCCATAGCTCGTACGATGACAAGATAAGGTCGACGGCCCCACTTGAAAGTTGATGACTACACCTTTAGGATAGCAAACACCTAAAGGCGGCAATTGGAATATGTAGACGGGGATGGGCAGCCAACGAGAGAAGGCTGAAGGGAATAACAGAACCTTTGACGAGGCTGACATGGCCTTACTTGGCCTACACACATAAGCATATAAGGAAATATCTTATGCACCACGTTCAACCCTAATCAAGATAGTCTTATAAGGAAAAATCTCCACAAAATACACAAATTAAAGAGGATCTCTCCTATAAGGAAACACCTTCCTGACCAAGGCACGGATGTCAACCCTACACTACTATAAAATCTCGAGACCCTCACATACTAAGATATGCACAATTTACCCAAATTCTAGCACTTTAGAGTTGTGAAAAGTCCATTGACTTAACCTTCGGAGGGTCTTTGGCCAGTACCGCACTAGTACTCTCCTAGAGTTTTCTTTTGTGTCTTGTTTTGTAGGTCTTGTTTCGAGCACGTGAGTATTGTGTAGCTTACTGACGATTTTTGACATCATCAATAATCAAGTCAAACCAAAAGCACAAATATTGATAAGAAAAAGGGGGTGGGGGGGGGGGGGGAATACATAGAAATGATGAACATTAGACCCTTTTGCTAGAAACAATAAATTTACCATCAGCTGCAGTGATATATCTTGATTGTCACGTTACTACTTACTAGACAATACTAGTCTATATCTATATATATATATATATATATATATATATCTAAATGCTGAAGCATAACATTTATTATTGCTACGCTTCAGTTAAGCCACATCAACGTTCCCATCATTTTCCTTTTTCTTTCCAATTTTCCTATAATTTTTTTTCACATTCACTTATTTTTTAAATATTTACACTTTTTTCAACATTTTTTCTTCCCTTTCCTCTTCATCTCTCCCCTACCCTCTACTTTAATATCACTATTCATCTTTCCCTTTATCTTCTTTTATTTGTCTCTTCTTATTCACTTTCTCTTACTATAAATTTATCATTCTCTTTTCCATTCTTTGCATAGTTCTCTCTCTCTCTCTCTCTCTCTCTCTCTCTCTCTCTCTCTCAATGTTTTGGTATATTTTTATTTTTATTGCATATTTACTTTAGGTTGATAAATTTTTATATTTTTAGAACTCTAATTCAGGTTGATATGATTTAGTTTTGTGTTTTAAGTTTTTTTTTTTTTTTTTCTTTTTGATTGTTAAATGTTATCTAATTGCATTATAAAGATAGTAGATAAGAATATAATATTATTTTATTATATAGCATGATTTGGATAATGTAGTGTTTATTGTTATATCTTTTAATTTTACTTATTTTTTTCTTCTCATCTTATTTTATTCAATATTTAAATTCAATCACATCCTCCTTATAATTAAATTATTTATATTTTCTCTCTCTTTTTGTTTTAAAAAATAAAAAAATGTAATATTTTACTTAAATTCAAATAAAAGAAAATTGTCCTCATCAAATTGTACTCTCTTTTTTTAACATTACACTTTCTCTAACCTTTCTCCTTCCATTTACCTTTTCATCTCCCCAAACCTTCTACCTTGATATCACTCTTCCTCTTTCCTTTTATCTTCCTTTATTTTGTTTCTTTTTATTATCATCATTTTAGTATAAATTTGTCATTCACTCTTCCATTCTTTGCATAATTTTCCATTACAAAAAGGGTCATTTCCCGCTCTTTCTCTCTCAATTTTTTTGTGGATTTTTTTTTTCTTGCATCTCTATTTTAGCTTGATAAAGTTTTGTATTCTTTAGAACTCTATTTTGGTTGATGCGATTTAGTTTTGTGTTTTAAGTTTTTTTTTTTTTTTTTTTTTTTTTTTTTTTTTTGTGTTCACTTTGATCGTTAAATGTTATCATATTGCATTATAAAGAATTAAAAATAGTATATAAGAATATAATATTATTATATTACATAGTATGATTTGGAAAAGTTAGTGTTTGTTGTTATATATTTTATTTTTACTTTTTTTTTCTTCTCATATAATTTTATTCAACATTTAAATTCAGTCAAATCCTCCATATATATCATTAAATTATTTATATTTCCTCTCCTTTTTTATTTTAAAAAATTAAACATATAATATTTTTCTTAAATTCAATAAATAAAATTGTCCTCATAAAATGGAGTAATGCTAGGGAAACACTCATTTTCACACCCAATGCATCAAAGGAAAAATGAAATACAAAAAAAAAAAAAAAAAAAAAAAGTCAATTTAGAAACACTAAATTAAAATAATAATAATAATAATGCATATTTAATGTCATAGAATCGTCATCAAATTTTGGAAAACAATAGGTTGCCAATGGAGAGAGAGACAGAGAGAGATACAAAGTAATAAAGAGTACATAAAGAAAAAATAAAAATCCAAACGTCAATTAGTAACCGTTGACTAGAAAATAGAGGTTGTAAGGAGAAGTAAAAAATAAAATAGAAATTACCAAATGGAGAACATTAAAAACTTTACATGTAGTAAAATGAACCGTTAAATTCATTTAAAATATTAAATCTACAATCAACAATTAAATACAACCATAGTACTAAATTTAAATTTAAAACTAATCAAACTATAACTATTGAAGCCATATTAATCATAACTAAAAAAGAGATGTTCTATAGTAGTAGTAGAAATAACATAAGAAATAAAGTTAGAAAATTATATGTGTGTGTGTGTGTGTGTGTGTGTGTAAAGGTTAAAAAAAGATATATTTAAGGTTTTTATTAACTTAAAACCTAATGAAAAGCCAATGGTTAATAACTAAAATCATAGTATTAATAAAATATTTAATGAGATTATCCTAAAAAAATTATCACGAGCAATGCGCGAATATGCGACTAGTAAAAGATAAAAATTAAAAATTAAAAAAGTTTCAGCTGATGCCAAACAGACTCTTAGATGAAAACATTAATAAAAAATAATAAAAATGATTATTTAAATAAGATGATGTGTATAATAGATAAACTGATGTATGTATTTTTGAAAAGTGATTGTGTAAAATAGAAAAATTGGATTTTTAGGCTAAAATAGACAAAAATTTACAAAGACTAGTGCGAATGCTTTAAGTTGATCTAATTTGGTTGTTTTTGTTGTTACCTTTGTTTTTTTAGTCAGATTTTGGTAAAGATAAGGTGTAAAACCCATATTTTACACAAACCAATAAGAGATTATCATATCAACATTTTACTTAAATTTCAATATATCCTACCACACTTAATAACATTTCAATAAACTTCAAATTTGGTTGAATTTATATATGAGTATTAGAATTGATTGGGTGTGGTTGTATTTATTTTTAGATATGTAATAAAATGATGGGGTATATTGAGATGGAGGGGTAAAACATGAGTTTTACATTATATCCTTACATAATTTAATCTTTTTTTTTTTATTGTTAGATATAATCCTATTTTATTATAAATTAGTAGAATTCTTGTGCGTACGGTCTTAGATATGAATTTATAGAATATATAATTTATTTTTAAGAAATAATAATGACTAAATGAATATTTATTTCATAATTTCAAAACTTTCATCTTCTAACATACGGCATATTAATCTCTAACTATCAAATTAATATCAACATTTGTATAAATAGATTTCAGGAATAAAATTAAAAGTAAAAATAACATATACTACAAACCTTTGGATTTCATGTCAATTTACGGTCTTCAATTATCGCAGAGTCCTTAAAATTTCTTAGGCAAACCTTAAAAAATAGAAGAAGAAAATTAAAACTGAGTTAAAAAATGGAAGTATATATGTTACAACATTTTGATTGCATGTGAATTTAAGAGTCTTCTTCGAATGTGTGGAATCTCTTGTAATAAATTCTTCTTTACATGAGTACATCGGGCCACTTATAAGCAAGAAAAAAAATAAATAAATAAGTTCTATCATTTCAACTTCAATTTCAATCGCATAAGTTTCATGATTTTAAGGAAAAATAGTGCTTTATGGTGATGGCTCAAGAGAGAAAGAATCAATGAATAAAAAAAAAAAAAAAAAAAACTGATACTAAAAGAATGACGTCATTAATTTTGGGGATAAAGAAAATTTGGGGAATAAAATTTCCAAATATTGACAGATTTAATACAAAATATATATATATATATATATATATATATATATATATTATTGAAATATCAGCTCCACTTTCCTTCGGAACTTGGCTTGTGCAAGAAGTCATCGTTTTATTTTTTGAATTATATTTAAAATAAAAACTCCGAAATAGTATAATGTTATTAACTAGTATAATAATATTTTATTCCCTTAGCCAAATGGTAATGGCCTCCAATTCAAAATTAACTCCCTTGTTTGTAAGAACTTCATTTACTATATATATATATATATATATATATATATATATAATTTTTCAAATCCTACTAAAATCTCTATTTCACCTAGAAAATTAAACTACTACATCCTTGGTTGTAATGGAACCCTTAGAAATTGTGCATAGGCTGCTAGAGAGAGGAGCCTATCTTTTTAGATAATGTCTTCTCAAGCTCCACACCATCTTTGCTTATAAATCTGATTAAGAATACAGTATTAAATATGCTTGGAAAGAGAGAAGGATTTTTTTTTTTTTCATGGAAGAGGGAAGGATTGTTGAATTAGCCATTTGTTTGGTTCGTCTTCAAGGTAAATAAGAAACTTCATTTTTTTTTTTTTTTTCCTTTTTTTGGGGGAGAGTGGAGGAGGTGGGGGATGTTAAACCAGACACCTAAATTCGGAAGTATAAACTGAAAATTGTGGACTAGTAAAATTATCAGTAGAAGTTACAAAATAATTTTTTTCTGTACATTATTAGATTCCAAATCTTCTTCAGGCAACACATCTACCCTCTTTGAAGGCCCTGAAGTTGAAACTCTCTGGCTATTATACTGTTGCACCACCAAGACTGATGCTGATGTTGAGAAATCAGGAGAAGTCAACAAGCTACCAACTGGTCCCAGTTCGACGCAGTCACTCTTCTCAATCAAAGTAGCAACCTCAGGCATTCTACCAACCAAAAAAAGATCACATCGACTATATTCTAAAATGACCTCAATAGTTTCTGCAGCATATCTCACAACCCTCTCTTCAAATTTGATTGAGCTGTCCTTTACAAACTTTTGTTTGAATTCAACAAGAAACTTTTCATCTCCAGATCCCTCTGAAGTACTGGAGTTTTCACAAATATCAATTTTAAGACTAACAGCCTCTTGTGCAGTCTCAGGGCTGGCTATGAAGTGAATGACTGTTAGACTGACGCCAGGGTGTTCAGCCATTCGAGCCCCATAAGCAAGGGCTTCACGATCATCACCACCCCCAAAGAATAAGACAGTTACGGTTGAACAAACATTTCTTGCAGATACATGGGTGTTTCCACCAAGTCCACGGTCCACCAAAATCCCCACAGAGCATGGTGCATGCTCAAGAACTCTCTGGTTGACCCAACGGTGATCATTTCGAGTTACCTCCAATGCACCATCAAACCTCGGTTGCTTGTGGAATGGGAGAATTATTATTGATGCCCTTTCCCTCTCGGCACTTGTGCATATGTCCTCGTGGATGTTAATCATTGGAGATATTGCTGTCATTGGGTGAACGGACACTCGGCTTAGCTGCCGGAAGGCCTCAAAAGCTACAACAATTTGATTGTGGCCTGAATGCCACCCCTTATTCCAAAAGGGTAGCCCATTCTTTCTTGCCTTGTGGACCATCATAATTGTTGATGGCCTCTCACTTAGCTCCATGAGATGCAATGCATATACGCGAAGTCCTTCCTTCTTTTCAGTCCCTCGTGAAGCCTCAATGAGATTAATCATCGCAGGAATGTTTGTTGTATTGTGGAAACAGGCCAAGATCCGAAGTTGAGCATTTGAATCATTTCTCTCAATTTTTCTATACTTGTAGTAGGCCTTACTCATTCTTTTAGCTGGCTTATATACTGCCATAACTAAAGGTGTCGTAATAAAGGTTGTGAAGATAGCCATCAGAACCATGATAGCAAATGTTTGATCATTCAATACCTGTAATAACAATCATCTATTAAGATCATGTAGTACATAAAATCCATATAAATCTAATAGATTGATTTCTTCCTTTTTTTTTATTGGAAGGCAAAAGAGTAAAGTTACCTTTCTGTCTTTGCCAATGTTGAGGACAATGAGTTCCACCAAGCCTTTAGTATTCATCAGGATCCCCAAAGTCAGAGCCTCCTGGACAGGCACTTTGCAAAGAAGGGAGACAACTACAGTACCAACAATCTTCCCAAAACATGCTGTAATAATGACAAAAACAAGAAGACCCCATGACTGAACTCCTCGAATTGTTGTTATATTGGTTTTCAATCCACTTGAGACAAAGTACAATGGAAGGAAGAGACCAGAAACAAGATCCTCAACTTTTTCCATAAGAGCACCTGCAAATGGCACTTCCTTTGGGACAAGAACTCCAATGACAAATGCACCAAAGAGGGCATGAATTCCAATAGCATCAGTGACAAACCCCGCTGCCAAAACTGCAGCTAAAGTTGCACAAACATACAACTCGTCAATTGGCTCACCCTCAGGGCAACGCTGTGCCATCCATTTAAAGATAGGAGGGACAATGATTGACAAACACAGAACAAAACCACCTCCACACAAGAAAACCCATAATGAAACAAGAGGAGAGCGGCCAGTACCAGAGAGGGTAATGGCAAGAGCAAGTAAAATCCATGCAGCCACATCATTGACTGCTGCTGCTGACATGGCCATTCGGCCAACATCAGTGGTTAATAGCTTAAGTTCAGCCAAAATTCGGGCCAAGACAGGGAAGGCAGTAATAGAAAGGGCGACCCCCATGAATACAAGAAATGGGGGTCCATCTACAGCTTTGGAAATACTTCCTTTGAGGACAAATGATGTTCCAATTCCTAATGCAAAGGGAAAGCTGATTCCTGCCACGGCTACACTTAAAGCTTTCGTTCCAGTCCGACGAAGTGACCTTGGGTCTAACTCTAGGCCAACTAGAAATAAAAAGAAGAGCAGACCAAGATTGGCTAAAGTATCCAACACTGTGAGGCTTCTAGATGGAAAAATTGCATTTAGATACTCCTCGTTGCGACCTAGAGCTGACGGGCCAAGTAATATTCCACCCTGCCAACAAAAGCAACAAAAATCAAACTCTCCCCTGGACAAGAAGATGCAGACATTTTAAGCAATTATTGGAAATGATACTGAATTACATTAGTTGAAGCTAAGTTACAACTTTAAGCCTTAGAGCAGATATGTTAACTGGAATAGGTATAGTTTGATGAGACATATTTGGTTATAATCCAGTGCCAACAACAAAAGTTTCTTTCATATTGGAGTCCAACAAAAACTGTTACCACTGGATTATGCTTCAAGCACTAATAGTTTTGTGAAGTTCCTAGACCCATGTTCTAAATCCAGTTTTGCTTAAATAACAGATGAATATATTGGAAGTTGCTGGAGACATAACAAGTACTAAAACAAAGTTCAGGAATTTAAGTTCACTAAGAGTTTAAGCCGTTATTCCAATATGTATTGGCAATCCCGGTGACTCAAAAATTATGCTTTCAACGTAGTATTATTTAGTGCATAGAATTACTTAGATTGAGTTAGGGTAGAAATCTATCTTATATAAAAAAATAATAAATAAAGAAAACTTGGAATAAGTGTGTAGTTATGGCCCATGATACACGTATCTAAATCCTAATCATTAAGAGTAATAAACTGTGTCATCTTGAAAAAAGAGAAATAAACTGAACAAAAGCTACAAGTCGTTATCATGTGAAAAATGTAAAAATAAACCAATATATAGAATAAGAAAAGAAGAGGGACTTACCACAATCTCTGCAATCACCCGAGGTTGTCTTAATGGCCTCAAAAGAAAGGCAAGAATACGTGTGACTGCAACTACAAGACATATCTGCACGATGGCAAGAGGGAGTGAAAAATGAAGAGGATTATCCCCTTGGAACAACCCATTTGATGTAGCCTTCATGGCTGCCGGACATGCACTAGCATTTGTGGCCATTTTTTACTTTGCTGCTAAATCAAAACTATGCAGAGGTTCTCACTTCAGTTCCTGCTTTATGTGACAGTCATATATCAGATTCCCTAAACCTTTTTAAGTCCAATTGATGAAGGCTAAATAATCATATATATATATATATATATATAGGAAAGGAATACAGATGTCCAAACACGTGTTAACAAAAGAGAAAATTAGTGAAACCCACACACTTGTCATACAAATACAAAATCTGACACATTGTGGCAAATTGCGAGGAGTAGGTAAAAAAATTGATGACTGTGACTCATTGAGTCAACTGATTTGGTGGGTTTGATCAGACTTCCTAAAACTTTCTAAAAGTTTTGACAATTGGCATTGACTCAGCAATTTGCACAATTGATGTTCCCTAAATGCTTGTAAAAGTGCCTAATAAGTACCCGTTCTTCTTTTTAAACTCAGAAAAAGAATTGGCAAAAGTCAATTAATGCTTAGGTATCATGTGAAACCAAGTCCAAAGGGGGCTTCTTCCTTAAAAAAAACGTCCAATCGGGGCTATAAAATTTCCTGTATCTATGTAGATCAAAGACTGCCGTGAAATAGAAGGCATTTTGTCATCCTCTCAGTCATAACACGTGCCTACACAACTACATTTCACATGTCGTGTGACACTCTCACTCATAACGTGTGCTGATGTGCATGCACAACTACATCTCACATGTCCATAATTCATACTAGCCTCTGAGCACGCGCTCACGCGCGTGCTCTGAGGCTCTTCTATTTTTTGGGTAAAGATTAATTTAGGGTATTTATTATAATTTGGGATTACTACATTCTCTAATCAGACAAAAAAAAAAAAAAAAAAAAAACCTAGGGGTGTGATGAGTATTATGAGTGATAAAATAATTTTTTCATCACACCCCTAGGTTTTTTTTTTTTTTTTTTTTTTGTGATTAGAGAATGTAGTGATCCCAAATTATAATAAATACCCTAAATTAACCTTTACCCAAAAAATAGAAGAGCCTCTGAGCACGCACGTGAGCGCGTGCTCAGAGGCTAGTATTTTTTTAAAAGTTTATCAAAAAAAGAAAAAGTACACGTTTGAAAATATCCTATGTTCTATCCATGTACTATTTAAAAAAATCCCACTATCTATCCCACGTTAAACATCTCAAGTTTTTCTCTCTCCTTTGCCCTTTTTTTTTATATACACATCTATTCATGTAGTATTTTAAAAAATCCCACTTGTTATCCCACATTAAACATCTCATGTTTTACTCTCTTTTTTGTCTTTTTTTTTTATTTTTTTTTAAATCTCTTCCATATTTTGGGGAAAAAAAAAGACACCTACTATAAAACTACTACTATAATTTCTCCATCCATGTCCTTATATTTAGGCACTAACATATTTTGGGAAAAAAAGACTCCTACTATAAAACTACTACTATAATTTCTCCATCAATATCCTTATATTTTTTTTAATATTTTTTTAAAAGTTTATCAAAAAAAGAAAAAGTACACGTTTGAAAGTATCCCATGTTCTATCCATGTACTATTTAAAAAAATCCCACTATCTATCCCACGTTAAACATCTCAAGTTTTCCTCTCTTGTTTTTTTTTTTTTTTTTTTATTACCTTTTTGGTGTTGTTGATGTTGTTCTTTTTTTTCAAATTTTATGTATGACAGTTATCATTTTTACTATACATCCATAACATAAGTAAATAAAAGCTTAAATTGAAAATTTTATGGCAAGAGATACATGTTAATTGTATACAGAAGAAATATAGTTTCTATTACGAAAGAAATTTTTTTACAACACTTTCTTAGATAACAATCACTTTATGTGAGGTTTAATACATATAATAATTCTTGTAAAGTCTCTCACCCGAACTTATCTAATATTTCATTCCAATGACTCCTCAATGCAATGCAAAAAATATGTATGTACGTGAACCTGAGAGAGATAAAAGAATTAGGGTTAAACCAAGTATTTAAAAAAAAAATAAACAAAAAAAAACTTTAATCCATGTTGTCACTTTAATTTTTGTAATTGAAAAATATAGTAATTTTAAATAATTATGAACCTGAGAGAGATAAAAAAAATTAGGGTTAAACCAAGTATTTAAAAAAAAAAATAAACAAAAAAAACTTTAATCCATGTTGTCATTTTAATTTTTGTAATTGAAAAATATAGTAATTTTAAATAATTATGAATGAAAAAAATTAACTTCTACAAAACAAAAATAGAATAGCCTCTAAGCGTGGCTCTCAGGCAAGTATGATAAAGTGAAAAGTTTTCATTAGAATTAAGACTGTAAAAAAAAAAAAAAAAAGTTTGAGAGGAATGCTCTGCATTTTGGGTTCCACGGTATGCTAACAGCACCACAGGTGGTCTTGCCTGGCTTGCAATTGAGATTAAATCCATTTAAATTTTTGTTCATAAAAATTCTATAATTAATTTATTACAGCATAAATAAAAAAGCAACCCTACTCACCTTAGATTGTGTATGACAATGGTTGCAACCTGGGGCATTAAAAATTGGATAACAATGAATGGAACTCAAAAGAAGACATGTTAAGAGCAAAAACAAATACAATATTTTAAAGCAGTAATTGAATGTAAGAAATAGAAAATTAAAAAACAGGATAAGTAAAAGAAGAATATTTGCTTATATACTTATCTGGATAATCTTGGAGGTCAGGTAATCAAGTCTTTTGTTATTCCAGTGCAGTAATATTCTATTCGGGGGTTTTTTTTTTTTTTTTTTGATATTTCCAGAAGAAGAAGATGAAAAGGAAGGAGGATATAGCATGAAACTTAAATAAAATAAAATAAAATCTAGATAAGCAAAAGAAGTTAAAATTTTTAAATTTGATAGTAAAGGAGTTTCTTAGGAGTAAAACATGGGAGAGTGGAATTCAAGCAATTTGTTAGGAGTAAAATGTGGGAGTGGAATTCAAACGTGTTAAGGTTTTTTTTTTTTTTTTTTGGAATTTGAAAAAAGAAAAAAAGGTGGCCGGGGTATTTATTTTTTACAAAACGTAGGATTTTATTTATTTTTTCAAAATAGAAACATGGTAGATAATTTTTTTGCATGAAACTTAAATAAAATAAAATAAAATCTAGATAAGCAAAAGAAGTTAAAAAGAAGTTAAAATTTTTAAATTTGATAGTAAAGGAGTTTCTTAGGAGTAAAACATGGGAGAGTGGAATTCAAGCAATTTGTTAGGAGTAAAATGTGGGAGTGGAATTCAAAATAGGAACACTCTTATTGACCCACTTATTCTAAGACACGTTTTTAATATTCCATTTTAACGTGATACTATTTAAGGGGCTTCCCCTGTTAATGTGATACATATAAGAAAAAAAAAAGTAGAACTCAAAGAAAGTCAATCATAAATAAACAAAACAAAATAAAACAAAAAGGAACTTGCAAAAGATAGAACCTGAAAATTTGTTGGAGTCTTTGACAGTAACATTTAAAAAAGAAAAAAGAAAAAAAAAAAAAAGAGAGTTAACGTGATACATATAAGAAAAAAAAAAGTAGAACTCAAAGAAAGTCAATCATAAATAAACAAAAGAAAACAAAACAAAGAGGAACTTACAAAAGATAAAACCTGAAAATTTATTGGAGCCTCTGATAGTAAATGTTTTTAATCTGAAGAAAAAGAAATGAGGATGTAGAGCTAAACTAAATGTCTTGAATTTGAAGAAGAATGAGAGATAGAAACTGCAAAACGTACGTGAGTTTGTAGGTTTTAAAGTATAGAAGTTTTAATTTACATATCTATCCCCATTAGTTGAAAACTTGTAAGTGGGTATGATGAGGGTATTTTAGACATAAAAAATGTGGAATCCAAACAGGGGAAGCCCCTTAAATAGTAGTATAGATACAGAAACCGGGCTGCTCTAGAAATTTTTTCTGTTCATTAAATTATGCAAAATCTAATAAAAAGAGGACATTATATATTAACCAAAAAAAAAAAAAAAATACACACACAAATACATAAAGTTTTACAATTTTCTTTGACAAGTTTTCTTATTTTGAAATTGTTATATGATAATCTTATTATCAATGCTGCAAACTATATACATTTCAAAATTTTAGTTCAATAAAAATTTTCTTAGGCTTTTTCATTTTGATTGTAACGGCCTAATATATTGTTAAGGGGACCAAAGTTTAAGAACAAAGTTTGGCTACAAACTTAGTTGTAGTTTAATGCTACAACTCTAATTAAACAAATTAACATATTTACATATTTTACAAATCTAACCGTTGAAATGCATTTTTTTTTTCTTAAAACGCATGTCAAATTTCATATAAATTAAATTATTATTCATTATTTAATCTATAATCTTATTTTTTATGTATAATTTTAGACTACAAAAACTTAAAATTTACACATTTAATTGATAACATAGCTATTGATCTTTGATTTTTGATATTCTTGAAATTTTGCAAGTATAGATGATATAATAAGAAAATGTAATTTACTAAAAGCTTGGTGGAACTCATTGTCCTCAAATTTGGCAAAGAACTTTACTCTTTTGCCTTCCAACAAAAAAAAAGGAAGAAATCAATCTATTAGCTTTTTTTTGGATTTTATGTACTGCATGATCTTAATAGATGATTGTTATTACACGTATTGAATGATCAAACATTTGCTATCATGGTTCTAGGGGTGTCAAATTGGTGGGTTTGGATAGATTTGGAGTGGGCATAATTGGGTTGAATATATAAAACTCATTTACTCATTAAAACTCATTTAATTAATTGCTTCTAACTCAAATCCAACACAACTCAATTATAATGAGTAAATCCCAACTCACCAAGTTACCCAATTATCAAAATTACTAAAATGTCATTATAGTGAAAACCCAACACTTTCTTGGATTCCCTTTTCCACTCTCTCTATTTTTAAGATTAAAAAATTACACAGAAGCACGTCCACATCAGCAATTATATTAAAAATCCAAATAAAAAAAATATTTTCTTTTCTTGTCTATTTTCTCTCACTTTCTTGGCAACCAAACAGTGCAATAAATGCCCACACTGAGCTCACCAACTACGGCTTCCCAGTCGGACTTTTACCCTCCTCGGTCCATGGCTACTCCATAAACATGACCTCCGACGACTTATCCATCGAGCTCGGCGGCAACTGCAAGATCACTCTCCCGCTAGACAACTACCTCGCCACCTATTCCAAGACAGTCAAGGGAAAGATTGTTTCGGGTAAGATCGCTAAGCTCGATGGTATTCGGGTCCATGCATTGTTCAAGTGGTGGTCCCATCACCGGGATCTGATCCACCAGCGAAGACTTGGTGTTCAAGGTTGGCATGGTCACCGTCAAGGCTCAGATCTGGGACACTGCTGGTCAAGAACAGTACCTTATCTAGTCTAGAAACTCATACTTCTTTTGCTTGATTCGTAGGGTTTTGATTTCTATGACTGTTTGCTGAGAAAATAATATCTAGGAAAAATATAAATTTATACTTTGATTGTTCATATACTGCTTTCTTTTTTTTCTTTTTTTTTTTTTATGAAAATGGCTGGGTTGAATTGGGATATATTATTTTTGGGTAAAATGGATCTTAATGAGTCTTTAGTTAAAACCCAATAATTACTGGGTCTAATTAGGTTGTGTAGAAAAACTCAAGAACAAGTAATCTAAGTTCTAACAATTATTACCAATTGAAACAACAAAGAATCAAGAATCACAGAGAAATGAAAGCCCTAGAAAATGAGGGAAAGAACAGCAGAGAAAACAGAATGAAAAGAGAGAGAGAATGAATAGAAACTTTTGTATTCAATTTCTATATTTTCTACACATTATGATCCATCCGTGCTTACTGATCTATTTATACAATCTGGGTTAGCCTAAATGATTAAGTTAACAGACCCAACTACCTGAGAACTAATTCCCTTAAAATTAGGAATTCTGTTAATGCTAACTAACTGTATTTTGGTCCTCAACTGAAACTAATCCTGGAGCAAGGCAAAGCGCACCGTTTTATTTGTTACTGATGAAGCCATCCTCATAAGTGAAACGGTGCGTTGCATGCATTTTGGTGCATCTGCCTTTAAATGAAACGCTGCGTTTTGTTTAGTCACAACGCAGTCGTTTCATGCTTCTTCTTCAATCTGCTTCTTTTCAGTCTTCTTCTTCGTTACTTCAACATCCCCCCTCAAACTGATGGGGGAAGAATCAACCAGAAGTTTGGACCGATGAAGAAGGAATGATGGAGCAGGAAGAGACTTGGTAAATATGTCTGCAAAATTGTCACGGCCAGAAACAAAGTCAATCTGCAATTGCTTTCGAAGAACCTTCTCACGAGTATAGTGGTAATCAACTTCTAGATGTTTGGTGCGAGAATGAAAAACGGGATTAGCAGAGAGAGCTATAGCTGAGACATTATCACACCAAATAACAGGAATGTGAGGAAGAAAAATGTGAAGCTCTTTAAACAAGATTCGAAGCCAAGCCAATTCAGCTGCTGTGGTTGCTAAGGCACGGTATTCTGCTTTTGTGGAAGAACGAGACACAGTGCTCTGTTTCTTAGCAGACTAAGTAATGAGATTGGGTCCAAGAAACACAAGCAAGCCTGTTGTAGACCTTCTATCAGTAGGGTCTCCAGCCCAGTCTACGTCTGAGAAGGCAGAAAGGGTTAAAGGACCTGGGGCAAAAGAAAGGCCATAATGAAGAGTACCTCTGAGATATCGAAGAACCCTTTTAGCAGCTTCAAGGTGAGTAGTGGTAGGTTGACTCATGAATTGGCACAGTTGATGAACACTGAAGGCAATATCTGGACGAGTGAAGGTTAGATATTGAAGAGCACCAACCATGCTCCTGTACTGAGTTGGATCAGAAAGAAGAACACCATCTAAAGGCACTAAACGAGTAGAAGGACATGAGGGAGTCTTGGTTGGCTTGGAACTCTCCATATGGAATCGATGAAGCACATCAGAAGCATATTTGCTCTGTGTCAGAGTGAGACCATGAGGAGATTTAGTTATTTGTATACCTAAGAAATAGTTCAGAGGCCCTAGATCCTTAAGGTCAAAAACATGTCCCAGAGCTGCAATTAAATTATGAATTTGGGTGGAATCATTGCCAGTAACTATTATGTCATCCACATATAACAAGAGATAAATGATGGTGTGAGCTGAGCAAAACACAAACAAAGATCTGTCAGCTATGGAGGCAGAGAAACCAAGATGAAGTAAGTGAGAAGCAAATCTTTCAAACCAGGCCCGGGGTGCTTGTTTGAGACCATAGAGAGACTTGTGAAGTTTACAGACATAATCTGGATGAACCAAATCCACATATCCAGGGGGTTGATGCATATACACCTCTTCTTTGAGAAATCCATGAAGGAATGCATTAGACACATCTAGTTGTCTCAACTCCCATTTGTAACTCACAGCAACAGCCAAGACTAATCTCACTGTGGCAGGCTTGACCACTGGACTGAAGGTTTCATGAAAGTCCACCCCAGCCTGTTGATGGAATCCTTTGGCTACAAGTCTGGCCTTGTATCTAGAGATGGAACCATCACTGTTCAATTTAAGTTTAAACACCCATTTGCAGCCAACCAAGTTAACATGTGGAGGAGCAGGAACAAGAGACCAGGTCTGCTGTTTCTGAAGAGCCTGAAACTCAGCAGCCATTGCCTCACACCACTTAGGATACTTGGAAGCAAGTTTATAGGAAGGGGGTTCAGTATAGGTATAGTCAATGGTAGTCTTATAGCAAAGTTTGGGATTAGATTTGGTAATGCCACTCTTGGATCTAGTTTGCATAGGATGAGAATTTATGGGAGGAGGAGGGAAAGTACCAGGTGGATGTGAGTCATGGTGAGAGAGAGGTAAAGAAATAGAGGCAGGGATAGTGGAAATAGGTGAAGATAGAGTGGTTGGACCAGGGTCAGTAGCAGGTAATGAAGTTTGGGGAGAAGGGTGTGGAGAAGAAAGAGGAGTAAGGGAGGGAGTAGGGAAGTGGGATGAAAATGTAGTTGAAGTGTTAGAGTTGGAATGTGACAGATTGGGAGAGTGAGAAGGAAAAGGACCTAGTAAGGATGACTGATTGGTAGAGTGAAGATACAGTTGATTGGACAACCAAGTAGGAACTATAGGAGGAAAAGGAGTTGTGGACACAGACTGAACAGGTAAGGCAGCAGGAAATTTGGATTCATCAAAGACCACATGTCTAGAGGTGTAAACCTTGTTTGTAAGAGGATCAAAACAAAGGTAACCCTTAGAATGAGCAGGATAGCCAATGAAGATGCACTCCTTAGTTCTAGGTTCAAGTTTATGGGCTGTGTAAGGTCTCAAATTTGGATAACATGCACACCCAAAGATTTTGAGATGAGTAAGTTCAGGAAAGGAAGAGTGAAGAGTGAACCAAGGAGATTTCCAAGAAAGCACAGAGGTAGGAAGCAAATTAATCAGTGTAACAGCAGTTTGAGCTGCAAATGACCAAAAAGAGTAGTCCAAGGAACACTGAGACAGAAGAGAGAGAACAGTTTCTATGATGTGTCTATGTTTCCTCTCAACAACTCCATTTTGCTGAGGAGTATGAGGACAAGAGATATGATGTGAAATACCATGATTTGCCAAATAAGATTTGAATTCATTTGAAGTGAATTCACCTCCTCCATCAGATCTAAAAGTTTTAATTTTCAAAGAAAATTGAGTGGCAACCATAGCATTGAACTGAGTAAACTTATCAAAGGCTTCAGATTTGGATTTAAGAAAATAAATCCAGCTAAATCTGGAGTAGTGATCAACAAACAATATGTAATATTTAAAACCATTGACAGAGGGAGTAGGAGCAGGACCCCACAAGTCAGAATGCACAAGTTCAAAAGGAACAGAAGCTTTGAATTGAGAGTTTGGAAAAGGAATGTTGTGCATTTTACCATACAAACAATGAGTACAAGTAGGAGTTACAAAGCTGACTTTATTCTGAACAGACTTAGCATTTGGAAACAAACAATTGAGAGCTTGATCATTAGGATGACCAAGTCTCATATGCCAAAGTGTCTTATTAAAAACAAAATTTCTAGAAGCATTATTACAGACTCTATGGAATGGACTAAGCTGAGAAGCATGATGAGGATGGATGGGGTAAACTCCACCTTCACTCTTGCCCTGGTAGAGAATTTTCCCTGTGTCCAAGGCCTGAATGGAAATAATATTCTCATCAAAGTAGCTCCAACAGTGGTTGTCATGACAAAGTTTATGGACAGAGGCAAGGTTAGAAGCAATTGAGGGTACTCTAAGAACATTATTGAGTTGAATTTTAGAGGAAGAAAAAGGAATGAGAACTTTACCAGTATGAGTAATAGGTAGGTTTTGTCCATTACCAACAGTAAGGTGATCCTGAGTGGTGTATGGCTTTGGAAAGCTAAGTTGATTTAGGCTAGCTGTGACATGATCAGTTGCTCCACTGTCAGCAAGCCAGGGTTGATCCTGATTGAAGTAAGCATTGGAGGCTGTGGCCATTGCTGCCAGCTTTGCAGGTGGATGCTTGCCTTGATAGACATAGTCCATTCTGTGGTAACAATCCACAGCTGAATGCCCAGCCTTTCCACAGATTTGGCATATAGGTCTCTCTGATCTAGGACCACCAAAAACTGATTGACCTTGCTGGAAGTGGTTGAAATGATTGAACTGAGAGAACTGACCATTTGATCTACCACCTCTTCCTCCTCTATTATTAAAATTCCCTCGGCCTCTACCTCTGTGTTGGTTGTGATTGTAGGTATTACCATTTGACTTCTGATTAGCTGATGCAGCCATAGCAAAGATAGAGTCTTTAACCTCTAATCCATCATTGAGAGACTCTTCTTCTGCATTTAATAGGGTTGAGAGCTCATCAAACCCAAGTTGAGTACTCCTGGTTCTTATTGCTGATCTAAATGCATTGAATTCCTTTGGGAGTCCCTTAATTGCAATATGAAGCAATTCCTCATCATCCACAATTACTCCAACAACCAATAATTTGTCTCTTACAACTTTAATTTTCTGCAGATACACATCCACAGACTCACTTCCTTTCTTCAAATTATGTAATTCACCCTTAAGGTTCATAATATGAGACCTTGAGGCTAAAGAAAACCTATTTTCCAATATCTTCCAGACTTCTATGGCAGTTGCACATCCAACAATGATTGCAAGCACAGATGGAGATAAAGTTGAGCTTATAAACGTAAGTAATGCTTTTTCCTTTGATTTCCAAATCAAAAAATCTGGATTCACAACTGCAGTGAATGATCCAGACAAATCCTTGAGAAACTTCTCAGGAACAATTTAAGGCTCTTCGAGCAACTCATACAAAGAATATGTTTCAAGAACCATGGAAATCTGATGTTTCCATACAATATAGTTTGTATTTTCTAACTTCACTATCATCATATTGGACATATTAGAGAGAAGCAGAAGAGGTTGATTTACCAGACTTGATGACATTGAGGAAGTTGATGAAGACGAAGCCATTGTTGAGCTTGAGGCAGCCATGGTTGAAGATTGAGTAGCAGCAGCAGTTGCTTGCTCTGATACCATGTAGAAAAACTCAAGAACAAGTAATCTAAGTTCTAACAATTATTACCAATTGAAACAACAAAGAATCAAGAATCACAGAGAAATGAAAGCCCTAGAAAATGAGGGAAAGAACAAGAGAATAGCAGAGAAAACAGAATGAAAAGAGAGAGAGAATGAATAGAAACTTTTGTATTCAATTTCTATATTTTCTACACATTATGATCCATCCGTGCTTACTGATCTATTTATACAATTTGGGTTAGCCTAAATGATTAAGTTACAGACCCAACTACCTGAGAACTAATTCCCTTAAAATTAGGAATTCTGTTAATGCTAACTAACTGTATTTTGGTCCTCAACTGAAACTAATCCTGGAGCAAGGCAAAGCGCACCGTTTTATTTGTTACTGATGAAGCCATCCTCATAAGTGAAACGGTGCGTTGCATGCGTTTTGGTGCATCTGCCTTTAAATGAAACGCTGCGTTTTGTTTAGTCACAACGCAGTCGTTTCATACTTCTTCTTCAATCTGCTTCTTTTCAGTCTTCTTCTTCGTTACTTCAACAGGTTGATGTCTATTTAACTTAACTAATAATTTGGTGAGTTTGAGTTGTAATGAGTAATGACTATCTTCACCGCCTTTATTACGACACCTTTAGTTATGGCAGTATATAAGTCAACCAAAAGAATGAGTAAGGCCTACTACAAGTATAGAAAAATTGAGAGAAATGATTCAAATGCTCAACTTCGGATTTTGGCCTGTTTCCACAGTACCATAAACATTCCCGCGATGATTAATCTAATTGAGGCTTCACAAGGGACTGAAAAGAAGGAAGGACTTTGTGTATATGCACTGCATCTCATGAAGCTAAGTGAGAGGCCATCAGCAATTATGATGGTCCACAAGGCAAGAAAGAATGGGCTACCCTTTTTGAATAATGGGCGGCATTCAGACCACAATCAATTTGTTGTAGCTTTTGAGGCCTTCCGGCAGCTAAGTCGTGTGTCCATTCGCCCGAGAGTCATGCTGATGCTATATAAAGTGGTACAATTTGTGCCAAACATACCTACATAACGAGTTGTGAGTAATAGATGGGAGATGGGTGCCAAAACTCGTCTACTCATATCTCGCCACCTAGGCTACTTGTGCCATAAGTTGTGCCACTTTATGTGGCACCAGCATAACTCTTCGCCCAATGACAGCAATATCTCCGATGAATAACATCCATGATCGAGGACATATGTACAAGGGCAGAGAGGAAAGGGGCATCAATAATAATTCTCCCATATTGACAAGCAACAAAGGTTTGATGGTGTATTGGAGGTAACTCAAAATGATTACCGTTGGGGCAAGCGGAGAGTTCTTGAGCATGCACCATGCTCTGTGGGGATATTGGTGGATTGTGGACTAGGTGGAAGCACTCATATATGTATCTGCAAGCAATGTTTGTTCAACTCTAACTCTTTTATTCTAATTATAAATTTGTCAAAATTAATATCCAATAAATATATATATATATATATATATATATTGAATGGTGAAATTGTAACTTCAATTTACAACCAAATTTGTTAAACTTTGTCTAAAGTTCAATTAAATTGGGCCTAAAAATTTTTTTGTGTTTACCACTTTTTTTTTAAGGGTAAAAAATCATAAATTTTTTAAAATTGATATATAAAAAGTATTATTTTTTTCCAGCCCTGTGCAGAATGCATAAGATAATTACGTGAAACTTGCAACTCAAACGCCCGTATTGTGAGAAATGAATACATGATAAATAATTTTAACACGTAATATAATTATCACTGGTATGATTACATCTCAGGCTCAGCTAAATATCACAAACACGTGGTAGACGGAAGAGCCAAGTGTTCAGGAAGGTTTATGATCACGTTGCCACGTAGTGATCCAAATCCAACACATAGTTTTGCCTGTCATGCAGCATATACATATCATCATTGCCACTTCGATTAGCGTTGAGACTTGAGAGACATTTACGAGTGGCATTGACTTTTTTCACTTACAAACACACCGCCCCCCACCCCGCCCTCCCTCTTTTTTAAAAAGACAAAAAAGAGAAAACCAAAAATAAAAACAAAACAGAAGTCTAAGCACAAAAAGAGCTTGACTACACTTGAAACAACTTAAATTTTGACATGGGCTTGGGTTCAGCATTATTGTGTGTTGAATTTATTAAGATGCAAACAAGTGCCAAATACTTGTTACAAATCCACACATCCAATGTTTCTAAAAAAAAAAAAAAATCTATACATCCAACGGATTTGGTGCCCAAAAAAAAAAACCAATGAACCCAAGCCTTGCCTTTTTTAGGTACAAAATAAGTGAAGGTTCTCATCTAAAAATACCCTATCTATTTTTAGGTTCTATTTAGCAGGAAAGATAAGAAATAAAATATGAGAAATGTTAACGAATGTCACAAGGATAATTGTTACCATTTTAAGAAAGTTTTTATAGAAAAAAAAATTAATATTTTAATAACTTTTTTTTTATTTTCTATAAAAGTGGTTTTAAAATTTTCTTAAAAGAAATTGTTAACTATTCGGAATCTGTTAACATGAACCATAGAATAAAAGAACAAAAATAAGTAAGAAGAATCAAAGATTCTTGTTAACAATCAAACTCGGAGGGCTAGAAAACAAAACAAAGAGTCAAAGACCAATATAACTGAAAATATCTTTTTCCCGTGGTCATCAAAAGCGCACCCACCAGGGCCACCACCGAAAGGCAAAAAGGTCTATGCGGCTGTTGAGGGTATCACCTCCAATAATCCAAAATATCTACCGCTTGTTCTTGACTTTCTAGCAAGTTAGCAACCATACCAAAAAAAAAAAAAAACATCTCTCCTAAAACAAACAGGTGTTATCTTTTACACACAACCGCACACATATGCCACTTTTACATAAAAATCGTGACTTCTAAGTTGGAACTTGTGACTTCAAATTAAGTTTGTGTGTGTAAACGGTTGTGTGTAAGTAACAACATTATAGCTAAAACAATATTTATCGAAGCAGACCAACCCTAGGATGGAAACTAAAAAGTAAATAATAAAATTCAATAGCAAATGTTCTCAAAAAAAAAAAAATTAAAATTTCAATAGCAAATTAATTAACGAAACCTAACTAGCTAGGTTGTAAATGTTGAACTAAAACGTAGTATAATAGTATTGTATTTGAGAAAATTAGATTCCAGGTGACCTCATTCGAGGAAAGTGAAAAGCTGCTTGGAATTTTCTATCAACTATAGTCTAGAGTCTGCAATTCTTAATTGCATTAAAGGGACCCTTAAGCCAATTGAAAGAACATTAGCAGTTTCGTGCATAGTCTAGACAAAAAGTCAAAAAACACCATTCAAACCTTCTAGCAACACATTCATATCAATTTTTTACAATTATTGTATATGATAAATTATGATTAGCTGTTTATTACTTTTACACGGACTCAATATTAGTAGAGTTCCATTTGATATAGAATTTAATTTTTAATTAACATGTTTGAAGCTATCCCATGAAAAAATGGAATTAAAAAAAAAGGTCATATCATATATATATATATGAATAGAATGAACAAAAAATGTTGATATCAAAATAGTGTAAAATAAAAATAAACAAATCCTGAATCAATCACGCAGTTTCGCTCAATTAGTCTTTGTAATACCCTATCCAAGTTGCTATCTCGAATCATTGTGCAATGGCTCAAACCTTAAATTGCTGAGGTTATAAACCCCTGTCAAGCCGGGTTTGTGTCGGGACGTCGAACGAGTGATAATATTATCCTCGTTTAGGAAGTGGTTCGGACATTAAAATCTAGAAGGGGTCGAAATAGGGCGACCCTCTATCCCCATATCTGTTTATACTTTGTTTGGAACAGTTGTCGATCAAATTGGAAGAGGTTGTTTGAGATAAACTTATCCACCTTATAAATTTTAGGGCTAGGGTTCACCTCTCACATTTATTTTTTGCTGATGATATCTTTCTTTTCACTAAAGCCAAGGCTAGGGACTGTAAGAATTTACACAAAATTCTACAAAACTTTTGTGACTCTTCAGGCTAGCTTATGAGTGTTACCAAATCAAGATTATGGTTTTCTCCTAGTACACCTAGGCATATAAAAGAGCAGGTGGCTAGAATCTTTGGTATTCCCACCACGGACCGCATCCGAACTTATCTAAGGACGCCTATTTTTACTACCCAACGAACAGCACAATCTTATCAATATTTAGTGGACAAAATACGAATGCGAATTGAAGGATGGCAAGCCAAATATTTATCTATGGCTGGCATGGCCACTCTCATAAAAGCATCTGTGACTTCCATCCCCCTCTATGCTATGCAAACCATGCTCCTTCCACAAAAGATTAGTCACTAGATTGACAAAATGAGTTGCAACTTCCTGTGGGGGGATACCGAGCAACATAGGGGCTATCACATGGTTAAATGGGAAACTGTCACTTTAACAAAGAGGCTGGTAGGTTGGGAATCCCATCCACCCGGCATAGAAACCGTGCAATTCTCATGAACCAAGCTTGGCGCCTCTACACCAATCCTACTACACTTTGGGCCCAGGTGCTAAAAGCTAAATACTTTCCACATGCAACCCTGTTTACCAGTCCGCGAAATTCAAGAGGGTCCTATATTTGGATCGCTTTCTTGATAGGAGCCAAATTGTTATTTGAGGGTATCAGCTGGATTATCGAAGATGGGCAAACTATTCAAATTTGGAAGGACCCTTGGCTTCCACACAGCTCCCTTAGCAATTATATCGAGGGTCCCCTCCTCCTCCATGTCGAAGACTGTAGGATTAGCTTGTTGCGGACTAATCACTCTTGGTCTTTCGACTCTCTCAACCTCACTATTCCCCCCCCCCCCCCCATCTTCAAAACCTTATTCAAGGTATTCCTGTGGCACGTTTTACTAGACTAGCTAACACTTTCCTATGGCCCCACAACAAGGGTACTTGTTTAGTTAAATCCGCTTCTAAATTTCTTTTTCAACAACAAGAAGTTTCCTAGAATAAACCACTGTGGAACTGGATTTGGACGTTAACATGCCCAAAAAAGATACAAATCTTCTTCTAGAAAGCTATGCGTAATCAGTTACCCACCAAACAATTCCTAACTTTTGGGCGTAACCATTTGGATAGCCATTGTCCTCGTTGTCACAACCTGAAAACAACCATACACATTCTTCGAGATTGCCCCTGGGCAAAAGAGACCTAGAGTCAATCCCCGGGAATATTTCCCCTGTCCTTCTTTCACATGTCATTGCGGGACTAGCTAAGGTGCAATGCAACGGTAGATGTCGTTTTCATGACCCATCAACTCCCTCGGCATGTTTATTTTCCTTTTACTTGCTGGAAACTATGGTTAGCTCGAAATGAAAGGATTTTCAAGAATCAATTTCAATCCCAACATAGCCTTATCTATTCCTCTGTGCAAGCTGCTACGGAATTTTACTTCCTAGCTGGCACTGTAAGACGAAGCCAAGTTAGACTCTCGCAGATTATACAATGGCACACGTCCCCAAATCCTTACATTAAACTAAATACTGATGGTAGTACGCTAAGTAATCCAGGTATCGCAGGTGCATGGGGGATATTGAGAGATCATTCAGGATAATGGATATCAAGTTTCTCACTTCATTTAGGTCTAGCAACAAATAATATGGTTGAGTTGACGGCTGTTCGGCAAGGCTTGGCAATGGCCTGGCATATGGGTTTTAAGTTTATACAACTTGAACTTGACTCTAACGTGGTTCTCACATGGTTAACAAATAAAAATGTGAGTTACCCTACTAATATGATGCCTTTAATTTGTGATTGCAGGAGCCTCATGGATCATGACTAGGTGGTGCAAGTGGAGCACATTTACCGTGAAGCAAATGAATGTGCGGATGCTCTGGCGAAGTGGGGAACTCACCAACGGAACCTTTTGTATGTATACAGTTGTTGTCCCATTTTTGTATATTTGTACTATGTAAGGGATTTGGCTAGGCTTGGGGTTAATAGACTATGTGCCCAAGGATCCGATGTTGGTGTTGTATAAACTTTATATTATATAAATAAGACCTTCCGTTTCCACCAAAATAAAAATTAAAAAAATAATAATAATAGAAACACGTGAATGAGACAGGAAGGATATAAGATGGATTAATATATATATATATATATATATATATATAAATATATATATATTACTTGGCTAAAGCCATTAGATGGTTAAGTCAATTGCTCTAAACGAAGGGTGGAAAAGATAGGAAGGATTGAAAAATGAGAGAATGGAAAATTAGTATATTTTTCTTTATTGGTACGAAAGAAATAGTGATTTGAAGCAATTTACTTTCAAATCCTATTATATAAAATGCAAATTTTTTTGACATTAGCTAGCCACATGTTTTTCTCTCACTTTTCCTCTCAATTTGGAGGGATTAAATTTGTGGGTTAGAGAGATAATAACCTCACCCCATTTTCCATCCTTTTTTTTTCTCTCCTAGCAAACAAGAAAAAAAATACTTTTCTCTCTCCCTCTTTTACATCCTTCCTAACATTACTCCAACCAAACATGCTATAAATAAAATAGGCCTCTAAAGTTCAATCTTTAATTGACAAAAGTCTAAGAAAGGAAAAGGAGAAGAATCATAATCAACCCAAGGGATAGTTTAATTGACTGGAAACTATCATGAAGCAAATACTAGTTCAAATCTTCCCTTGAAACCAAAAATTATTTCTTAGAAAAAAAAAAAAAAAATAGAACTCATAATCGCACAGCCACTTGATACGTCAAATGGGTTGAAAGCAGTCACTCAAAAAATTCTTTAAAATAAGAACACTACATTTTCTACTGCTATTATATAGAAAGCTTACCAAGAGAATTGAAATGAGTAAAAGATCCAGTCACTATATCAACTTTTGGGGGAGTTCAAAAAAATATCTTCGATTTGTCCTTTCTATCACACAAACATGTTCATCTCGATGAATTTTGTCAGCCACCTAAAGAAGTCAGCAGTGATTACCATTAAAACCATTAATGATCAACGGTTCTTATAAAAAAGTGGACATGGGAGGCTGGCATAAAAATGAAAATAAAATAGAAGTTACTCTAATAACATATTAAGTATAAGTTCTATTCAATTTCTACAATAAGCAATATATATATATATATATATATTGCATTTCAGACCAGAGGCTATATAAATTTTCCTTTAGAGGATGTGATTGCTCATGGGGAAAAAAATGCCAATCTAGTCATCTTATGTGAAATTAAACAATTTAGGCCCAAATACAATTCAACGCTTTGGTACCTCTTACAAACTTTGACTGGGCAAGTGTTTCTCAACAAACCATTTCTAGAATAATAAAATGACAATATATTTTTAGTGCTACATTCTAAGACCCAAAAAGCACTGAAAGTGATTTTCTTCTTCCTATTTTGAATATTATAAATGAATCTTTAAGATCTTGTTTTGTTTCCAGGAACCTGAATTTTTTTGGCCCATAATGTTGCTTCTTGGGCATCCTTTTGTAATTGGGACAGATCTGTAACTATCTCCAACCTTCCTTCTTGGATTTTCTACTCGGTAGAGATGGTTTAGGGCCTCTCTTTTTTCTTAATGCAAATATTCTTAATAATAAATAATAATAAAAGGCACTGAAATTCAAAAAATAAATAAATAAAAGAAGCACTGTTTCAAGCTCTAAAGTTAATAATAGAAGATCAACTTTGGTATTTAAGTCTCAAGATCCACGATGAGCCTCAAAATCAAGCTCTAAGGATAATTCATATACAAAGGCTATGGTGATTTTTTTTTCCTAACAAAGAATCTTTATTCAAAAGAGAAGATAGTTTCAATATACATAAAGGTCAAAATGGGAATATATCCCTTTCTGTGAAAAGTTCCAACAAAATACTATCTTTCTGAAACTATTTAGAGATATGCCATGTTTTGAAACTCGATTGGTTAAAAATCGAGTTTCAATGTAAAACTCGATTTTTAGAAAATTGAGTTATAACCAAATTAAACTTAAATATATATATATATATATATATATATATATTTGTGGAACTCGAGTTCATGAACTTAAAAAAAATATATTTGTGGAACTCGAGTTCCATTCAAGGAACTCGAGTTTTCAAGGAACTCAAGTTCATGGAACTTGAGTTCACACTAAAACTCGATTTTGATAAAATTACGTTTCTAAACAGTGACATATCCTTAAATAATTTTAGAAATAGGGTATTTTGTTGAAACTTTTCGCCGAAAGGGGTATATCTCCATTTTGTCCATACATAAAATGTATCAAAACACTCCTAAAGAATTACAACCTGAAATTCAAAAATTCTAAAAACGATGAGGAAGCTATACCGCATATATATAATAGTGATTAAAAAATCCTATTAATTTTAAGTATATTCTGGCAAGATAAGGATGTTACTTCTTTACAAATTTTTTTAAAGTTAACTAACTTTTTAAACTAAATTAGTAAGCAAATATATACACTACAAGAAAAAAGACTTAATACAACAAAATAAGTCGTTACAATAACAACTAATGTCATTGTAATAGGTGTTATTGCAATGATAAAAAGTCGATGCAAGCCGTTGTAATAAACTCTGAGGAAATAGGTTTATGCAATACTAGATTTTCGTTGCAATAAGTACCACATATTGCAATGATTTATTTTGAAAATCTTGTTGCAATAGGTGTTATTGCAATGACAAAAACATCGATGCAAGCCGTTGTAATAAACTCTGAGGCAATAGGTTGAAAAAATCTCATTGCAATAGGTTGATTTTTTTTTTATCAAAAAAATTTTAAAAATAAATAAATCATTTTCTTGAATAATAATGTTTTCATTAACTTGTTTTGCAATTCAAAAACCATATATAGGAACTATACTAACAATATAGTTCGATGTGAAATAAAAGATTTCCTATTGCAACAACATATCTCAATGTATAAAAAGAGTTACCTATTACAACAACACATTTTGATGCAACATAATAATTTTTGCTACAATCTTATATTGATGTAATAAATTAAAGTTACTATTACAATAAATAAAAAAAAAACCTAGAGGTGCAATAGTATGTATATTACCTCCATTATTTTTTTTTTTGTTGCAATTATACCTGTTGTATTATGTCTTTTTTCTTGTAGTGACATTTGGAGGGAAGCTAACGAGTGTGCCAACCTGTTGGCAAAGAAAGGAGTAGATCAATCTGAGTGTGAAATTTTCTATGACACCTGTCCTGCGTTTTTGACGCAATGCTATTTTTGGGACTCACTGGGATTCACCTCGCCTCGATCAGTGGGTTGTACATACTAAGGAAGCTGAAATCTGGCTATCGGAAGTCTCTGTGTGTGTGTTATGTCCTTTCCTGTTGCAGTGTTTGTCTTGTTACTGTGTCTTAATCGTTGTGGTGTTATCATATAGTTTGACGTGTTTGTAGCGGTGGTTGTCTCGTCATGTTGTGGTATTGTATAGTTGGATGTGTCTATAATTGGTAACTCTTTCAAGTCCCTGTGCTGTACTTTCAGTGTTTGCAATAAAATCCCTTTTAACGCAAAATAAAATAAAATAAAATAAAAGTATGGGAAGGAGTCATGTATACTAAGCTCCCTATACCCTAAAAATTGCTAGCTAACTAACTATTATTGTGCATGTTTATGTTCGAATAAAAACAAGGCCATGCATGCAAGCCATTTGTGAACAAAGCCATTGGTGAACAAAGCTGGAATACCTGTCTCTGGGAAGGTGGTTGTGCAAATAATGGCTGAAATTTCAAAATATGTATGTATGTAGGTGATTACTCTCCTAAAGCAAAGCATCATGCATGCTTAATACAAAAAAAAATTTATATTACTAGTAGATTTGGTGAGAAAATATATATATATATATATATATATATATATCGGTAATTAAAAAGAATCATTTAATTTCCAAAATTGAGGTGCCCATGAATAGAAAGTTACTTCCTTTTTTTAGAGTATTATTATATCACTACAAGAAAAAAGACATAATACAACAAGTATTATTGCAACCAAAAAAAAAATAATGGAGGTAATATATAAACTATTGCATCTCTAGGTTTTTTTGTTGTTGTAATAGTAACTTAAGTTTATTACATCAATATGAGATTGTAGCAAAAATTATTATGTTGCATCAAAATGTGTTGTAATAGGTAACTCTTTTTATACATTGAGATATGTTGTTGCAATAGGAAATCTTTTATTTCACATCGAACTATATTGT